>CM034239.1:52135886-53335886 GCA_019916065.1 Vitellaria paradoxa
ATCCTAGACTAATACCACCTTAACATGGCTATCTAAAAAATCCTATACTAATGCCACCTTAACATAGCTATGAATGAGACAGAAAGGTTTTGAAGTAGAATATATTTATGTAGGGCATAGGAGAAAGGTGTAGCAAGGTGATGTGCTGCTAGAGTTTCTTGAATAAAATAGGTTGCTAGCTAGTTGCAAGAAAAATATCCCTAGGATGTTTTTTGCTCAGATATCATGATAAAAGAACAAGTATGAGAGATGAAAAATTTGAGTTCATTAGAGTTTCTCTTGATGATTCAATTTACAATACATAGGCCAATTATATGGCTATATTTATTTTGAAATTAAGTTAGGAATGAAAAACAAATCCTACCAAGATAAGGAAAGAGTTAATAACAAATCCTAACAATATTTGAAAGATACATATATATATATATATATATATATATATATGTATGTATATATGTAAATTGAGGTTTTTGGAGAGATAACTTTAAGGATATTTAATTAAGAGATCAAAAAGAAAAAATATCAAGAACAATGATACAACTCAAATCATCATTCAAATGAATATGCCTTGAAAACTTGGTTTTTAATAAAATATTTCTGAGTTTTTGGAGGTTGTTTAGGATAAAGAATAAAGTCTATCCACGAATGTAACAAAAAAAATAATAGTGATATAATGGATTCGAGTCTAGCCATGTATTCGTTCACACCCTTTTATTGATTTTCGAATCAGTCACTGAAGAGACAAGGAACATTTTCTAGAAATAATTTTATTTATTCATCGTTAAAATTTTGTGTCATTTGCCCTATTATTTCATATCTCTCTAAATTTCTATAATAATCTACTTTTCACTAAGTCTACTTTCTATATAATGTTATTTTTTTTGGTAAGTTCTATATAATGTTATGATTGAAATGGATAAAAAACATATGTATTGAAAAGAAAATGTGAGACATGTATATAACATAATATCAACATGTCAATAAAATTAAAATAATATGAGAATGCATAGACATATCTTAGTAATAAAAGCTTGTTTTCAATTATTTAGGGGGGGAAAAAAAAGAGCCTAATGGACCCATCTAAATAACACACATAGAGAAATTAAGTAACACACATATTTCTCTAGTATTCAAAATGTGTTTGATTTAAAAACTAAAAATAAAAAATAAATTAACACACCTATGTGATAATTAAGAGTCGAGAATAGTTGGACACAAGTGCATGTGTTTCTTAAGCAATCAAAAAATGTTTGATTTAAAATTTTTAAAAATATAGACACACCAACGTAGTAACTAAAAAAAATAGATATATTGTGATAGCTAAGCTATAATCACTTATTTCTACAACATTAAAAAAAAGTACCTAATTTAAAATATATCTACAATAAGCATGTTAACACGGTAATTAAAAAACAATAACACGCAACTCTTTGATAGATACTTGTAGCTCAAGCATTAGTAAAATACGTGTTTTCTCCAAAAATAAAATATTTTTAATTTAAAAAAATAAAAAATTGACACACATACCCATGTTAATTAAGAAACAAGAATATTTGGACACGCTTGTTTCTTAAGCAATCAACAAATGTTTGATTTAAAAATTTTAAAAATAATAGACACGTCGATAATTAAAAAAAAAATATACGGTCGCATCTTAATAATAAATACGGCAATAATTAAAAAAAAATGTGATCACATTTAAGCAATAGTCACATATTTCTTAACATTAAAAAAAACACCTTATTAAAATACCCCTATCTAATAAGGAAGGTCACTTGAAGTAATAGTTGTCCTGCGTGATTCAAGCTTTTAAATTGTGGTGGCTTTTGTTAATTGTCTTTAAGATCTTTTGATCATTAATGATCAACAAAGCTTTTGGCTTGGCTAATAAAGCCAACAATAATCCTGATCATTAATTTTGAAATTTATAATTCAAACTTTATTATATTTTTTATATTTATTTTTTTATGTTTAAAATAAATTAAAAAATTAATTATTTTTTTATATTTTGTTACACGTTATTAAAGTTTCACTATTATTAGATCAACAACTGTTAATTCACATGAAATTCAAATTAATGAACATGAATTGACAGTCTCAACTGTCACAACTTTTTCTTTCTACTTATATTACCTAGAAATGTCATGTATATTTATACAACAATATAGTTTATTGATTTAACATTTGTGTACTATTAACTGTTAGATTTATATAATAGTCAGGATTAATTCTCTCTCTATATATTTTGAACTTTAAATTAATATTTTAAAATTTTGATAATATTTTTAATAAATAATAAAATTGTAAAAATTTATTGAAAACTAGATATTGCCCGTGTCTAAATGTACAAAAATATAGTTTGACCTGCAAAATAACTCAAATGTAAATTTGTTTTATAGATTTGTACGAAAAAATTGTAAAAATAACCTATAAAAATAAAAATCACTAATCAAAAGAGACTAATGTATTTATACAGAGTTTGATAAAGGTGTAAAATTTTATTATTTACTACAAATATTATCACATTTTTAAAAATATTAATTTAAAAACATTTATAAAAAAAATATTCAACAAAATATGGGAAGTGTAAGAGAGTATTTTCGCGTGAAGTAACCTAAAAGACAACTAAATAAGAGAGACAGAGAAAAATAATATTGATTATTAAGCAAATTGATTACACTCAAAAAGTGTAATTACAAACTCCACATTTTGTTACTCATTGATGCATTTAAGTAGTTAATTTGGAAGTTTAATCATTATTTTATTACTTACAGTTTTTATTTTCTTAATTACAAGGAAAATGGTGAGACAATTGAGATTTATAGCGATGAAAATGGCCTAGAGGATTAAGGAAAAGCTGTGGTCCAGACCCTAACTAGGATGGTCCAGACCAGCCCTAAGACCCAGTATGGAGCAGGAAACAAAGACTAAAGAACCATGATTCTGTGGTCTGGACCCCCAACCAGATGGTCCAAACCACAGTGTGCCGGGCGCGCAAGTTTATATTTCATCTTTTAGGGTTTCCTTGAAACCCTTTTATAAACCCTGATGTATAGCCGAACGAGAGAAAGCCTACTTTTACTTTTCTGCATGTTCTTAAGTGTTTTAGAGTAGTTTTGGGAGTTTTTCATTGTTCGTGAGATGCTTTTATGGATTTTCGAAACTGGTTTATTCGTTGTAGCAGTTGTAGTTCATTATTCGATTTCAGAGTTAATTTCAGAGTACGTTTACTTTCGTTTTTTCTTTTAATAATATTGTGTCGTTGTTTTATTAATTAGATCCATTAAATATGTGTTCATTGATTATTTTTGTTTCGTTTTAAGTCATATTAGCATAAAACCTTCGTTCTTGATTTAACGAATTAAGAAATGGTAGTTTACGACGATCTATAGGATGTGTGTAGACTCTTTGCATGATTTGCGAAAACCTATGTGTAGGGATCTACGATTTTCAAATCTATTTTAATTTCTTTCAAAAGTTTTCGAAAACAAAAATCTTTAACTACATTTTCTATAATCACTAGCAAAGGTTTTTGATTTTAACTTTCTTAATATTTTTGAACAAATCCTAAATCAGATTTGAACTCAAGTCTTTTCACTGAAAATCTTTCCGGTTTTCAAATCCTAAACGTGATTTTAAAACTGAGTATTGAAAGATTTGTAAACCCTAACGAAGACAACTTTCCAATCTATTACTCATTTCACGTGAACTTTAGATTGTAGTTTAAACATATCCCATAGTGAAGTAGTAAACTACCTGAAATTGAGAGTTGGATCAAGAACCACTTTAATATTGTGATTGTTATTTAATTTAATTTCTGAGTTGATTAAATTGTTTGCCTTGAAATTTTGGAGTAGATTGTTTTCTTACAATTTAAAATTAAATTGAATTTATTTAATTAATATTTAATTTCTTTAAAAACCAAAAATAGAATTTTATTCACTGAATTCTTTTAAGTAGTTATTAATTTATTCTTTAGTTTTAAGCTTAAGTTTCTTCGATTGAATATCAAACTTTGCTTACATTCAAATTTTGAAATCCCATTATAACCTAGAAATTGAATAACATAGATTCCCTATGAATTCGAACCCAGACTCCCCGAATTAAAACTACACCGCACACCCTTGCACTTGGGGGTTAAATAGATGTACTTTCTAGAAGCAGTAACAAATCTAACAATTAAAAATATTCCAAATTCAACTTCTTTAACTTACTTATTATATAAATGACATAAAAAGTATAAAAAAAAGTATATATTTAAAATTTTAAATTTTAAGTACATTCAAATTGAATTTATAATTTAAATAGACATGGGACAATTAAAACGAGACACATTTAGGTGATGGACAATTATTGTTTTTTAACATACAAATAATAAATACATTTAGACAAATTTAATAGTCATATCAAATTTTATTTAAAAAAAAGACACCTCTAAGTAACAATTTTTATTTAAAGTATTAAGATTTAACACAACTTTTGTTTATGCCTTAAAAATTCCTTAATCTTAATCTTCATCTTCATCTTATTGTAACTTTTACAAAGTGATAGCGATATACCTCTTTGTGTGCGTGCAAATTTTTTTATTTAACAGTTATAATCAGATTTCAATTTTATTTCTTTGAATAATGGTTATTTGAAAAAAATATTGTGTTAATCTCAAAAATAATCTAAAATTTGATAACTTTACTACTATAGATGGTCTAGATTTATTTTTAAAATTAAAGGTTTTAAAAGAAATTTGACAGACGTGACCAAATTCACCAATCAATATACTTCTGGGGTCAGGGAGAAGTCCGTAGCTGCTACTCATGAATGCGCACTGGGTGAAACCCGCCCCGTGGCCCTAGCTGGCAAAGAACTACGAGGAGGTAAACCAACTTAGGCAAGCCCTGGCTGATCGGCTCAGTCGGGAAGGCCATTGAAGATCGTCTCCACATTAAGAGGAAAGACCGCCCCCCAAAGGAGTCGAACTCGAGACCTCACGTGACTCGAGCCCTACGGCCCCGACTCTTGACCAACCCGACTACCCCTTTCGGGGCTCACCAATCAATATACTTAATTATATAAAAAGATGAGATTTAACAAAACATGTTACAGTTGCATCAATATACTTAATTATATAAAAATATTAGATTTAACAAAACATGTTATAGCTGCCTCAATAGGAAGAAGTTTTTTAATCTAAAATTGATAAAATTTCATAATCCATAAGATCTAAGTGGATTGGCAATAATTTCATTTAAAAAGAGTAGACAAACTAGCAATACTTGAATACAAAAATTTGATTAATATTTATTTATACTTACTAAAATCCTATTTAAAGATGTCGCTTTAGACACTGAACGAGATTAAGACAGCCCTAATGCACAATAGCAATAAAAGCAACTCAAATAATAGAAGCTGATTTGATTAATTTCACCGCAATTTTGGACTCGAGAGGCACAAAGAGAACTCTGATAGTTGGTGATGATGTTGAGTGAGGCTGTGGAAAGAGGAAGAGGGAGAACAGTGGGGATTAGAGAGTGGGTTTTGGAGATGGATTCTCACTGGGAGTTTTGAGCGAGAGAAAGAGGAGAGAGAAGGGAAGGCAATGCCAAGAATGACAAGTACAAATATGAATGTCACTTTTAACATTTTTGTCAATCCTCTTCATTTTTTTGATTATTATTCGAAACGACTTACCTAACAAAAACCAGAATTTGAATATTATAAACATTTTAAAATAAGAGTGTAAATGTAAATTTTAATATTAAAAGTAATTTACCCTTTTAACTTTTTTATTAACAACTGCTACTACTATTTTTTTTTAGTTGCCTCTTATTTATTTTTACTATTAACATATTATTGTGAGAGATAAAATATGTGCAATAATTGTTGAAAAATACCCATTAACGATATCCATATTCATGTCATCATCTTCTTTTTTAGTTGCCTCTTATTTATTTTTACTATTAACATATTATTGTGAGAGATAAAATATGTGCAATAATTGTTGAAAAATACCCATTAACGATATTCATATTCATGTCATCATCATACAATGAGTATAATGGCATAATACAATGACCACAGGCAGGTGCAACATAATATATACGTTTGATTTGATTTGCTAAAAATCACAAAAAATTCTTAAGAATTATTAAAAATTTATAAAAATTATTCAATTTTTATTTTACTGCACGAATTATGAACCTACAACTTATCTCACTAGGTAGTAAAAAATAAGATAAAATGAGATAAAGTGAGATAAGTTGTAAGTTCGTAATTCGTGCAGTGAAATAAAAACCGAATAACTTTTAGAGTTTTCAGTGTTTTTCACCGTTTTCACCATTTTTTATCACCCCAAACGATACTTATCTCACTTTTCATCACTCCAAACACACTCTATAAAATATTGGGTGGGATAGCCATATCAATTAATAATAGACTCGAAAAACGATTTAAAAAAATAAATTTTTTTCACGCATACCTAATTTTTTTTTTTTACTTCTATTAATTTTTTTTACAATTTTTTTAAGAAAATTAAATTTTAATACAAAAATAATAAAAGACAAATTAAAAAAAAGGTTCAAATTTTAAAAAACCTCCTATTTTATTCCCAAACGAACTCTTAACGTACAGCTAATAAGATTGTGAACTTGGCATGTTAAATTATTAGAAGGAAATAAAAGTGACAATGCAGAAAAGATCAAAGTCCAAACAAAAGAATCATAACATACATCTAGAAAAGGTACAGAGGCCAACAAATCTAACGCAAGAAAATGCCACTTCTGGGAGCGCAAAGATGCAAAAAAAGCGGTAAGATGAATTCTTTTTAATGACATAGGAAGTCCAAATAAAAACAGTTTCTATGAATTACAGAACAATCAAATTGAGTCATCATATGAAGTGGACAAATTTTCCAGTATCAATCTTGCATAACTTTGATTGGAAAAGTTTAAAGAGTACAAGATGAAAAATGGACGAAGAACACAATCTTATTGTAATGGAAATAATTTCCTAAAAATTGAATCAAAGTAGAGAAGAAATGTCTTCCTTGCTGTGAAGTTCTTTTAGCCTGCCAAAGGAAGAGTGTGCTAAAAAGAAAACTTGATCTGTTTGAAACAAATTCATCTGCACAAATCTAAATAATAGGATTTATTAGGAAGTGGTACAAACTGGGAGATACTAACCCAATTCGTGATTCATTTATTCAGGTAACAACATAAATAATACACATCAGCTTTGTCAGTTTGTAATTGGTCAGCTCCAGATAAGCTGCAAATGCAGGCAGCGGGTCCTTCATGATCAAAATCTACCCATAAAATCTCATGCTTGGTAACAATAGAAAGTTTCTTCTCTATCTTTTACTCTAACTAGATCTACTCTATCCCCCTTCAGTAAAATTTCTGAAAGTTATGGAAAGATTTCTCCTCTGCAGTTAAGAACATGAGAAATCTCGTGATATCTCTAATTAATGAAATTGCTGGCAATAAGCTCTGTATGCATTCTCTGGATTTCTCTCGTTGACGCTGGCATGAGTATGAATATTTGTCTTAGGCAGATCAGCCTGTTCTCAATTTCAAGAGGAACAACGATCAATTTGTCCATTAATATTTTAACTTAAAGTAGAACATCCAGCAGAAAATTAGGTGGATTCCCTTTCAACAGTATTCTTCAGCTTGTGGACTGGACAATCTCCCTTATTTAGCCATTGAGGACCTTCCAGAATAGATATAACTTCAGCATATCAATCTTCAAAAGGCCTCCATGTTTGGCACTGCAAACACCCGTAACTTGTCACACCCCGAAATTCCGAGATCCGGGGAGTGAGTTTAAATTGAAAAATAAATACATCCGATCTATTATAGTCTCACTGTGTACTTTTCAAAATCATTGTCTCTCCTCTCTAACTACTGTAGATAATTGGTAATTATCATTTTATTAATAAAACACACACTCGGATTTAAGTTAAAACCTATATAATATAAGTTTTTTTTATTTTTACAACGGCATACATGCTTGAAAAGTTGTTACATCTAAATCGTAGAAACTGCCCAACAACACCGTAAGCCTTCCAACAGTCATACTGACCCTTCTAGGTTTCGAGCTCTACACCTGCAATGTAGTCTGTAAGGATGTGAGCACTAAACTATTTGTACTCACGATGTATAGAAATATACTTTTTGTAATGCTTTTTGAGTCATATAAAGACAAAAATCATCAAATATATCAACACATAGCAAAATAGGACAACATTAATTCGCAACTTTCATTTCTCTTATCAACCTCTCTTTATTCATTATTTTCTTTTCCCAAGGTGGGGAAGGATACTCTGCAAGACTGTTCCACAATCACAGTGGTAGTCCGAATCCATCGCCAATTCGTATAAATGTACGGGTCGCGAATCACCCCTTCGTCGTCGTTTATGAATCTGAGTCCAAGGGCCACGATGAGCATTTATCGCATCCGACGTCATTTTGGATTACTAGTCCATCGACACGTTTACCCGGGCCTGCGCAGGTTTAGGGTCTTTCAACCCAAGGGTATCTCTTGACCCTCTCTATTTTTATATAGCATTCTCACTTTCCCTACAAAATCAATATTTTCTTAGGTTTTCCCTTTACATTGTTAAAACTTAGCAATAAATATTCACAAGTGTGTATCCACTTTTACAATTTCATGTCCCCATTTTATTGTTAGTTTCACAGTAACCACATGTTCACCATATTTCAATAAATCACAGCATATGTTAGTATTTAATAGAAATTTTCATCAATCAAATCACAACTTTAGTGTCACCAAAATTCAATTATCAAACTTAATATTAATTTAATAATAATATAAATTTAAACTCACAATTATTTCCGTACCAAAATAACCATTACAAAAAGTATAAATAATACATTAATTTTCCTACCTCGTTCCTTTGTTAGAAAAGTGGAACTTTGCCATACACACAAACCGAATCTCCTTTTCAAAATTAGACAGTGCAGACGCGTGATGAACGAATTTAATTAAAAGGCTTGGGAATTAATTTGGGCTAGAATACTAGCCTTTTTCCTTCCTTTCTCTTCTTTCTTCTCTTTTTCCTTTTCTCTCCTCTTTTCTTCTGTTTCTTTCCTTTCTCGGTTTGCTCTTCCTAGCCAACATATGGCACATATATATACTCACACATGCAATCATGAGGCTAAAAGGATAGGGGGTGACTCATCGGCCTTAGGTGCCACCAACACTCAAAATTGTGTCACGTGTCCACTAACTCTCATCATTACATGCTTAATAGGGGGGTTAGGTGGCATCAAACCAATGGGCAAGGCATACTCTCCTTGTCACGTATCTTCTAATCCTAATCATTATATTCTTAATAGGGGGTTTAGGTGGCATCAAACTAACGGGAAATGTGGCTCAAATGGCCATATGTCCTTATACCTCCACACATATATATATGTATCATACTTGGTGGCTAAGTAACACAAAAGCAAATGAAGCTTCCAAGAAGCTTCAACAATTCTTTTTTTCTTCTTCTTCTTCTTCTTCTTCTTCTTAAGCTTCCAAGTGTCCTCCCACCATCATTACCCTCCTCCACCTCTATACCATATGCCTCAATCCATTCCGTACATGTGACAACTTTATACTTTTTTCACTATTTTATTTAAATTAGAATTTAACTAATTATAAAAGTATTATATTGTTTCAATTAAAGGTAAAAATAAAAATTTAAAATAATGTCAAACTAATGCAATTAAAATTTTTTTATTGTATAAATTAAGGTAACATGTATATTAAAAATTTAAAATTTTGAGACTATTACATAACTACAAAGGAAATGGCTATTTCAGATCGCAGTCATCCCTACTAAAGTTGATATGGACTTGGTCATGAAAATTTGTAAGGAGCATTTTCACCATACCCATAAGCTTTAGAATACTGGGTTCCATAAAGCACTATTCAACTGCTGCTGAGGTCCCATGCGGGAAAAGAAATTGAAGCAAGAACTTGGAAGACATCTTTCATCCTGTTTTTAGGATTCAATTAGAGTTAGGTCTACTTCCTTATCTGTGCATATCAAATAATCTTGCTTTTTTAAATGGAGCGCCACCAAACTGCACTGCTCTCATCAATGTGAAGTGAATTTTAACTCTCAATTTACCAATGGAATCACCACTACTTGTGTTAGGTTCCAAGGACAGACTACATTAAGACTTTGAATCTTCCAAAAGCTTCAAAGCTTTACCTGTTTTCCAACAGGTGGAAGCTTCAAACTTGATAAGACTAACCCAATCCTTCAAGCTACAAAAATGACTAAGAATCATCCCCCAGGAAATTTTGATGGATAATCTGATACTGAGGGAATAGGAATTGCGGATAGAGAATGTTCGTTAAGTCAGTACACACATTGTTCCCAATAGCAAAAGGAAACTGTTAAGTAATAACTTGATTATCAATCAAAACAGGTAATGCAGATCACGCATAAAAGAGTAAAGACTCCATCATACTTGAAAGGTACGATTTTTTTGTATTTTAAATTCCAGAGTCCTCAATCTGGTAAACTCAATTACAGAGTCATGGTTACAATTGTTGGATGATTTTTTGAGCAAGCTTGTTGAGTGAATTACAAAAAAAGAGCTCGAGTTGAGAGAGATATGGAGCAACCAACCCAACACAAAAAGAACAGGCAAAACCAATGCTACTATTGGAGTGCGTCAGCTCCAGCAACAATCTCCAATAGCTCACCAGTGATTTTTGCCTGACGTTCCCTATTGTAAGCAATGGAAAGAGTCTTCTTCAACTCTACTGCATTGTCTGTTGCATTACTCATTGCACCCATCCTACCTGAAAGCTCACTCGCAAATGACTCCTGCAATGCCCTCAAGATCTGACTATTCAAGTACAGAGGCATCATAGCATCAAGAATCTGAACTGGGTCTTGCTCAAACAGCAAATTAGGAGAAAACTCCTCTCTCTCAGATTTCACAGTATCCCTCTCCACAGCCAATTTCCCTTCCTTTGTCGTCAACCTAAAGAACTCGTCTTCACTTGCCTCAACACAATTCCCATTCATATCACAAACCTTTCCTTTAGCTGACAATGGAAGCAGTGTCCGAATTACTGGATTAGACTTGACCAATGACACAAATTTTGTGTACAAAAGCTCAACCTTGTCAACCTCTTCACTCACAAAAAGCGAAAAAACATCGTCAGCAATAGTTTGAGCCTCTTTAGCGGTGGGAAAGCTCCCCCCTTCAACGAACCTATCTACAGGAACATCAGTTCTTCGGCCAAAATAAGAATTACCTTTTTTCCCAACACTAATGACAGTGTAATCCAATCCAATTTCCTTCAATTCAGCGATCCGGCTCTCAGCTTTTTTGACAATTGCACTGTTGAAACCGCCGCAGAGACCCCGATCGCCGGTGATAACAACGAGAGCGACTTTCTTGACCGGTCTAACGCTTGTTAAAGGAACATCCACATCTTCTAATTGGAGCTGTTCATTGATGTCATACAAAAATTCAACTAGGGTTTCAGTGAAAGGTCGACCACTGATGACCGCTTCCTGTGCTCGCCGGATCTTCGCAGCTGCCACGAGCTTCATAGCTTCGGTGATCTTCTGGGTTTTGTTCACAGTATCGATTCGCTGTCGAAGTTCACGGATACCGCATCGAATCGAAGGAACAAATTGAAATTTGTAGAGACTATCTAGGGTCGATACATAACGAGGTATGTGAAACGGGTTGGGTTGAGACATAAAGGAGAATGGAAACAGATGCTGAGTCGAAGGTTTCGAAGACACCCACATTGATAAATTAGACCATGACATTGTTTTGAATCTTTGATTGATTTTATCAGAGATCAAACTATGGAAATAATGAGAGAGATTGAAAATCAATGATCGCGAAATTCAGAGGCGGGTACAGAGGGTTTAGCGGAGCTTTGATTGCGGAGGTGATTTTGATTCGTCTTTGCCCAGAAAAACTGTAGACCAGCGAAACAGGTCTACAGTTTCCGGCGACAATTTCTGAACGCCGGTGTTTGCTGGTACAGATATCTGATTTTGATCCCGTTTGGTCGCGGAGAAAACAATAATAAACCTCAGAAGAAAATGACGAATACGAGAACGGGGGTTTATGGGTCCGGCGAGAAAGAAAAGTTCCCAGGATGTCCCTTAATTTGTTGAAATTAATTTGGTGAATTTTGTTTGTAGTTTTCCAAATGCCTTTACAAAGAATTATATTTAAAAAGAAAATTGACTTTACATAAAGTCCATTTGATGCAGTAAAAAATAATAAAAAATAATAATAAAATATAATTTAAAAAAATTTTTGACATTTAATACATAATAATTAAATCATATTTTTCAAGAATAAATAATAAAATTTTTTAATTTTTTGCGTCAACTTTTTGAATAAACAAATCGTTCGAATGATTCTTTGTTTCCGTCAGAACAATTTTATATCAAATTTGAAAAGTAAAAATTACAGTTGTGTTTGGCGTGACAAAAGTTATTAAAAACAATTGATATACCATAATTTAGCTATGTCTTTTACAATTTAGCGTTGTGACTCAGGAAAAATGTTAGTAATATAAAAAATAATGTAAATTAAAATTACTTTAGAAAAAATTAGGAAATAATTTTAGTACACAAATTAAATTGTAACATGAAAAAGTCAATAAAATTATAACACGCATATAATTTTATATTTATTAATCATCAAATATAGAAAAATTAGATATAGAATTTGGAGTTTTTAAACAACATTACCAATGAGTATAATATAGATAATAAATAATAAATTATTTTTTTTAAATCAAATTAAAAAAATAATTATTTTTTCCCTGCCTTACAATCAAACATAATTCCTGCAAAGGGGCGTGTTTAAAACTCTAAGGGTTAGTAAAAATTATGATTTGGATAATTTTTTGGCAGTTATCAAATCACGTTTTTTAAAGATAAATAATTTCTTTTGAACGTGAACATATTTTGACAAAAATTATTTAAAAATTGTAAAAATTTTATTGAGATATATAAAAAAAATAATTGAAATTTGTATAAATTTTATAAGAATTTATAAAAATTTATTAGTATTTGTAAATATATAAATTTATAGAGATTTATATAAATACACATAATTCAAAATAAAAAAGTTTGAGATAAAGTTTTTAAAATTTTTTTTTTGAAGTTTATCGACGCTCCAAACAAACCCTTACTTGAATCCCACAAAGGAAATCAAGGTATCAAAATAATCACAATCAGCAATTGCCAAATTATAAAGTTTCATTTCACAATAATCCCTGGAGAAGATCTTTTGCATGATTTGGTTTCGGTGTGCATTCAAGAGTTTGTAACGAGAATAGAGACGCAAGAGGTAAAATTTCGAGTCTTTTCGAATTTTTACAATTCCTGTCTTATTCAAAACCAGTGGATTGTTGATTTTAAACGGGTAGTTCTTGGTTTGGGCTGAGCCAAACCGGATTGTTACCATTCCGGTCCAACCGCAGTCCGGGAAAATACTCCCGGTTTTTACACATAAAGCGCCTGCGAAGCACCCATCTCTTCGCTCCCCTCTTCTCGAAATGCTTGCTAACGTTTCGCCGATTCCTTGATTCACTGGGAGCTTCCTGATCGTTGTTACGTGATGAAGACGAGGCGAGCTTGAATAGATATACACATTTATTTTATATATATATATATATATATAGAGAGAGAGAGAGAGAGAGAGAGAGAGAGAGCCATGTCGAAGCTGTGGGCGAGAGTTGCAGGGTTGTTCGGCAAGCGAACACTGGCGGGAATGGACAAAGCAGGGAATCGATACTTCGCCAGAAAAGACGAGATCGATGGTGTCAGTAAGTGGGTTTCTCCTTCTTCCTCACCTTCTTTCCATACCCACAGCCTACTTCTTGATGCGTTTGTTTGAGCTCAGAAAATCGGGGAAACGATGATACTGAGCATTAGGTTAATCAACTGCATGAGTCTGATGAGGGTGTCTACGTGTTCTTCTTGTAGCTATCTTCACCGGGGCTTAATTTATTTGGTGGTATTTGCTAGAGTTTTTACTTGATTGGGTGGGTTTGTAAATATGAATTTGAGATTTCAACCAGGTAAGAGAACAATTATATTGGAATATCGAGTTGGTTTTGCACCAAACATTAACAATTTTGATGTTGAAGATTGCAATTTTCCAGCTGCCAGGGAATGTTTCTTCTATTGGTTGCACTTTTAAGTGTCCAAATTCACTAATATGATGCACACTATAAATAATTTTTGAAATGATTGGAAGCAGAGCATTGAGAATGATGAGGAGTATATGACCTTTGCCTGTTTTAGCAAGAGAACATCAGTGGAAGCAAATACACGAATTAAATCCTATGTCATTACTTTTGATGAACTTGTTAAACTTAATATAGCTGATTATAATCTGTTCTTATTATGCAGTCCATGTATTGCAACATGAAAAAAATTGTTGCTTTTCTGGTATATGATACAATATTATATTGTGAGGTCCACTACAATAATTCTTTGTTTCACTGTGATCTTAAAATTACTAGTGAAAGAGAAAAGATGGGTGGTATTCAAAGGAGAGGAGGATCCCACTTCCATTCCAGGTAAGCATTTCTGATAAAAACGATTTCCCTTCATTTTCTGTTTACATGGCAAAGCGAAACACCCATAGGTAACAAAATACAAATAAAAATAGTATAGCATATTGGAAAAGGAAGGTCGCCAAGGGCTCCTAGCAATATTGAATTTGTGAGCTATCTTGTTTAGTTAATCCATATATCATCAGATGCATCATCATTCAATATTTGCACTACACCATTGCTTTAGAATTTGTTCCCTTGCTAAAAAAAGTTTAGTATGCTCATTTTTTGATGCTTCATGTGCTGTATATTCATATTTAGCAAACCAATTTACCTTTTGGAACTTTGGTGACTGCGGGCACTCACCACTCAGTATATTTTGATCTCTAACAAGGATTTTGAAGCAATTATGGCCCATAACGTAGTGGTTTTATTTGTGTTGTGAAGCATGCTGATGTGCTGCTTGAGGCTGTGTTGTTTTATCAGAAGATAAAATCCAGAAAAATACTTAGCAGGGAAAAGGTATTTTTCCAAAGCTTCAAGCTGTTTTAATCAGTATGGATACTTTCCCAGAAAACATGTC
The DNA here is from genome assembly GCA_019916065.1 of Vitellaria paradoxa. Taxonomy (NCBI): domain Eukaryota; kingdom Viridiplantae; phylum Streptophyta; class Magnoliopsida; order Ericales; family Sapotaceae; genus Vitellaria; species Vitellaria paradoxa. The sequence continues at coordinate 52,151,035 of CM034239.1, forward strand.
TCCACGTTGATCGTGTAGAATTTCAGAAGTCGAAACACTTAAAACTGTTTTTATCTAGTTAATATATACTTGTAAAATGGTGCAGGCATATATGCTTGTATATGTAATAAGATAGAGTCAATGTGGCAAAGGAAGAAAGACATTGGGGTGGACAGAGGATGTCTAGGAATACTAGTATAGTTGGCTTAGGATGGGAAATGCATACAACCAAAGAATGGTGGGACTGTTGTTTTGGTCATTGTTTTACAATTTTTGCCTCAATCTGGTAAGTTACACCTAGATCAAGGTCTGGAAAATTGTTTTCCAACATTTTTTTTTTAACTTGGAATATCATTGTATTTAAAATAAACAAACGATCTAATCTTTCTAATTTTCAAGAAATTATTTTGTTTCCCTCATTGTTCACTAAAACCTAAAGGAAGAACTTAGTGTGAAAAATGATGATGGTGCCTTTGGTTTGGTTATTCCATTGGAAAATCCTTAAAGATTTGTTAGTTTCGGTTTGTTAAGTTTGCTTGTTAGACTAAATTATAAGTACTTCTTTGAATTCATTTGAGCACCAGGGTTTGTAAGTTGGCTTTACTAAGAACACAATTTCGTTGGCATACATTTCTTTCCCTCACACAATGGTTGTTTACTATTTGATAACTGTAGTTGAATGGATATGTTGGCTGAATGGGCAGCGGAAAAAAGCTCCAACACCAGAGGTAAGTATAAACTAATTCTTACGAACTTTCCAGTCAAGCTTAAACACATCGCCCAATATGCAAGCATTTTTTGTGTGTTGAGTATGAAATGAAATGCTTACATATATAAGCGTGTAAGTATATCACCGCAATGTTAGTGCCATGGATATGATTCAGTATTCTGCGAACTTGCTTGTTTTAGATAGGATTCCGGGAATTGTCTCTGTCTACTCTGTATGTGTGTGCATGCACGTGTTATAATGTTATGCTTATGATCAGAGTGGTCAAATTTTGGACTTCAGAGTAATAAAATTTCCATATTTTTATATTTACTTTCAGTTTGTATGTTCTGGAAATAGAATTTATTATTTTTCCAGTCACACTTGTGTGTGTACCCCACTGTTTAAGGTACTTTTTTGAAATGAAATTATGTACTTATTTTTTTTAGTATTTGTCAGTAAATTGTCATTTTTGCAAAATTTGTTCTATATTTGTTCTGAAAGTTGGTTGACAATATTATTCAGCTCAATGCTTTTTCTTCCATTGTGAGAGCTTCATATTGGAAAATATTCAAAGTCGTACCATAAATGCGGTTTTAAACCATCAGGATGTAGAATACTACAGTGGCAATGAATTTTGATCAATTATCATAGGAAATAAAGGGAGGCTAGACACATCCTAAGGCTCCTGAATTTACCCCTCCTTCAACGATGTTGGACTGGCACACTGTGAGACTAGGTAGTTGAAGGATGAGTTCATGGCACCTTTGTACTTTTGTTACTGAAGTTTCATTGCTCAAGTTGAATAAAATAATATCTATTTTCTGAAAGTGGGATTTCCTTTCTGTTATTTCCTTGTGTTGTCTTTCCTTTATTTTTCTGGATTCTGGAAGTAATATTAAGAGACTGCAGGAGGAAGTGAGGAGTACTTGAATCTTGATTGTTTCGGCTGACTTGTTTAAACGTCAATGTAAAACACTGCTAACAATGAGTGCTCTGACTTTGACATAAGCTGGCTACATGCTGCACTGGACACTTGTTTTTCATAAATTCCTAGCTGTTGCTTAAACTACTGTTACTTGACAAACTTGTTGATTCCATCCTCAGGAAATGATGGAGCTGGAGGCAAGGCGTGAACGTGTTCGGCATAATGTTGCTCGTATGTGTTACTAGTGCTATCTGTTTGATCTTTTTGTTTAGGATTTGTTGCTTCTAATTCTTCCTAGCTAATATTTCCATTATGCTCTTGTAACCTTATGTCTAATGGATTCATAGTTCACATAAAATCTTTCTTTGCTAAGTGCAATCTTACAATCAGAAATCACAATAACTAAATAGAGAAATGGGTTGCTTGCTGGTTGCACTTTGCTAGAAAAATAATCTCCAAAGGCATCCCTTATGGTTAGAAGATCGTCAACTAATTTATCTAAATCTAAGGTTTTGGCTGTATTTATGGATTTGAAATGAAGGGATTTGGCACTAATTATTGATGTAGAATAAATCAAATATAGATTTGATATGGGTTTTGACTTGATTTAAAAGAGTGGACATGATATATAATAATGGACTTGAGTGGATTTGAAACAACCATTTAAAAGTAGTAATTTGAAATCCTTAGCATTGATTATTCAAGTTGTACAAAAATCATAATAAAATATTTGTTAATTTGGCTACAAAAGCCATGTTCCTTGTATTTTTATGAATTTTAAATCCTGATTCTAATCATTTGAAGTAAAAGCTTATTGATTCCATTGGTAACTAATGCACCCTTAAGAAATTGATATGTATACACTTGTGCGTCACTTAAGCTCTTCTTCTGGCCACCTTTTTTATATTAGTGGTAACCTTAGCTGCTTTGTTTAACAAAGCTTTATATTGACCCTTTTGGAGCCCAGTGTCTGAAGCCTGCAACCTTGACATTCATAAAATTGTCAATTTACTTATCAAACCAAACCCCCCCCCCCCAAAAAAAAAAACAACAACAACCGAGAGAGAGAGAGAGAGAGAGAGGAGGCAAAGAATTTTCCATGATATGGAGCTGTCATTATACAAAATTAAGAGTATTTTTTTTTGACTCAATTGGATAGTTGTGTTGTTTTTTGTGTGTGTGTGTGTTTTTTTTTTCGGGGGAGGGGGGTCACAGAGCCAAATATATAACCTTTTCTGAATGTTGTTGAGGGGTCTTTGATGTAAGCCTTTGAGCCTATTCTGGCATTTTCTTGATGCCCTTTTGTTTTCCTCATTAATAAAACACCCTATTTGCTTATCAAAAAAAAAATAATAATAAAAACATTCTTTTGAAGTTCTCAAGAAGGAAGAAGAGGAAAGGAGAGCCAAACAAGGCAGTGGTCAAACAATCACCAACACTGGTAACTTGCTTACTGAAAGAAATTTGTTTGTAGCATTATAACTTAATTACTGGAAATACTGATTACATTTAATGCAAAGGTAAAGTTGCAGGTCCAGACTTGAAAAGTTTTATTAAGCAGTTTCCACCTTCCTCTGAAGGTACGGCATTCTTACAGTCTGAAGTTTATGTACATCATTTATGCTAGTTTAATTAACAAAAGAGGCAAAGTTTTCATTGTTGTCCTTCCCTATGTACAGAATTAGAAGACTATCATATTTGCTTAAGTTGGGTTAGCAGAATGCATGAAATTGATACCTTAGTTATAAACTTAAATTAGTATTGCACCTTCCCCCTCTCTATCTCTCTCTATGTGCAATTAATTTCTTAATTTCATTTTTCAGTTTATCATTTTAATCTTCTGTATTTTATCTACTTAATCACACTTTCCAGTATGCCTCTTCAATTTTTTTTTTTTTTTTTGGTTGTTGTCGTTTTAGGTGACACAGTTGGAGAAGTATCTAGTGAAATGGATGGCATCAGGTGAGAAATAAATTTTAATATGAAGAAGTATAAATTTTAATATGAAGAAGTTCGGGTGAAGCTCCTCTAATTTATTGCCATTAATATAGTTGTAGTTTTTTATACATAAAAAGAATTGATAATATTATCATATCTTAGAAGGCATGTGATTTTTTCTCTTTTATTCTTTTAACTCATCATCTTACTCAGCTGGTATCCACCCACCCACCCACCAACCAAAATAATAATAATTATTATGAAAAAAGTTCGGCCACCGTGCAGGTGGGTAGTCGCTTCAACCAGACCAGTTTCTGCCACATCAATTTTTAATTATTTTCTTCCCTGTCCAGCCTTGGGGGCTACCGAGGGTTTTCCTTTCCCCCTTTTTTTTTTTAATATATTTTTTGGTCATTTTCTAGGAATGAGAATGGTTAAGGGAGAAAGAGACTCTTTTTGCTTCCAACACCAGCGTATGATTGTGGCACACTAATGAGAAACTAGTGTTCAGAACCCCAATGGTCTTTTTACCGATACTCCCCCTTCAGGCTGTACTCCCATATTTTTTATATTATTCTCTAGCGGCATTATCTCCAAATTTCTACATTTTGCAAATTATACACTATTTACAATGTGATGTAAGAATTCAAGCTCCTCTGTTATCTAGTCTCGCCGGTCATTTCATATTTTGATTAATGTGTAATATTTAGATTTCTTTATACATCTGCTTGTGCATGCATGGACATGATTCTACTTACCGGACCACCCACACCTGATAGCATTTGAAATGCTGATAGGAACTCGAAAGAATCAGAGACAGACAAAGAAGCGCCACTTCGGCAGAAACAGCAGCCAGAGTAAGTCCACCTCTTTTACTATTTACTTGTCGAGGTCTGCATGCCATTTACAAATTAGTAGGAACTTGTATCCTTTCTTGAGATCGAAATTCCAGAATATTTACGGAAATGTTCATATATTGACCTGACTTGGTTGCAATTTCACCTGCAAAGAGTTCATGCTCAACAAAACTGGCTAAGAATGTTTCCAACAAATGTTCTTTTCAGATCCACAGAGCCAACAGGATCCGGTGAATCCTTCAGACCAGGAACGTGGCAACCGCCTACCTGATTGCTGTTGCTGTTGCATATCAGTTGGCTTTACTATCATTGTTCCTCTCAACAGTCTGCAGCATAATGCTATTTGGTAGAAACTCAGAATCCTATTGGCCAGATTAGATTTAGCTTCTGGATAATGCTTGACAATTTTACGGGAAGCTTTTGTTATGGGGCTTGTACGGATGTCATTCTTTATCACCCAGTTCTTTCTATACCAATTGTGTGAAATTTTTCACTTGAACATGTCATTTTCATGATAAAGCAAAATTGTTCTGGACTTTTATACTTCCGGAGACAGTGGATGTTATTGTGATTCCGTATTTTATTGTTTACTGTTTCCTTTATATATATATATTTATATATATTTTAACTCTAAGCTCCCCCTTTACATTTGGTTGATTACTAGTAATTATTTTTAATATTCAAAATTTATACTTCACCACTTATTTTAAAATGTTTACCATAACTAAATCCTTCAACAATGTTAAATTAAAAGTAGTGTGATTAATGTAGTAAAATCATATGAATGGTCTCTTTTATCCCTTTAAGCTGTACATAAAAAGCCTAAAATATTATCAAGAACTTTTGTCTTCTTATATTATCAAGTACTTTTGTTTTTTATATTATAGTTCAATTTTATCTTCAACCAAATTGAAACCAATGCTTGAAAATGTAAAATAATAAAATAAGATAAAAATATTATAAATTATTCCCTCATAATATTATTAGTTATGTTTCGATTTAAACTTAAAATCAAACTTTTGATGGAATCAAGTAAAGTATAATTTGATATTCTATAGTTAAAAGTTTAATTGAGTTTAATGGTATATTAGAATTAACATTATAGTTCAAATTCAATTTATTTAGTTTTCAAATTGTGATTTAGGGGACTTTTGGTGTGATAAAAAGTGTGATAAAAAGTGTGTTTAGAGTGATAAAAAGTGAGATAAAATGTGATTTGAGAAAATTTTTTACGTTTAGTACACACATATCAAATTGCATTTTTTTTAGATGAACAATAAGATTTCCGTTTTGACGGATTGAATTTCCGTTTAGACGGATTCAAAATTTTGGGCAGTCATTACTTTTTTGCACTACAATCTGTCTAAACAGATTGTAGAAAGCGCTTACACGGAAGTTGGTTGCGAATCTGTCGAAACAGTTTCTACAATTCATTGGAACAGTTTCTACAACCCCAAAAAAATAATCAAATTAAGTGTCATTCGGTAGTTTGGGAGTTCATGATGAAAATAGTGAAAAAATTTTTACTATTTAATTAATCGAATTCTAGTTATCGACTTTTTTTTTGAAAGGTATTAAATTTTTTTTAAACTTTGAGAAGGTCAAAATGTGTAAAAATGTAGTAGAGATTTTCAGAGGTTTTCAGATATTTTTATCAAATTTTTATGCACTAAACGCACCACCCAAAATGAGATAATTTGTGAATTTATAATTTATATAATAAAATAAAAAATAAAAAATTTTTTAAAATTTTTTAACGTTTTTATCGTACAAAACCTTACCACTAAATCAATATCAACAAACTCAAATAACTTAATTGATTTAGGCGGGCCTAGGCCCACACAAGCCACATCCTGTGTGATAACGATTTGAATTTTTATTGTATGTCATGTTATTCATCGGGTTAAGAGGGTTGAAGTGAAAATATCCATTATAAGGGTTGTAGTGAAAAATAAAAGGTAAAAATTTACTTACATTTAATTCAATGGTTTCTATTTATTTTAATTAAAATTATTTTTAAAATAAAAATAAAAATTTTAAAAATTTGATTGGAATATAATTAATGTGGAATGTCAAAAGTCACATGTCATTAAAGTGTAAATAAATTTCCACTCTTTATTTTTCCACTGCAGCCCCTACAGTGTAGCCCCCTTGAACCCCTATTTGTCTAATGCACTCAGGTTCCCCCTTGAACCCCTATTTGTCTAATGCACTCAGGTTCAAAGGGGTTGCAGTAAAAAAATCTACTGCAAGGGCTGTAGTGAAGAAATAAGGGTTGAGATTATTTTCACTTTAATAACACGTGACTTTTTATATTCTACATTAATTGTCTTCTAGTCATATTTTTTTAACTTTTATTTTTATTTTAAAAATAATTTAAATTAAATTAAATTACAACTATTTGATTAGAAATAATTAAATCTTAACTTTTAATTTTTTACTGCAATCTTACGGTGAATTTCTTGACTGCAGTCTCCAGAATCCCGATGCACTCCCGGGTAAGTTGGGACCTGCGAGTCCACTTGGCAACATCTGGAGTCTTCACAAAGCGTCTCGCTCAGCGTCTCTAGAAGTTGCTGCAAATCGGTTTTTCTAAGTGGGCACGTGACACCCCTCCCTCCTAGACAAATGCTAATCAGCAGTACCATGTCAATTTGCGTGGATGTGACGCTCTACCTTCGCCAAATGTGACGCGAACGAACGGGCTTTTAAATCAACGCGTCACCAAGTTTTTTTTTTTTTAAATACCAATAATCTAATAGAATAAGGCGCGTTTGTCATTAAAATAAATCTCTAAAAATTTTTATAAATTTTTAATAATTTTTTTATATTTAATTTTTTCATCATCATTAATTTTAAAAAATTTTAATAATTCACTAAAAAAATAAAAAATTTAGAAATAGGTTAACCGAATGTGTAAATTTTTTATACAATTATATTTTTCATATCGAGAACTTTCAAATGAGTACTATTGTCGCTATTTTTTGTGAATTTTTTTGAATCCATGGGAATGGATTTGAAAAATCATTCCCATGATTTTCGACTTTTCAGAAAAAAATAGCACCAAAATTAATCCCAAATCATATTTTATCTCAATTTATCTTATTTTTTTCTTATTTCAAACGGGACATAAGAAGACTTAATTGCTCGTTAATTTAAAATTTTTTGAATTAATTGATGTCCGTATAATTTGATTCGAATACTCGGAGTTAAAAAATAATAATAATTAAAATTTTTAATGAACAATATTTTTGAAAAGAATCGTTTACTTATTCACATTTATTTTATTTATTATTTTTACATAAATATATTAAGTTTCAATCTCATCCTTCAAGTTTTACATTTTGTCGAAACTGTCAGAAGGTGAAAAGGACGAGGAAAAATTAATAATTTTAAAACAATAAAATCAGATTAAATAAAAAAGAAACTTCATATTGGGCTATTTGTCTTCTCCCCTCTCATTTTTAGTACATTTCACTAATTTGTATACAATGAATATGATCAAACTGAAAAAATTCAACTTAACTAATAAAGTCTTTTATTAAATATTTTTTAATTATATTAATGTTTCCAAAGCAATCAAGACATTATTATATCCACATTAAACACATATACTACTAGGGCATTATGACATATTTTTTAGACACGTTACACTATGTTAGCGTTTGGAGTTTTGAAAAATAAAAAAAAAAATTAAAAGTTGATAATTTTTTTTTGGGAGTCTCAGAGTGTTCGGTCCAGTATGCATGTGTGTACTTTCACTAATTTCTAAGAGCCCTAAATTTAATGATTAGGTAAATCTGTAGTGACTTTGAGAAAACTCGAACTAATGATCACTGAGAAATAAACCCAAGGTCTTATCAGTCAGTGGCAACTCCAAAAATTTTAAACGATGAGGCTATATAAAAATTTAAATAGTAATTGTAAAATAATAAGTAAAATGAATATCTTAATAAATTGATATCAATGTTTTCAACAAAAATATATGAATAATAGTACCTTTAAAATTGTTTTGATGGGTTCAAAAAACAATTTTATTAAGGTCAAAGTTACCAAAATATTTTAAACATACGATTTTTTTTAAGTTTTTTTTATTGACTGATAGGTTCAATTGACCTCACGGATTTTTTTTAAGTTTTTTATTGACTGATGGGCTTAACTGACCCCACCAACTATAACGTGAAGCTACCCCTGTCACTAGTTAAGTTATCCCTTAAGATTCCAAAATTAATGTTGAAGTGATATGAAAATTACAAGTAATGAAATTTGATTAAAGAAAATGCAAGAACTTTGTAATTTTTTAGAATATTTTGGAGCTCTCAATAGATACATACCCTATTATTTTATATATATATTTTTGTATAGATATGATTAAAATAAACTTAAAATTTAAGTATGCTATTTGCCTATTGGATTAATTTTTTTATAAATGTTTCATTTATAGATATAGTTAATAAAATGTAAAAAATTTTACTTTTTAATTGTATTTCTATTATTTTTATATTTTCATTTTTAAAAATTGCATGTGCATACCTATGCCTTATTGCTCCATTTGGAGTTCTACATTTTATTAAAAAGCACCCAAAATAAAAAAAAATAATTTAAATTTTCTCTCATTGCATAAATTATAAGGCAACAAATTTTACTAATTTACTAACACGCCAAATCTCTTTCCTCGGTAAAAAAATCAATCAAAGTTTCTCTCTTCCTTTCTCTCTTTTGAGTATAAAGATACATAAGTTTTGTTTGTAGTTCTATTTTTTTTTATAAAATTTTAAAATAATTCAAAAATTATCAACTTATTTTTAATTAAATTTTATTACATGTTATTTCTTATATCAAATTTTATTTTGAGAGCGTTTGGAATAACAAAGAATGAGATAAATTGTAGATTCTTAATTAGTAGGATAAGAAATAAATAACTTTTAAAAATTTTTAAAACTTTTCAAATTTTTTTTTTAATTTTAATAACCAAACACATCTTTTATTTTATTTTTTTAACTTTCACATACCTCCGGGCGGCACCACACTTTAGGGATATATATGTTTAGGGTAAATTACACTTGAACTCCTAAATATTTACATAATTATACATGGACCCCTTCGACATTTAAAAATTATAATAATCTCTCTTATTTTAAAAAATTATTTACATATAGACCCCTTCTGTTAATTTGGACCGTTAAATTTTAACAGAAACGTAAAAATCAACCGGCCAACAAAATTTTTTACATAAAAAGACAAAAATACCCTTAATGAAACTCAAAGCACTTACCCAAAAAAAAAAAAAAAAAACAGAAAAGAAAGAGTAGAACTCATTTGAAATGAAAGATAGAAAAACCTTGTTGGAAAACCCTTAATGAAATTGTCTTTCGGTTCATTGCCGAAAAACCTTGATCACAAAAGCTTTTTTTTTTTTTGGGGTGCCGTTCTGAGCAAAAACTAAGAAAAAGAAGAATGGTCACTATGATGAGTGGCAACAAGAGGCAAAAAAAATTAAAAAAAAGTAGATTTTGATTTGGTCATTATAAACATTCATCAATGAATTCCAACAAAAATCTTATAAAATTAACAATCAAGCACTAAAAATCTGAACTCTAATCAAGAGTTCTTCGGCAGCAAGGTGGTGACGAGTAGAGACCAAATAAACGAAAAAAAAATAAAGTAAAATACACATACAATCCAAGAAAAATGTCTCGAACCATCAATGGTAGGAGATTAAATCACCAGTCTTTTCCAATTGGTAACCCTTTTCATGGGGCGGCTTTCTTCTGTAGGGAGGCCCTTCAATGCTCCTTCACACGAATAAAAGTTCGATCCTTGCGGTGGATTGTTCTTCGCCTTTTAATCTCATCTCAAATATTGACACTTATAAACCTTTATATAATCATCCGTCCGATGATCTGAGAGATCAACCCGTCGGCGAGGAGGCGGAGATCGAGCCATCGGCGAGGAGGTGGAGACATCTGCGAGGAGATTGAGCCATCGCCCAACCCGTCGCTGCCGCATAAGCCGTCGCCGTCCAAGCTACCGTCACCGGGGTCCCTTTTCACCGTCGCACGACTCACTTGCTTATATATATACGTATATGTCTTACAGTTTGTGTATATATATATATATATATAGAAATAGGTTTATATTGTGTTTCATGTGTAATTAATTGATTAAGTTAAGGATAAATTTGTCCTCACGAAAAATATTTTAACAGAATTAACTCTAAACTAACGGAAAGAAGTATTTGTTATTAATTTTTTAAAATAATACAGATTTTATAATTTTTAAATGTTCAGAACGGTTTATGTGTAATTATATAAATATTTAAAAAGTTTAAGTGTAATTTACCCGTATGTTTATATGTCGCTGGAATTTGAACACAAAAACGAGGGACCACTTGCTTTCCTCACTTTTAAAATACGCCCCCAAAATTTATTTCTTTAATTCCACAAATCTATAAACTTATTCAAGAAAATTCGAGAGAGGTGGACTCGACGCGCAGGTGAGTTAGGACGAGAACGACAATCATTTCTTACCCACGGCCAAACAAAAAACACAGGGAGCCGTAATGTTACTCCGTTCATGAGTACGTCTCCAACAAAGCCGTCACCCTTGACCTTACCCAATATCCATCCGACGGCCATTATGATTCCTATAGTCCACAATTTCAAACCCACTACCATACACTCGGGAGTATTAGAAATTTTTTGAATTAAAAAAAAAAAATGAAAAATTACCGGCGAGTTGCAGAAGCTCCAATGAACAGCTACTCCATTACACCTGCTGTCAGCTCTGTATATTGACGGCAAGTGTATTTATGTATGTGTATATATACTTATATATTTAGGGTTTTCCTGACAGTCTGACAAATCCAAAATCGTCATGCATATAGTCCCTACTTCAACATCATCTTCATCATCATCTGCACTTCTCAGAGCTGCCAGCGTTCGGTTCTCGGCCTCTCTATCTTCAGTATTCTCGTCTTCTATACCTAGAGCTTCACTCTCGCCTTCTCTCTTTGGAGCTTCTCTTTCGTCCCCTTACTCTTCGTCTTCTTTTATCAAATACCGCTCGATTAGTTCTTCCTCAGCTTTCCGATCTCCCCGGCGGAGTCAGGCTGCTGATTGGCGGTCGCCGGTTAGTATTAGTCCTTCGGTCAGAACCGCCGGTCCTGTGATCGGACCGTTCGAGCGGAAGATCGCTACTATGGGTATAATTTGATTTTGCTTGATTTCTGGTGTCTTCTTGCTTTACTAAAAATTAAAAGTGAGGTGTCAGCTTTTTTATTTTTTATTTTTGGTTGATATCGTGAAATTCAGTATTTACTTTTGGTTTGGCCTTTTAATAGAGGCGAGTCGATTATGTTGTGGTTTTAGTTCATTTTCCAATGCTAATTGCTCAAATCAAATGATTAAGTCCGCTTTGAGTTTGCCGATAACTCTCTTCAAATGGATATCTGAACTTCTAGCACTGCCAAATAGATTACGGGTTAGTTTGTTTATTCTCAATTGGTGAACAATATTAAGATTTTGTGCCTGGTTTTCTTGTAACTCTACTTGCATGATGGTGGCATGTTTCTATGTTCTTCTTCAAAGGAAGTGTGGGAAGGGACCTGCATTTCTCATTTAATCATTAGCGGTTTCTTGTTATTGTTGCTTTCAGTTATAAATTTGTGGCATAATAGGTTCAAGAGAATAATCCATGGCATGCCATCTGGCTAGTATACACACTTCAAAATAAGTCTAATATCCGTATCAAACACGCCTACTACTTGAATACACCAAAATGTGTACTGGACACGCATCGTTGCATATTCAATTATTTTATCATTAGTACTTCAAATATATGATTAATACAAGTCTTAATTTGAGTGGCAAAAAATTCCTAAAATTTTCTATTTCATAATTTATTATGTTTTATGCATTCTGTATTGAATTAATTTTCTTGTGGATGTTACATCTAGCTAATAAAAATAATATCTTTTTGTTGTATTCTTTGTGTATCTGTATCTTCATTTTTTAAAATATTAGCATTCATGCTCATATCTGTTTTGTATTCCTATTCCTATATCCATGCTTCTTAGGCCGCGTTTGGCACACAAAAACCCATCAACTGTAACTAATTTTTTGTACTTTCTTCTGATCAAATTTCGCCACATATCACCCTTATATCAAATCTTTATACTTTTATTGTACTTTTTGGCCAACTTTTTTTTTTCAACCAAACACACCCTTAGTGTGTCATTTAAGTAGTTATTGAAGAAAATTATACTAACCATGAGGAGGAGTCACTGGATTGTATATCCGTGCTTCTTAGAATGCCACTTAACTAGTTATTGAAGAAAAATATACTAACCATAAGGAGGAGTCACTAGATTGTATAAATGTGCCTTTTCCTGCCAAAATTTTTTGTACCATATTAGTTCGTCTTTTTCTTTAATTAAGTTCAATATTTATTGTCGTTCTTCAATTTTGCATTGGAGAAGTAACTAGATTATTTTTATTGACTGGTATTGCTGTTTGATATTGAACTTTATATTTTATCATTCTATACAGCTTCTGAAAATCCTTTCAAGGGAATATTTACCACTCTTCCCAAGCCTGGAGGTGGTGAGTTTGGAAAATTCTACAGCTTACCAGCTCTCAATGATCCAATGATTGGTATGAGCATATACTTATACTGCACTACTCTATTTTTCTTTGCCAATTGTGTTCTGAATAAATCCTTTTCAATTTTTTTTTTTAACTTTTTATGTTTTTTTTCTGGTCATTGGTTGTTGTTGCTGAGAGACATTTATGATCTTTCGTGGCTTTATCATGTAAGCCCTAAGTAGGAAATCATCATAACTAAAAATTTGCCACTGTACACTGCAGACAAGCTTCCCTACTCTATCAGGATACTTTTGGAATCTGCAATACGGAATTGTGACAATTTCCAAGTTACTAAAGCTGATGTGGAGAAGATCATTGATTGGGAGAATACCTCACCTAAGCAAGTTGAAATTCCCTTTAAGCCTGCTCGTGTTCTGTTACAGGTTAGCACCATCAGCTTGGCAATGACATGGTTTTTATGGCATAGTTCCATTTCTAAGGTTTTTTTATGTCTATTTGTTAGGATTTTACAGGAGTTCCAGCTGTGGTCGACCTTGCTTGTATGCGGGATGCCATGAACAACCTCGGTGGTGATTCTAATAAGATCAATCCCTTGGTATGTGATTTTACTTGCTATTCAAATATCCTGTTAATTTGTGGCTGGGTGGTTATTCAATTTTTTTCAGCAGTGTCCTGACTTTATCTAGAGACCTTTCTTTTTGATGATGGATGTTGTTTTATCATTAGCAATGAGCATCTTTATTTTTTTGAACTGAGTTTTACCTGTGTGAAAGAATAGTACCTGATTTTTACGGTCAACTTTTTTGGTGCATTATGTTGTAAATAGAACATTTAGTTTTCACACCATGGAGGGTATTGATATCATAGCCCTTGCTGTGTTCCATATCATGTTTTCTAATAGAGATATCTATGTCCAGGTTCCCGTGGATCTCGTCATTGATCATTCAGTTCAGGTTGACGTAGCAAGAAATGAAAATGCAGTGCAGGCAAATATGGAACGTGAATTTCAGAGAAACAAAGAGAGGTTTGCTTTTCTTAAGTGGGGTTCAACTGCCTTCCGCAACATGCTTGTCGTTCCTCCTGGTTCTGGTATTGTCCACCAGGTAACAATTTGCAATCATAAGTTACATCAAACCATGGATATTTCTGCATTTATATGTTAAAGTGTCCTTAAAGAAAACAATGACAAGTTGCTGGAATTATATCTTAAGGTTTGTGTGATGAACTACTCCCATTACATAAGGTTGACTCAGATATGAGGTTTGTGATTTTCAAACTCATTGGGAGCTTTCTGGATTAAATCCATATGTACTAACATTGTATAATCATGGACAAAAAGAAGAACAAACATGTCAATCTCTTTCTCCTTTTTCTCCTTTTTCTCTTCAGGTTAACCTTGAGTACCTTGGACGGGTTGTTTTCAACACAAAAGGAATCCTTTACCCAGATAGTTTGGTTGGAACTGATTCCCATACAACCATGATCGATGGGTTAGGAGTTGCTGGCTGGGGAGTAGGAGGAATTGAAGCAGAGGCAGCAATGCTTGGCCAGGTAGTTCGAGTTTAAGAAGTATTTTCTATTTGAATTCATTTGAGTCTGGGTTTCTCTCTTTGGTTCTGGGGAACATTCTTAACTGATAGGAAATTGTTGGTTGTTCATGTTGTTGTTTCGAAATTAGATGCTTGCTTGAGTAGTGACTCACGGGAGTCTTTGCTCTGAGTTAGCATGCGCCATCATTCTATTGTATTTATATGTTAAAAATACCAAAGTTTTCTATCTAGAATGCCATTTGTATACACCAAGTTAGGAGCCAACCTTTTGTTTTCTAGTATCCTTTGGAATTCTTTGAATATGTTAGGCTTCACAGTGGCGTTGTATTGTTGCATTAGTTCTGTCTGGGATTCATTTTTGCTGCTAACTTGCTGGTGGCATTATGCCTTTATTTTAGCTGATGCTGTGACATCATAATCTTCCAACCAGAGATTGTCATATTATTTGAAAATTTTATTATACTGGATTGAATTAATTTATCATAGAAGATTCATTTCATTGGAAAAGTTACCTATCCTTTAGCCATGTGTACATGCACGTATACGCTTACAGTTTCAGTTTGTGCATTTATTTGTTGGTGGATAGCCGCAAATTAATCTGTAGCTGTTTCATCTTATATTTTTTCTCCATGCTCCCCTTCTAATTGTGTACTCTGCAATTTAACAGCCAATGAACATGGTTTTACCCCCGTGTTGTTGGGTTCAAATTATCAGGAAAACTGCGCAATGGTGTTACAGCAACTGATTTGGTTTTAACTGTGACCCAAATGTTGAGGAAGCACGGTGTTGTTGGCAAGTTTGTTGAGTTTTATGGTAATTTCAGCTTTTTATATTTGGTCAGCAGGTTTGGTTGTACACATCATTTTGATTATAGAGGGCTCTAATCTTGTATTTTATGCTGAAATAGGTGAGGGTATGGGTGAATTATCATTGGCTGATAGGGCCACTATTGCAAATATGTCCCCTGAGTATGGAGCAACGATGGGTTTCTTCCCTGTAGATCATGTGACATTGCAGTATCTTAAATTAACTGGAAGGAGTGATGAAACTGTACATGTTCTTTGCTTTTTCCTTTTATCATTTTTATGGTTTGTTGCTATCTGTTTAGTTCATAGATTTCTCATATAAATCTCTTACTCTTATTGATAAATTAATTGTTAGGTGTCAATGGTCGAAGCTTATTTGCGTGCAAACAAAATGTTTGTAGACTATAATGAGGTAAAAACATGTTGAGCCAAAGTGTTATTTTTCTACATGCATTTCATTTGGGTTAGATCCAAATCTACTGGGATATTTCAATATCCAGCCTCAACAAGAAACAGTATACTCGTAATATTTGGAGTTGGACCTTGCAGACGTAGAACCCTGTGTTTCAGGACCAGAACGGTGATGATTCTCTTCTAATTTTGGCACCAAATGCTTGAGTTATTGTTGTTGATTTATACTTACGTGGAATAGTTGTTGTTGTTTTTTTTTTTTTTTTTTTTAATAATAATTTTTAACAGGCCTCATGACCGAGTTCCTCTAAAAGAAATGAAAATTGACTGGCATTCTTGTCTTGATAACAAAGTTGGATTCAAGGTAACTTGCAAACTGTTGTTGTACACTTGTACTTGCTATAATTTGGTTCCTAATTGTGGTTCTGCTCTATCACTTGCTGCTTTACTCATTGAGTGTCGGATGATCACAACATCATTTCAGTATGTGATATGAGCTTTTAACCCCTCATTTTAGTCTATGTTAGAACATCATTTCATTAAGTGGCAATTGGATTAAGCATGGAGCATGTGAAGAGAATTTTATTCGTTTCATTGTGCATGAGTTGCAATCTGAGATCTATTAGCTGTTTTTTTTTTTTTTTTTTGGTTTGTTTGGCCCCCCTGACTTCATAATATTTCAAATTCATTCAGGGCTTTGGTGTACCCAAGGAGGAACAGCACAAAGTTGCAAAATTTTCATTCCATGGACAGCCAGCTGAGCTCAAGCATGGCAGTGTGGTCATAGCTGCTATCACAAGTTGCACAAACACGTCAAACCCTAGTGTCATGCTTGGAGCTGGCCTTGTTGCAAAGAAAGCTTGTGAACTGGGCTTGGAGGTTGGTATTTTCTTCTTGAAATGTATTGTGTTCTTTACGTTGAAGCCTGGGGAAATGCAGGCTTATGTACATGTTAAGTCATGTGACACCAAGAAAAACAGCAGCAGTTTCTGTACTTTGGGAACTTTAAATAAAGGATCAATCTTTGGGTGTGAATTTACATGTGAACATTGACAGGTTAAGCCTTGGATAAAGACAAGCCTGGCCCCAGGTTCTGGAGTTGTCACTAAATATTTGCTACAGAGGTACTGTTGCCCAGTTTTGGAACAATTCTATTTAGTTTATGAATATCTACCATGTTCATATTGGCACTGAATTTTCATCTGTGGCTTTGATGTCTGTAGTGGCCTGCAAAAGTACTTGAACCAACTGGGCTTTCATATTGTTGGCTATGGCTGCACAACATGTATTGGGAATTCTGGGGAGCTTGATGAGTCCGTTGCTTCTGCAATTTCAGACAATGGTACCATTCTTTTTTATTAGTAGATTTAGTGCAATGGTAACATTCCTGTCTAGGTTTTGATGTATCGTATAAAAATAGTGAGGCTGCGGAACTAGAAAAGGTATACAAAATTAAGAACTACATTCATTAACCTTCAAGTATATTGATAATTTGAACATATGGTTTGATTTGTGACGAATATTTACTGAAGACAAAAGGCAACAGTTTGCTAATCCATTTCCTTTGAAAATTCAGAATATAATGTTTTGTTTTTCCAAGTCTTTTAACAAAACTGTGAAAATTGTTTTAGAAACCTAGTGGTAAATTTACCTTGCAAACCCTGAGGGATAGCCCAGCAGTGTGACGCACTTCTGAACTGTAAACCTGAACAAGTCATGAGCTTGAAACTCCACAAGGGTTTCTCCCCCTCAAGACCAATCAGCCAAGACATTTAGCCTGTACTTACCTGATTTGTGAATCTTATGGGGTGGTTCAGGGGCCTGGAATTTACTTTCTGGGGGTGGGTGTATCGTGCCTTTGCCTTGTGGAGCTTCTTCATAAAAAAAAAAAAAAAAAAAAACTTGCATCTTGCAAGTGGCCCTTGTGAATTCTCTAATGTCTTTGTTGCTTGTTCTGCAGATATTATTGCAGCTGCTGTTCTTTCTGGAAACCGAAACTTTGAAGGTCGTGTCCATCCACTCACAAGAGCGAACTATCTTGCTTCACCTCCCCTTGTTGTAGCTTATGCACTTGCTGGCATGGTATGTGGATAAATTTAATAATAAATTTAACAGAGTTCCTTTATGTTCCTTTTCACCAGACTATTTTTCTTCCTGATATTAACATGGATGATCAAGCTGATCTGGGCTTTTCATTATCTACTCTACTACTCTAACAGTTGGTTTTACTTCTTAGTGAATCAAGTTCAGAGTTTGCTAACCTAAGTTGACAATGCTTATGTTGTCAGTGTATATATGTCTCAGTCCAGGATGGATTGTGGGGGGTTTTTTGTTCTTTCAATTTTCTAATTCAATTGTGATGCTGCTCGGCTAATCTTTGTTCAATTAAGTAAACAAAATATCAGAAGTTAATCATTATTCAATACTCATTGTATTGGGTTTATTGTTCTGTCGTCCATATTTGGAGGATTATACTTAAAAGGGGGGGGGGGGAATTTTTATGGCATACACTGCTGTGTTTAACTATTTAGGTCAATAGCTTGTTCTACGTCTATAAACAAAAATCCAAATAGATCTTTGTTTGCATAAAATGATTTTCTAATACTATCTTTTTGGCTTGTTTGACTCAAGCTAAGCATAACAATACCACCCCATAATCCCTGCCCCCCCCCCCCTCCAAAAAAAAAAAAACTCCCAACTGCCGCTGAAAAGAAAAAGAAAGAAATAAGAAAGCCAACAACAGAAAGAAATAACTAAAGAGTGGTGATGTTTGGGTCTCATGCTAAATCATTAGATCTTTTGGGCTCATCTTTTGCAGGTTGACATTGACTTTGAAAAGGAGCCAATTGGAACTGGGAAGGATGGAAAAAGTGTATACTTCAAGGACATCTTTCCTAGTAATGAAGAAATTGTAGAGGTAGATGGCTTAGGAGATTTTTCACAGTATTGCTCCAGTGCCAGAATTATTTAATTTTTAAATCCTTACCAATTGAAAACCTATGCTGTTTATAGGTGGTTCAATCAAATGTGCTACCTGATATGTTCAAAAGCACCTATGAGGCCATCACGAAGGGCAACCCTATGTGGAATTCACTATCGGTCCCTTCTTCAAGTCTTTATGCTTGGGATCCAAACTCAACATAATTCATGAACCTCCATACTTCAAGGACATGACCATGGACCCACCAGGTCCTCATGGAGTGAAGGATGCCTACTGTGTGCTCAACTTTGGTGACAGCATTACAACTGATCATATTTCTCCAGCAGGAAGTATCCACAAGGACAGCCCTGCGGCTAAGTACCTGCTTGAGCGTGGGGTTGATCGCAAGGATTTCAACTCTTATGGTAGCCGTCGTGGCAATGATGAGGTGATGGCTAGGGGTACCTTTGCCAATATTCGAATTGTCAACAAGCTCTTGGATCGAGAAGTTGGCCCAAAGACCATTCACATTCCAACTGGGGAGAAACTTAATGTCTTCGATGCAGCTATGGTGAGTTTCATAATATTAACCCCCCACCCCAGCCCAGCCGGACCAAAAGAAAGAAAATTCCCCTAAAATGGGAAAAATAAAATAAATAAAAGAGAGTTTGGAATTGCATTTGGACACATACATACTAATGGCCTGCATTGTTAGGGGTTTATGTAATAAAACTTGTCCATTCACTGGCATGATCTTATAAATCGTCATTTCCATAGATATGCACATCACATGAAAATTGATGAAGGTACAGATTTCTATCCATGGAATTAATTTTACACTTGTCTGTTTGCTATGACAACAGAGTAAATTGGTAGATATCTTAAGTTTCAGTAGTCAACTAGTTGAAACTGGACTGGGAAAATTACTCAAGTCTTCTCAACAGGTTTTCCTTGGTAGAATTAAGTATTTGGCTCCTGATGCTTTTGTATTCGGTTTTGAAGATAGAGGAATCAGAGTAAATTGGAATCTTGTGAGCTATGGTTTATAGGGTTTCTTGCAAGACTCGAATTCCTTCTCTTCACAGATAAAGCTTAAATAGAAGTGCCATCTGTACCTCTACATCTAGAATTTAGTCTGGCACAGACATTGTTATTGCACAATGTGGAGCCTCCAAACATCCCCCCTTGCTCTCCTCATCCAAAATAGTCAAAAGGAATGGAACTGCCAGTGATTGCCTCCAGTTGAGCAATTGTCATCTTATGATCCCTGCTAAAATCCTTGTCACATTTTTAACAATTAACATTTTGAGATATATATATATATATATATATGTTAATTTAAAAAAAATTGTAGTTGGGACACTTTTAACAGTAAAGTGTTCCCCCATTATGGGGTATTAAATTTGGTTTTGCAGAGGTATAAAGCTGCTGGGATAGACACTATTGTTCTAGCTGGAGCAGAGTATGGAAGTGGCAGTTCTAGGGACTGGGCTGCTAAGGGCCCAAAGCTACTGGTAATGGATCTCAACTATGCAGTAACTGACTGTTGAAATGCTGTGATGTTCATTCATCCTTCTTGGCTATTAAATTCTTTACCATGGAGTGCAAGCAGTGATTGCAAACAGCTTTGAGAGAATCCATCGTAGTAACCTTGTTGGCATGGGCATTATTCCTCTCTGTTTCAAGCCTGGTGAAGATGCAGACACTCTGGGCTTGACAGGTCATGAACGCTACACCATAGACCTGCCAAGTAAATTCAGTGAGATAAGGCCTGGTCAAGATGTTACCGTGACTACTGACACTGGCAAGTCTTTTACATGTACACTTCGCTTTGACACAGAGGTAGTTGCAAAGTTAATTCTTCTTTCTATTTTTTCTTTTCTTTTTTCTTTTTTAATGTCCTCTAAAGTTTATTCAAGGATATTTCCTATAAGAGAGTTTGATTTTTCTTCTAAGGATGTAAATGTATCAAACCAAGCGGGTAGTGGGGTTTTTAAGCTCTTTAAACTGAACAATCTTAAAATTTTGATTTAAGTAATGGTTTGTTTATCTTTCGAGTCGATTTTGAGTGAGCCTCTGATCGAATAGATCTTGAGTTGAGTTCAAATAGTTCTTATATTATATTTCGTAGAGTATTTACTTATTAAGCCACAATGTGGATGGGTTTAATAATATAATATAACTTAACAAAATCCTAGTCCCCAAAATTCATTGCTGTCAACAAGTTTAAATTGTAGATCAGATTTGGTTTGTTTATATTCTATCCGACCTCAAGCTTACGTATTTTACTAAATTGAACTTGAGCAAGCCTTGAGTAGTTTAATCAGTTTTACAACCCTATTTTCCTCACAGGTGATACTTGGAAAATTGTGGTTTATGGTTGAAGAGTGTGGTCGGGGTGCTTTGAAATGGGAAGGATGATGCATAAACCACACGAACCAGATAATCAAGTCAGATACCATAGTGGCCCTAAGAATATTTTATTCTAGAACATAGATTATATTACCCAACTAAACCTTTGTTCCAACAGAGCACAGATTACAGTTATCTTAATTTTTTAAGAAGCTGATTTATACCATCTTGCTACATTTGGTTGTGCTTCGAGCAACATCGGGTGTGTTGGATTATTTAGGTGGCATTTGGTTTATTTCTCTATTTTCTATTTTCATTCTCTGTTTTAAAAATCTTAAAATAAAGAAACAGAAAATGCTCTATTTTCATTATTTTGAAACAGAAAATGCTCTATTTTCATTATTTAGAAATTTTTCTTATTTTGGATTAAAAATACTCAAAACGATTTTTTGTCATTTTTTATTTTATGTGTAAGCTCATTTTCTATTTTCTAAACATATTTTAAAAACACAAGTGATCAAATGTATTTTGAGCTTGTTTTCGGAAGTATAAAATGAAAAATAAATTCAATACAGAAAATAAAAAATAAAAATAGAAAACAAAAAATAGAAAAACAAACTAGTGAGCCCTTAATTATTTGGGATCCAATTGGCTGATTTCACGTGTTTCCATCTGCAGGTTGAGTTGGCATATTTTGATCATGGTGGCATCCTTCACTATGTCCTTTGGAATTTAATTAAACAGTAAACTGTTCGAGCTTTTGGGATGTCTCTTGACGATCGGCTTGTGCTGGGATCTCTTTAGACAATGGCAACATGTTTCAATGCAAACAGCCATCTTAGAAATAATTATTGTTCTACCTCCGTTGCACTGCAGATAAAAGATCTGAATAAACAGGGTTGAAGATCCAGAGTTTTATTTTTTTTACCTTCACTTTTCAGCTTCTTGCTTGCTTAGTTTGGCCCCGTTCCAAGTCTGCATGTGATCAGAATTTTGGTTTTGTTGACTAATTTCATACAGCCAGTGTCTCTTTATTTTGTTTTTAATTTAGGCTCGCGGTTTCCCGAATATTCTGCGGTTGTGTTGTATGTAATGTTCCCGAAGCTCTTCCTGGGTTTTGAAGTTGGCGTGGCGCCAGTTTGTCACACCCCAATATGGCAGCGCCTCCTTGGTGCTAGGGGTGAGTAGGTGAGTATTGGTTAGTGCGGCTGAAAAATTATAATTTTTATAATCGAATTGGTTATTTTTAAAAATTAAAAATGATAATCAAACTGACGAAGTAATATATATACTAATCAAGTATTAAGCGAACTAAATTATTTTAGTTTAGATACGGTGGATTGGGTTATATGAATTTATAAATTTAAATATATTTTTATAATTTAATTATAAAAATAAAATAATAATTTTTTATTATAACTCTAACAGAAAGCATAACACCATCAAAGCATCAAAATTTTAACTTTCAAATTATAAAAGTGAACATATGTTTCCAATGAACTATAAATGAGCCATGAGAATTTCTAAAGTCATGGAATTTTAGAAGTCTAATGTATTTAGTTGTTATAATTAATTGTTGAATCATGAGAATGAATAGGAAGCAGCAATTCGGAAATATTTTAGTTCTATATGGAATTTCAAAAGTCAAGTCTATTTAAAAGACAAAATTTATTAATTATATAGATATTAAATATTATGTATTTTAATTCGATTGATTTAGTTTTAAATTTTAAAACCATAACCAAACTTATAATCATTATTTTTATAAAAATTAATCAGTTTTAAATTTTAAAACCATAACCAAACTTATAATCATTATTTTTATAAAAATTAATCTAACCGACTATTACTAGGATAATAACTAAGCTAAGCTTTTTAAACTTCGTCAGTATGATTTAAAAATAGAAATTTAATCAAATTGTGTACTCTTATTTGGCGTCCCGCAGATGCTTACGTAGCCATGGTAAATTAATATCAATTTGAAATTTTTTAGAAGACTTTAGACCATACTAGACTAATTTGTACATTCTAGAACTCTTTTGCATAGGTAATTCTTATAAATATATTAGATGCTTGTAAATAATTCTGGAAGAGGTAGAAAGTTTCATTTGAAATCACCATATAAATATCTTAGATTTTCTTATGGAGGATTCTAGAGTATTAATCTCCATCGTTAGATTAATTATGTTTACACCGTCCATTGAGGAATTGGAAGGCTATAAATAGGGGTTACTCTCTCATTTTTAAGAATCCAAGTTTGAGTGAAATAAACCACTCTCCAAGTTCTCTTGTGTGCTCTCTTACTCTCTTGAATATCTTTGTAAGTGCTCTTAGTTTCTTAGCAAAGATTAGGCTATTAATACAGGTTAAAGTATTTAGGTACCGCATGAGTTTAAGTGTGGAATTATAAATCCCGTAACAAATTGTACTGATAATCACTCTTACCCTATCACTCTACCTTTTTTTGTTAGAACTATATTAGAATAACATTATTGAAGAATAATTATTAAATAAATTTTTTTTCTATCCTTGAGAAATTAAAAATAATTCTAACCTAGGTCATTTGTTTTTATTTTGGTGTTAGATCCTTCCTTTGTTAATGTAGCTACTTGTGTGAATCCTAAATTTATCACATTCACAAAATTGAAGTGAACTAGATTAAGAGGTAATCTTCTAAAAAAAAAGAAAATTGTCTTTTATTGACATTTTGAAAATCACCTCTTAATGTACTCCCATATTTTTTTTTTGGTGAATGTGTTAAATTTAGAATTTATATAAGTAACTACGTAGTTTCAATGATTGACAAAAGAGGATCCAACCAAAAAAAAAAAAAAAAAAAAGAGGGGGGGACGAAGGATCCATGTTAGAATTATTTTTAATTTTCTCACGGATAGAAAAAAAATGTTTGTTATTTAATAATTATTTTTTAATAATGTTACTCTAATTCATCTCTGAGAAAAAGGGTGAGATGAGAAGTCTTCCATCACCTCAATGAACAATGTAAAAAGTTAATTTTGGGAGTTATTTTTTTTATTATTTTATTTTTTATTTTTACAAATCTTTAAATAAAATTAACTTTAAAATTAATTTTCAAGTTGATTATACTTTTTTTATAAAGCATAATGGATCCTATTGCTTAAAAATTCACTACAGTCGTAAATTTTACATATTTTAAATTCATTAAAAATTAAATAAAAAATACTCAAATAATAATTAGAAAACCATTTAAGAATTATTTCTCTCATAAATAATAACTAAGTAGTTTTTAAATTAAAAATTAAAAATGCTTAAATATTAATTATGTTTAAGAATAATTAATTATTTTTATAATAAAAAAATCTAAAAATTATTTTTCTCAAAATAACAACTATTAGCATTCTTTAAATTTAAAAAATAAATAAACTTCCTAAATATTAATTAAGATTTGAAGTAATTATTTTTCTTTTTTTTTTTGAAGTATTATACAAGTTCTGATCTACATAAACAAGCATTTAAAAAGGGGGGAATCTTGATGAGAATTGTTGGTACATTACAGCAAACATGTTCTATCAACTAGTTTCGATTGTGGAAAGATTTGGTTGCTTGTGAGGCAAGAGCTATTGCTTTGGCGCTTGTGCTCGTCATCACCCATTCTTTCTCTGCGCGCCGTTGATGTTGCCTCGCATTCTTTGCTCGTTTTGGAGCTAACCGGGTGTCTCTCTCCACAAATGCAAGTCTGAACTTCTCAGCCATTGGTAATTCCTCTGGGCTCAAAACAGATGCAACAGCGGCCCTACCTCTAAACCCAGTAACCGCCCATGTTTTGGGATCAACATCTTTGACAAAATGATCATCCAATGCTACATTTGCTAAGGCTTCTATGGGAATTTCAATACCCCTGTAACCAAAAGGTGATGGCTTCGGATTTACTATGATCCTCGGACATTCAGTGGCCAAGCTCTCCAATGAATCCTCGTCAATCTTTGGCTGCAGAAAGTGGGAATAAATCAAGAATGGAAAACAAGAAATGCAATTGGAGGAATAAACAATTAACTCGAAGCCGAAAATTCAATAACCAATGAATCTGAATAAACTGGAAATTCATACCCATATAAGCCAGCGCAATGACGGTGCACCACAAGAAATCTCTATGGTATCGAGCTCCTCCCAAGACTCCCCCTCCACGTCTTTTAGTTTTGGTGTCAAGACACCTAAGCATCTGCGTGCGGTATGGTCACTCTTTGGGCACCCTCTGCAATATTAACTTTGGTTCATAGGCCTGTTATGAGGTTTATACCCCTTGTTAAAACCTAGCATATATGGGTCTCACAGCCATGCAGTGGAATGTCAATAAAAACTTTAGAAGTGACTTGGAAGTTCCTTAACGCGACTGGCTATAAACAATTGTGAAGATTAAGTTTGGCTAGACATACAAAACACATTTCCGGGACCAATGGTGGTACTTCAGTGCAAAATCAGTCACTGGATATGTACTACTTAATCCATAATTAATTTAAAGTTTTATAGAATTCATTTGCCATTTACCTATGAAATTGCACTCCTTCATACCAAATTTGTGTTCCTTTTAAGTTCCGTCACTTTATTGGAGCATTACATAATACATATGCACCTCAAGTTAAACCAACACAGAAGTGTATCTGTAACAGAATTTGCAGACATGTAACCAGCTTGAGCATAAATTGTCCAATGGACTCTTTGTAAGATGATGATATATAGCACCACTGTGTTTCATTGTTGAGTACAAGATGATATACCACAATAATTGTTTCTTTCAGAAAGTATATCGTTTCTACAGATAGCAGTTGCAAGAAAAAAATAAAGAACCGATAAGAGATTACCAATCCCCAGTCAATTCTTTTACTTGTTCTTTCTATGCTCTCACTGATTTAACCACCTCTTACTTCGCACTCCTCCATAAATTTAACCCTAAAACTCATTGTTCAAGTTATATTGAAAAATAAACATCTCCAATTGCGAGAACTCAGGTGTAAGTACTGTTTCTTCACCTTCGAAATTACTACAACTTGTCTCTGCTCATATGTGCATAGTTTTCTGGTAGTTTCTTTGTCAGTATTCAGTTTTTCCATCCCTTCTACCCTCTCCCTTGTTTTCATTGCAAGGTTTAAAAAAGTAATTACCCCTTCAATATAACACTAGCACTGTGGGTCGTAGCAATACACTACATGTGTAATTTCAAGTTTTTACTTTTTTAATATAATAGCGGGTAGTTACAAGATTAGCTGTATTAAAAAATGAGTACACTTTAATAGGTAGTGGGCATGGTGCTTGGTTAAGGAGCAATCAAGGAATTTTTTTTAAAATTGACATGCCTTCATCTTGAGAGAGATACCAATTAGTTTCCCCCTTAATAGGTTAGAGACCAAGTAGCTCATTTGAGAAGTTTTTACCCAACCACAAACAACTTTGACCTGCAGGTGTGCTGGCATTTTAGCTTCTTCTTCTTTCCTTCCTTCATTTTCTTCTTTCTCATGTGTTTTGGAGTCTATATGACACTAACATGTGATCACCAATTAAAAAGAATAACATGACAGCATGACTTAGGGGGAAAAAAAAATGGTTCTAATATAGTTCGTTGGAATTAATTATTGCAAGCAGGTGGAGCCATTAGCCATCACGTTCTCTCAAGTTGCATCATCGAAGTTAATTTAACTAAAGAAAGGATAAGTAATTATTTAAAAAAAAAAAAGGCAGCAAAGAATAAAGTCCAGGCAGTGCATGCTAACCATTTTTATTTATTTTTTATCATGTAGAAACAAACATTATATTGCATTAAGTTGCACATAGTTCTTATGTTTCTCCTATACAACAAAGTCAAAACTGCTACTAATAAAAGAAAGAAGTTGTACCCGCATCTTAGTATCTCCAATGAACGACAGCGTTGGACAAGTTCTGAAACACCAAGTGAAGTGATTTTGCTGCACCGGCTGCATGATAATTGGTTTCAATATATAATTGAACCTTTCCAAATTCCACAATGAAATTTTGATGACATGGGTGTGCAGTTATATTAACTTAAAATTTGCAGACATTCCAGATTAGGTGAGGCAACAACAGCAAGGTTCATGTAGCCAACTGGGTAAAGGTTTACTGAGCTGAGCTAAGTTGAATTATGATGCAAAACATTAAAAAAAAAAAAAAAAAATTTATGCATCTAAAAACTTGGCAGAACAACAAATGTTCACAAGGATGGTTTCAAAAGCTATGACAACAGCGACAGTATCATCCTAGCCCTAGTCCAAAATCTATATAACGTCATCAACTAGAAGATTTTTTACAACTTAATCCATCATGTAGCTTTTTAGATTAAATTTCTGATGAATCAAAGCCTTTTGAGCCCTAAAAGTTTATAGATCATCAGCGTGTCTAGGCTACTAAGTTCTGGGCCTGCTAGCTATGTGGCATTTTTCATGATTCTGATGATCCAGTAGAACATTTGCCAGATTGCTACTATTGTTTGGCAGTGAAGCATCTCTTCAGTGGGACCAGCCCAGTAAGAGACCTTTTCCTGTGGCTTTTTGACATATGTCACATATCCAAGTTCATGGCAGAGCCTAGAGTACTTATTACATGCTGCATCGGTATGAAATCCCAACTTTATACCTAATATCCACAGCTCGGATAGATTTGCAAATCTCTGCAACTTTTGATAAGCCAAAATCAGAAACATCTGAACCAGATAAATCAAGGATTTCCCATGAGCTTTCAGCCAATGCAATGATGACATCATCGCTCAACAACTTTCTCCTCCTCGCAATTGCTGCCATTGCAATCTGTGTTTCATAAGAGACAATTTTACACATCAGAACAACAAAAAAGAGCCTTCAAGATGAAGATGCCATAGTAATTGCATTATAATTTACCTATATTAAATAATCAAAATCAAAAAGAGCAGCAAAACTCTGCTAATAATTGGCAAGTTGACATATGCAACACCCACAAGTGATATTCTGAGTTATAATTTGTATTTGCTATTTGAAAGTGAGCTACAAAAAAAAAAAAAGTCAATGCCTTTTGCTACGTAGAGCAATTGACCATTTTTAACTAATTTTACTGTTTTCAGCTCTTTATGAGAAAGAGCTTTATTAAGCACAATATTTCTCAACTTTTGGGCCATATCAAATGGCATAGTAACAAGCTATAGGATTATTGGTTCTGTATGGTTTCAAGATTTTCTCTTTAATTATAGAATTTTGTATTCACTTGATCTTCCGAATCCTTGCCCCAAGGAGGGGCTTTCTTTCATTTCCTTTTTGGATGGGGGGAGGAGGGGGTTAAAGCCTTAAAGTACAAAATAATGAGAGAGAAGTTCGTAATTAAAATGAGGAGTGGTTGACAATCGGTGATAGCTCTATAAGAAAGAAAGATGCAAGTATGCGCCACATATTATGCTTCATTGTGCCTTGTGCTAGGGAATTTTGGACCCTAACTCTCATATTCCAGGATGTCTTGGGTTTTTCTCAAGGGGGCGATGGAGTGCACTCATAGTTGACAAGGATGGAGAATAGGAGGAAAGTTTGTGCCCTATTGTTTGGGTTGATTAATGTAGAGTGAAAGAAATGGACAATTTATCAGGGAAAGGAGGGCTCATCATATAGAGTTTTTCCCCCCCTTTTCTTGGACCATTTTATATAGGTGGGCTTGTAGACAATTGGATTTTGTTGATAATATCAAGGTTAGGTTTTTTTTTTTTTTATAGCCTTTAATATTGTCTCATTTTGTTTTTTGTTTTATTTTTTCTTTTCTTTCTTTCTTTTCCTAGTGAATCTCTTTGTGCTTGAGTAACATCCCTTGGATACTTTAAACATGTTTGATTTTACCTAGGTGTGAGAACAGAGAGAGAGCAAGAGAGAGAAGTTTTTCAATTAAGTAACTATGTGGAAGGCCAAAAGGTAAACAATAATAATAATTTAAAGGTAACAACATATGCAATGTGTTTTTCACACTCTGCAGGCACCATAGCCAGCACGCTACATCAATTCAACCCTAAGAATCAAGCATCACAACTGCATGGTGTATTACCCTTGCTTATCCTTCTTATGTCCCACCCAAGTAGAGTCTCCTAAGGGAGGGTTAACTAGTTGTTTAAAGTGAGGGGACAAAAGAACTAAACAAGCACCCCCCCCCCCCCCCGCCCCCCAAAAAAAAAAGACCACCACCTACTAAGAAAGCAATGAAAGCAAAAATTAATCTGCTTGCCCAATGAAACTGATAGGTCTCAGTCAAAGCCTCAAGTGAATAAAATTCTCTTAGGGTGAGAATAAACCACAATTTGAATAAAACATCTACTCCTCTTTCATTAATTATTGATGACTTTAAATAAGTACAAACTTAGCACCTACACACGATCTACACCTACACGATCTACCTTATCTAAAACAACCTTATCTGACATGATCTACCTTATCTAAAATAAGGTAACTGACTTACACGATGTAAAATAACAAATAGATAAGTGTAAATAAAAACTAAATCCAAATAAAATAAATCTTAACAAGATAAAATAAATCCTAACAAGATAATGATAAATTAAAAATCCTAGATAATCATAATCTGTAATTGCTCCACGATCCTTCAGGATCCTCCACGATCCTATCAATACCTCCCCCTCAAGTGGACACTTGTCCCCAAGGTCCACACTTAGACGCTGCTTCTGGAGGTCTTCCGGGATAATGCTTCTGGAGGTCTTCCCGAATAATTCTCACTTGCTGTTTTGTCTTTACTCATATCCTTTGTAATCTCTTCACAGATAATTCCATCAGAAGTGGCATAACTCTCTAATAGTAACAACTAAGGCTTTTGGCATTTATGTCCAGCCGTGAACCTGTCGTTACAATTGAAACAGAGACCTTGTGCACGTCTCCTCTGCAATTCATCCCAAGTTAATTTTTTTACTCGTGAGGATGAATTGATTTTCATCGTGGGTGGAAAAAACGTTGGTGAGCTGGTGTCTTGTAATGGTTGCAGAATTCCTTCTTGCTAGCGAAGCTGTTCATCTTTCATCCGTGCTAGGTTAATAACTTCCTTTAGCGATTTAGGTTTGAACATGCGAATAGCTTCCAAGATTTCTGCCTTTAATCCGCCCATGAAGGTCCCCACTAGGGCCTTCTGTGTCCAGCCGTGAACTTTATTACCAAGCCTTTCAAACTTCTTTTGGTAATTACGAAGGGAACCGACTTGTTAAACTTTAGATAGGGCCTCGTCAAAATCTTCACACTCCGTGGGGCCAAAACGCGCCCACAGCTCCTCTTTGAATATTTCCTATGTCACCAATTGGCCTTCCTCCTTGTAAGTTCGATGCAACCATTGCCACCATTGGTTGGCCTCTCCTTCGAGGTGGAATGATGCTAGAGACACTTTTTGATTATCAGATGTGCCCAGGTACTCAAAAAGTTGACCCACACAATTGAACCATTCGGATGGATCGTCACCGGAATATCCTGGAAACTCCAGTTTAGCCATTTTGGACGAGAAGATCTATCGTCTAACTTCATTCTCCTCACGATTCAAACGTGAATTTCCTTCTCGTTCGTGACTATAGTGGCTAGACGATTCTTTGTTCAGAAGCACAATTTCGGAAAGCTTGTTGATGGTCTCCTCCAATTGGTGCAACTTGTCAGTCATGCCCAGCTCCATTCGTTGTATCCCATCTTGCACGCCGCTGAGTGCAGCCTCCAAGAGTTCGATCCTTTCTTTGTTGCATGCCATTAAGTAAGGCTCTGATGCCAAATGATAGGTCTCAGTCAAAGCCTCAAGTGAATAAAATTCTCTTAGGGTGAGAATAAACTACAATTTGAATAAAACATTTACTTCTCTTTCATTAATTATCGATAACTTTAAATAAGCACAAACTTAGCATCTACACACGATCTACACCTATACGATCTACCTTATCTAAAACTACCTTATCTGACATGATCTACCTTATCTAAAATAAGGTAACTGACTTACACGATGTAAAATAACAAATAGATAAGTGTAAATAAAAACTAAATCTAAGTAAAATAAATCTTAACAAGATAAAATAAATCCTAACAAGATAATGATAAATTAAAAATCCTAAATAATTATAATCTGTAATTGCTCCACGATCCTCCACGATCCTATCAGAAACGTGATAAGAATAGTGAAAAGCCATTTCTATACATCAATGGACATGCAGGACAACTATTGAAGAAGAGTCTCATTGAAATGTCCTTAAATACGACTAAAATTGGGACTGCCTATCCCTAATTTATATTGTATACTTACCCTCACTAGCAAAACTTATTGTTTGCTTTGGCTAGAAGGATAAGAACCTGTATATCATACTTAAATATACTTAATGAGCAAAATTTCTGCAATAGACTAAAACTAAGGGCCCGTTTGACAACGCTGTCGTTTTTTTGTTGTCATTTTCTATTATTGATTTTCTGTTGCCGTTTATTTTTTCTGAAATGAAAACTGAAACTGCGTTTGGAAATGCAAGTTTTGTTTATAATTATTAATTTTTTATTTTAGAAAATATTTAATTTTATTAGTTTTAAAAAATTAATAGAACTTAATAAAATAATTAATATAATTAATTTAATTTAATTAATATAATTAATTAAATTAATACTGAAAATTATTTATTAAAATCATTTAATTCAATAATTATAAAATATACTAAAATTATATTTAATTATATTATTTACTAAAAATAATTTAATAAAATATATTTCATATTAAATAAATAATTAAATTAGATTAAATTATTTATTTTTAAATTAATTAAATTCATTTAATTATTTATTAAAATAATTTAATAAAATATATTTTATATAAATTAAATTAATTAAATCATAAATAATTTAATTTAATTATGATATTTATTTACAATAATTTAATAATTATTATTAAATTAAATTAAATTAAAAATTAATGCAATTTAATTATTTATTATTAATTATTTTATATAAATTAATTTAATTATTAAATTAAATAAATTAATTATGATATTTATTTCAGATAATTTAGCAATAATTAATTATTAAATTAAATTAATTAATTTAGTTTTATTATTTATTAAAAATAATTTATATTAATTTATATAATTAATTTAATTTATTGAATTTAATTATATTATTTATTAAAATAACTTATTTTAATAAAATATTTGAATAAAATAATTTATTTTTATGTAATGTAACAAATATAGATAAAATTTTAAAATTAATAAAATATTGGCAATAGAAAAGAAACCAAAGTGAAAACACATTTTTTCTATTTACGTTTTTTTATTTATGTTTTCATTATTTTTGGAAACAAAAAAATTTAAACAGGTTTATCAAACATGTTTCTGTGTTTCTATTGCGAGTTATAAAATTTTGAAAACATAAACAAACAAATAGAAAACATACCAAACGGGGCCTAAATGTGTGCTTGTCAGAGAGAGGAATACAAGGAGGAAGGAGAAGCTTAAACCTTAATATCAGCAGGAAAATTGACAGCAATCTCTCCCAAGTCCTCAATGATATCCTCAAAATGCTTCCCAACAACTCCAATGCATAAGCTGACCAAAGTGGGAGGTTTTGGCTTCTCAATTGGTAATACTGCCAGGAAAAAAAAAAAAAAAAAAAACTCGCGCGCGGGCGCGCACACACAATATTAAGTCTACAGTAATATATACTGGCAATTCTATCCACTAGATACAAAAATTGATATTGTGTTTATATGGGTGTTTCTTCAATAATTCCAAAATCAATTTTGAAAATAACCACCACTACATGCAGGCATACATGTAGATGAATGGAAAGACAGATACCGGAAGAATGGAGGGTGCGAGTGAAATTCTTGGCAGCAGACTTGGGATTGTTGAAATTGAGATTCAAATCGAGCTTTTGTAACGATCTTGATATGGCCGCCTCCTTGGCTTTGCCCTTTTCCATCAACAACAAGAAACAGAGACAGATGCAGAGAGGTTCGGCGATTCAGAAATTCTGCACGGTGGTCAAGACGAGAGCCCGACAGCGACGGGGATACCCAACCCTTTGCCAAGGGTTCCAGCTGCTTTTGTTTGCATTATTTATAACTATTCCATTTTTTTTTTCACACCTTTCTTTTTTTTTTTTTTTTGGTCTTTTTGGTACAAACTTTGACCGTATGAAATATTTTATGAGTAAATTGAAAAATATGCATCCATGTTTATATTTTATTTTCTAATAAACATATAATATAATATTTTAATAGTTACATATTGATTATATCTTATGTAGCGATAAACACACTAATATATAGATTAACAATATTCATATATTACGTAAAATAATTTAAACACAAAACACAATTTGTTACACATTATTAAAGAAAACTCGAATAACATTTCATAAAAATAAATTAATTTGAAATTGACACTAACTTTATTCGTTCTTAAAAAGGAAGTTAATTATTTAATATATTAATTAAATTTTAAAATATTTTAACATAAATACTATACAAAATTTGGTTGTGAAATGTTAAATTCATTCTAGAATTGAAATTAACTTGAATAGTACAGTGATTTGAATTATTATGAGCTAACTAAATTTTGAAATTAGAATTTTATTTGTTTTACGAAATTGTGTTGTGTTATATTTAAAAAATTTAATTATTTCTTATTCATATATAAAGGCTTGATCATTAAGCAGCAAAGATAATTTAATATTTTAAAATATGCTCTTTGAACTTTTTTGTAAATTACATTTATCAACATAAATTATTGACGAAATAATTTGTACAAGTTTTGTATAAAAATGCATTTAGTAATTTTAGGATGTTTATTGAAAATTCAAGATATAGTATTTAGAGTAACGAAAAACAATGAAAAATATAGATTGAATAAATTTTTTGGTGTTTAACGTACAGTTACCAAATCACATTTTTTAAATATAAATAGTAGAACTTTTTTAACTTTTGTACTAATATTTTTAGAAAGAAAAATCATTTGAACAGTTTTTTTAAATCAATCAAAATAGTTTATGTCATAATTTATTAAAAAGATCTTGAAAAGTTTTTGAGATTTATAGAAAAATTATTGGGGTCTGTAAAAAATTTATTGGATTTTTAAGAAATTATTAGAATATGTAGATATATATAGATTTAAAAAAATTTCATAAAGTATGAGTAGTATGAAATATGTTAGAAAATTTTAGAGATTTTTAAATTTTTTTAGCATTTTTATCGTATCAACACACCCCCATAATAATAAAACTTAATTTACTATGGCCCTGTTTGGAATAAGAAAAACAAGATAAATTGAGATAAAATATGGTTTGGAGTTAATTTTGGCACCGTTTTTTTCTGAAAAGTCGCAAACCGTGGGAACGGTTTTCTAAATCCGTTCCAAAGGATTCAAAAAAATTCACAAAAAATAGTGACAATGGTACTAGTTTGAAAGCTCTCGACACGAAAAATATGATTGTATGAAAAATTTACACATTCAGTTAACTTATTTCTAGTTTTTATTTTTTTAGCGAAATATTATAATTTTTTAAAATTAGTGATGGCGAAAAAATTAAATGTAAAGAGATTGTTAGAAATTTATAGAGTTTTTAATGTTTTATCTTGATACCAAACGGAGCCTATATAATATATAAATTATCCTTATATATATTATAATCGAATCAATATATTAATTTTCCTACTCCGACTCCCAAAGCCAAAAAAATATCACAAAAACACAATTAGTTTAGCGACGTCGTTCCATGGGCAGCTCGGTTACAAAGAAAATGCCGCGGATGAGATTTTGAAGCAGAAGAAAAAATGGCGAAGGGAACAACAGTGGTCGGGGGGCAAAACCTTCCGGCAGACGTGACTCAGCTGATCGATCAGTTGGAGCGCCACTGCTTGGCCCCCGATGGATCCCTCGTCTCCAAATCTGCCTACTACGATCTCCAACTCGTACTCTCTCCCTCTATATATATATGTATATGTTTACACGGATATGTATATGCATTTTTCATATTATCTGTTAATGTTGCTGAATCCTTATTGATGGGCTGATCGGTGTTGTAGGCCAGAGAGGAAATGTCGAGAGAGAGATTGCGCTACTTGGAAGCCATGGTATTGTTAATTTGGGAGTTCACCTCCAAGGCTAGGGTTTTATGATTCTTTATTTTTGTTTTGGGAATTTGGATAATTTTATGTATTTATTAATGGGTTTGTTGTGGTGGTGTTTTGTTATTTTAGGCGATTTACTGTGAGGCAATTGCGATGGTGGAAGAGTATCAGCAGGCTATTTCAGTGGCTAATCTAGGAGGCATTCGAGACGTTTATGGTTTATACCCGCAGCTTGGTTTGAAGAACTCTCCTCAGGTTTCAAATTTTCACCTTTCAAGTAGTTCCTTGGTCACTTTAGGAAGTTTGGTCTATTAGTATTAATAGGGTTTTGTGGGTTAGTCTAATCATAGAATGGTCATTTTATGTAATATTGTATCCAAAGGAATGGGTGTTGAATTATGTGTACACATTTTGAATTCTGGTTTGTACTAAATTATCATGTAACCAGTGAATTAACAATTTAACTTGAAATTTATTGTTTGCAATAATGCCTTGTATAGCAGGCAGATCAGAACTGTATTTGTGTTGTATAAGATGACTGTAAAATAGACGTGCTCAAGCGGTCTTATTCTTTTGGCAAGGTAATGAATGTTAAAATGACAAGAACTGTGATCAGGAATCCATTATATTTCAGGTTTATGAGACACTTGAGCATCGGATGGTTGTTGCGGAAGCAGCTCAAAAACTGAGGCTTCCCTTGATTTCCAAAGATGGTGAAATTCACGAAGAAGAAATTGAAAAATGGAGTATATTGTCAAGAAGCTCCCTTGACAGCACCAGTACCTGTGTCACCATTAGCTCAAGCACAAACTCAACTAATTATACTAATATTTCTGCACTTAGCACTGGTGGTGGTGCAAATATTGCACTTCCTAGCAGTGCCAATGATGCAGCTGAACCTGGAGTAGGTGGTGTTCCTAATAGATTTCTTGGTATAACGCCTGCTTATTTATGCCAGACTCAGCACCAACAAGCACCATTATCCATGGTATGATACTTTAGATAAGATTTTTTGTGCATTTTTAGAGATGTTTGTTCTATCTATCTGCAAATGTATTTGTTATGGTTTTTAAATTATTGTTTACTTTGTGATCCATGATTCAGTATACTCTTATTTCTTCCTCTTTCACTCCCCCCCCCCCCCCCCCCCAAACCAAAAAAAAAAAATTGTAAACTCTTTAATATTGTTAATTGGGAAAAGACCTATTTCCTGTTTGATTGTAGGACATGACTGCTGAGTACCAGATTTCACTTTTTCATGAAATTGAAGATCGTTTGAAAGCTAAATGTGATAAGTTATCAGATGCCTTCGTGGTAGATGATATTGGTCAGTCTTAAATACTCTCTCTCTCTCCCTCCCCCCCACCCCACCCCCTGCGAAGCACACGTGAACATATTGTTTATTTACCCCATTTGGTGTATCTTTGTGACATACATTTAAGAGTTAGTGCCAGACTTTTGTCAAGTCCAGCATGAGGCATCAATATAATTGTGCATTGTGGCCAATGATTTAGTCGTTTGTATTACAGAGATGTGGATTATCTCTAGATTGATAGTATGATGCATGAATAAAATGTGTTTTGTACAAAGAATGTTTTTCTTTTTTTCTATGGACTTCATAAATCTTATCTTCCAGCCCAAAGGAGGATAACTGGCCTATACAAAGGTTTGTTTGTTGGGCTGACTTCTCTTGGTAGGTTGTTTTGAGTAAATAAATGTTGTTCTTTATGGGGGAGATGTGGAAGATTCACCCACAGAAAAAGAGATTATGTTTATAATATTACTCCTCACTTGGTTTTGCAGACATTTCAACTGGCAATCAAAATTCAAATGCACGGCTTCCAGAAAGGTTTTGTGTTATTCTCATGTTTTCTTTACTTGTAGAGTAATGGCTCTTCTAAGTGTGAAATCCATGGTGATATATTCTATGTAATTGTTTGAAGGTTAAATAAAAGCAGTATGGTAACACACAAACGAAGGTGCCATGTTTTGTATGCTTGTTGCCTTTGAGCTGAGCATGCTTTGTAGCTAGCTATATCTGATTGAGCAAAGTAACAATTCTAATTTTTAAGCTTTGAAGCCATTTCATTAATTATTATTCATCTTTTTGTCTGTTATTTTATATGGTGGCAGTTTTTTTTTCATTTTTTTGGAGTAATGAGCATTGCTAACATTGTTCTTGAATTCTATGCCTTTAGGCCTTCTTGTTCTGGAAATGGTTATTGCTTTCTTTCTTATGTTGTTGTTTCAGTTCAAAACAGATAGCATGGCGAGTAAAATTTGATTCATCTCATAATTTATATTACTTAAACAACAATGCCAAAAGAACATGTGATTCCTGGATCTTTCTTCAACTGTATATGCCTATTTCCAAACTACCCAAAGCAGCCATTAATCAATTGCTTTGACTGCACTTCAAACAATAGTCAGAGCCTTTAGTTTATGTGGTTTTTGCTGATCATTTTGACAGGGTAAAATTAATTATTGAGGAGATTGAGAGGGAAGAGGCAGCTCTGAGGGAGGATCTGTATTCTGCAGACAGAAAATTTGCAGAATACTACAATGTATGTGAATTATAACTTTCTAGTGTTAACAAGGCTAGGCCTTGTGATATAATATAATTGTCATGACTCATACTAAGGAGCAAATGCTATATCTGACGATATATGACTTGTGAACCATTTTGTCCCTGAAAAGGTCTTAGAGCAGATACTTGGTGTGCTTATCAAACTTGTTAAAGATTTAAAGTTGCAGCATCAACATAAATATGTAAGCTTGCCTTTTATTTATATATTTTTGTTACTCTGAATATTTAACTGGATAAAGTGCATGCAACAGTATAATGTAAAATTGCTTTCTGTAAAGTAATGTTCTTTTCTTTTTTTTTTCTTTGGTAAATAAAGTACTGTTCTTTTGTTTCTTGGATGGATTCTGAAATAATTTAATCAAACACTTGATAGGATGAACTGCAAAAAACTTGGCTGTGCAAAAGATGTGAGACTATGAATGCAAAATTGAGGTTTGTCTCTTACTACTGTTTTCTGCTTCTTTCTTTAAACTATTAATTTTTTTTTATTTTTTATTTTTGAGCTTAAATAATAAATATATAGCAGCTTTAAAATAATTCATCTGGAATTTTTAGAGAATGTTAAGAGTAAATTAATAGATTCTTCTAGTGGCTAGGGAGACAACAAGTGTGTTTTAGTGGAGAAGAAATGAGAAATGCTGAAGTTTGGACAAGGTTGCTTCTATTTTCAAGAATAACAGAGGGTTCTTTTTTCTTCCAAAGTTCCAATTACTCAATTGTCTGCCACTGCAGACTGGTTTTTGTAGAACTTTAGCATCAATTTGACTTGGTGCTAGTGTTGTGAATTAATATCCTAACAGTCTTATCAATCTACTTTGGCACAATTTATGCATACCATGATGGCCCCGTATTTTCCTGTATGCATGAATGCAGGGGTGGCTCAATTCTAACTGGGGCCCAAGTTGAGGTGAATAATAAGCCTTCTTTTATAGAATTAATGTGGAAAAAAATCATTCTTTCTTCATTAAAAACTGTTTCATCAGATGTTGGAATACTATTATGAATCTTACCATAATTCTCATTTAGTTTCGCTTTTTCTAATCTTCTAATTCTATCTGATCTCATGATTGTTATGTTTCTAGGTACTCAATCGCAGTTAATGGAGCATTTTGTTTATTAGAAAAAAATAAATATGTCAAGATCTCTTTTCTTTGATTGGATGAGGGTTTTTTTTTTTTTCCCCTTCCTATGTGTGTTTTTTTTTTTTTTTTTTTTTTTTTTTTTCCATTTTTTGCCAATGTTTCTTATCCAAATTCGTATTTTTTTGTTAGACATTTTAAATTAGGGAATATATTGCCAGATAACTAGTTAATACAACCAGCACCAACTAAATAGAAGGCCTAAGGAAAAAATTTGGAATAGTTAAATCACAGAGTGTAGCACTACAATGAAAAGTTTCAATATAATTAGAAGAAAAATGTAAAATTTAACTTTTTCTCTTGTAAGACTTCTTGTTTTTATGTGTTATTTTCACTTTAGAAGTAGATAAGAGAGAAGTGGTGTTCGATTTTCTCTGGTGTGAAAATTAGAATGTTTATTTTCCCAAGATTATTTAGAATTTTATAAAGCCTCAATTTCCATAATTTTCACACCCAGGGGGGGTGGGGCAGGGCCCGGTTAGTAGGATGTTAATCTTAGTTCAGACTCTTAGGAGTTAGAAGATTGATTTTGTTGGCATCAAGTATGTGAATCTTAATTAGGACTTCTTAAGACTTAAGAGTTCAAATACTGTTGGCGAAATCTCCAATTTAATCAGGCTTTTGAAAGTTATTATAGAAGACTTATTTGAGATCCTAACTTGAGTAAGCCTTCTATATTTTTATTGTTATAGGTAGGAATTCTCTGATTTAAGTTATTACAGCATACTAGGATACTTTACTGTTTGTTTTTTTTTTTAAATATAAGTATTGGTGATATCTCTCTATTCTAAGTAGGTTTCTAGGAGGCTTTATTTTTTATTTTTTTATTTTGATTGATGATATCTCTATCTTAAGTAGATTTCTAGATTTGTTATAGGAAAACTGAGAGCTCTATCCTTTTATAACAACAAAATTAGTACTAATATATTTAAAAGAATTCAAAAAATAATTTGTTGCCTTGTTATTTGCGAGGCCTTAGGCGGTTGCCTAAATCACCTAAGCATTGATTGGCACTGCATGAATGGTCACATTTTTTTATTAGTATATTGTGTTTTCTTTTTGTGTGGCACTTAAAGTGAACAATTGTTGGTTATGAATTTTACTAGACGTAACCCTGGTTGGATCATGCTTTGCAGAGTTGTCTAGAATTGTAAGATATTGGGGTTCAGTTTGATTAATATTTGAACCTGTGGTCATAATTCCAAAATGAAGAAAGTCTTGTGATTTTTTTGTGACATTGCAATTACATGTTGTAGTTGTTTGTAGGCCCCATTTGGTACCAGCTTTTTGGCCTTTTGCTTCAGAAAACCTTAAAAACACAAAAGCAAAAAAGCTGAAAAATTAGAGCTTTTTCAGTCAGTTTTTCAGCTTTTCATGGGCATGGAAGGTTTAAGATTTTTATTAACTTTCCAAAAAAACCTCAATTTCCATAATTCCTAAAATACCTTAATCTAAAAACCAAATCTACCCCCATTTGTTTAACAGTTATATTTAAACAAATATATTTTTTTAATAAATTAATTGTTGCTGAATTTCTAAAATTTCATTAAAAAATTTAATTTCAGCCTTATTCATTCCTAAATGTAATATACTACTATTGAATCTATTATAAAGGCACTATAGTAATTTTTATACAAAACATCAAGTTCTATTTTAGTCGGTACTAAACAATTTGTGCACAAAAATCTGAATAAAAGTTAGTTTTTTTGATAGTTACCAAATAGCTTTTTCTCATCCAGCTTAAATGCTCAACTTGTTTTCAGCTAGCTTTTTAGCTTAAAAGTCAGTACCAAACAGGCTCATGGTATATTGCAGAGCATTTGACCACTGATTATTCTTATAGTTATGTTTTCTAAAATGTTACACTGGTTTTTTATTTACCACCAACAATATGTGGAAACGTCTCAGTTTCAAACCTTGTACCAGTATAAAAAATTGTGCTTTCTATTTTTGGTAGTCTCTGATACCTTCCATTATTGACTTAGGGTTCTAGAGCATATTCTTCTGCTCGAGACTTATACTCAAGAATCAATTCCAGCACTGCATAAAATAAGGTAAAGATGATAATGTTTTGGATATTATTGAGTAAATGGTTCGCAGAGGGATTCTGATTGGTTTATATTTTGTTCCAGGAAATATCTGGTGGAGGCTACAGAGGAAGCTTCACTTGCCTACAACAAAGCAGTATGTTTTTCTTAATATATCATGGCATTCTTGCTTGTCTCTCTTACGTTTGCTTCTTTCTTTTTGCCTTGGTGTGATTTTTTATTATGAACTCTCCGATGACAGTTAATGGGTATATGGAACATTTAAACGATCATCTTAGGGAAGCGATGGTGAAAGTGTGAGGTTTTTTCCTTTGTGCTTAGTCACACTACTTGCCTGTTCTGGATACAGTGTGACAATTTGCCCAAAAGGGCAACAAACCTGTTTGTCATCATTTTTTATATGCCATACTTCATCACTTTTCACTTTTTATTGTTTGGCTTTTTAGTAAATGGTTGCTTTCCGGCTTTTACAATTTATTTGAGTCGATGTTTCAACAATTTTTATATTAAATACTACGTATTTGAAAACTGAAATGTGAATCCCATTAATCTGCCCCTGTCCTGGGCTGACCCTAGCAATGGTCTTCCATTTCTTATTCAAACTTCTGGACTGTGGCAGCAAATGTGGAGCCCAATATTTTATAGACAGATTTTTATTCTGATCAAAATAAGAAATATTGCCTGTGATTGATTGATTGTGTCTTGGTATACTGGTTCTAATCCTTATTCTTTTTACCAGGTCACTCGCCTTCGTGAATATCAAGGGGTTGATCCGCACTTTGATACAATTGCAAGGCAGTATCATGATATATTAAAGGTAATATTAATCTGCATGGAAATTATTCATTTTAGTTCTTGGGTTTACTCTGATTTTAAATTTTCCTCTGACAGAAATTGGAAAATATGCAATGGACAATTCGCCAAGTTGAAATGGACCTTAACCGCTTGCCAGATCATCACCCAAGCACGTAAATTGTAATGGCTATATTTGGTTTTTATTGTGTTGAGGCTGAGTTGGAGAAGTATTTGATGGTTATCACAATCTTTCACATTTTGACCTTTGTCAATTATTATATATCTGACATTTTGACCTTTGTGAATCATATGATATAATGGTTCCGTTTGGAACTCTTCAAAATAAAATAAAATCTTACAAATCTTTACAAAAATGAATTACAAGATAGTAAAATTTAAATTTTTCACTCATTGCACGAATAACAAGACATTTACTTTTACAATTTTATACTATTTTATACAATTTCAAACACACCCAATGTTAACTAAAATGCGAGCGCCTTTTTTTTTTTTTTGGGCGGGGTCCATCTCTTGCCTTGAAAATGCAAAACATTGTTTCTATCTCTTTGTCAAATGTATTACAGGATTGTAGAAATTTACGTAACTTGAGTGTATCTTACAATGATCTTTATGCTCCACTTTTGTTGCTGAACATTGCTGCATAAAGGCTAAAAGCAAAGAAGCAAAATGAGGGAGGTTTGTCTGTTGTTTGGGACCAGAGAAAAGAGGAAAAGGAATTACTTTACAATTGCTTCTTTCTTCTAATTTTTATCCTTTTTATCATTCGGCAGCTGGAGCAACAATAGACGTGTTATGTATATTGTAAATTTTGATTATTTATTTATTTTTTTTTTGAAAGGTAACATTGAGTTGG
The DNA here is from genome assembly GCA_019916065.1 of Vitellaria paradoxa. Classification (NCBI taxonomy): domain Eukaryota; kingdom Viridiplantae; phylum Streptophyta; class Magnoliopsida; order Ericales; family Sapotaceae; genus Vitellaria; species Vitellaria paradoxa. The sequence goes on from CM034239.1 coordinate 52,193,607, forward strand.
TCATGGCTTTGATGGTTTACAAGAAATGTAAGTGCATATTTGAAGTCTTGGTACAATGCACTAGGAATATTTTTTTCATAATGGAGGGAAAAAAATTTGTCGTGATCAATCCGAATCCTTCTTTTTCATTTTCTTACGATCTCATTGATTAAAAAAAAAATGTAGTACATAAGATATCATTGAAGTGGACATGATGAAATGCCTACGTAAAGTTTCCTTTTTGTTTCCTCAGCGTGTGAAAATTCATTGTGAAATAATTTCGCCCATACAACTAAAGGTCTACATTCAGTGGTGAAATTGATTTTCCCTAAACAAAACCGAGTCTGTATCAGGTTAGTTGATTTATATTCAAGTGTAGGTGCTCCAATATTATCACTAAATATTTTTGCATTAGAATTGTTTAGTGTGAACATACTTAAAATTTAATTACCTTCTAAAAATCATTTTATCAAAAAACTTATGGTTTTGATCTAAATGACATTGAGCAGTGAAATTGATTCTGATTCGGTGCAATTATGATCATGCACAATATGTAACTGAGCTTGTACAAAGTACAACCAATTGCTCTATTAAGTGCAAATTTTTCAATCAATGGTCGTAATTTATAATGCCATGCCTCGCTCAAATCTTTGCACGGCAAAAATTATAAAGAAAAGAAAACACTATAAAGAAAAAAAAAAAAAAACACTCGTAGAAGTGAAAGAAGAAATTGAATGTGGAAAGACAAATTTGTTGTTGGAGAGATGGAGAGAGCTGACGATGATAAGAAGAAAACTTTCATAAAGAGAGAGCCATCAATAAGAAGATGAAGGCTCGTTTGGAACTATAAAAAAAATTAAAAAATTTTAAAAAATTTTAAAAGTTTTCAAATCATTTTAATCATATTTTGTCACCTATTATTCTTATATCACATCAATCCCATCCATTAATTTTTTTTAGTTTTTTTTTGAGATTCCAAACGTACTCAAAATGTGTCTTCAAAAGAAGAAGTAGCACATACCAATATATTAGATAATAAAAATATAAATAACTAGAGTTTGTGGGGAGAGAAAAGAATAGAAAAGTGACTACAAGAATTATTAATATAAAAGTTTTTGGAAATTTTTTAATTGAAAAATCAAAATTCATGAGTTTGAAATTTAAATTTTTAAAATTTACTTTCTTTAAAATTTTAAAAAATTGTGTTCATATATGAAAATGAAATTAGGAATTATTTTATTGAAAGTCATTTTTTCTTTTTTAGGGTAATTTTCCCATTGTTAGCAAACTAAAAGGAATTTAAGTAATTTTTCTAAAATGTTATTATTAGTTACCCCTGAGGCTGAGCTGGCATTTCGAGATTCTTCTTTTAATGGTGGCCTCTAGATTTGCCTCGGAGCTGGATTCGGAAGGCCAAGAAGTGCGTTGAATTTACGCTGTCCATCATCAGGGCTTCTTTCACACACGTCATCGCTGATCTGGACCGTCTGTTATACCGACGCTTGTCCTCCACAACCGTCTCTCTTTTTATTTTTATTTTTTGTTGGCGGTGGCTAAGAAAAACCGCGTTGGACTTCTATATATAATCCCAACGCGTGCGGAGGTCTCTCTTCATCGTTCGTTTATTGGGTGTTGTTGAAGGCCGCCTCAGAGAATTTCCGATTTCGCTTCTGGTAATGATTTTCCTCGAACCCTTTCTCCCCTCTGTTTTCCATGCGGGTGTTTGTTTTTGTTTTATCTAAAGTGATTTGTTTTGGTTCTGAGTCATTGATAATGTTTTTACCTCGGGGTCGATTGTTTCCGAAGAAAATTACTCATGTAAAGATAACGATTTTAGCAAGTTATCCGGCAAAAATATTTTTTGTGTCATAAAAGATTGTTCTTTTATGATCTTACATGGGCTCTTAATATGAAGTGTAAAGGAAACGTTCCAAGTAGGGTTTTTTCCCCTCAGAAATTATAGCTCCAAGTTTTGTCAATTAACAAGAGGTTCTGGGGCTGCGGAAGGCAGGAATGATGTGGGTTTGCGTTTGGATTTGAAATCAGGATTTAGTATTAAATATATGGTTGAGGCTGTATTTGTGGATTTGAATTCAAGGATTTTGTATAATCTGTTCAAGGAGAACTGTTTAAAAATAACTTTGTTAGGTTTAATTGAATATGATTGGATTAACACCCTATATTATGGTTGATTTAAAATTACCATACAAGGTTATAAATTGAAATTCGTTGTACTATTTTAGGGCTAAGAGACTTCAGTTGGTAATAACAAAAGTTTGATGGCTTATTGTTGGTCTAACTAGCTGCTAAATTAGTCTGATTGGTGGCCAAAGAATAGACGGAGTTGAATCCTTTAGATTTGTCGGAGGGAGCCTTACCCTTTTATAGAAAGCTCCACCATGTAAATTAGCTTTTTATTTTTTTGTATTTTTAATGTAATTTAATCTCAAATCTATTTTTTTGAAATTTATGGGAATACAAGTAAAGCCTATTTTTCTTGAGTTCATTTTATGAATATCAGCATGAATTTGAGTGCTTTTGCATAATACTGAATATTTGGCTTCACTATTGTAGGAAGTGGTTGCTGTACTATAATAATAATTATTAGAAATCTTTCATGTATTTTCCCACAAATTAGCTGTCTGTTATATATTTTAATACAATTTAGTAATTCACAGTTATTTAACGAAATCTAGGTGTGCATGAAGTTTTGAAATTTCCCGTCATTTATATTGTCTCAATTAGGTGGGTTTTATATAGTTGGTTGAATGTTAGATGCAATTTCTATTCAAATGGTAATGTTTGTATTTTTATTTGTTGGTTAGTGTCTTATGCTGACATGATGACGTGCCTTTTTTTTTTGTGTTTTTTTTTTTTTTGGGGGGGGGGTGTTAACCTGTCAAATTTTGTTTTGTTTAGCTTTCTTGCAATTGCAACAAGTTCAACAGTTTCTTTTCAAACAAAGTACATGGTTGATCCCGACGTCCAGATCCCCACTAACTTTCCCGACGTCCAGATCCCCACTAACTTTGGTAAGTTAACTGGTTAACTTAGTGAAATATTACTTCAGTAGCATGCAATAAATTTCCTGTGCTTGCCATATTTTGAATGGAGAAATACGAGTGTGGTGCTGGTTTGGTTACTTATTTTAAGTGAACTTCGTATGCAGATCCATTTGCTGAGTCTAACGACGACTCTGGTGCCCCTGGAGCAAAAGAGTACGTCCATATTCGTATCCAACAGAGGAATGGGAGGAAAAGCCTGACAACAGTGCAAGGGCTGAAGAAGGAATTCAGCTACCAAAAAATCCTCAAGGATCTCAAGAAGGAGTTCTGTTGTAATGGTACTGTTGTGCAGGATAAAGAGCTTGGCAAGGTATTGCAAACACCACAATTTTTATACCTGCACGACTAGTTGGTCCAATGGTCAATGGTTGTTTATCACAATTCCTTTATTCTTGTGTAGGTTATTCAGCTTCAGGGTGACCAGAGGAAGAATGTCGCCAGTTTCCTTGTGCAGGTAGAATTTATTAGCAAAAGTTGAATTGGGTAGTTTAGTTTCCATTTCTTGTGTGGCTTTAGTTTGAGTTGAATTGGTCAATTTTTTTGCAGGCTGGCATTGTAAAGAAGGATCGGATCAAAGTACATGGTTTTTGAAAGACTAGGGCGTGGATGCGTTTGTGGTAGGGTCAAGTAGGGTTTATTGATGTAAAGTCAATATCCGGGTGATCTACTTATGCCTTGCATGGTTACAGTTTCAAACAGATTGTGTGGGTTTGTTTTGTCTTTAATATGACATTATGATTTCAGTACTATGTAACCGGGTGCCAAGTTTCTCCGTGGATAATAAAATAAATGCTTTTAGAGTGGTAACTCGTCTGTCTGTCTGAATTTGTGTGTGGCTGGAGACCTTGTTTCGATTTTGATTGTTTCAATTAATAGTTCCAATAAGTTTTTTTGGGAGGAGATAATGATAACAGTTTCGTGATTTTGATTGTTTCAATTATAGTTCCAGTAAGTTCTTTACGGGGAGAGAATATTACAGTTTTGTTTGGAGAGAAACCATCCCATCTAGGGTAGGGACTACTCACAAGCTCTATTAGGTTGGAACTACTCACAAGTTCTGTTGGAAACCATACCTTTAGGAGAGGGAACTACTCAAACTCTATAAGGTTGGAACTACTTACAAGTTCTATTGGGTTTTGTTTACGGGTTATAGAAGGGGGCCTAAAGATGTAATTCTCTTTCTTTTGCCATTCTTTTTTGACCAAATTTATTTTAATCGTTGTGGTAATATGGGCTCGTTTGGAGTTCCCAAAAGATTCCAAAAGATTCAAAAAGAATTAAAAGGTTGGTTTGATGTGATGTAAAAATGATATGCGGTAAAATAGTGATTGAAAGAATTTGAAAACTTTTGAAGTTTTTAAAAATTTTTTGATTTTTTTTTGTGACTCCAAACGAGTTCATATATATTCGGATTATACTTTTCATACTCCAAAATGGTCCAAGGGGTGGTGGAATGACATATTCGGATTATATTTACTCCAAAAAGCTTCGTTTGTGAGTTGTGAGTTTGGAAGAAGAAAGAAAAGGAAATAAATTATTTGTTAAGAGAGAAAAGAAAAAAGAAAAAAATAATATATATAATTTTTTTTCCCCATTTGGTTGAGAGTTTGAAGGAAAAAAGATAATTATTTTTTTCGTCCTTGTTTGTAAGTTGAAAAGAAATGAAAAAAAAATACAAGTTGAAAAGAAATGAAAAAAAATGAAAAGAAAAGAAAATTTTTGTTGTTATTTTATTATTATATTCTTATATTATTAATAAATAAACTTCTTTATATTTAATGAAAAACGTTACTATTAAAAAAAAAAAACGTATGCTAAAATGGTTGGAATATATATATATATATATACGCACGCACATATATACGGACGATGAAACTTAAGTCTTGAAACATGATAGAAAAAAACCCGGGGGGGGGGGGAGCAGGCTAAAGCAGAACGTTATTGAAAAAAAAGGGGAAAAAAAAAACATACTTACTTATGGTATGAATCTGAGAAGGGATGAAGGGGTAAAATTTAAGTAGAGTAATAAAAATTTATCAAAGTGATGAAGTTAAAATAGTTTAATTTATATTAAGATATATTTGTAATTTTTTTTCTTATTATTTATTTCTTGGATAATGGTGTTATTTTAAAAGTTTTATTAAATAACTTTTTTTTTCTCTTCATTTCTTTTCACTTTTGAGAGGATGGAAATTTTAAAAACTAATTATTCATTTTTTTTCCCCAAAAAATTCACAAACAAGAGTTAAAAATGTTAATTTTAAAATCTTTTCTTTTTCTCTTCTCTCTCTTTTTTTTTTTTTCCTCATTTCTCTCCATTTTTTTTCCCTCAATTCTCTCCATTCATACGGACTATTAATCTTTGTAGTATTATATATTCAGATTATTCTTCAAAATGATTCAAGGGGAGGTGGCATGACGTATTTCCAGTTTCAAATTTGTTTCTTTATCAAATTTAAAAGTTTAAAATTATTTTGTCACATTTTATTTTAAATTATTTATTTTATTTTATTTTATATTTCACCAATCAAATACTAAAAAAATATTTAATCTCATATATTATTTTATGATATTGTTTGTATTTTATCATCTAATTGAACATAATATTTAGTACTCCCTCAGGAATTGAGGCAATTAATTTTGCATCACAGTTCAATTAGAACTTAATATTTAGTCTCAATGGATATTATCGGGGCATTTGGTGTTATATAAAACCTCAACAAACTTTTATAAATTTCTATAAAATTTAAAATTTTTGACTCACACCATAAATTACGAGATTATAATTTTTATAAATTTATATTAATTTATACAACTTTAAATACACCTATTACTTAACGTAAAAATTGACGGGAACTGGAATGCATAAAGCCTTTCCACACAGCTTTGCAATTATCCATATGGACATAATGCAAGTGCAAAGTAAATAAGACAAATAGAGGTTGCATGGCCAATATTGTAGACGGTCCCAAATGAAGGGTTTGGACTTGGGTTGTCTCTGCTGGTAGCTTAATTGGAGAAAGCACCATCATATAGTGCTTGGAGTTGACTACTAGATCACACTCTTTATCCGCTCTTATCTTTTCTTGAAAATGTTTCAAACATGATGCCTGCATATTGAAGTGGCATTTGAGACTAAAACATTGAGGAATTGAGCCACGCAATTTGTATGTACTAGCAAATAATAATACCCAGTGGGTTTGGTTGATAAAAGTGTTAATCAGCTTGAAAAATGATAATTCGAACACAAATGAAATGGTCTAATGAATGCTTAAGATCATTGAAGTTTGTTCCCCCACGAGGGATCATCATATCTTCTCGGAATGTATTTATTTATAATATAATTTATATTAATATATTAAAATCAGAGAAAAAACTAAATAGTTGTCATGTATTTTACAAAATGTTGACCTATGTATAATTTATTTTTATTTTTTTAAATAGGACCTATTTACAATATGTATGCACAATATATATGTTATTTGGGAAAAGATTTATATCCTGAAGGAGCTAACAAAGGCATAAATGTTCAGAACTAGCAAAAGTAAGATAGCAATACGCAACCTTGATGTTAGATTGGACAACTACAGCTTGTTTCTTGGTATGCCAAGAAACAAGAGAGTCACCAAGAAAAAAAAAAAATATTAGAGATAAAAGTGACAATAAGTAAAGTTTACCAGTCCAATCAGTATCAGAATAGACTTGTAAAATCAGCGTAAGCTTAACGTGAGCAGAAAAATGAAAGTCAAGAAACAAAATAATTTTCATATAATGAATAATCCAAAGAACTTAGCTTATTGAATGGACCAATGAATTGTTATAAATTGACTAATCAGATGAACAGGATAGACAAAATTTGGATGAACCATGATAAGATAACTGTTCTTTTTTTTTTGAAAACTAAAAATTGAAGACAATTTTTCATGTTTATTCTTTAAAATGGATGAAAACGAAAATTGAAAATAAAAAATTAGAACATTCGTCAAACGTAGCAATCCTAAGATTAGTTATTTTAGTTTTAGAAATGGGCTCCATTTTTGTGTTGTTGAATTGGATTTAGGTCCAAAATTAATAATCAGATAGGTGTCAATTTTAATTTTGACTCAGTATATAAATAAGTTTCAATGGACAGAATAATATATCAAATTAAATTTTAATTTAACCCGAATTAACTAAAATACGAAAATAAAATTTTAGGTATTACAAATCTGCTCCATATTTTAATTAAAAAGGCATAGGGAAGAAATATTATTTATTGACAAATTATTTAAAATACATGACTATGATAGAGAGATAAGGTTGAGGTGTTTTAAATAATATACTTTTACTATGGGTGTTAAGGAATCAAATGGAATCAAGTTGAATTGTAATGTGTTTAAATTAAATCCATAAAACTTAGTTTATATTTAACTCGTTTATATTTTCAATCAAATTTGGCAAACCTCTAATCATACTAATTTTAAATAATTTGATATTTTGCACTGTATTCATTGAATATTATGTATATATAGGTTCTTGCGTGTGTTTAATTTGTATTAATTTTTTTCTACGTCTATATATAAATTATGAAACAAAATTACAAAATATCAAAATACTCGTGAAATAGTGAATAGTGAGTTTTAAAAAGTATTAAAGTAAATAATGAGCAATTAAGTAGTATTTAAAAAAATATATAAAAATGTAGATGTATTGGGTTATTAAAAGGGTAATTAAGGAATATTAAAAAAATGTGAAGTTAAATTTACTTAATTAATAGTTATTAAAAATTATAATGATTATAAAAAAAAGTTAAGAGGATGAAGAAGTATGCCAAATACTTATATTTTTTCATTATCATTATATTATAGATTAACTTATTAAAAATAATACAACGAATTGAAAATTATTATTTATATTTAATTCGTTTGGGTTCTAAATTCAACTTTAGGACGCCTGTCAGCAAAAATCAAATTTGGAAGAATTATTGAATAGCTTAGGATTTATTTGAAACCTTCAAAAATGTAAATGAAAAAAAAAAAAAAAAGGAAAGAGAAAGAAGAAGAAGAAGAAATAATAGAAAAAATAGAAAATAAAACATGTGTGTCCAAGTGTTTTGTTTCTTAATTATCACATAGGTGTGTAAACTTCTTATTTTTTTATTTTTTAATTTTTAAATTAGGCACGTCTTGAATACTTAAGAAACATATGTGTAGTTTGTTGAGAGTTGCAATAAACCGATAGGGTTTTGGATTACCCAAAAAAAAAAAAAAAAACATATGTGCATAATGTGTTACCTAACCATGTCCATTCAACTCGTTTTTTTCTATTATCATCATGTTGATATGCTTATTATTTATTTAATTTCTTTAATTTGACACTTTTTTTAAATATTTGAAAATGACACTTTTTTAAATATTTGAAAATCCGTTTTTATTATTTAAATATGTTTATGTATCCTTATATTATTTTAATTATATTAGCATGTCCACATCATGTTATATACATGTCTCATATTTTTTTTTAATATTTTTTATGCATTTCATTCATGACATTATAACATGCATTTCTCATTCTTCCTCTAATCATTTAAAACCAATTTGATGACCGTTCGAATTTTCATTCATTGATATGAAGCCTACATAGCCATGTCAAGCATTAGTCCAGAATTTTTTAAAAGGTTGTAAGTCATGATAGGTGACTTTTATATATTCTAGGCAAGTTATATATGTGTATATATATATTAGATGTGTGTAAAGAATTCTAGAATTAATAGGAGATTTTTTTTGATAACTTATAGATAAATAAATATCTTAGATATTTTGGTAAAGTATGTTATAACATTAATTTTTATCATTAGATTAATTTGATTTATACCGTTCATTGAGAAGATAAAATACTTGACCGCTTATGGAAAGTGCGTCTAAATTAACCCCCAAGTGTAAGGGTGTGCGGTGTAGTTTTAACTCGGTGAGTCCGAGGTCGAATTCACAGGGAGCCTATGTTATTCAGTTTCTAGGTTATAATGGGAATCCTAAATTTGAATGTAAACTAAGTTTGAAGATTAATTAAAACTAATTCCTAGGGTTTTGCAAATTTAAAATGTAAACTAAAACAAATTAACAACTTATTACCAAAATTCCAGCAATTTAAAATTGATTTTTTGATTCAAGGAAAAAATATTAACTAAATGAATTTTTCCTAATTTAAATGCGCAGCAAAGTAATCTAATCTAAAAACTGCAATGTAAATACTTCAATTAAATCAAACAAGGCCAATTCAATTAATAAGCAAATAAATTTAAGAAGTCCTTGATCTAACTATCAATTCCGGGTAGTTTACGTCTTCACTATGGGATGAGTTGTAATACTTGTATTAAAACCTAAATTAAGATTTGTTCGAAAATTATTGAGAAAGTTTTAATCAAAAGATTTTACCAGTGATTACAGAGAATATAGTCAAAAACTTCTGTTTTCGAAGGGTTTTCAAACAATCCTATTCGAATTCGGATTCAAATCCAATTCTTCTAGTTTATCCAAAATTATTAAGAAAGTTTTAATCGAAAACCTTTACCAGTGATTACAGAGAATATAGTCAAAGATTTTCGTTTTCGAATGTTTCTGAAATAAACTAATTCAAATTAGGATTCAAAATCTGAATTTTCAGTTCTTCAAAATTATTAAGAAAATTTTAATCGAAAACCCTTACCAGTGATTACAGAGAATATAGTCAAAGGTTTTCGTTTTCGAAAGTTTTTGAAAGAACTGAATTAGGTTCTAAAAAGTGTAGATCCCTACGCATGAGCTTTCGCAAACCATGCGAAGGGTCTACGCAAACGTCTCAAAGTTGTAGATCCCTACGCATGAGCTTTCACAACTCTGCGAAGGGTCTACGTACATCCCATAGATCAGAGTAAACTACCCTTTCTTGATTCGTTGAATCAAGAACTAGGGTTTCTATGCTAGCATGATTTTAAACAAAATGAAAACAATAAACGTAAGCATTAACATTAGATCTACCACTAGAAAATAATAAATCATATATTAAAATAACGAAATGAAAGTCAACTTACACAGTAAGCAACTCTGAAACTACGTAATGAAACAGCAGTGCAGCGAAGAATAACCAAACATCGAACAACTCCATAAACAAGACAAGTAATTGAAAACTCTCTAAAAAAACTATTCTAAAACTCTCAAAGTATCTGAAAATATGAAAAAGAGGTTCCTAAAGTATGTAGAACTAAAAACTAGGGCTCTCTTGGGTCGGCCATGTAGCAGATGTTATAAAGAAGTTGTAAAGAAAACCCTAAAAGACGGAGTGAAGCCGCGCGCGCATAACACACTGTGGTCCGGACCGTTTGGCAGGTGGTCCGGACCACAGAAACTTTGTTCTTCAAGTTCTGCTTCTCGTTTGCTGCTTCTGACAGCTTTCTGTCCTCAACTTCCACTGCGATTTTGACCTCGAAAACGATCGATTCAGGCTTCGGCTAAAGCACGAAAGTTGTAGCCCTTTGAGTCTTCTTTCCAACCCAAAAAGAATCAGGTCAATCCGAGTTGTGAGTGAGAAGATATGGTCAAAATACTGACAGAGTGTCAAGCTGGAACTTCAGCTGCACACCACTTCAACCATCTAGAACTTCGGACCCTTTTTCTCTCCTCGGCAGCCACTTTCATCATTGCTAATCTCACTTATTTTACCCTTTTACCTGCAATTAAGAAAATAATAATAAAACCTCAAAATAAACTACTTAAATGCATCAAAAGTTATATAAAAGTGGAGTTTGTAATAGCACTTTTCAAGTGCAATCACACCCCCCAACTTGAGTGTTGCTAGTCCCTAGCAATGCCCTTTATTAAAATGAAATGCAACTACGATCCTATTTCTCTTTTCGTTGGAAACACGGCTACACTTAGCAACGTGCAGCAAGCCCTTTAAACCCCTAGGTTCCCCCTAGTGGACGAGTAAGGTCTCGTGAGAGTTTGCAGTGATGCTACCCACAAACATCTATGGCATGGTCTCAATGTGTCAAAAAGTAATCAAGATAAAAAATGAATCGAACTCAAGCCCAACAAGTCACAAAACCCAAATATCATGTGTAATTCCCAAGTGCTAAGCATTAATGCATGGACTATCAAAGTAGAAAGAGCATGTGTGCAAAATTGTTTCATTCATTCAACAAGGTTGCAAGAGCATAAACGGAACTAGGTTTTGACTTCAAATACTCACAAGGTACCACTCATAGAAAGAAATTCACTCATCAAGGGTTCACACACTACCTATTAGCATATGATGCTATCCTAGTTGCACATAACCCCACAAATAAGTGAGTGAACTGAAATGAAATTCAAAGTGGACAGCTCATAACCATGTTCCAATGCAAGTGTAAGAGATCACACCACACAACCTACATAAGACCACTACATGCACAATATAAGAGTTGCTTGCTTAGAATCCACTAGGTCTTTGTTTTGGTTGTAACTTGGCCAGGGGTAATGGTTAACAATGGAGGATATGGAAATCAAAGCACATGTCTTGGGATAAAGATGCTCAAGTGCGCACAAGTCCCAAACTACCCAATTCCTTTCCAAACCCAACAAGGAACTACAACAAGAAGCTTATTCACAAACTAACAAACGACTCATGGGACATTCTCAATAATCACAATCCAATGCACACGTCCCAGAATTACACGAACAAAAAGAAATGGCAAACCTTTTTTTTTTCTTTTCTCTCTTTTTTTTTTCTTTTTTTTTTCTTTCTTTTTTTTTCTTTTCTTTTCTTTTTTTTTTCTTTTTTTTTTTCTTTCTTTTTTTGAAATAATGAAAATACATCAGCTAGATTCTCCACCCAATATTTCCTCTCAATGTGCTCTTAAAAATTTCCATTCCCAACCCCCATTCACATCATTGACATTAAGGCACTTTCACGATCCAAGACATGTGAGGGTAAGGCTAAAAGTGTGTGAATAAGGCTAAGGGATAATATATGAGGTGGGAACCAAGAAAATAATATATATAAATATATCACACACTTTATTTAAAAGGCTTCAAGTTGGTTCCTAGGATAATTCATAACGAAGAAAGGATAAAGAGGCCCAACAATAGCAAAGATGGCCTAGCATCATGTTCAAAGCTTGCAACAACTCATAATATGCCAAGTGAAACTAATGCAAGTGTGTGTGATGCAATTGGTGCATTGGAAACCAAAGTGAAGAATAAAAGAGCTGTGATTATGTGCAACCCCTCAAGAAAAGAATAATAGGCTCAAAAGCTCACCATTAAGGGGTATAAGTCTCTACCTAGTCCAAGAATGCTCAATTAACCAATGTTAAAGAAAATCAACTCCTAAGCACATAAACTCTTCTATTGATAGTCAAAGATGCACAAGGTCATTATACAATCAACTTGAACTAAGTTTCCTATTAAAGCTTGAACAAAACTCATTCATCACTTTCTCACTTAATTCCACAATCGACCAAACCAGAAAGAAAGGATGACATGTAGGTACAAATGTGCTAAATTCATGTATTTATGCTTAAAGATGCTCAAAAAATTTTAAATTTTTACAATTTTGGCACAAAAGGTCATCATGCGAACCCTACCCCCCAACTTAAAATTCACATTGTCCTCAATGTGAGAACCATGATGCATATGTGGGTCTGTAGTGTGCAATAATGAGCATGATGATGAGCATGAAACAATAACAACAAAGGCACAAATAAGAACAAAGCACAAATTAAACCAAGCATGCACCCATTATTCAAGCCACTTAAGGCATCACCCAATACATCCCCCAACTTAGATTCTACAGCACTCCCAACAAGAACAATTATATATGTGAAGTACCAATTAGAAGTGCAAAACTAAATAAAAGGGAGAGGAAGGATATTACCTCAATAGCTTCCTTATTTGAAGAAAATAAAAGAACTTGGGCACTTTATTCCTTTGAATTAAATTGTACTAACAGAAAAATAAAACTTCTACGAGATAAAATGTTAGAATAAACAAATAAAAGTAAACTAAAAGAAAATTAAAATTTAATCTAGGCAGAAAGAAAACAAAATAAATAAATAAATAAAATCTAATCTACTAATATACAAGGGTTAATGCAAAAAATATACTATCCAACTCCTAATCTTTTCCAAGCCTTACCAAATAGCTTTAGGAATAAAATATTCTTCTCGAGTCTAGGAGGTGCCAAGAATGAGTGTGCTCCTAGTGTAGAGAACGCTGGAGAATGTATGACCTTGTAGTGATCTTTGAACCACAAATAAGGCCCAAGATTATTTGCATATGTGAACATGGAATGTGGTTGAGTGTTTTCTAGTATCCCCTCAACACCTAAAAAATCAATGCAAACTACCTGTTGGTTTGATATCATGGAATTCAAATTCTCCTCACTAAAGCGAATAGCTTTCTCTAAAGGATCCTTGACAAATTCATGGTCCACGTAATCCTGGACTATAGATTCTACTACATCTACCCCCTGTATATCAGGCACCTCTTTTGGTTGTTTGGTAACATGAAAGATATTCGTTTCAAATTCAATGTTACCAAAAGTCATTTTCATGGATCCATTCCTACAATTAATCAAAGCATTCGAAGTTGCTAAGAATGGTCGTCCTAGAATTACTGGTGTTTGATCAGGTGTAGATAAACTGGTAAGTGGTTGAGTATCTAGGATTATGAAATCCACTGGAAAATAAAAATTTTCCACTTGTACCAGTACATCTTCAATTATACCTCGTGGGACTTTAATTGATCTATCTGCAAGTTGCAAAGTCACACGGGTAGGCTTCAACTCACCTAAACCCAATTGCTCGTACACTGAGTAAGGGAGCAAATTCACACTCGCTCCTAAGTCAAGCAGTGCTCTACTAATATAATACTTCCCTATATAACAAGATATTGTAGGACATCCTGGGTCTTTATATTTAGGGGGAGTACGACATTGTACTATGGCACTTGCTTGCTCAGTGAGAAATGCTTTTTCTTTAACATTTAAACCCCTCTTCACAGTGCATAACTCTTTAAGGAATTTGGCATAAGAAGGGAATTGCTTAATTGCATCTAAAAGAGGTATATTGATTTTTACTTGTTTAAAACCTCTAGCAATTCAGCTGCTTGAGCTTCTCTCTTAGCTTTCAAGAACCTTTGGGGAAATGGTGCTTTAGGGATATACTCCCTAGGCACTAAGATAGATTCTTTTTCCTTTTGATTCTCCCCTTTTTCTTCCTCACTCTTCTCTTTCTTAGATTCCTCTTCCCTCTTAGATTTTTCTTCTTCCATGCCTATGGGTTGTTTTCCTTCCCTCCTATTATCTTCCGACATCCGCTTAGGTTCTAACTCTTCCCTAACCTCAACCATCTTAGGGTGAATGGTTTTATCTATAGTTTTACCACTCCTAAGCGTCGTGATGTTTTGTACCTGCTCAATATTGCCAGGCATATTGGAAGACCCTTCAACATTTTTCACTTGGGCAATTGGATTTGGACGTGGTTGAGCAGGGAATTGACCTTTAGGTTGTGTAGTCAACGTTTGGGTTAAAAGAGTCAACTGTCCCCTAATGTCGTCCAAAGTTCTATTATTTTGAGCCCAAAGTGTGGATTGTGTGTTCATGTATTGTTGAAGTGTTTCTTCTGTGGACCTCTTATTTGGGGGAATATATGGAGTATGAGAAGGTCCCACATTCTGAGGCAATCCTGGATTAGTGACTGAAACCTGAGGATTTGGAGGAGGTGGAGGGTGATAAGATTGTGGCATTTGAGCTGCTCCATCATTTCTCCAACTAAAATTTGGATGGTTCCTCACACCCGGATTATATGTTTCAGAATAGGGATTTCCTCCCAAATTCTGTCCACGATATGGAGGTCGGTATTGGTTTATTGCATGGATAGGAAGTTCACTAGATAGCTGATTTTGCACGACTTCTCTACACAGGGGCATACTAGGACAATCATCCGTTCTATGAGATTGGCTATCACAAGCTACGCAATAGACATTTGCTATGGGTTCTTTAACTATAGGTGTGTCCTTTTTAATCTTAAGGGTCTCTATTTCTCGGGTCAGAGTTGCTAGTTTTGCCTTAAGATCATCGGTTTCACTTAAGTGATGCAAACCTCGAATAGGAGTACCATTAATATTCTGAGTATTCTGAGGTCCCGTGGTATCCCAAGTTTGTGCATTTTCAGCTAAGAATTCAAGATATTCATAAGCTTCTTCAGGGGTTTTATCGTAAAACTGCCCATTGCACATTGTTTCCACAAATTGTTTCAATTGTGGTGTCAGGGCTCCGTAGAAGATGCTCGCTAGACGCCAGACTTCAAATCCATGGTGAGGACAGGAATGTAAGAGAGTTTTAAACCTCTCCCAACTTTGGTAGAATGTCTCACCATGTTGTGAAGCGAAGTTCAGAATCTGATGCTGAATTGCATCAGTTCTATTAGGTGGGAAAAATTTCTTTAAGAATTTGGCTTGCATTTCATCCCAGGTGCGAATGGAATTAGATGGTAGGAATTCAAACCATCTAGCAGCCTTATCTTGCAATGAAAATGGGAATAACTTAAGAAATACCAGCTCTATTTGGCATCCTTGATCCTTTATAGTGACACAAATGTTCCTAAAGCGAGTTAAGTGGTCATATGGATTCTCAGAATCCATCCCATGGAAAGTAGGTAACAATTGGATCATCCCTGGTTTAAAGTGAAAAGTTTGGTTTACAGGCCAAACTATGCAGGATTCAGGAGTATGCCTATTCTGCTGCAAGATATCTCTCAAGGATTGTCTTGCTGCGACAGCTTGATCTTCAGCAGCCATTTCTAATGGTGGAGTAGGAATTCTAGGAGTTTGAGTTTCTCCTAAAGAGGACTCTAATTCTAAAGGAACAGCTAAGGGATCAGGACGCTGTAATCTACCGTCTTCCCCTCGAATCCAATTGCTCATAAGCTAGGAAAAGAATCAGAGAAAGGGTACTGTGGTCCGGACCAGAGTGTAGACGGTCGGGACCACAGAATACTAATTTGGATCAAAAAGGTTTTTTTTTTTTTTTTTTTTTTTTTTAGAGAAAGAAAATTAACTTAAAATAGAAACAACCTAAAAACTAAAATTTGGCTCCCCGGCAACGGCGCCAAAAACTTGACCGCTATTAGAAAGTGCGTCTAAATTAACCCCCAAGTGCAAGGGTGTGCGGTGTAGTTTTAACTCGGTGAGTCCGAGGTCGAATTCACAAGGGAGCCTATGTATTTAGTTTCTAGGTTATAATGGGAAATCCTAAATTTGAATGTAAACTAAGTTTGAAGATTAATTAAAACTAATTCCTAGGGTTTTGCAAATTTCAAAATGTAAACTAAAACAAATTAACAACTTATTACCAAAATTCCAGCAATTTAAAATTGATTTTTGATTCAAGGAATAAAATATTAACTAAATGAATTTTTCCTAATTTAAATGCGCAGCAAAGTAATCTAATCTAAAAACTGCAATGTAAATACTTCAATTAAATCAAACAAGGCCAATTCAATTAATAAGCAAATAAATTTAAGAAGTCCTTGATCTAACTATCAATTCCGGGTAGTTTACGTCTTCACTATGGGATGAGTTGTAATACTTGTATTAAAACCTAAATTAAGATTTGTTCGAAAATTATTGAGAAAGTTTTAATCAAAAGATTTTACCAGTGATTACAGAGAATATAGTCAAAAACTTCTGTTTTCGAAGGGTTTTCAAACAATCCTATTCGAATTCGGATTCAAATCCAATTCTTCTAGTTTATCCAAAATTATTAAGAAAGTTTTAATCGAAAACCTTTACCAGTGATTACAGAGAATATAGTCAAAGATTTTCGTTTTCGAATGTTTCTGAAATAAACTAATTCAAATTAGGATTCAAAATCTGAATTTTCAGTTCTTCAAAATTATTAAGAAAATTTTAATCGAAAACCCTTACCAGTGATTACAGAGAATATAGTCAAAGGTTTTCGTTTTCGAAAGTTTTTGAAAGAACTGAATTAGGTTCTAAAAAGTGTAGATCCCTACGCATGAGCTTTCGCAAACCATGCGAAGGGTCTACGCAAACGTCTCAAAGTTGTAGATCCCTACGCATGAGCTTTCACAACTCTGCGAAGGGTCTACGTACATCCCATAGATCAGAGTAAACTACCCTTTCTTGATTCGTTGAATCAAGAACTAGGGTTTCTATGCTAGCATGATTTTAAACAAAACGAAAGCAATAAACGAAAGCATAACATTAGATCTACCACTAGAAAATAATAAATCATATATTAAATTAACGAAACGAAAGTCAACTTACACGGCAAGCAACTCTGAAACTACGTAATGAAAGAGCAGTGCAGCGAAGAATAACCAAACATCGAACAACTCCATAAACAAGACAAGTAATTGAAAACTCTCTAAAAAAACTATTCTAAAACTCTCAAAGTATCTGAAAATATGAAAAAGAGGTTCCTAAAGTATGTAGAACTAAAAACTAGGGCTCCCTTGGGTCGGCCATGTAGCAGATGTTATAAAGAAGTTGTAAAGAAAACCCTAAAAGACGGAGTGAAGCCGCGCGCGCATAACACACTGTGGTCCGGACCGTTTGGCAGGTGGTCCGGACCACAGAAACTTTGTTCTTCAAGTTCTGCTTCTCGTTTGCTGCTTCTGACAGCTTTCTGTCCTCAACTTCCACTGCGATTTTGACCTCGAAAACGATCGATTCAGGCTTCGCCTAAAGCACGAAAGTTGTAGCCATTTGAGTCTTCTTTCCAACCCAAAAAGAATCAGGTCAATCCGAGTTGTGAGTGAGAAGATATGGTCAAAATACTGACAGAGTGTCAAGCTGGAACTTCAGCTGCACACCACTTCAACCATCTAGAACTTCGGACCCTTTTTCTCTCCTCGGCAGCCACTTTCATCATTGCTAATCTCACTTATTTTACCCTTTTACCTGCAATTAAGAAAATAATAATAAAACCTCAAAATAAACTACTCAAATGCATCAAAAGTTATATAAAAGTGGAGTTTGTAATAGCACTTTTCAAGTGCAATCAATACTATAAAAAGAAGTTATCGTTTCATTTATAGTCACAAAAATATTATCCAAATTTTTTATTCTCTCTTGGATGTATTCATTTGTCTAAATTTTTTTTTTTTCTCTCTTGAATGTCTTCCTTAATGATCTTCTCCTTTATTCTTTGGTGAGTGTCTCCTTTATTCTTTCGCAAGTGTCTTCCTTAACTTCTTTATTTTTTCTTAAGTTTCTTCTTTACTTAACTTACTTGTGAACTTTGTAAATTTTTTGAGTTGAGCTAATTTAGTAGTATAGAGAGTCAAGTATTTAACTAAATAAATAAATAAATAAATTTTAAGTTTAAAATAATATGACTTATATTAGTATGCTTATTTTTATTATCTTTTTAACTCCAACAACCCAATAAATCCCAAACAATTATTTGTCTTCTTAATATATGGAGACAGAATCACAACTTAGTTCATTTTATTTTTTTTCACTAGCTCTGCACTTTCACATAATCCATCTCAGTTGCCTTTTCCTTTTCCATTGCCTGCAAAATAATTTAATTATTGGTGCATAAATTATGACTTTTTTTATTAATTATGTAATATTTCAATTTTACTTTTAAACGAAAATGTGACTCTTTTGCAATCTTTCCAAAAATTTTGCGATTATGTTGACTGAGGTGGTCTCAAAGCTCCTCCTGGCTTTTGAATTTGTCGCCGCACCAGTGGCACTTAATGCACTTAATGGTATGATTATCACCATTTTTCCTAAAGCTGTTGCTAGATTCTTTACTAGTGCTAGTCATTTCTGGTTTTTAAGCTGCCGTTCGCTCCTTAAAAAAATGAAAAAAATTAAGATTTAGTAAATTTATATTAATTTCAGATGAGAGAGAAAGAACAATTTTAGGGAGAGAGTAATTCTTACTTGATTTGATCGTGATGTAATTTTTTGTATTGATACACAAGAAGTAAGTCAACAAAGAAGTTGAAATTATTTGTAAACCTTGGACTCCAATTGTGACACAATTTGTAAAAGAAGTTGAAATGGTTTGGAAATGTTTTTCAGTTCAGACTTTGAAAAACAAGTTGAAATTGAGAAAAAAAAATAAAATAAAATGAATCGTGAGACACAAAACAAAACATCCAAGCCAAAGTGTCTCACGATTCATTTTATTTTATTTTTTTCCTCAATTTCAACTTGTTTTTCAAAGTCTGAACTGGAAAACATTTCCAAACCATTTCAACTTCTTTTACAAATTGTGTCACAATTGGACTAAACCTTGGAGACACTGTTCTTTCAAGGTCTATGAATCATTTCAACTTCTTTGTTGACTTACTTCTTGTGTATCAATACAAAAAATTACATCACGATCAAATCAAGTAAGAATCACTCTCTCCCTAAAATTGTTCTTTCTCTCTCATCTGGAATTAATATAAATTTACTAAATCTTAATTTTTTTTTTTTAAAGGAGCGAACGGCAGCTTAAAGACCAGAAATGACTAGCACTAGTAAAGAATCTAACAACAGCTTTAGGAAAAATGGTGACAATGATACCATTAAGTGCATTAAGTGCCACTGGTGCGGCGACAAATTCAAAAGCCAGGAGTAGCTTTGAGACCACCTCAGTCAACATAATCGCAAAATTTTTGAAAAGGCTGCAAAGAGTCACATTTTTCGTTTAAAAGTAAAATTGAAATATTACATAATTAATAAAAAAGTCATAATTTATCCACCAATAATTAAATTAATTTGCAGGCAATGGAAAAGGAAAAGGCAATTGAGATGGATTATGTGAAAGTGCAGAGCTGGTGAGAAAAAATAAAATGAACCAAGTTGTGATTTTGTCTTCATATATTAAGAAGTAGGCAAATAATTTATTTGGGATCCATTGGGTTGTTGGAGTTAGAAAGAGAATAAAAATAAACATACTAGTATAAGTCATATTATGTTAAAATAAAATTTTATTTATTTATTTTAATCTCACCTAAAATTTATTTATTTATTTAGTTAAACACTTAACTCTCTTAACTCGAAAAACTTACAACGTTTACAAGTAAGTAAAGTAAGGAAGACATTTAAGAAAAAAATAAAAAAATTAAGTAAGACGCTAAAGAAAGAATAAAAAAGTTCACTAAGGAAGACATTCAAGGGAGAATAAAAAATTTAAATAATATTTTTGTGACTACAAATGAAGGGATAAAGTATTTTATCTTCTCAATGTAGATCAAATTGATCCAATGATTGAAATTGATGCTATAAAATACTTTATCAAAATATATAAGATATTTATTTAGCTATAAGTTATCAAATAAAGTCTCCTATTAATTCTAAAAACTCTCAACAGACATCTAATATATATATATATATAACATGCCTAGAATACATAAAAGTCACCTGGCATGGCTTCGAACCTTCTAACAAATTCTAGACTAATGCTTGACATGGCTATGTGGGTGTCAAATCAATGAATGAAAATTCAAACGGTCATCAAATTGGTTTCAAATGATTGGAGGAAGAGTGAGACATGCATGTTATAATGTCATGATTGAAATGCATTAAAAAAAAAAGAGAGAAATGTGAGACATGTATATAACATGATGTGGACATGCTAATATAATTAAAATAATATTATTTAAATAATGAAAACGTATTTTTAAATATTCAAAAAAGTGTCCAATTAAAGAAATTAAAGAAATAATAAGCATATCAACGTGATAGTAACTATCACTGATTTGGTTCAGTGGAGTAGGGACGAGCTCCAAGCTTGGGTGATTTGCCCAGGTCATGAGTTCGAATTCTCTTTCTGGGCAAGTTAGATAATTAAGTAGGGGGACCGTGGTGGTGGAACGCACTAATCTCCCCGAAAGTTTGTAGTTCTGTGGCCTGTAGGGTCTAGTGGGTGATT
Source organism: Vitellaria paradoxa (assembly GCA_019916065.1). Classification (NCBI taxonomy): domain Eukaryota; kingdom Viridiplantae; phylum Streptophyta; class Magnoliopsida; order Ericales; family Sapotaceae; genus Vitellaria; species Vitellaria paradoxa. Next base: position 52,214,549 of record CM034239.1, read on the forward strand.
TCCCTCGTTGCCAAAAAAAAAAAAAATTATGGTAATAGAAAAAGCGAGTTCAATGGACACATTACACACATATGTTTTTTTTTTTTTTTTTTTTAGTGTAATCTGAAATCCTATCGATTTATTATAATTTTCAACAAACTATACACATGTTTTTCAAGTATTTAAGATGTGTTTAATTAAAAAATAAAAAATAAACGTTGCCACAGATTTGTGATAATTAAGACACGAAAACACTTAGACACACATGTTTTATTTTTTATTTTTTCTATTGTTTCTTCTTCTTCATCTTTTCTTTTTTTTTTTTTTTTTCATTTACGTTTTTGAAGGTTTCAAATAAATCCTAAGCTATTCAAGAATTCTTCCGGATTTGATTTTTGATGACAGACGTGCTAAAGTTTAATTTAAAACCTAAACAAAATAAATAGATATAATAATTTTTGATTCGTTATATTATTTTTAATAAGTTAATCTATAATATAATGATAATAAAAAAATAAGTATTTGGCATACTTCTTCCATCCTCTTAACTTTTTTTTTTTATAATCATTATAATTTTTAATAATTATTAATTAAATAAATTTAACTTCACGTTTTTTAATATTCCTTAATTACCCTTTTAATAATCCAATACATCTAAATTTTTAAATTTTTTTTAAAATACTACTTAATTGCTCATTATTTACTTAAATACTTTTTAAAACTCACTATTCCCTATTTCATGAGTATTTTGATATTTTTTAATTTTGTTTCATAATTTATATATAGACGTGGAAAAAAATAATACAAATTACACACATGCAAAAACCTATGTATACATAGCATTCAATAAATATAGTGTAAAATATCAAATTATTTAAAATTAGTATGATTAGAGGTTTGCCGAATTTGACTAAAAATATAAATGAGTCAAGTATAAACTAATTTTTTGACCTTACTAAGTTTAATGGATTTAGTTTAAACACATTATAATTCAATTTCATTTCATTTGATTCCTTGACACCCATAATAAAAGTATATTATTTAAAATACCTCAACCTTACCTCTCAATCATAGTCATGTATTTTAAATAATTTGTCAATGACTAATATTTCTTCCCTATGCCTCTCTAATTAAAATATAGAGCAGAATTGTAATACTTAAAATTTTATTTTCATAATTTTAGTTAATTTGGGCTAAATTAAAATTTAATTTGACATATTATTCTGCCCACTAGAACTTATTTATATCCTGAGTCCAAATTAGAACAGACACTTATTTGGTTATTAATTTTGGACCTAAATCCAATTCAACCACTCAAAAATGGAGCCCATTTCTAAACTAAAATAACTAATCTTAGGATTCCTATGGTTGACAAAGGTTCTAATTTTTAATTTTCATTTTCATTCTTTTAAAGAATAAACATGAAAATTTGTTTTCAATTTTTAGTTCTTATAAAAAATGAACAGTCATCTTATTATTGTTCATCTTGATTTTGTCTATGCTGTTCTTCTAGTTAGTCAATTTATGACAACTCATTGGTCTGTTCAATAAGCTACAGTTTTTTGGATTATTCATTATATATGAAAGGTATTTTGTTTTTTGACCTCCATTTTTCTGCTCACATTACGCTTACGTTGATTTTGCAAGCTTATTCTAATACTGATTGGACTGATGACTCCACTTATTGTTGCTCTTATCTCTGATATTCTTTTTTTCTTCGTGACTGTCTTGTTTCTTAGCATACCAAGAAATAGACTATAGTTATTCAATCTAATACCAAAATTGAGTATCGTTCAAGAAACAGACTCTCTTGTTTTTTAAAAACATATTATTCTTTCTTCAAAATAGGATTAAATAATAAATTTTACATTTTAGTTGAATTATAAAAATACTCTCTTTAGAGAATATCTCCCCTTAAAATATAGATAAATAATAAATTTATTGTTTTGAAAAAAAATTTACATTTTTTTATTTTTTTTTAACCATAAAAAATTTTTAATACATTTTGTCCCTTAAAGAAATAAATAGGATTTCATTTTTAATATTTTTATAACAAAATAAATCCCATAGTTCCCATAATTATATATATTGTGTATAGAAAATATAACATTTTTTTTAAAAGATTATAAAAAGTTTAACACAGACAATTTAATATTAATAATAATTTTTAATAAAAATATTTAAATAATTTGTATCTAAATTTAATATAGTCAAAATTAAACATGAGTCTAAATTTCTAATTGTATAATTTTTCTTGTATACAATTGCATTAGAATTTCATTAATCTAGAAAAAAAGATTCATACCAATAGGAAATTTTCAAACTATATTAGATAAAACATTATAAGCAAATAGACATATTTTTATAATTAAATAGCATATTAATAATTTTTAAGTTAAAATGTGAAATTTATTATTTAACTATATTTTGAAGAGAGAAGTTTTCAAGAGAAAAAATTAGGAACGTTATCGCTTAACTCAAAACTTGATGTATAAAAATAAATTGAAAATTATATATTTATACATATCTTATGATTTTATATAATAAGATAATAATAAATTTATAAAAATAAAATGAAATATATATATATCTAGATATAAATAGAATTTCGGTTTTGACGGCAAGTTTTTTGATTAAGTTATTTAAAGAACTAAAAATTTTCGCGTAATTTGATTTTTTGTTTCCGTTTCCAATTTTACCCGAATAAAAACCCTGGGTGTGTTTTGTCAGACTTTGATTTTTTTCCTTTTTCTTCTACTTCAGGGGTCAGTGTATTTTCATTATTTTATTTATTTATTTCCATTCTTCATTGTATTAGTTTTCTCATATTGAAATTATGTGTTATCATATATAATTTTTTTTTCCTAGGACCCAGACTAGTAAGGAATTCTAGAATGTAAACTTCACTTGAAAGTTTTGTCGGGTTAATATGTCAAGGTATTTTTGGTGGACTCTAGAACTTAAATTTTAAATGCCGAGTTGATTCGATCTTTACAGTCCATTAAAAAGGTGATACACAACAAATAAGGGTCACCAACCATCCAAGTTTGAGTAATGCTAGAGGTGAGATTAGATCCGTACAGTCCAGAAAGTATAATTTTTATAACCGAATTGATTATTTTTGAAAATTAAAAATGAATAACCAATTTGATAAAAAAAAATATGCATTAATTGAACGTCAACCAAATCAAATTATAACGGTTTGATTATGATTGTTCGGTTATATTGACTTATAAATTTAAATATATTTTTTATAATTTAATTATGGAAATAATATAACAATTTTTATATAAATACTACTTGAGACTTGGAATGTGAAAACAAAAATTTACAGTACTTATAGGGTCTACTTGGATGTATTAAAGTATGAGTTTTGAGCTGTTTAGATGATATCGATTAGTATGGCTTCTAAGATGTTCAAAAATAAAGGTTTAAAAATAACGAACCTATACTTAGGAGTTTATTTTTAAAGTGTTTATTAATGTATATAATGGCACTTATATTTTTTTTTATTCGTTAAGTAGTAAGCATTGCACATATACAATAATATATTATAATATATATATATTAAAGTAACACAAAAAAATAGTTGTCTAAAAATGATATTAAAAAATATTACTCCAAATAAATAACATTTATATTATGGATCATCTAAAATATATAACACCTAAAATATTTGTCCGAATAAGTCAAATCCAAATTATAGACTATCCAAAATATATAATATCCAGATTCTAGTAATGTGAAGTTATGAATATATGAATCCTTTTCATAATATTTATAGTTATTATTTTTTTATTTATGTTTACAGAGTTCCAAAAATGGGCAACAAAAAATGTGTTTGTTAAACCTTTTTTGTTTTTCCAAAAAATAAAAGATAAAAACTTAAAAAGAAAAAATAAACAAAGTAAGAAGTATTTTCACTCTTTCTTTTTTCTATTATAAACATTTTGCCAATTTTAATAATTTGTCCATTTTTGTTGCATCATATTCAAATAAATTATTTCATTCAGATATTTTATAAAATAAAAATTATTTTTAATAAATAATATAATATAATTAATTTAATTTAATTAATATGAAATATATTTTATTAAATTAATTTAATTTATTATATTAAAGTAAATTATTTAATTAAGTTAATAATGAATTATTAAGTAATTTAATTAATTAAATCAGTATAAAATATATTTAGTTAATTTATTTTTAATAAATAATATAATTAAATCATATTTAATATATTTTATTTATTGAATTAAATTATTTTAATAAATAATTTAATTAAATTTATTAATTTGATAATTAATAATTTAACTAGTTTAATTAATTAATTAATTATATTGATTAAATTAAATTAATATGAAATATATTTTATTAATTAAGTTTTGTTAAGAAATGTCAAGTTTAGATTTCAATATTTTAATGAGGGTTTATTGTCCAAAATTTTATAAAACTATGAAACCCCTCAAATCAAGGTATTCAAAAAATTGAAAGAAAACATCTATTCATAGGTTATGAGGTGTTTAGCAAACTCATGAGAACATTCCAAAACCTATTATTTAAAAATTCTCAAGTATGATTTATATGAATGCCTCAGAACCCATATTTTAAAAATCCCTCAAAGCCCATGATTTTTTTGAGTCCAAGCCCAAACGATATATAGTAATATTCAATTGTTAATTGGTTAATATACAGGTTCACAAAAATAAAAAACAAAATTGAAAGATGGCTTGCATAAATTTTCAACTAGCTAAAAAGCATAATGTTATCTAAACATTAAAATTCTAAATTTCAAATCACAAAAGTTAACATACGTTTCCATTAAACCATAACTAAGAAAATAAAATATATAATATAAAACTAAAGAGGAACAATTTGAATTAAAAAAATTAAAAAATTTAATAATTAAAAGAAAATAAAAACTCTAGCTCTACATTTTCAAAAGCCAAATGTGTATTTAATAGTATAATGACTTATTGATTTCCTATCACTTTTGAGATTTCAAAAGACAAAATCATTGATAGGAGTGGATATTTAGGTTAATAACAGAATCAAATTTCTTAAATTTAATTAGCATGATTCGAAACCAAAATTTAACCAAGTTGTGGACACCCCTACGCAATGCCTTAGTAACTAATTTTTTATCTAACATTTCAAGTGTTTTCCTTTCCCTTAACAAACTAATAAACGGCTAAAATATAGCAAAATACATTGTATAGTTCCCTAAGTTTGTTGTATACGTAGGGTTGGTTACATCCCTTACTTTCACAAGGGTGTGATATTCATGGGTTCTATGAGATTTTAAAGTATGGGGTGTTTATATAGACCATTTCAGGAGTTTTTAAATGATAGGTTTTGAAGTGTTCTCATAGTTTGTTGAGCACCTTAGAACCCTTGAGTGGGTGTTTTGTTCTAAATTTTTGAACACCTTAATTTTGGAGTTTTTATGGGTTCATGAAATTCTTAACAGTAATACCTTGGTTAAAATATTTAAATTCAAATTTGACATTTCTTAACAAAATACTATTACTCATGTTCCCAATTACTTGGACTAGTAACATGACTCTATTATATATTTTTGATAGTCTTTAATTTAAATTTGACTTATTTGGACACATATTTTGAATGTTATATGTTTTGGATTATCTAAATATGGATGTGACTTATTTGGATTATTATTTTTAGATGTAATTTTCGAAAGACGTTTTTTTTTGGATTGAGATTTGAAGTGCTTCGAAGTGTTATTATTAATTTTTTTTTTTGTGTTACTAAAATATATATCATAATATATTATTTTATATGTACGTGTTCAAACACCAATATCTATTGCAGTGGTTCTGATTTAACAAATAAATGAGGATATATATGTCATTGTATACATTAATTAACACATTAGAACCTATTAAAAAATAAACTTTCTAGAATGGGTTCATTATGTTTAAATTCATCTTCTTGAACACTTTAGAATCTATACCATCTAAACAATTCAGAATTCATACTTTAAAAACACTTTAAAACCATTACTTTAACTCCCAAACACATCCCAAATTAATTGTAGCATTTAGTCCAATAGCTTTTTTTTTTCTTTTTTATTAAATAATATCTCACCCTTTACTTTCATTTTATAAAGCCTAGTTATCATTCGCACAATCCCAAATGCATGATAATACCTTGCTAGCATTTCCAATACCAAATGCATGGTACAAACAGGGCTTACTACTTTTATTTTATAATACCTTGTATCATTCACAATCCCAAATACACCGTTTGGTTGGGAAATTTTTTTTAATTTTTGTTAACTTTTATCAATTTATATTAATTTTTGTCAATTTATTTTAACTTTTACCAACTTTTGCTGAAAATTGAGTGAGATCCATTGAAACGAGTAATAGAGATCGTTCGAATAAATCTTGTTAATTTTTTTGGATTGACCGACTAAATACTAAAAAATAAAATAGTCTCTAACTTTGTATTCTAAATACCCATCCTTTAAAAATTTCTCAGAACCCATACTTTAAAACTCTTAAGCACACCATCACTTTGAACTTTTAGATTATTAGCTAGTAGCTAGTTAAAAAAATTACCTTTTTTTAATGTTTGGGAAGAAAAAAATGTGACTTTTTTTTAACTAACTTTTTAGTTTTTGTCTGTTTGACATTTTTATCCTTGAAGATTTAAAAGAAAATTAAAATGTAAGAGGATAAATTTAGTCATTTTATAAATAAGCAAGTAGCCAATAAGCCATTTAGCTCTTACTTCCCAAACAATACCTTAATCTTTTTTATTATGTTTTAACTTAACCGATGCTTGCAACTGCTGATCGATCTTTTGAAGCAATGTACAAACTGTTACCATTCAAAATTAATTTGCTTAATCTGCATTCATTTTAGAGTACATATTGTTGGAAAATAATCAATTGTGGGCCAAATATATTATTTGTGTATTATAGACTATCATAAAGATTAAACCCATTTAAAGTGGCCTGTTAAGGTTTTAAGGTTTTGAGCTTTATAACATCTCAATTTTGTATGGGCTTTTAATGTGTAGATACCTAAGCCCATATTTCTATTTTATGATGGGCCGAATAGAAGTAGGGTTTCTACAGTTATTATAAATTGGTTATGGTCCCCAGGTCATACGTAAGAGTTTTCTAATCAATCTGAGATCCCATCGTCAGAGAAAATTAAGAAAAGAAACCTACGTATTGGCTTGGAAGATCAAGAACCACAAAATTACATCAATGGATTCAGGTACGCTTCCGCATTAATCTATTTTCTTGATGAGTCGATATGGATTAAATAATTAACAAGTGGTATCAGAGCCTGCTCATGTTGAATCATTGAGAAATTTTTTTATGGATTAAGATTTGATGGCTAAGGTTTAAAATTTTGGAGATTAATTTTTGTTCTCAAAATTCTGAAAATTTTTTTTTTGAGTTATTTGATGTTCATTTATGTAATTGGTATTTTTTTTCCTGTTCGTACGTATATATATATATATTCGTACGCGTATATATATTTGATCCGTACGTACACATATATATCCGTCGATATACCTGGATTCAGATGAGATTTTTCGTCTCTCTAATGGTGCCATTAAAGGCTTCATGTTGATCCCTTTTATGTAATTACTCAAAAGAACCTCACGTTGATTTGTTGACCAAACAGCAGCACATTGATGTGTTCTTTAAAAAAAAAAAAAAGGATTCAATTGATTTGAATTGAACCTTCATGATTGTGCTGTCTCGGTTTTGAAGCCTTAAAGGCTTTAGGCATTTTTTTCCTTACAGAAACAAACCTGCAAACTTTGTTTTGCATAGTTTTAATTAAAATCAAGTATGTCTTTGTTTGGGTGCATAATGACGCATAATGGAGAGAGAGAAAGCTGGCACGAATTGGAATATTTGTTGGGTAAATTTACAAATCTGATTTAAAAAAAAAAATTGGGATCCTTGGGTCTATTTTATAATTCTTGAAAGTTTGAAGTTTCTTTGAAATTTTATTGTGGGCTTATATGAAAGGTTTTAAAAATTACTTAACAGCCCCCAAAGGTTTATTTTTATTTCAAAAATGCCCTAAAGAGTTTTAATTTCTTTTAATTTTAAAGGAATTAATTAAGGAATCAATTTAAATTCAAATTTTGGTATTATTATTTTGGATATATAATATTCAACAATAAATTAATTGGAAGCAACATGTTGCTAAAGCAACCTCTCTTGTGGAAATTATTTTATTTTGAATATTAGAAGGTTGTGTGTATGTATTTATTCATGTAAGTATTGGTCGGCCCAAAGGAAGGCTAATTTTTGGCAGAATTACATATACACCTGTGGTGGTAAATATGTGACAATTATTAGGTTTCCATGTGAATAGTAAGTCAATCCAAAGATAGACTTATTATTTGACAGGAATTATTGTCAATGTTTGATTACTACAACAAAAGTACTGCTTACAATTAATATTACTGTCCAAAGACTTGATATTAATGTTGTGCTGGGTATCTTGAGATGAGTTTACCATTATTTGAATTTATTGATTATTAATTTTATTTATTAATGTGAGCATGATTTTCTTTGGTTGTTTTGTTCTCAATACAGCTAATATGTCTGCTACTACCATATCTACCAATATAAATTCTATTCCTATGCTGAATGGGACAAACTTCAAGGATTGGAAAGAGAACATATTAATTGTTCTTGGCTGCATGGATCTTGACCTTGCGCTCAGGGTTGAGCAACCTGTAATAACCTGAAATTGTTTTTTCCTTAATTAAATTATTTAAGGGTGGTAGTGATATTTATTATAGTAAAAATCTAAAAAATTAAGCATTTGAAAATTTTTGGAATTAGTTGGAAAGATTTTCGGATTTGAATTTCACCCTATGTGGGAGTTTAATGTAGAATTTCTAAAATTTTTTCCAAACACTTCCTAGCCCAATTACTTATTTGGTTCAAACCAAGCCCATTAACCCATGGGTCAACCCTTTTCTTTGACTCACCTCAACTCACTTTAACTCACTTTATCACTCAATGAGTTGACTCATGAATAGTTGCTCTAAATTATTTCCCGACAACTTCATTTTCCATCTTCCATACACTCTCACCATCTTTCAAAATTATTTGACTAATTAGACAAAGAGAAGACCCTGACCTTAAAGCATCTTTTTCAAATTATTTAGCAAACAAGATTTAAAGTATTTTGTTTGAAAGCTAACATGATTTAAAGTATTTTGTTAATTTGTCAAAAAAGCTAGCATGATTGTTTAATTTGTCAAAAAGCTAGCATGATTCCCGGATCATGCCACCTCCATACATCTTCCCCAATGCTTTTCTTAAATGATATGGTTAGATAGCCAAAAAGTCCAATTGTATAGGCATGATCATGCTACCAATTGTATAGGCATGATCTTACCTTAGTTGATTTTTTCTCCACCAATAATTTTCTCTACACTCCCTATAAATTGTGTGTCTTCAAAGAGAAGAAAATAAGAGAGAAATAATAATAAATTATTAATTAGTGAGGCTGAAGATTTGGTGTTGCTTGGAGGAAGAAGAAAGGCTTGGAATTTTCCAATTTGGGTGGTGTTCAAAGCTAACTCATTTTTCCTTCTCAGACTTGGTCATTAATATCTTCATTGAGGTAGGATGATGAACCTCCTAAAATATATTTGATGCATTTTCTGGTTTGAAGTATGAAACTTGATTGTGATAAAAATCAATACCCGTATATTGGGGGTAGGGAAGCCAAAATTTTGACTGATGTAACTCAGTATGCTGACAGCTCTCTATTTGTAACTTCGTATGTGCTTCTGACCTCTAAAACGGTGGAATTAGGCTTCGGCTAAAACATAAAAGTTGTAGCCCTTTCAGTTTTCTTTTCAACCCAAAAAGAATTGCATCAATCCGATTTGTGAGTCAAAAGTTATGCCCAAAATACTGAGCACGTGTAAAACTGTATTTTCTGAACAAACTGAATTCAAAGCTGTTTTTGTACCTTTAGACCTTAGAATTTTAAAAAGTGTAAAACATGCAAGTTGTAGGTATTGAAGTCTAGTTTCTACAGATATAAAGTTTATAGATATTGGAGTTCTGCTCTATTTTATATGAATTTTCTTTCAAGCTGCTATTCTGCTTAGCTTTAATTGATGCTTGTTTGGATTTGTTTAGAATATTATGTTTAAAGATTTATTTAAATTTCCAATTTCCTTCTGTTAGTTATTGTCATGTTAATAATTTCTATTGATATGAAATTATTTTAAACTAGATATTATGTATTATTTGACGCTCTAATATTAATGATAATTGACTTAGATAATCAGTTTCATCATGGATAGTTGGATGACTTATTCAAACTAAAATGCTAGTATTTGATAAAATGCCCAAAAGAAACAATGGACTTGTTCTTTTCTCATTTGGTCTTTCTTAAATGAATTTGATTTATTATTATTATTTTTTTTTGGCATTATTTTGTCAACCTAGCAAGTTATATAATTATATTTTTATGATTAAGTGAATTTAATGAAACTCATTTAATACCTTCCTAAACATTGGAATAATTCTGTGGACATTTGGGGATATCTTGAAGCCAAAAACCTATGATAAGGGTTTGGTTATAAATAAGATGATGATTGGAAATTTATTTAAATTATTTTTGAATAAAATAAAACTTATAAATTTTGCTAAAAATTAAATATAAGTCCAAGAGCTATTTATTATCTTTATATTCCGTAAAATAATAAAATAAAAGGTAAAAGAAGCAAAAACTGAGATTTGCAGCCAATGAGGTTCGAACTTGCGACTTTAAATCGCAATTAGGGTCGCCCACCCATTAAGCTACCAACCTCGGCCTAATTAATATACCATTAGAAATAATTTTATTCTTATCAAATTTGGTACGGTAAACTTGTCAAAACAATTAACTAAAATACTAATTTGTATTCTAATTTTTTTTTACTTGCTACTTGTTAATTTACATATAGTACCTACCTTTGTAATAATGATATTGATGACTAATTTATTGAGAATTACTATTAAAGTATGGATACAGATAAAGTGCTTAAAAATATACTGCATATGACTGAATAATCACACTTTTGATTCATTACCCGGGAACATTGCCGGTTGTTATTCAAAATGTCTGATTTCCATACAAGGTACCCTGGGAATGTAAAAGGGTGAGAAGAAATTAAGGCACTCGGTGCTAAAGTTATTTTTGGCAATGGGGTGATGGGTGGGTAGAAATGGCCTTTTAGATGAAGATGGGAACATGCATTTTATTTGGGAGATGTTCCCTTCTGACCAGGCCAGTCAGGTAGCCGGTCGCGACAGCTAGGTTTTTGGTAGGTGACACCGTCGGTATGCATTGGATGCTAAGCCTGTAAAGTCACTGGTTCCCAAGGTTGGGGGTAGGGAGGATAGGAGTATGATTATCTTAGGAGGATTTAGATTAAACTCCTTTACAAAATTTTACTGTGACTAGCAACCTCTCTTGTTATGTATGAATTATGTGTTGGAATTATTTAATTATATTTAATTCCTCTCGATTAATATTTTATAAATATATATATATATATATATATGTATGAAACCTATATCGCTACGGGGTTTGATCCCGAGACCTTGAAGATCTAAATCTGAGATCCCTACCACTGCGACAAAGACTTCATTGTGGTATACACATCAATATTTAACTTTTTTTACATGTAAGTAAAATAGTAGTTACAGTGATGGTTTCATCGAATCGTTGTAAATATAATTTACATTATTCAGTTGAGATCTATTGAATTAATTGATGCATAAATAGCATGCCACCTAAACACATTCACTTGATACAGTGTAGTATTACAACCACTGCATATAGGCACTTAGGAGATTCTGATTACTGGACTTTAGTAGCTCACCCCTTGTGGAATATTTTTTCAGGATATTAAGCACAGGGATACAGAAGATGAGCTGGAAAGAGATTAATTTCTCTTAAATATTCCATCAGAAGAGTTATCTATTTTTTTCTTCTTTCCTGCGTAGAGCTGGAGGACTTTATTTTTGGTCTGTAATAATTGTTGGATGATTGTAATTATTAAACATAGACCTAATTTACTTTTATTTGGTATGTAATGTTAATCGCGTGGTTGGGACACTTAGATGGCTCTGTAATATTTTTCTCTATCTTTATTTTGTGTCTTGTAGTTGAAATCTCATCAAATGGTTCAATCCAATGACTTATAAATATTGTTTGGGATAAACATGAGATTTTGACTATCTTAAATTTTTCTTACGGGTCAACCCCAATTTGGAAGAAAACTCTGGGGTGTGACAGCGTGTTATTATCATCTTATTTTTATACCTAACAAATAAATTCCAAGTCACCCCTGGGCATTCGATTATGAAAATCTGAGGCGTGACACAACCCGCTTCTCTTACGGCTGAAAGTTCACTTGATGAAAAGAGGAACTTTGAGAAGTGGGATCGCTCAAATCGCATGAGTCTCATGATCATCAAGCGTGGCATTCCAGAACCCTTTAGGGGCGCAGTATCCGACGGGATAACTAATGCCAAGGAGTTTCTTGTCGAGATTGAAAAGCATTTTGTTAAAAACGATAAGGCTGAAACAAGCACGCTTTTGCAAAGCTTGATTTCAATGAAGTATAAGGCAAGGGGAACATAAGGGAGTACATCATGGAGATGTCTCATATTGCTTCTAAACTTAAGAGACTAAAGCTTGAGCTGTCTGATGACTTGCTCATGCATTTGGTATTGATCTCGCTTCCTGCACAGTTCAGTCACTTTAAGGTTAGTTACAACTGCCAGAAAGAGAAATGGTCTCTAAATGAGCTCATTTCATATTGTGTGCGAGAGGAAGAAAGGTTGAAGCAAGACAAAACTTAAAGTGCTCACTTGGCAAGCACCTCTAAAGATAAGGGCAAGAAAAGAAAGAAAGAATATGAAGCTACTACTAAGGGTCCAGCACAAAAGAAACAGCAGCAGAAAATTGACAACTGCTTCTTTTGTAACAAAACTGGACATCTCAAGAAAGATTGTGCCAAATATCACGCTTGGCGTGCAAAAAAAGGTACAATTTTTACTTTGGTCTGTTCTGAGGTTAATTTAGCTTCAGTACCTAGAAACACTTGGTGGTTAGATTCTGGTACTACTACTCACATAAGTGTTTCTATGCAGGGTTGCCTGAGCTACCGAAAGCCAAATGATGGTGAAAGATACATCTTTGTGGGAGATGGAAAGTCGGTGGAAGTTGATGCAATAGGCACTTTTAAGTTATTATTAGGAATTGGTTATTATTAAGATTTGAAAGACACTTTTATTGTACCGTCTTTTAGGCGGAATTTAGTTTCTATTTCTTTGTTGGACAAATCAGGATATTATTGTTCATTTAGAAACAATCAGTTTATTCTTTCATTGAATTCAAATGTTATTGGTACTGGTTCATTATCTGCATATGATAACCTATACTTGCTTGATACTATTGCATCATATAATGAAACCTTGCATGTGCAATCACGTGGTACTAAACGCAAATTAAATAAAGAAAATTCGGCGTTATTATGGCACAAGCGGTTGGGTCATATCTCAAAAGATAGAATTGGAAGACTTGTGTCTGATGGCATTTTGGATTCCCTTGATTTTTCAGACTTTGATGTCTGCATTAATTGTATTAAGGGAAAACATACCAAAACTAAGAGATTAGGTGCCAACAGAACTTTAGACGTCTTAGAATTGATACATACGGATATTTGTGGTCCATTCCCTACGGCTTCTTGGAATGGTCAACAATATTTTATATCATTCATAGACAATTACTCACGCTATGGGTACCTATATCTCATTCATGAGAAGTCTCAGTCACTGGACGTGTTCAAGGCTTTTAAAGCTGAAGTTGAGAATCAACTCAACAAAAGGATTAAGAGTGTCAAATCTGATCGTGGTGGTGAGTACTACGGTAGATATGACGGTTCAGGAGAACAACGTCCAGGACCATTTGCTAAATTCCTAGAGGAGTATGGAATCGTCCCACAGTACACCATGCCAGGATCCCCTAGCATGAATGGTGTAGCTGAGAGCCGAAACAGAACCCTAAAAGATATGGTAAGGAGTATGATTAGTCATTCTACTTTACCAGAATCACTCTGGGGAGAAGCACTTAAGACTGCAGCTTACATTCTTAATAGAGTACCCACTAAAGTAGCTGCCAAAACACCTTATGAGCTTTGGACAGGCAAAATGCCTAGTTTGAAGCATTTTCACATTTGGGGATGTCCAGCTGAGGCAAGGCCTTATAGGCCACATGAAAATAAATTGGACTCCAAAACAGTGAGCAGTTACTTTATTGGTTACTCTGAGTGATCAAGGGGCTACAAATTTTATGATCCCACACTTAGGTCAATTTTTGAAATGGGAATTGCAACATTTTTTGAGGATGCTAATTTTGGGGGGAGAAATAAGGTTAGAGACATTGCCTTTGAGGAGGAATCAGTTTCGATTCCTACTATCCTTTATGATAATGTGCAAGCTTCTATACCTGTCATTGATCAAGAAGGAAATCAGGAATCTCAACAAGACAATGTTGAACAACCCCCCATCCAGAATGAGGTAATTATTCTAGAAGAACAAAATCAACAACTTCAAGAACTAAGGAGATCCACGAGAGAAAGGAGAAGTGCTATTCCAGATATTATGTAATATTTCTCCAAGAACGTGAGGAAGATATTGGAATGGTAGAAGATGATCCAATCAACTTTCATCAGGCTATGCAGGGTTCTAACTCTCAACAGTGGATTGATGCCATGAATGAGGAGTATAAGTCTATGCAAGACAATAAAGTTTGGGATTTTGTCCCATTACCAGAAGGTGCGAAACCCATTGGTTGTAAATGTATATTTAAAACCAAAAGGGATTCGAATGGTAATGTGAAAAGATATAAGGCTTGTCTTGTAGCAAAAGGCTTTACCCAGAAGGAGAGAATCGACTTCAAAGAGACTTTCTCTCCGGTTTCTACAAAAGATTCTTTCAGAACCATTATGGCGCTTGTTGCACATTTTGATCTTGAGTTACATCAGATGGATGTTAAGACGGCGTTTCTTAATGGTGACATTAATGAAACGATCTATATGGTGCAACCAGAAACTTTGTGTTGGGAGACTCAAAGAATATGGTTTACAAATTAAAGAAATCCATCTATAGACTCAAACAAGCTTCCCGTCAGTGGTACTACAAATTTCACCAAGTAATTATCTCGTTTGGCTTTGAGGTAAATGTTGTGGATAATTGTGTGTATCGCAATTTCAGTGGGAGTAAGTATATTTTACTGGTTTTATATGTTGATGACATATTGTTTGCCACAAATGATATAGGCATGTTGCATGAAACCAAGGGATTTCTATCAAAGAATTTTGAGATGAAAGATCTTGGTGATGCATCTTTTGTATTAGGGATTCAGATACATCGAGATCGCTCTCGGGGTATTCTTGGATTATCACAAAAGGCCTATATCGATAAGGTACTTAAAAGGTTTGGCATGCAAGATTGTAAACCAGGTGACACCCCTGTCGCTAAGGGAGACAAATTTAGTTTCAATCAATGCCCTAAAAATGACCTTGAAGTTAAGGAGATGCATAAGATTCCCTACGCTTCAGTTGTTGGGAGTCTAATGTATACTCAAGTTTGTACACGTCCAGACATAGCATTCATTGTTGGAATGTTAGGTAGATATTTAAACAATCCTGGGATGGATCATTGGAAAGCAGCCAAACGAGTTTTGAGGTACTTACAAAGAACAAAGGATTACATGCTCACTTATAAGAAATCGGATCAGTTGGAGATCATTGGGTTTTCTAATTCCGATTTTGCTAGATGCCAAGATAGTAGAAGATCCACATCAGGTTACATCTACTTGCTGGCTGGAGGAGCTATATCTTGGAGGAGTGCCAAGCAGACACTCATAGCTTCTTCCACTATGGCAGCAGAATTCATAGCTTGTTATGAGGCATCTAATCATGGAATATGGCTGTGGAATTTTGTTACTGGGCTGCGAATTTTGGATAGTGTTGAAAGACCATTAAAGTTATTCTGTGACAATAAGTCAGCTGTGCTATATTCTAATAACAATAGGAGCTCTTCAAAGTCTAAACACATAGACATTAAGTTCCTAGTTGTTAAGGAAAGAGTTCAGAGTGGTCAGATGTCTATAGAACATATTAGCACAAACTCTATGATTGCGGACCCGCTCACTAAATGCTTACCACCCAAGGTCTTTCATGAGCATGTAGCTCATATGGGTGTTGTATCATTTGATGATATGTTGGTTTAGTGGGAGTTTGTATTTGGATACTTTTCAGTTGTAGACATATTTTATGGATTTATTTTCTGCAGAATAAGATATTTGGTTTATTTGCACTCTGAATGTATTTATTGTGATCTCACTAAAGAATAAAGTAGGACCAGTTGGAAATAGGCATGTTTAGATCACATTACATGTAATTTCCATGCTACACATCCATACTTGATCTATGTCGTTGATTGTATTGATATATGTGACTATTGCTGGGTTTAGTTATGATACATATAACGAAAGCCGCTTTAATCTTGTATTGATATAATTGTTGGACCAGATTGCATAGGGATGTTTGATAATGATAGCAAATTTTGAGCTCATAAAGTTAATTTTATAATGCACAAGCTAACATAACTGGCCCAAGTGGGAGATTGTTGGAAAATAATCAATTGTGGGCCAAATATGTTATTTGTGTGTTATAGGCTATCATAAAGATTAAGCCCATTTAAAGTGGTCTGTTAAGGTTTTAAGGTTTTGGGCTTTATAACATCTCAATTTTGTATGGGCCTTTAATGTGTAGATACTTAAGCCCATATTTATATTTTATGATGGGCCGAATAGAAGTAGGGTTTCTACAGTTATTATAAATAGGTTATGGTTCCCAGGTCATACATAAGAGTTTTCTAATCAATCTGAGATCCCATCGTCAGAGAGAATTAAGAAAAGAAACCTACGTATTGGCTTGGAAGATCAAGAACCACAAAATTACATCAATGAATTCAGGTACGCTTCCGCATTAATCTATTTTCTTGATGATTCGATATGGATTAAATAATCAACACATATGGCCCCGTTTGGCATACAAACTTTCTTTATAAAACTCTATAAATGTTTAACAACCTCTCTACCTCTAATTTTCCCGCCATCACTAATTTTAAAAAATTTCAATGTTTCGCTAAAAAAATAAAAAAATCTGAAAGTAGGTTAACTAAATATGTAAATTTTTTATACAATCATATTTTTCATGTCAAAAGCTTTCAAATGAGTATCATTGTTGCTATTTTTTGTGAATTTTTTTAAATCCGTGGGAACGGTTTTCCAAATCCGTTCCCACGGTTTACTATTTTTCAGAAAAAAAAAAAAGGTGTCAAAATTAGCCCCAAACCACATTTTATCTCAATTTATCTTGTTTTTTCTTACGCCAAACGGAGAGAGTAAACATTTCTATATCGTCAATATACCTAAGATAACTTTTATTAGTTGAGTGACAGTCCTCGTAATTATTTAAAGATATAAATTATTGAATTATTAATAATTAATTTATTTTCATAGTAAAAATAACTTTTTTACAATTTCATATAAAAATTACGACATTTCATTAAAAAAATATAGCACATATATTTCTTTTCTATTAAATGGCCAATTATTAAAATAATATGTATCTTTTAATAAGGCTTAATTTAAGAGTAAACACCAATTTAATTACATTGCATTTGGATTTTTGAATAATCTCATTTCTTTGTCAATATACTTAAATTAAATATGTAAACGACTCAAAATTTAAGTGAACTTACGATTTAATTGATTTCAAATAACACTCAAATAATTCAATATTTTATAAAATATTATTGAGTATTAATTTATTAAGTCAAATTCTTGTTGAACTTAAACGATATAACAAGCTGGAAATTATAATTTAAATTCAATTCACCTAATTAGAGTAGCATACAAATTCAGATTACTTGTAAAAAAATAAAATAAAATTTGGATAAATGGAAGTATCTCCAATCATGGGACTAATTTAACTAGCAAGAACAAAATAATATAAACGTTGTTAAAAAAAAATAAATAAATCCAAATTAGTAAAATATATTTGCAGTTTAAAATAAAGAGGAGATAGCAGTTATCCAGGAAAAAGAAAAGCAGAATACTATACAGAACTCCCTTTTTCTCTGTCTTTTTGGATCACAAGCACTGTATTCTATGGCTATGTGTTTGTCTTCACTTCACCAAAGATTATTACTCGCTCACCAAACCAATAACCGCGTGTGAAGTCTTCTTCTATCTTCTCCCCATTCTCTGAACCAATTTTCTCTTTAATGGCTACATCTTGTTTGAGTGAGAAAGCCTCACAACTTCGACTTCATTCTTTTGACCGAAGCGTCTCCATTTTCAATCTGTGGCAAGACGCCACCAGCATCTGAGGGGGCGTCGGTGTCCTCATTTTCAACCAGTGAGGGGACACTCGGATCAGAGGCAACAGAAGCGTCCTCATTTTTCAACCTGTGAGGGGACACTCGCATCACAGGCAACAGAGGTGTCCCCATTTTTAACCCGTGGGAGAGCACTAGCATCGGAGGCAATAGGAGTGTCCTCGTTCTCAATCAGCAAAGAGACTCTACTGTTGTCTGTTGGAAGCAACAGGGGCGTCCTCATTTTCAAGCTGAGGATACCGGCGAAGAATCTCTACCACTGGAAGCAACAGGGATGTCCTCATTTTCAAGCTGTAGGAGAATGTAGCACCTGAGGAGGCATCACCAATGGACAAGCTTGAGACTCCACCACCCGGAGAAATTTCATCTTCACCATTTATGGTTGGTGCGGCCCTGCGGGGGACATTAGGGGTACCAACAAGAAGCAGGGGATGTAGATGGCTTAGAGTCTTCCACTGCTTGCTGAAGGCTCCAATACATGATGCTGGCTGTAAGGATCATCTTTTGATTTACCTGCCATTGCATCATAAGAATATTGGTCAAATAAAATGCTAGTGTGTTTGTACTCCACATATCCATTTCTTGAAATCTTTCAATTCAAAATGTGCCTTATTTTGAAACAAATATGACCAGAGAACAACAACATATAAACCACTGTTGTACCGCCTAGTTAGTATATAAAACATTCCTAACCATTTGAATGTTAGTGTGTATAAAAAATTTCACACAGGATATGTTCCTATATTGTCTTCTGTTAATCCACTCTTCGTAGGAGCTGGGTAAAAGTACACACAGCTAAAGAAATTCATCGTGGAAACACTATGGCATTTTTTTCTTTAATTTTGAAAAAAAAAAATTGGTAATTACAACTACTCAAAACAGTAAATCAGTACCTGATGGTGAGGTTGGAGATATGAAGTATTAAATATATGGTTAAGGTTGTACTTGTGGATTTGAGTTCAAGGATTTTGTATCCTTTATTCAAGGAGCACTGTTTAAAAATAACTTTGTTAGATTTAATTGAACATAATTAGATTAACACAATATATTATGATTGATTTAAAATTACCATATAAGGTTATTAATTGAAATTCGTTCTAGTATTTTAGCGTTAAGAGATTTCGGTTGGTTATAGCAGAAGTTTGATTTCAATTTATCCTCTGAATTTCAGCATAAATTTGAATGCTTTTGTATAGTACTAAAGTATTTGGCTTCACTATTGTAGGAAGTGTAGGAAGTGGTTACCGTACTATAATAATAATTATTAGAAATCTTTCATGTATTTTCCCGCAAATTAGCTGTCGGTTATACATTTTAATACAATTTGGTCATTCACAGTTATCCAACGAAATCTAGGTGTGCATGACGTTTCGAAAATTTCCATCATTTATATTTTCTCAATTATGTGGGTTTTATATATAGGTAGTGTTTGAAGTAATAAAAAATAAGAAAAAAAATGTAATTTGGAGTAAAGAAGGGTATTTGGTGTTTTTTTTTTAAACCGTATTTTTTTGAAAATTAATAATACAAAAACCGTTAGAACGGTTTCCTAAATCCGTTTTAACGGATTCAAAAAATATTTTTTTTTCTCTCTGGACAATTCCAGAACCGTCCAGAACCGTTAGAACGGTCTTCTAAATCCGTTCTAACGAATTCTATACCGATAAATTGTTAGAATGGTTTGTCTAAATCCATTCTAACGGATTTAAAAAAATAGAGATAAATTAATAATAATGATACTCGTTTGAAAACTTTTGATGTGAAAAATATGATTATGAAAAAAAAATTTCACACTTGATTAATCTCGTTACGAATTTTTTATTTTTTTTAGTAAAATATTAAAATTTTTTGAAATTAATAAAGGTGAAAAAAGTAAAAATATAAAAAAAAATTTTAATGAATAATAAAGATTATTAGAATTTTAGAGAGTATTCTAGCCCTCCAAACGGTGACATAGTTGTTGAATGTTGGATGCGATCCCTATTCAAATGGTATTTTCGAGGACGCTGAACTGTTGACCAATATGGACATTTGCAGTGCATTTTTGTGTACTTTCAATTGTTGGTTAGTGTGTCTTACGCTGACATGGTGTCTTTTTCTCCTCAAAATTCCAGTTGATTTATTTGAGGCTTAGTTGACTTTTTAGTATTTTTTTTGGCAAAAATTAACTGTATAAGTTTTTATGTGTCTGTTAACAAATAAAAATTTTTAATAAATTTAATAAAATAAATAAAAATTTTTAATAGTTTTCATATGATTGATAAAAAATTTGATAACTTTTAAGTTAATTTAAAATAAAATAATTATTACTAATTTAAATAAAATAATAACTTTTAAGTATTATTACTAATTTAAAAAATTTGAAAGCTTTTGTTTGGCCTCTAATTAAATACCAAAATTTACTAAAAGTCACAAAAAATTTATACTTTTTTTCAATTAAATTTTATCATATATCACATTTACATCAAATTTTTATACTTTTATTATATTTTTTGACCAACTTTTTTCCAACCAAACACCGTCACATCTCAGCCAAAAAAAAAATTAAAATTTTTAACTATGGGTTCGTTTGGAGCACCAAAAAAATCAAAAAATTTCAAAAAATTTCAAAAATTTTCAAATCTTTCCAATCACATTTTACCGCATATTATTTTTACATCACATCAATCTTATCAATTAATTTTTTTTAATTTTTTTTGAGATTCCAAACGCACCCTAAATTTTTGTGCCGAATGTTCTCTGTACGTTTGGATAGCAAAAGCAAACTGGGAGGGAAAAGAAGAACTTCCGCGTTTTTCGCCGCAATTGGTGCATGTAGTTAATCCCTGCTGCTAACTGACCATTATAAAAAAATAATAATAATAATAATAATAATAACAATACAATACTCATGCGTGACACGCCATGCTTTTATCTTCTCTATCTGTCACAGGAGCCCTCATGTTTCCCACGTGTAAGTATCCAACGATCCATCGGCCACGAGGTCCGGGACCCGCGTTATGATCCCACGGTTAGTGATTTCTGCAATTTTGTTCAAAATGTAACATTAGTTTGCCCATGTTTTTAAGGTTTTGATTTTAATTTTACACTATTTGAGATAGCGTTGAATTTTTTTTAATCCGATGTATTGCTTAAGATTTAATATGAAAAATAAAATATAATTGTTAAATTAATATAAAATTATTTTATTAAACTATTTTTAATAAATAATATAATAAATTAAATTTAATATATTTTATCTTTATTGAATTAAATTATTTTTAATAAAAATATAATTAAAATAAATATGTTTAATTAATTTAAATTAAACTCATTATATAAAAAATTTAATTAATTAAATTAATATCAAAATAATTTAATATAAATTATTTTTAATAAATAATATAATTAAATTATGTTTAATATATTTTATTTTATTTAATTAAATTATTTTTAATAAAAATATAATTAAAATAAATACCTTTAATTAATTTAAATTAAATTAATTATATAATAAATTAAATTAATATAAAAATAAATTAATATAAATTATTTTTAATAAATAATATAATTCAATTATATTGAATATATTTTACTTTTTTGAATCAAATTATTTTGATAAAATAATATAATTAAAATAATTAAATTCAATTAATATAATTAACTCATTAAATCAAATTAATTTAAGTTAATTAAATTAATTACTTTAACTAACATGAAATATATTTTATTAAATTTTTTAAAAATAATTATAATAAATTATGTTTAATATATTTTTTTATTGAATTAAATTATTTTTAATAATTAAAATAATTAAATTTATTGAATTTAATTAATAAACAATTATAACTACTAATTAATAATTATTGTTACTAAACATGTTTTTAAATTTTTATTTTTTATAATGTAAATGAAAATAAAAAATTAAATATTAAATATAAAAATTTAAAATTAAACACAAAAATTAAAAATTAATAGGTCTAACAAACGGGCCGAAAAAGCTGGGGGCAAAATTAAAAATTTAAACTCAAATAGTCGTCTGACAGCGCATAAAATATGTTTAAAATTGTATAAAAGTGTATAAAATAAAATTATAAAAGTAAATGTCTCGTAATTCATGCTCACTAATGAGCGAAAAATTTAAATTTTATTATATCGTAATTTATATTTGTAAAAATTTATAAGATTTTATTTTATTTTATAGAACTCTAAACGAAATCAAAGTTAACAGCTCGACCTAATTAACGCCCAAAGAGAGAGGCGAGATGAAATTGGTAGAAATAGAAAGTTATACTTATATATTGTGAGCCCGTTTAATGGAAAAAAAAAATTTTAAAAAACTCAAAAAATTTAAAAAATTTTTAAATTTTTCCAAGTAAAATTTAATATTTATTATTTTTACGTTATATCAACCATAACTTTTAAATTTTTTTAAATTTTTTTTTGTACTTTCAAGCATCCCCTGTATATAACACACGGATCCGATCGTCAGGCTTTGATTCGTGATTGATTTGATTAATTGTTGGTGTTATCTGTGTGCGTTTTTTGGCAGAGGCCAAATGTATAAAGATTTGATTTTTTTTATCTGGGGTGTGTGCTTTTTCATGGGTTTTGGCTCTTCAATCTCCTCAGATCTCAGCATATTTTGTAGGTTTGGGTCCCAGATTTCTCAGGCTTTGGATTTTTTTTTTCTTTTTACTCTTCATCTCAGATCTGTGGCTTAGGGTCCCATATTTCGCAGATCTGAAGTTTTGGAGGATAAACGCATGTAAAGATTTGATTTTGATTATTTTTGTGGTGTGATTTTCTTGTTTTTGGTTTTAGTTTTTAAAGACTTTCAGATGCCAAGGCCTCGGATTTTTTGAAGATGTGTATTTTATCACTTGTGTTTTAGGTTGTAAGCATGGATGATCGTCACTTTCTTTTAATCTAAAATGATAGCTATTGAAGGAAAAGCTTTAAGGGCTTTAGATCTATTAGTTTTCTTTTCTTTTCTTTTTTTTTGGCTTATTTTTGTGATTTGGTTGGGGGTGGCTTCCTTCGTTAATTGGAAGGGTGAGATTATTTGCTGTCTAAGCAATCTTCTTCATTAAAATTTATTTTGAAAGTTATAATTTTTGTCAGTTTCCATCTCTCAAGAAGTGAATCTTGTGTGAAAACAATTATAGGATAACGATTTCTAAATAGATTGTTGTATGTTTTCTGTCGATTTTAGGTTGTTGGTCAGATACAGGAAAATTACTTTACGCATTAGCTATGAATCATATTGCCTTCTTGTTCATAAATTTTAGATTGTTGGTCAGATACAAGGAAATTACTTTACCCTTTAACTATGAAACGTGTTGCCTTCTTGTTCATTCCTTTTTACCTATGGTTTTTTTTTTTTAATTTTGTTAAATTTGAATTTTGAACAGATCTATGTTTTGGGGTCTTTGATCTACGAACTCAAAGAGGTGATCTTTTTAAAAATATTATCCCCTGCCCCCCCTTTTATTTATTTATTTTTTTTTGTGCTTATGCATTTCATTCCTTTTAAATGGTAGGAACGATCAATTCATTTATCCAAACAATTCATTTATCTCCAAATCCAGATCCAAGAAGTACAAGCCAGAGTGGTATGTCAAGTCAGTGATTTTTCACACCGATGGAAGTGTTGAGGTAAGTTCTTTTTTATCATCAAGGCCGGGATGCATTTGTCCAAAAGATTGAATTGATCCAGGTAGGAAGAAGAAATTAGGACAAAAACTATACATAAAATTATATAGACTTAATTTGTGAAAAAATACATGCTTTCATATAATTTTACGAAAAACATAACCCATTAAAAAATTAATAGAGGAAGAAAAAATAAGTAACCGACCAGAACTAATTTGAAACTAAAGTTTGTTGAGTTTAGGTCGGATAAACTGGTTGTGCCAGCCAAAGCCACATCACATGTTTTCAATTTTTTCTTTTGTAGTCTTCAAGCAAACTATTTAACATTCTTTACCAAAAGGGCACAGAACATCTTCAAAACTGCGAAAACAATTCTTTTTTCTGCCAGTTCAACAAGACATCAATAGATGTGAACAATATGGCATATTTTGACATCAATGCAAGTGTCTCAATCAGCATTAACATGTCCTTAGTGGATATAGAGAGTAAAATTTAGATTCAGTAGATTCAAATTACATATGTTGAAACTCACATGATTTAATTTCTTTTTAATATCTCTAATAATTATTTGAATGTTTTTGGCCTCATGACTGCGTAGAATAGAATAATGACTAACAAAGTAGATTCAAAAGACAAAAACAAAAAAGGATAGAATCCAGGTTAGAATTATTTTTGATTTCTTGAGTATAGAAAACAGACATTATTTAATAATCATTCTTTTTTTTTACTAAAGTTATTCCAATACAGGTGTTATGAGTGCATAACTTGCAAACAATGGTTCAACACACTAGCACAACTTACGGAACACGTACAACAACACAAACGCGTCAGAAAACCCAAAAAAAGTCATACTACCCCAAAAAAGGTTAACTCAAATATAACATAATTAATAAAAAAGCATAATTCTATACTAATAACTAAATTAATTTGCAGGGAAGGGAAAATGAGTTGACGCACATGAAATCAACAAAAAAGTTGAGTGATTTCGTAAAAGTTGTTGAAATGGTTTCTAGTTCAGACTTTGGAAAAAAAAAAGTTGAAATTGAGAAAAAACATAAAATCAACCGTGAGACACTTTGGTTTGTAAAAGTTGTTGAAATGGTTCCTAATTTAGACTTTGAAACATTTAGAACATTTGGGCCTAGTACCACGACTTTCTTGACCACGACCACGTCCTCCACGACCACGGTCATTAGATTGAGATGGAGGCTTATAAACAGGACCTTGGTTGTCAATGGAAGTCTAACTGATTAAGGCTGAACGTGTAGGATCTAGAGTGGTAGTTGAATCCTTAGAAGCAACCTTCATGACTTTGGAATAGGTTTTCGTAAATGAGGGAAGAGTATCACCTTTTGTTCTTTTTGTTTACTGTCTCAAAACTTAGGATCTAAGCCCGCTAGGAAATAAAGTATCACCCTTTGTTCTCTTTGTTTCTGGATCACATTGATATCTGTCGATAAAGATTGTAGAGTTTAATTTCTCATGGACATGCTTCAGAGAGGCGAAGTATTCAGTCACTGGTTTACTAGACTGTTGAAGTTGAAAGAATTCCAATGATAGGTCATACATTCAGGTGAGGTCATTGGAGAAAAGGAAATGCATGTAGTCTTATATATCTTAGTATGTGTCAAGATGAGTATACATGTCAGTGATATTGGGCTCTATAGAATTCCACAATAGGCCAACAAGATGAGCATCTTCTTGGATCTAAGCATTGTATTTAGAATCAGCTTCAAGGGGTCAAGATTCTGTCAAATGCTTTCTGAAAATTCCAAACCCACACAATCACACACACAGTGAAAGTAATCACACAAGAGAATAACGAGGAAACCCTATCACAGGGAGAAAAACCTCTATTTACAATCCCACTATCAACGGGTTACAAGATTCTACTCAGACTCTCTACGAATCACTCGCACGAATCCTTTCGTCACTCTTGCTCGAATCACTCGATAAACCCTACAAGCAGGCTTTCTGTCTCACACAGAAAGTGAAAAGAAAATACAAGACGAATTTAGAGAAAGAACATGAAAGCTCTCAATACTCAAAGACTCTTTCTCTAGGTCCCTATAATATGTTTTCCCACCTCTTCCAATTACAGAGTTGGTTTCACATATATATAGGATTACAAAGTTGCCCTAGTTTGGCAAAATAGGAAATTGAATCCGAACAAAATATTCATAGCTCGATCCCTCGCGCTCCCATCCTCCAGCTTGCGACTTGCACTGGAATTTTTACACTTTAGGAAATAACACTGGCGCACCCTCGGTCTCCCATCCTCTTGCCTGCAGACCTCACTGGAATTTCTGAGACACCTTGGCGCACCCGCGCGCTCCCTGTGGGCTGCCTGTGTGCTTGGAGCGCACTCGCGAGCTCCCCGCGCCGTGCCTGCGAGGTACACTGGAATTTCATTCACGTTCCAGAAATCTGCGTCCGAATTCTATTAGGTTTTGTAATCCTTCACACTAATTAGAATTCTTCAAAATCTTGGTCAACTTGATTAACTTTATCTCCTTAATTGTTCAGAATTTTTCAAATCTTCAATTTGCATCACTTTAGGAAACTTTAATAGCATTCCTAATTTAACTAATATTTTGATTGGATTTGCCACAAGACTTTACACTTTCGTTTTCCATACCCTGTTAACGTAATTTTAATGGCTTTAGACTATTGAATGTAATTCGTTCCATTTAGCTTCCTTGTGGTTATCTGTTGAGGCATGGGAATTGAGCCACTAATAAGTTTTTGTTCAACGGACATCTTAGAGGCCATTTAGGAACTGATTATAGTAAACAACAGTGGCCCTTTGGTGCAGAACTAGAACACCAACAATAGAGTTGAGACAACAGTGGCCTTTTGGAGCAAACTTGGAACACCAATGCTGGAGCAGAAATGAAAAAGAGAAAGATGAGTTGCTCTAGCAATGAGAGAGCGGCTCCATAGACTTGCCAGAGGAGGACGACATTGCCAGAGGAACGGTAGATTTCGAAGAGCCACACGCGCCTACACACGTTGGTAAGATTCCTGCGAGTGGGCTTCATGCGTCGACAGGCAAACGCTTGTGGCGGCGTGTGGACAACAGTTGTGGCAATGGGGCTCTGACGATAGTGATCACCTGAGACTGGCAATTTTCTTGGTGGCTTTTTTAAATCCTCGAAATTGTAAGTGATTCGAAGATGGGTAGAGTTTTTGTTGATCGACCAAGAGCTTCAAGGAAGAACACTGATTGTTGTTGAAGCCCTGCACTGTTTTAACAGAGAACAGAGACTTTGGATGGAATTAGGACTTCAGACAAGTGTTGAATTTTCTAACTTGCTCTGATACTATGTCAAAAAAGTAAATTGGAAGGTTTGTACACACAAAGACTGAATTCTGGTGTGTAAGTTTATATACACAAAAGAGTGACTGTGCATATTACCTTAATGTCTCTTTGGATCACCAGGTGACTAGATACACACCGTACATTAGCTAGAATGTGTTAATACTACATTTATTTACACTACATACATTAATAGGTGTTTTACACTCATCTATTGCATACGGGATATTGCTGGCCAACTATAGAGGAAGATGCTTGAAAACCTATATGAGGTTTTCAAGTATAAAGGTCCTGTGGCGATTTGAGGAAAAGATAAGAGAAGAAAATCGAATTGACGAACTTGCCTATATCAACCTCGCGATGGCTTGATCCTGTGACAGTCGACTAAGACTCAGTGACCTTGCGGAAGCTTATGTCAAACCCTAAGGAGTTGTGCGATAGTTTTCGAGTGGCCTGTGGCAGCTCAGGAGAGGCTTCAACACCCTGCTCCAATTTCAGACTCCTAAATATCTCGCGGCGACCCGACAATGATCCTGCGACAACTCGCCAGAATGTCCAAGCTCTCGTGGAAGCTTATGTTGAGTCTTGAAGTTTCCGCGGCAGTTTCGGTAGCTTAGGTTGAGTCATCAAGGTCCCGCGGCTAGGCGCAAAAAGGGGGGGAGACTTCAAGCCCCGGGTGATTTGTTAAGGGCTTCGACTCTCGCGGTGGTTTGCAAGAGACCTCGGCAACTGCGGCTACCCGTGTAGGGGCCTTGAAGAAGTCCCGCAGTAACTTGGTCCTTCCAAATATCCTGTGGTAGTACAAGCATACTCTCGGGATGTCCCACGCTAATTCCAGCTTCATCGAATAATCCCGCGGTGACCTGACAACCCTACGGCTTGGCAAAATCCTTCCCAAAAGAAGTCCTCAGCAGATTGCTGAGTACCTTCCAAGATCCCGCAGTAGTTCGAAGACTTGTGGTAACGTGATTCCGAAAGTCAAATAAGATTTCCGTTAAAAAAAAGGGATCGTGGCGAATTAAAAGGAATTTGATCAAGAATTCTTGAAAATAGGTGTTGCGATTTTCCTCGAAGAATTCTGCAGTCGCTGGAATCCACTTTTAAGAGAAATGTGCGGTAACTCAAACTCTACGAATGGAATCACGTGGTAATTCTTATGGCTTCAAAAGTGAGTTTCTTAGAACCTTTTTAAGGATTTTTGTGTGTTTTAAAATATTAGTGTAACCCACACAGTAAACCCTTTTATAGGTGGGGGCTTTGACGAAACTTTCAATACTATTCATTGTAGAGCATTTAATATTTGCCAATAAGAAATAGAAAATTGATAGGAGGGTTTTGGGGTGAAGGCCCACGGAATATTTATTCAAATAAATATTTGAGGATGATTCAGTATCGCCAGCTAAAAATGGAAATAATTTGTGTGGGCGCACTCCTTCATCAATAGCGCACGCACAGGGGGACTTCTGTGGTTACTCGAGTTACGGTTAAACATTCTGAGTTTGTTATACCACACTGCGGTGCAACCCCCATACGCCACATCACCTTTAATTACATGTAAAGCAATTGATGGTAGTCCAACAATCTTATTATAGGTATGTACACTTTTTCTTGGACTTAGAACAAGGTTCGAGGATTCCTTCAACAAATTAATGACTTGCGGGATTATTGGGGGTTCAGTTGATTGGAGATTAGAATCAGGGGGGTGTTGGAATTCATCCAACTAATATAGAGATAGAGAATTAAGTGGACGACTCTTACCCTTCTTTGGGTCCAGTGAATCAGGACTAGACATTCTCGCCTAAAGGACTCCATCCTCACATATATAAACCCTCCTCCTTTTGAGAGTCTAGCATCAAGGGTACATTAAACATCCAACCACTACCATCTCACTCTCTCTCTCTCTCGTTCCAGAGTGCCCTACTTCTCTTCTTTCCACCAAACTCCAGTGGTCTCACAATTTCTCGATATTCAACATAATTTCTTGAAAATGGTGGGCTTACACCACCCTAACCCCACAATTATACAAACACCCTTTTTTTGGGGGGGTTAAATTCTCACTAGGTTATATTATATTATAAACATCCATCGTCAGTGAGGAATTTGCATACCCGGGTGCCAAATGCAATATATTTGCAATATATTTTGTACTTGTTGAAAGAATAAATAGTTGTTTGTGAAAAATGAAAAAGAGTGCTGTAGGTTTATAGGTTAATCCAGTGTCTTTCTCTTCCACCCTCTTTCTTTTCCTTTCTCCCTTGGTTAACAAGCCGCACTCATGCTTGAAGCTAGCTTGGTCTAGTTGTCTCCATAATTGCCCACATCCCCTCCCCCCCACCCCAAAAAAAAAAAAAAAATGCAACCCCAAGTGTCTCACGGTTCATTTTGTTTTATTTTTTCTCATTTTAACTTTTTTTCCAAAGTCTAAACTAGTAACCATTTCAATAACTTTTACAAACCAAAGTGTCTCACGGTTCATTTTATGTTTTTTTTTCAATTTCAAATTTTTTTTTTTCCAAGTCTGAACTAGAAACCATTTCAACAACTTTTACAAAAATCACTCAGTTTTTTTGTTGATTTCATGTGCGTCAACTCAACTCATTTTCCTTTCCCTGCAAATTAATTTAGTTATTAGTATAGAATTATGCTTTTTTATTAATTATCTTATATTTGAATTTACCTTTTTTGGGGTAGTATGACTTTTTTTTTGGTTTTTTGACGTGTTTGTGTTGTTTGTATTCCGTAAGTTGTGCTAATGTGTTGAACCATTGTTTGTAAGTTATGCACTCATAAGGCCTGTATTGGAATAACATTAGTAAAGAATGATTATTAAATAATAAATGTCTTTTTTCTATACTCGAGAAATTAAAAATAATTCGAACCTGGATTTTGTTTTTTTGTTTTTTTTTTCCATCTTTTGAATCTACTTTGTTAGTCATTCTTTTATTCCACGCAGTCGTAAGGCCAAAAACGTCTAAATAATTATTAGAGATATTGAAAAGAAATTAAATCATGTGAGTTTCAATATATGTGATTTGAATCTACTGAATCTAAATTTTACTCTCTATATCCACTAAGGACATGTTAATGTTGACCGAGACACTTGCATTGATGTCAAAATATGCTATATTGTTCACGTCTATTGATGTCTTATTGAACTAGCAGAAAAAAGAATTGTTTTTGTAATTTTGAAGGTGTTCTGTGCCCTTTTGGTAGAGAATGTTCTTTAGTTTGCTTGAAGACTATAAAAGGAAAAATTAGAAACATGTGACGTGCTGGCACAACTAATTTATCTGACCTAAACTCAACAAACCTTAGTTTCAAATTAGTTCTAGTCGGTTACTTGATTCTTCTTCCTCCATTATTTTTTTTAATGGGTTATGTTTTTCGTAAAATTATATGAAATCATGTATTTTTTCACAAATTAAGTCTATAATTTTATGTACAGTTTTTGTCCTAATTTCTTCTTTCTGCTTGGGTCGATTCAATCTTCTGGACCAATACATCCCAGCTTTGATGATAGAAAAGAAAAGAAAGGAAGTGAGGCTCAATTGCACGAGACTCCTGCCTATGCAAGTTTTAGGGAGAAGCAATGTACGAAGTCTTGCCCTAGTAACTAGAGAGACTGTTTTCGAGCGTTGAACTTGAGATTTTTAGATTGTTCCACAAATGAGCAACCTTACTATGATGAGAGAAAAGGTTATCTAAAAAGAAGATACTTACAAATAAGGCCAACTCAATGAAGTGCACGTAAAAATTGATGGGTTGCACTCAACAATAAAAGAAAAATTAAAAAAAAAAGGCTACTAATGATAAGATCTGGCTTTTCAATTTTGTTCTTTTGCTTACTAGGGACAATGATAGCACAAAGCATCTATTGTAGGGTTGCACAATAGAAAAAAGTGTTGCTAATGATTAGATCTGGCTTTCCAAATTTGTACTTTTGATTACTAAGCACAATGATAGCACAAAGCATCTGCATTAGAATGTTCATGTGATTAAAGGTTTAATATAAATCTACAAGTCCCGGTGTAGAAGGAATTAGAATAGCTTTCCGTTGGTGCTGATCTGTGTAATGGTTAGCTTTCCATTAGTGCTGATCTCTGTAATGCTGATTTATTGTGTTTTCTTGTGTTCATATTCGTCATTATTTGTTTCCGAAAAGTGATCTAGGTTTCCGCAATTACAAACACAAACTTATATTTACAAACACAAACTTATATTTGCTTTCCTTTTTCTTTGAAATTAATTTTTTCTTGTTTCTAGTGTAAATGTAGCATCATATACATTGAATATATATATATATATATATATATATTTTTTTTCAGCTATGTGCGCATGTGTCTCTTTCAACATATTGATCAATTAGTTTGCACAATGAAGAGGGAGAAATCGGAATTCTTACCTGGTGTGTAGAGTACGTCGTCAATCAGTCTGTACCGTACAATGAGTGGGGAGTGAGAATTCAATGCATGGAAGACAGGGCAATTGATTTTCTTGGAGGGAGAATTCTGACCAGATGTGGAGAGAGATTCAAATTCAAACCCGCGGAAACTCAGCTTCTAGATTTTATAGGGTAGCAGAGGGAAAAAAATAAAAAAATAATTTCGTTATTTTTTTATTTAAACGATGGTGGATATAATTTTTTTAATCAATTCAATGACTCCTTTTTTATCGATCACATAAAAATGCATATAATAGGGTATGACTATATTTATTTTCCTTTTCATTTAACTGTCATTCGTTTGTAAAATATTATGTTCTTTTCATTTCAAATATTGGCTTTGTTTGGAGCTTTACTAAATAAAATAAAATTTTATAAAATTTTACAAACATGAATTACGAGATAATAAAATTTAAATTTTTCCTTCACTGAATGAATTACGAGATATTTATTTTTATAATTTTATATTATTTTATACACTTTTATATAATTTCAAACATATTCATTATTTGACGGTTATTTGACGGTGGAGGGAAAAAAAAAAGAACTATCAATGAAGGGAAAACTTTTGGTGTAAACGTGCAATACTCTATTTTGAATTTGATTAAAAAAATGTCGAACGCCATCTAATTTAAAAATCAATACATAGCATTCTCATAATTTAAATTAAAGTACAAAGTTGGCAATTTTTAAATTAATTAAGGGTGATGATGATTTCAGATTTTGTTAATGCCATCTTAATTAATGTTCTTTTTAATTCGTCTATTATTTAACACAATGTAAATTCTGTCTCTCATTGATCTCCCTCTAAATTTCCCTTTTTAATTTCTCTCTAAATTGTTAATGCTAGAATTATTTTGTTTAATTATTTATAAAATTATCTTCATCCATTATTTTACCAACCTGTATTCTCTCTTGTTCATTAATTTTTCTCATCCTATTTATTTATTTATTTCTATCTCTTTTTTTTTTTAAAACATATTGTTCTTTCTTAAAAATATGATTAAATAATAAATTTTACATTTTAAACTTAAAAATTTGTTAATGTGACATTAAATTATAAAAAAATTCTCTAATATCTCTCTTTGAAATATAGATAAATAATAAATTTATTGGTTTGAAAAAATTTTGTATTTCTTATTTTTTTATCAATATAAATTTTTTTAATACATTTTGTCTCTCCAATAAATAGGATTTCATTTCTAATATTTTTATGACAAAATAAATCCCATAGTTTCTAAAATTATATATGTTATGTATAGAAAAGATAATATTTTTTTTTGAAGAGATTATAAAAATTTTAACTCAGACAATTTAATAGTAATAATAAATTTTTAATAAAAATATATTTAAATGATTTTTATCTAAAATTAATATAGTCACAATTAAATATGAGTTTAAATTTCTAATAGTATAAATTTTTCTTCTATAAAATTGGATTGAAATTTCATTAATTTAAAAAAAAATAGATTCATGCCAATAAAAAAACTTTCTAATATATTAGATAAAATATTATAAACAAGTAGATGTATTTTTATAATTTAATGACAAGTTAATATTTTATTCTGTTTAAAAACAAGAAATTTATTGTTTAACTATATTTTAAAGAGAGTATTTTTATAATTAAGTAGCACATTAATAATTTTTAAATTTAAAATTTGAAATTTATTATTTAACTATATTTTGAAGAGAGATGTTTTTGAAAAGAGAAAAAGAAAAAACAGTATTTTTTTTTTTAAAAGAGAGAATGAATAGATAAGATGAGAGAGAGAAATTAATAAAGAAAAAAGAATCTTGGTTGGGATTGAGGAGACTTGAAATTACTTTTAAACAGAGTTGAAATTAAATCTTATTCGTTTAATTAATATAAAATTGATTTGACCCTTGAATTTAGAAGTATAATCTTTCACCTTTTAGAGGAATAAATCAGTCAATAATTAATTTAAAAAGAGAAAATATTAGATGATGAAAGAGAAAGAAGGAAAGATAAAGTTTCCAATCATGAAAGATAAAGACAGGAAGAGAAAAGTTAAAATTGAGGGGATGTTTGGTTGACAAAAATTAACTAAAATTCATCAATTTTTACTAATTTTTTTGTATTTTTTTCAATCAAATGTTACCACATATTACTTTTACATCAAATCTTTGTGGTCTTACTGTACTTTTTGGACAAATTTTTACGAACCACACCCCATCAAGATAATTCTTTGAATTTAATACATGTGAGTCCACTGAAAATAATATATTGAAGATATGTGAATTCATGGAAGATCCATTGAAAATAGGATGAATGAAATAACTTATGTTTGATTCATTATTAAAACTTATCCTTCAACAAAAAATGAGTCAAATTTGAATATAATTTGTAATTTATTTAATTTTAAATTTGATTTGAACCAAACTCAATAAAAGTTAAATTTATATTAAATTATTAAAAATTTAAGTTCGAATTAATTAAAACTCATTTAAGAGTAGTTTAAAATTTCAATAAGTCAAACTTGAATGTGTTTTCAAATTAAATTTGAAGAGCTTATTGGTTGGCTTGAGTGAACTTGTTTATGATATTAATTTTACAATTTTTTTAAGGAATAGTTTTAGTATTCAAAACACATAATGAGATAAAAAGAATCAACATAGAATTTTATACGATTTAACACCAAATTACTTATTTAATATAATTATGGAAGAGTTCAAATTTGACTAATTTCTTTTTATAGACCATCTTCCATGAGGAAAACTTGTCTATGAGAGGAATCTCATAGAAAAACTTGGTCTAAAGCCATTAATTTTCTATTTATAAACACATTATAAAACTCCTAGTTTCCATACAATTAAGAAATTCACACATGCATTTGAAAGCTAATGGATCTAAAACTCTACACCTTACTGAAATACATATAAAAATAATAATAATTTGTATAGAACTACATAATACAATATATAATATTAACAATTTCTACTTTATATAGATTGGATTTTGCAAACTATTCTAAAGATAATAGTTATCAATGTTGATTATATTATTAATAAACCTAAGACCTGTCCTTCTACATCGAGATACCTAATACCACAATCCCTTCCTAGAATACTTTGTAAATATTACCATTTTGTCATCATGACTTCACTTCTCTTCTAATATTTGCACAACTAAAGAAATTATTGGTACAAACTCAAATCCTATAGTGAAAGAGGTTCATGCTTGTCCTAAACGTGCATCATTTATTAAATATCTCAATTATTTACCTGAAACTTTATTCTCTACGAATATAGTTACACATGTTATAATTTTGACTCATACTCATTACGCTAAGACACTAGAAAAGCAGGAAATGCCTTCACTTCACTAACTTTGTTTTGACATTTGCCCATTAAGATTCACATTAGTTTGTGGGAATGCAAACAAGCTTGGGAGTGTGGGGGCTTCCCCTGCGATATAGCATAGCTATGGTAAAGACTTGTCATTTTGCGGGAAGAGCATGAGAAGCTCATTCTAATTCATGAGAAATATCAAAGACTTCTTTTTTAGGGCTTTAGCTGTGTAGAAGAGCGCTAGAAGGGAGCGAAAATTCACTAGGAGCTCTCTCCCATAAGCGGTAACTTGGCAATTTTCTAAACTACGTTTTGGAAGTTGAATTTGACTAAGGTTTTTTGACCTACATATTTTTGGACGTATTGTATATTGGTAATAAGTTCAGATTATGGTTTTCAAGAGTAGGATTAAGAGAAAAATTAAGAACAAAGTAATAGAGTTATGAATAGGATTTTTTAAGCTTTTCTTGTCTCCTTGTAATTCTTCTTATTTTATTGTTGGAGGTCATAGTGAAAACCAAATCTTACCATACCCATGTATGTAGGCATATTACTAAATCACGTAAATTTTGTATTCTTATTTGTGATTGTTTTGTGTTCGTTTGTTTTACTATTATTTGCTAGCGTGTTGTATGAAGGTAATTTGGTATTTCACACAATAGTACAGTTGCTAATACATTTGCCTAAAGTTTTTCAAAATTCCCGTGCATACATACATGTCACTCTCACGTACTTTATGCGTCTCATTCCTGTGATTTTTCACAACCACTTCATATCATGTACATTTATATGCTTCACTGCATATGTAACTTACATTACCACTGATGTTTAGGAATAATTCTATTTATTAAACGCTTTTTGCAAGTGTACACGTTGTAAATCCTAACTCACATGAAAACAACCCCATCTAATGAACTCCACTTACAAACTCTCACAAATGCCAATTACCTCGGTGAATTCACGAGCAAAAATCGGGGGACTAAAAGTAATTAGGCCTTTTTAACCAATGCTCTAGGACTATTTATTAATAATTTTTGAGAGAAGATGTGTCCAAAATATTTACTGACTTTTTTTTTTTTTATAAGTGACAAACAGTAAAATATGTTTTACCCTCTCAAAATATATTTATTCTATTTATCAAGTTCCCGATAGCATTCTTTTACATTTTTGAATGTAATTCCATCTCCAGTACACTTAAAACTCAAGTCTTCTTTTTGAAAAGAGGGAGATTAATATTAATTTCAATGTAGGGCCGTTATATTAAAATTTAACGATTCAGATATATTTACTTATTTTTAATCTTAAAAAGATATAAATATATTTAAACCGTTAAATTTTAATAAACCCTGCTGATTGTTCGCATTCAAAATTAGCAATCAAAGTCTTTGTCATTATAAATTTTAGTGAAAGTTTGTCATTATAGATGTATTTAAATTATAATGAAAATCAACTTTTATACAACGGTTACATAATAATAATTTTTCTCTATATATATTGTTTAAGAACTAAGAGTACAAATATTGGAGGGAGACGGGATGGAACTTGAAAGTTCGAGAACAAGAATAATACAAACAAAACTATTCCTTGGCCATAATTTTTCTCTATTTGAACCTCAAAGAATGAAGACGAAGGAGATGGGGAGGTTACTATTTTATTGGCCAAAATCTAGGCTTTCACACCCATGGTGGTGCCTCGAGGAGTTTGGAGCCACACGTTTTGCGGTGCAACTAGCTAGTTGTCATTGGACAGCCAATCCAATGGTCAACACACTTCAATCGGCCACGGTTTCGGCGTACAATTTCTCACCAGATCTCTCCCATCGGCTGATTTGGTTGGATCATAACAGTTAAAAAGGGGGGGGGGAGGGGGGGAGTTGAAGATGATTTAAATCTTATACCTAAATACCTGTTGTAATATTTCATTTTATTACTTTTGTTGTACTCTGCATTGAAGGACTTCGAATCTCCGATTTAACTTTACATAATTAATTGATTGATAAGATAAAAATATTAAATTATTATAATTTTCAATATATATATATGTATATTAAAAGTAGAAGAGTCACTGAATAGAAAGGGAAGTTGACGTTATCGCTAAGGACAATGAGGTCCAATATTTATTAATCCAAATACATAAATGTTGATGAAACTACACTCGTTAATCTTTACACTTCAGTTTTTACACTGAATTTTTCAGTATTATAATCCTTGAAACTCATTGCAAACACATTTATATAGTTTTAATCTAAAAAATATAAATATATTTCAACCGTTAAATTTTAATATTATAACTTCAAATTGTGACTAAGTTAATTGCAAACAAATCCTCATTAAATCACTTGCCCCTTCATGAGCAAACAGTGTGTACGGATATTATTAATATTTGGGTGATAAACGTTGTATATATGTATGGTAAACGTTACATATCGTGCACCTATATTACCATACTCACTCAATGTTCTTTTCTTGCACTCATAATTAGTTATATCTTTGAAGCGAATTTAGGATTTTTGTCTACTTTTTCTATAAATTCATATCGTGCAATACATTTTAAATTGTGATAATATTATCGTTAGAAATATTCTAATATTTAGTTACGTTATGTATATCATACTATATTTCGTTATCTTATTTAGGTAATTAGGCCTCGTTTGAGGCTCCAAAAAAAATCAAAAAACTTCAAAAAACTTCAAAAGTTTTCAAATTCCTCCAATCATATTTTGCCACTTATCATTTTTACATCACATCAATCCCATCCATTAGTTTTTTTTAGTTTTTTTTGGGACTCCAAACGCACCCTTAGTATTTAAAAAATTAATAAACTTATATATATATATATGTATATATATGAGCAAACAGTGTGTACGGATATTATTAATATTTGGGTGATAAACGTTGTATATATGTATGGTAAACGTTACATATCGTGCACCTATATTACCATACTCACTCAATGTTCTTTTCTTGCACTCATAATTAGTTATATCTTTGAAGCGAATTTAGGATTTTTGTCTACTTTTTCTATAAATTCATATCGTGCAATACATTTTAAATTGTGATAATATTATCGTTAGAAATATTCTAATATTTAGTTACGTTATGTATATCATACTATATTTCGTTATCTTATTTAGGTAATTAGGCCTCGTTTGAGGCTCTAAAAAAAATCAAAAAACTTCAAAAAACTTCAAAAGTTTTCAAATTCCTCCAATCATATTTTGCCACCTATCATTTTTACATCACATCAATCCCATCCATTAGTTTTTTTTGGTTTTTTTTGGGACTCCAAACGCACCCTTAGTATTTAAAAAATTAATAAACTTATATATATATATATGTATATATATGCTAAACATTAATATATGAATAAAATTATTTTCCTTAAGAAATTCTCCCTCTTAACATGATATCAAAGCCATGATAAAATAATTCCTCTATCATTACTACTACCGAAAACGTCATTCCCAAATTCTGTGCCGAGTCCAATTTCTCAAATTCATTGTTGCAGTGTATCATTCAATTCCTCTCGTCATTCCACACCAAAATCTTCTTTTGAAACCGTCGCACACGCTCTCACGTGCGGGTTAAAGAGCACAACCGAGTATTTTACATATATGCATATATATATATATATATATATCATTGCTATTGATATATATATATACATCATTCAATTCCATTGGGGACCACCCGTGTATGGTTTGAATAATCTTGTGGTTTGAATACACCCAGCATTATTTTCGTCCGTGCAACGCCAAGGCGGTTTCCGAGGTTTGCAGCAAAGCTTGCCGTGCACGTAGTCACCGAATTCGCGCTTAGTCCTGTTCTGGTTCAACCGAACCGTTGTCAAATTTTCCTTAGCCGGTTCACTCTTTTTTATACCCATTACGGACCAGTTCAAATCGGTTCCTAAGGTTTTTCAGCCTCTTGATTCCAATTTTGACCTCAGTTTTTTCAAATTCTACCTCTACAGTGCATTGTTTGTTTGATCATTCTTCTGGGGTCGAGGAGAAGCCCGCAGCCGCTACCCATGGGTGTGCACTGGGTGAAACCCGTCCCGTGGTCCTAGCCGGCAAAGAACCACGAGGAGGTAAACTAGCTTAGGCAAACCCTGGCTGACCAGCTCAGCCGAGAAGGCTGTTAGATGGCCCTCCATAATTAGAGAAAGGACTGCCCCCAAGAAGAGTCAAACTCGGGACCTATTGGTCCTAGGCCCTTCAGCCCGCCATCCGAACCAACTCGACTACCCCTTTCGGGGCTTTGATCATTCTTAATGGAGCATATGGATGTTGGCCAACCCATCACAATCATTCTCTCTAGCCCTAATTATCTCCTTTGGACTCATGCTATGTCCAGTTTTCTTAAAGGTCGCAAGCTTTGGCGTTATGTCTCTGGCAATATTCACCCTCTAGTTAAGAATGAACAGATGAGAAGTTTAATGAGCGTCTTGACAAATAGAATAGCAAGAATCATCAAATTATTACTTGGCTTCGCAATACCTCTATTCCTTCTATTGGTCTTAGTTTCATCGTTTTAATACTGCTTAAGAGGTTTGGAATTTCCTTCGATCTCACTACACTACTGATAATCTTGCTCACCAATATTAAATTTTAGCCCAACTTCACCGTCTTCGTCAAGAACCTCGCCAATCCATTCACAGTTTTCTGGCCCAAATGCAAGTTTATTGGAATCAACTATCGGCCTCGGAACATGATTGGACCAATTCTATTAATGCAAATAAATTTGCTCTCTATCGTGATAATCAGAGGTTGATTTTATTTTTTATGGCCTCAAATGACAATTTTGAGACAGTTCGGGCATCTCTCCTACATCGCAGCCCTTTTGCCAACCTTGACCAAGCAATCTCTAAGTTTCTTTCTGAAGAAACTTGTCTTGGCTCTTTTCAAATTCAATCACCAAATACTACCTATGCTGCTCGCTCCACTTCATCGGGCTCTTCTCGTGGACAACCTTCATATCAAACTCCATGCAAATACTGTATGCAACCTGATCGCTCCTTACTTCTGTGTCTCAATCATACATGCATTCATTGTCACAAACGAGGTTCTGGACACCTAAATCATCAGTGTCCCAAGAAGTTGTCTAACTCTCACACCAATAAGTCTCGTGGTCGCAACCAACAATATTCCAAATCTATGGAGCCTACTCAGACTACTATTATCTCCACTTTACCTGAGTTTGCTGCATCCTCTTCATCTAACTTGACCACAACTGACATTGTAGATATTATTCATCAGCTTAGTACTATTTTTGGTAATTCTTCTACTGCCATATCTGCCACTATAAGTATTTCTTCTTGGCTCTTTGACTCTGCTTGCTTAAACCGTATGACACCAAATCCTAAACTCTTCACTATCACATTATTTGCCTCCCATGTACCTTCTATTAAAAATGTCAATGGCTCTCATATGCATGCTCAGCATATTAGCCATGTCTCTATTTTACAACTTTCTCTCTCTCAAACCTACTATTTACCCGACTTATCTCTTAACCTCATTTCTGTTGGTCAATTGTGCGATCTTGGACTTAACGTTACATTTTTTTCTTCTGGTTATCTTGTGCAGGATCCACAGTCGGGGCGGACCCTTGGGACATGCTGTAAGAATGGTCGCTTGTTTGAGCTGGTTAATCTTCACTTTCCATCCACTACTCAACACTCTGCTGCAACTACCTTTGCTATTTTTCTATACTATCTATGGTATTCTAGATTAGGATATCCTTCAGCCAGTCGTTTACAATTTTTAGTTTCTAGTGGTCAGTTAGGATTGGTTCCTATTGAACCTCTTGATTGTGTGTCATGTAAACTTGCCAAACAATCTGCTTTATCATTTAATAAAAGTGACATTCTTCTTCATTTGCTTTTGATCTTATTCATTCAGATGTCTGGGGTCCTTCTCCTACTGTTACTATGGGAGGGGCTCGCTATTTTGTTATATTTGTGGATGATTACACTCGTTTTACTTGGTTTTATCTTATACACAATCAATCCCAACTTTCAAAAATTTATTTTGAGCTTGCTACCATGGTTAAAACACAATTTTCTTGTACTATTAAAATTTTTTGTTCTGACAATGCCATGGAGTATAAAAAATCTAGTTTTGTTACATTTCTTCGACAATAAGGCACTCTCTCTCACCGCTCTTGTCCTCACACTTCCCAACAAAATGGTCGAGCAGAACACAAACGTCGTCACATTCTTGACACTGTTCACCATCTCCTCATCCTGTCTTGAAAAATTTTCGGGGGGAAGCTACTCTTACCATTGTCTATACTATCAATCATGTCCCTACTCCCGACTTTTACAACCAAACTCACTATGAACGGTTACATGGGTCTCTGCCCCCACATGAACTTTTCCGTGTTTTTGGATGTGTTTGTTTTGTTTTGCTTCCTTTTCATGAATGCACTAAATTGAACTTCGTGCTCGTATGTGTTGTTTCTTAGGCTATGGAATTGAACAAAAGGACTATCGTTGTTGGGATCCCACCTCTAATCGTCTTTGTGTCTCCCACCATGTAGTCTTCTGGGAACACAAAATGTTTTCATCTATCTCATCCGCATCTCCCTCTGAGGAACCACCAGCTCCTCCTCTACCTCCTTGGAATCTACCTCCCTCTCCTTTTGAGTCTCCACCAGCTCTTGCAAGACCTGTTTTGGTCTCTCCTCATTCTCTAGCGCTGCCTGTTGATCCTCCACCCTCAGATACTGCATCTCTACCACTTGAGTCTTCTAATATTATTCCTACAGTTTCAGATAATGCATCCATACCACATGAGTTCTCTGATACTAATTCTATATTTCTTGATTGCTCTACTCGGGTAAGGAAACTTCCATCTTACCTTCGTGATTTTCACTGTTTCTCTACTATTATCTCCCAACATGAGCCTCGTTCTTTTCGCGAGACTAGTTCTAACCCTCTTTGGCAGTAATGTTTGAAGAATTACAGACTCTTGAAAAGACTCACACCTGGAATTTGGTTGATCTTCCCCTTGGTAAGATAATCATTGGCTACAAATAGATTTACAAGATTACGACTCACTCTGATGGGTTTATTGAACATTACAAAGCTCGTCTAGTGGCTAAAGGCTATAATCAATGATATAAGATTGACTATGAGGAGACTTTTGCCCCTGTCGCTCGACTCACCTCTACCCGAAGTTTGCTTACTATTGCTGCCGCTCATCAATGGCCTTTATTTTAGATAGATGTGAAGAATGCTTTTCTCAATGGTGACTTAGCCGAAAAAGTTTATATGCAACCTCCTCCTAACTCATCTTATTCCTCACATCAGGTCTGCAAACAACGTCGTGCTTTCTTGGTCTAGAAGTCACTACTGACACTACAGGTTACTTCATTTCTCAAGTCAAGTATGCTTTTGGTCTTCTCTCCAAGGCTGGACTTATTGATAACAAGACTGCACCAACTCTTCTTGAGCCTGGTGTTCACCTCACGTCTCTTGATAGCATGCCTATCTCTGATGCCATACTTTACCATTAGCTAGTCAGGAGTCTTATGTATCTCACTGTTACTCACCTGACATTGCATATTGATTGCACTTGAAAAGTGCTATTACAAACTCCACTTTTGTATAACTTTTAATACATTTAAGTAGTTTATTTTGAAGATTTATCGTTATTTTATCACTTACATGGTTTATTTTATTAATTGCAGGGAAAACAGTGAATTAATTGAAGAAGATAGCGATTTTGGTGACTTAGAAGACGAATGGGAGGATATCGAACCAACTTTGTCCAGGATGGCCCGGAGTATCCCAAGGACTTAGCTACAAATGAGGAGCAAAAGTGCAGAAAACGAGGTTTCTGTGGTCCGGACCACCTGGCACATGGCCCAGACCATAGTATGGAGGAACGTCGCGCGGACAATTTCAAATTTTAGGTTTTTCTCGCAAGTTAAAAAAGACTACTGGGTGGCCGGCCCTAGGAGGCTCTTCTCTCTATTTTTTTTATTCTTCCAGAAAATTTTAAGAGTTTTTTGAGAGTTTTAATTGCTTACGTTAATGTTTGTACGTTGTTTCGGAACCTTCATCGCGGTCGTTTCTGCTATTATTATTCAGAATTTTGTTTCGAAGCTTCTTTCAGCGTATGTTACACTTCGTCTTTGGATTCATAATATCATTTGAATGTTATATATATAGAATTAATTGATTGTGTTTGTTTTGTTTTGGTTTTCATAGTTTAATAGTCTTGTTTTAGTTTTCGATTTGTTAAGTACATTAAATATGTCTTCGATGAATGTGTTCGTTTCGTTTAGAAGCATGCTAGCGTAGAAACCCTAGTTCTTGATTCAACGAATCAAGGAAGGGTAGTTTACTCTGATCTATGGGATGTACATAGACCCTTTGCAGAGTTTACAAAAGCTCATGCGTAGGGGTCTACAACTTTGAGACGTTTGCGTAGACCCTTTGCATGGTTTGCGAAAGCTCATGCGTAGGGATCTACACTTTTTAAAACTTAATTCAGTTCTTTCAAAAACGTTCAAAAACGAAAACCTTTGACTATATTCTCTGTAATCACTGGTAAGGGTTTTCGATTAAAATTTTCTTAATAATTTTGAAGAATTAAAAATTCAGATTTTGAATCCTAATTTGAATTAGTTTATTTCAAAAACTTTCGAAAACGAAAATCTTTGACTATATTCTCTGTAATCACTAGTAAAGGCTTTCGATTAAAATTTTCTTAATAATTTTGGATAAATTAGAAAAATTAGATTTCAATCTGAATTCGAATAGGATTGTTTGAGAATTTTTTGAAAACAGAAGTTTTTGACTATATTCTCTATAATCACTGGTAATAGCTTTGATTAAAACTTTCTCAATAATTTTCGAACAAATCCTAACTTAGGTTTTAACGCAAATATTACATCACATCCCATAGTGAAGACGTAAGCTACCCGGAATTGATAGTTGGATCAAGGACTCTTTAAATTTATTTCTTATCAATTGAATTGCCTTCGTTTGATTTAATTTAAGTAATTACATTGCACTTTTTATATTAGATCATTTTGAAGCACATTTAAATTAGAAAAAAAATCCTTTTAGCTAATATTTAATTCATTGAAATCAAAAATCAAAATTTTAAACTGCTGGAATTTTGGTAATAGGTTGTTAATTTGTTTTAGTTTACATTTTGAACTTGCAAAACCCTAGGAATTAGTTTTAATTAATTTTTAAACTTAGTTTA
Organism: Vitellaria paradoxa; assembly: GCA_019916065.1. Classification (NCBI taxonomy): domain Eukaryota; kingdom Viridiplantae; phylum Streptophyta; class Magnoliopsida; order Ericales; family Sapotaceae; genus Vitellaria; species Vitellaria paradoxa. The sequence goes on from CM034239.1 coordinate 52,258,947, forward strand.
CATTCAAATATAGGCTTTCCATTTTAACCTAGAAACTAAATAACGTAGGCTCCCTATGAATTTGACATCGGACTCACCGAGTTAAAACTACACTGCACACCCTTGCACTTGGGGGTTAATTTAGATGCACTTTCCATTAGCGATCAAGTTTTTGGCGCCGTTGCCAGGGAGCCAAATTTTAGTTTTTAGGTTGTTTTCAAATTTTTTAAGTTAATTTCTTTTTCAAAAAAAAATTAAAATTTAAAATTTGGACTTAAATTTTTTTTTAGAGACTTGTTATTTGCATGCTATTAAGATCGGGTAGAATAGTCGTAACTAAATCTGAATTAGGAGATCCTTCATACCTTCCTGAACCTTTTTCACCAATCTCACTTTCCACTATTTCACTTACCACATCTTCCTTTCACTCAATGGCTAAGTTAAGAGGTAATGGGGAAGGTAGTGAGCATGGGGATAACGATCCACGTGAAATTCCGGTTTTGTTCCTATGAAAGATCATCTTAATCCTATTAGACAAACCACCCCATCATGCATAGTCTTGCCCTTAAATAGGGGAAACTTTAACCTAAGGCCAGGAATCATCCAACTTCTTCCTACTTTCCATGGTTTAGATTATGAAAATCCCTATAACCATCTCAGGAAATTTGAGGAAGTGAGCAACACCTGTATAGATCATAATGTCAATGAGGACGTAGTGCGTCTTCAACTTTTCCCATTTTCCTTAAAGGACAAAGCCAAGTTTTGGCTTAATTCCCTTTGTCCATGTTCTATTGGAACGTGGCATGAAATGCAAACTGAGTTTGTTAAGAAATATTTCCCAACTCAGAAAACTCAGCACTATAGGCGACAGATTACCACTTTTTCTTGCAAACCTAATGAGAATTTCTGTCGAGCCTGGGAAAGGTTTAAGGACCTCTTGATGGCTTGCCCTCACCATGGGTATGAATCATGGAGGTTAGTGAGCATCTTCCATGAATCCCTAACTGCCAGTCTTAAGCAATTAGTTTCTACCATGTGCAATGGTACTCTGTTTGATAAGACTGCAGAAGAAGCCATGGAATTCTTTGACATGGTGGCCGAGGACTCTAATGATTGGGAAATAGGACCACCTTCCTTTCTAGAGCATAGGAATCCCACATCTAGTGGTCAGTTGATGTTAAGTGAGAGAGATGATTTAAATGCTAGGATATCTGCCTTACAACATAAGTTGGACTCCCTTGAACTTAAGAACAAAGAGAAGGTGGTGGAAGCACAAGTGGTGTGTTGGGCATGCGACCAAGTAGGACATGATCCTAATTCATGTCTAGAGCTTCCTTTACTTAAGGAAGTAGCTTATGGTAATGCGTATGTTAATAACACACAGAACCGCCCATTCCAAAATAGAGGGCGGGGTAACACTTCCTACCCACAAGGTGGGTATGTTAAGTATCAAGGGAGAAATCAACATCTCAATGCATACCCTCAGGGATGGAAAAGCCCTCCTGGTTTTGGGTGGAAAAATGATAACCAAAGCCAATCATTCCAACCTTCTTTTGTACCACCATCCCATGCTCCCTATATTCCTCCAAACAAAAGATCCACAGAAGAGACACTTCAACAATTCATGCATAGTCAAAATACATGTTGGATTCAAAATGATAGAAATATGGATGAAATCAACGGCCAATTGAGAAATATGGATGAAATCAAGGGCCAATTGAAAAATATGGATGAAATCAAGAGCCAATTGACTCTTTTGACACAAACTTTAGTCACACAACCAAAGGGTCAATTTCCAGCTCAACCTCGTCCAAATCCAGTAGCCCAAGCTAAACAAGTTGAATGATCTTCTAGTTTTCAAGGGAACGTAGAGCAAGTCCAAAACATCACCACACTTAGGAGCGGAAAAATTATAGACAAAACTATTTCTCCTAGGAATGATGAAATGAGTTGTGAAGAGTTGAAACCTAAATGTGTGGTGGATGATAGTGAGAAGGCGGGGAAAGAACCAATCATAGTTGAGGAGCTCCCAACTGAAAAGCAAGAGAAGATAAAAGAGAAAGAGGAAAAGGAAGAGAGCAAAGAGAAGGAACCCATAATAGTGCATAGGAAGTATGTTCCCAAAGCACCTTTTCCTCAGAGATTTTTGAAAGCTAAGAAGGAAGCCTAAGCAGCTGAATTGCTAGAGGTGTTCAAACAAGTAAAAATTAATATACCTCTCCTTGATGCAATTAAGCAATTCCCTTCTTACGCTAAATTCCTCAATGAATTATGCACTGTGAAAAGGAGCTTAAATGTGAAAGAGAATGCATTCCTCACTGAGCAAGCAAGTGCTATAGTACAATGTCGTACTCCCCCTAAATATAAAGATCCAGGATGTCCTACGATATCTTGTTATATAGGGAAGTATTATATTAGTAGAGCACTGCTTGACCTAGGAGCAAGTGTGAATTTGCTCCCTTACTCAGTGTATGAGCAATTGGGCTTAGGTGAAATAAAGCCTACTCGTGTGACATTACAACTTGCAGATAGATCAATTAAAGTCCCACGAGGTATAATCGAAGATGTATTGGTACAAGTGAAAAATTTTTATTTTTCGGTGGATTTTATAATCCTAGATAGTCAACCACTTACCAGTTTATCTGCACCTGATCAGACACCAGTAATCCTAGGATGACCATTCTTAGCAACTTCGAATGCTTTGATTAATTGCAAGAATGGATCCACGAAAATGTCTTTTGGTAACATTGAGTTTGAAACGAATATCTTTCATGTTGCTAAAGGACCAAAAGAGGTGCCTGATATACCAGAAGTGGATTTAGTAAAATCCATAGTTCAGGATTATGTAGATTGTGAATTTATCGAGGACCCTCTAGAGAAAGCTATTCGCCTTAGTGAGGAGAATTTATACCCAACGATATCAAACCAGAAGCTAGGAACTGTAGTTGAATGGTTGGAAATGTGCCCAATCATGTCTATAAGTAAGTGGAATCTGGCTTTTGAGAGTTTGGGACCTCTTTTAAATAAAACAGAGTCCTCAGAAGTGAAAGCTCCTAGCCCTGACAGAAAACCGTTACCTCACAATTTGAAATATGTTTTTCCAGGTGAGGAAGAGACATATCCTATAGTCATTTTTTCAGAATTGACTATTCATCAAGAGCAAATGTTAATTCAACTTCTGAAAAATTATAAGAAAGCTCTAGGATGGTTAGTAGCTGATCTAACAGGTATAAGTCATCTTCTTTGCACACATCGTATTTATCTAGAAGAGGAAGCCAAACCAGTTCATTAGATGCAACGACGACTCAATCCGAACATAAAAGAAGTGGTAAGAACTGAAGTGTTGAAGCTAGTTGACGTAGGGATAATTTATCCTATCTCCGATTCTAAATGGGTAAGCCCTACACAGGTAGTTCCTAAGAAATCAGGTGTTACAGTGATTCAGAATGAGAAAAATGAGTTGGTTCCAACTCGAATACAAACTGGTTGGCGAGTGTGTATCGACTATAGGAAACTTAATGCGGTTACATGAAAGGATCATTTTCCTCTTCCCTTTTTAGATCAAGTTCTAGAAAGAGTAGCTGGCCATGCTTACTATTGCTTTTTAGATGGCTATTCCGGGTGTAATCAAATAGAGGTAGCCTTAGAGGACCAAGCTAAAACCACTTTTACTTGTCCTTTTGGTACCTTTACATATAAAAAAATGCCTTTTGGCTTATGCAATGCTCCAGCTACTTTTCAACGCTGCATGATGAGTATCTTTAGTGAAATGGTAGAAGAAATAGTCGAGGTATTCATGGACGATTTCTCTATGTATGGAGACTCGTTTGAGCAGTGTCTAAAGAATCTTGAGTCAGTTTTGGCACGATGTGAGGAAAAGAACCTAGTGTTAAATTGGGAGAAGTGTCATTTTATGGTCACCTAAGGAATTGTGTTAGGACACATTGTATCTCAAGAAGGCATCCGAGTAGATCAAGCTAAAGTCGAGTTGATCCAAAAACTACCCATTCCTCAATCTGTAAGGGATATTAGGTCATTCTTAGGGCACGCTGGGTTTTAAAAAAGGTTCATTCAATCTTTCAGTGAAATTTCTAAACCCTTGTGTCAGCTGTTGATGCAAGATACTCCTTTTGAATGGACTCCCCAGTGTCAAAAATCCTTCGATAAACTCAAGGGTTGTCTCACCTCAGCCCCTATCCTTCAACCTCCTGACTGGTCACTTCCTTTTGAATTGATGTGTGATGCAAGTGATCATGCTATAGGAGCTATTTTAGGGTAGAGGCAGGACAAAAAGGCGTATGTTATTTATTATGCTAGTAAGACCTTAACAGAGGCACAAAGAAATTATACGACAACTGAAAAGGAATTGCTAGCAGTTGTTTTTGCTCTTAAGAAATTTCGACCTTATCTCATTTGTTCATCAGTGATCGTCTTCACTGATCATTCAACGCTTAAATACTTGTTGACCAAGCAAGAGGCCAAACCACAGTTAATTCGACAGATATTGCTGTTGTAAGAGTTTGACCTTGAAATTAGAGATAAGAAAGGTGTTAAAAATGTTGTAGCAGATCATCTGTCACGTTTGCTAGTGAAAGTTTGTTCATAGGATGAAACTCAAATAAACGACAACTTTCCTGACGAACAATTGTTTAACGTAGAAGCGATAACAACATCCAATGCTCCTTGGTATGCTGATATTGTTAATTATCTAGTGACAGGACAACTCCCGGAAGAATGGAACTATAAGGATACGAAAAAATTCCTTAGAAATGTACGTGTTTTCTTTTGGGATGATCCGTATTTGTTTAAATATTGCCCTGATCAAGTGAGACGCCGTTGTATTCCGGAGTGGGAAGTTTCAAGCATAATTGAGTTCTGCCACTCTCAAGCATGTGGAGGCCATTTTTCCACTAACAAAATAGCTGCTAAAATTCTTCAATGTGGATTCTATTGGCCCACACTTTTTAAAGATGTGCATCATTTTTGCACTACATGTGATAGATGTCAATGCTTGGGTAGTTTAACACGTAGGAACATGATGCCTCTATCCCCCATTATTGTTTTAGAAATCTTTGATTGTTGGGGAATAGATTTTATGGGTGGAAGCAATTGCCACAAGAACAAATGAACATAAAGTTGTGCTCAAATTCCTGCATGAAAACTTATTCTCACGTTTCGGGATACCACGAGTAGTTATTAGTGATGGAGGTAAACATTTTTGCAACCGGCCAGTAGGAAATTTACTACACAGATATGGAGTAGTACATAAAGTAAGTACTGCATATCATCCCCAAACAAGTGGCCAAGTAGAGCTTGCAAATAGGGAAATTAAGCAAATTTTAGAAAAGTCTGTTAATCCAAATCGCAAGGATTGGTCACTGAGGTTGATTGATTCTCTCTGGGTATATCGAACTGCATATAAAACCACCCTGGGGATGTTACCGTATAGATTAGTTTATGGTAAGCCTTGCCATTTGCCTATGGAATTGAAACACAAAGCTTATTGGGCAATTAAGAAATTTAACCTTGATCTTGATGAGGCCGGGCTACACCGTAAACTTCAGATTGCAGAAATGGAAGAGTTACGGAATGATGCATATGAGAATGCATTAATCTCCAAGGAAAAGATAAAGAAAATACATGACCGGCATATTGCACGACGTTCATTTTATGAGGGTCAAAAGGTATTGCTTTATCACTCACGACTTCACTTATTTCCGGGTAAATTGCAATCCAAATGGATGGGACCTTTTATTGTTACCCATGTAGCAGACCATGGAGCTATTGAGATAGAAAACCCAGGCAATGGGAGTCGTTTTAAAGTCAATGGGCATAGACTAAAGCCTTATTTGGAGAATTTTATTGGTTTGGTTGAAACATGGGATCTTTTGGATTCCCAATCTTACGAGTAATCTAGAATGTTTAATTTGTTGTACCATACTTAGACTTGGGATAGATTTAATTTTTCGTTAGTTTAGAATTTTTATTGCTCGGATAAAGTTTTTTTCTTATTTTGAATAGTAGAGCAAAACAGAGGGGAATGGTTTCTCTGTGGTCCGGACCACCCATCCACGGTCGGGACCACAGAAAGTTGCTGGAATTTTTACTGAATTGGAACCATTCTGTGGTCCGGACCACCCATCCACAGTCGGGACCACAGAAAGTTGCTGAAATTTTACTGAATTGGGACCATTCTGTGGTCCGGACCCTGCGGGTTCTTATTTCCCCATTTCGGTAGCTCACATCTTTTATTCATCTCTCCCAAGTTCTTCTTCCCCCAAATTCCTTCTCCATCATCACGGGTTTCTGCAAGATTTAGCTTTTTCGAGTCCCAGTTGGTGAAGAATTCGCCCCTATCTTCGGATTTAAGCAATTTGAGGTGAGTTCTTCAATTCCTTTCAAGCCCTAGGTACTGAATTCTTCATATTTCTTCAACCCAAGCCTAGGGTTGAGTTTCTTCCTTCATGGTGTTCCAAACCATGGGGAAATCGAAATTTTTTGCCTAGGGAGTGAAGTGTTTAACATGCTCATGCTCCCTTTGCCGTGGGTTATACTTGGGTCCAAAGAGTTGGTTTGGATTTTGAATTCTATTTTTAATCTTGATATAAAACTCCTCTTTGTTCAATTTTTTTTTTCAAATTCCTTTATTCAATTTGTGGTGTTGATTAAGGGACCCCATTTTAGGTGAATGTTGTATGGCCACCTAAATGATCAAAGTAAACCCATTCATGGTAGATATGCACAATCATTCATGGTAGATATGCACAATCATGTATCTTTCTATCAAATAGCATTCTCACCATGATTTGAATTCTTATAGTACAAATAGTTTGGGCCACTGAATTTGTGTGGACATAGGCTTGATTGGTTAATTTAATATTTATTTGTGTTGGTTTGTAGCTCTCATGGCCCCACGAGTTAAACATTGTGCTAACAGGAAACTTGGAGCCCCTTCTTTTGATAGAACCCGATTCTGGAAGGTTGAATCTGAGCATAGTTATGATGATATTTGGGCTCACAAACCTGTTGTAATTGAGCGATACTGGGAAATTGACCAATTTAGAAGGGAGGAATTCTTGTTGGAACAGAATTTTGAAGGGCGACAATGGCTCCACATCGCCAAATTCAATGCCAACTGTGTGATAGATTTAGTTAGAGAATTCTTTGCCAACTTCAAAGAAGGTTCCATTATTCGGAGACGGGGAAGAGAGTGCCTTATAAACTGGGTCTGGGGGGTTGAGGTTATAGTAACACCAGATGATTTCGCTTAAGTGTTTCAATTGCCCCGTGTGCAAAATCCTGAGTTCACATATCCAGCTAAGGGCACCCCACATTTCCCTATCATAGTTTCAGAAATATTATCAGAAGGACAGGATTGGGTAGGGGAGTATAGGAAACTAGCATCGGTACTAAAGGATAAATACTGGGCCCTGCATATGTTCTCTTGTACCAACCTTATGCCTCAGAATAGGAATTCTGATTGCACTGCTCTTCGAGCTTGACTGATATATGCCATTGGGACAGGAATGACATTGGATTTGCCTTCTTAGTTATGGCACCAATTGGCTTATGCTTGTGAGCATTCGAGATCTTTAACCGCTCTACCATTTGAAGGCGCTCTAACTGATATTTTCAGGAGAAATGGAGCTCAAATTTCAGACAACTTGCCCTTTGCCTTGGGATTACAACCCTTCAACATTACATCCTACGCTAAATCCTAAGGTATACTAAACAAGAAGAGGAAAACTGAGGGCCCAGAGGAAGGTGGACCATCACAGGTTTTGGAGGATTCAGATGATGATCAGGACATGACTAATGCAGAATTGGCAGAGCAAATTGGTGCATTACCTAAGTGCATCAGCCTTATAGAGCAGAACGAAGAAAGTGATCATTAGTTACTGTTACGTATCACTCAGTCCCAACAAACTCAAGGGCACCTTCTCCAGAGTATCTTAGATCATATCAGGGACTCTTTTCCATCTCCACCTCCTTAGTGATGGGATGATTTGTTTTTCTTTCTTTTTGGTTTTATTTTTTTTTTTGGGAGTTTAGGACTAGGTCTGCACATTGTTATTCGATATTCTTAAAACTCCAAAAATTTGTACTTTTTATTTTGATTTTTAGAATTTGGACTATGTATGACGTGATAGTTGTTCAGTTCATTTTTGTTTCGTTATTTTTTTTGATGTCTTTTTATCTTTCTTGCTTATGATTATCATCTTATGGTTTCTAGCATTATCACCTATGTTCTTAAATATCTTGTCTTATCTCTGCTGTAAGCACAGGTTCATCATGACTGGTCCTACTTCTGATGTTAATAATCCAGTGTTAAACGCTAACATATTAATTGGAAGGAAACGTAAGTGGGAGAGTTCACCTTATATATATAGCGAGGAGAGTGATTCTGACCAGTCGGAGGGTGACTTGGAATCATGGCCGAATGAGTGTTTTATTGAGAGTAATTCTTTGCTATTACCACTTATATTTCCCCCCTTTGTTCATATAAACCCTAACCAACTTCTTGAGGGACAATGGTGGGATGAGGTTGACCTTCAACTTCTTTTAGATATGGAGTGGACCGAAATCATAATCTCAATTGATTGGCCTGATGCACCCACTTACAACACAGACACAGATATTAACTTTAAATCTGAGATGGGATATCAGGATATACCTCCATTGGAAATCTTTGAGGGTTCGAGTGCTAATAGTGAGATTGGAGCTGCGAGTGCTGACAATGCTAATGAATCAGATCAGGATGATTTTGGCATTTTTTTGCAATCTCTTTTTGATTTTCGTCAAGCCTTAACTACATTTGAAGCCAACTTAAGGTAACTCTCAACCTTACTATTTATTTTCTTCTATTACTTTTCATTCCGCTCATATTAGTATTAGTTCACTTTGTTGCATGTATATTATGAGTCACTTGCATTTAAGTTGGGGGGGCATATTAGTTGCCATTTAAGTGACTTGAATACTGGATGCTTGCTTGGTTTAATTTGTGCATTGTTCTTATTTGTGTTTTTTGTGGTTATTGTTTCATGCTCACTATTGCACACTACAGACCCACATATGTAGTATGGTTCTCACATTGAGGACAATGTGAATTTTAAGTTGGGGGGTAGGGTTCGCATGATGACCTTTTGTGCCACAATTGCAAAATTTTAAAAATTTTTGAGTGTCTTTAAGCATAAATACATAAATTTAGCACATTTGTACCAACATGTCATCCCTTCTTTTTGGTTTGGTTGATTGTGAAAGTAAGTGAGAGAGTGATGAATGAGTTTTGTTCAAGCTTTAATAGGAAACTTAGTTCAAGTTGATTGTATAATGACCTAGTGCATCTTTGACTATCAATAGAAGAGTTTATGTGCTTAGGAGTTGATTTTCTTTAACATTGGTTAATTAAGCATTCTTGAACTAGGTGGAGACTTATACCCCTTAATGGTGAGCTTTTTGAGCCTATTATTCTTTTCTTGAGGGGTTGCACATAGTCACAGCCCTTTCATTCTTCACTTTGGTTTTCAATGCACTAATTGCATCACACACACTTGCATGAGTTTCACTTGGCACATTATGAGTTGTTGCAAACTTTGAACATGATGCTAGGCCATTTTTGCTATTGTTGGGCCTTTTTATCCTTTCATGATATGAAATTGCCCTAGGAACCAACTTGTAACCTTTTTAATAAAGTGTGTGATAAAAATATATATATATATATATATATTTGGTTCCCATCTCATATAATTGTCCCTTAACCTTGTTCACACACTTTTAAACCTTACTATCACATGTTTTGGGTTATGAAAAGTGCCTCAATGTTAGTGATGTGAGTGGAGGTTAGGAATTGAAACTTTTGAGAGCATATTGAGAGGGAATATTAGGTGGAGAATTTAGCCTTATGTCTATTTCATTATTTCAAAAAAAAAGAAAAATAAAAAAAAAGAAAAAAAAGAAAAAAAAAGGAAGGAAAAAGAAAAAAAAGAAATAAAAAAAGAGAAAAAAAAAAGAAAAAAAATTATCATTCCTTTTGTTTATGAAATTATGGGACTTATACATTATTTGAAACCATTGCAATTGTCCCAAGAGTAGTATTTAGTGTGAATAAGCTTCTTGTTGGGATCCTTGTTGGCTTTGGAAAGGTAATGGTTGTTGGGGACTTGTGCGTACTTGAGCATTTTTATCCCAAGACATGTGCTTTGATTTCCATATCCTCCATTGTTAACCATTACCCCTGGCCAACTTACAACCAAAACAAAGACCTAGTGGATTCTAAGCAAGCAACTCTTGTATTGTGCATGTAGTATGATCTCTTACATTTGCATTGGAACATGGTTATGAGCTGTCCACTTTGAATTTCATTCAGTTCACTCACTTATTTGTGGGGTTATGTGCAACTAGGATAGCATTATATGCTAATAGGTATGTGTGAACCCTTGATGAGTGAATTCCTTTTTTTATGAGTGGTACCTTGTGAGCATTTGAAGTCAAAACCTAGCTCCATTTATGCTCTTGCAACCTTGTTGAATGAATGAAACAATTTTGCACACATGCTCTTTCTACTTTGATAGTCCATGCATTAATGCTTAGCACTTGGGAATTACACATGATATTTGGGTTTTGTGACTTTTTGAACTTGAACTTAATTCATCTTTGATCTTGATCACTTTTTTGACACTTTGAGACTATGCCATAGAATTTTGTGGGTAGATCCGTTGCAAACCCTCATGAGACCTTACTCGTCCACTAGGGGGAACCTAGGGGTTTAAAGGGCTTGCGACACGTAGCTAAGTGTAGCCGTGTTTCCAACGAAAAGAGAAATAGGATAGTAGTTGCATTTCATTTTAATAAAGGGCATTGCTAGGGACTAGCAACACTCAAGTTGGGGGGTGTGATTGCACTTGAAAAGTGCTATTACAAACTCCACTTTTGTATAACTTTTAATACATTTAAGTAGTTTATTTTGAAGATTTATCGTTATTTTGTCACTTACATGGTTTATTTTATTAATTGCAGGGGAAATGGCGAATTAATTGAAGAAGATAGCGATTTTGGTGACTTAGAAGACGAAAGGGAGGATATCGAACCAACTTCGCCCAGGATGGCCCGGAGTATCCCAAGGACTTAACTGCAAATGAGGAGCAAAAGTGTAGAAAACGAGGTTTCTGTGGTCTGGACCACCTGGCGCATGGTCCGGACCACAGTGTGGTGGAACGTCGCGCGAGCAATTTCAAATTTTAGGTTTTTCTCGCAAGTTAAAAAAGACTATTGGGTGGCCGGCCCTAGGAGGCTCTTCTCTTTGTTTTTTTTATTCTTCCAGAAAATTTTGAGAGTTTTTTGAGAGTTTTAATTGCTTATGTTAATGTTCGTACGTTGTTTTGGAACCTTCATCGCAGTCGTTTCTGCTATTATTATTCAAAATTTTGTTTCGAAGCTTCTTTCAGCGTATGTTACACTTCATCTTTGGATTCATAATATCATTTGAATGTTATATATATAGAATTAATTGATTGTGTTTGTTTTGTTTTGGTTTTCGTAGTTTAATAGTCTTGTTTCAGTTTTCGATTTGTTAAGTACATTAAATATGTCTTCGATGAATGTGTTCGTTTCGTTTAGAAGCATGCTAGCGTAGAAACCCTAGTTCCTGATTCAACGAATCAAGGAAGGGTAGTTTACTCTGATCTATGGGATGTACATAGACCCTTCGCAGAGTTTGCGAAAGCTCATGCGTAGGGGTCTACAACTTTGAGACGTTTACGTAGACCCTTCGCATGGTTTGCGAAAACTCATGCGTAGGGATCTACACTTTTTAAAACCTAATTCAGTTCTTTCAAAAACGTTCGAAAATGAAAACCTTTGACTATATTCTCTGTAATCACTGGTAAGGGTTTTTGATTAAAATTTTCTTAATAATTTTGAAGAACTGAAAATTCAGATTTTGAATCCTAATTTGAATTAGTTTATTTCAAAAACTTTCAAAAACGAAAATCTTTGACTATATTTTCTGTAATCACTGGTAAAGGTTTTTGATTAAAATTTTCTTAATAATTTTGGATAAATTAGAAAAATTAGATTTGAATCTAAATTCGAATAGGATTGTTTGAGAACCCTTTGAAAACAGAAGTTTTTGACTATATTCTCTGTAATCACTAGTAATAACTTTTGATTAAAACTTTCTCAATAATTTTCGAACAAATCCTAACTTAGGTTTTAACGCAAATATTACATCACATCCCATAGTGAAGACGTAAGCTACCCGGAATTGATAGTTGGATCAAGGACTCTTTAAATTTATTTCTTATCAATTGAATTGCCTTCGTTTGATTTAATTTAAGTAATTACATTGCACTTTTTATATTAGATCATTTTGAAGCACATTTAAATTAGAAAAAAAATCCTTTTAGCTAATATTTAATTCATTGAAATCAAAAATCAAAATTTTAAACTGCTGGAATTTTGGTAATAGGTTGTTAATTTGTTTTAGTTTACATTTTGAACTTGCAAAACCCTAGGAATTAGTTTTAATTAATTTTTAAACTTAGTTTACATTCAAATATAGGCTTTCCATTTTAACCTAGAAACTAAATAACTTAGGCTCCCTATGAATTTGACATCGGACTCACCGAGTTAAAACTACACCGCACACCCTTGCACTTGGGGGTTAATTTAGACGCACTTTCCTTTAGCGGTCACATATGCTGTTCACATTGTCAGTCAATTCATGTCAGCTCATCGCTCAGTTCATTATGCTGCAGTTCTTCATATCCTACGATATGTTAAGGGCACTTTATTCTATGGACTTCATTACTCTTCTCTGACATCTCTTGATCTTCGGGCTTATACCGACACTAATTGGACTGGTGATCTTACTGATTGGCGATCTACCATTAGATTTTACTTTTTCCTGGGTGACTCCCTTATCTCTTAGCGTAGCAAGAAATAGACTGTCACTGCCCGCTCTAGCACTGAAGCAGAATATTGTGCTCTTGCTGACACTGCACAGTAGTTACTTTGGCTTCGTTGGTTACTCTCTGACATGAGTGTGTCTCATTCTGCTGCTACTACTATTTACTGTGACAATTGGAGTGCTTTTCAAATTGCTCACAATGATGTTTTTCATGATCACACCAAACACATTAAAATCGATTGTCATTTTGTGCGTCAACATGTGGCACAGGGTACTATACAGCTTGTTCATGTGACTTCCGCTGTGCAGACTGCTGATTTGCTTACTAAAGTATTACCTCCTGGAAAATTTCATGAATTAGTTTCCAAACTCAAGTTAGTTTCTTCTATACCTCCTTGAGTTTGCGGGGGCATGTTATAAATATTCTAATATTTAGTTACTTTATGTATATCATACCATATTTCGTTATCTTGTTTTTTTTTTTGGGTAACGGGGGAAATCACCCGCTGGGCCCTTCAGACCCACCGAGTTGCAAACCCTCGGGAAAACTGGCGCGTTCCACCATTACGATTCCCCACTTAATTATCTGGCTTGCCTAGGAAGGGATTCGAACTCGCGACCTGGATACATCGCCCAAGCCTTGAGCTCGACTCTTGCTCCACTGAACCAAGCCAGCGGTAGTTTGTTACCTTATTTAGGTAATTAGTATTTAGAAAATTCATAAGCTTATATATATATACATATGCTACACATTAAAATATGAATACAATTATTTTTCTTAGGAATTTCTCCCTTCTAACACTTATAAATTATCCTATATATAAAAGTACCTTATATCTTCCTTTCTCCTAATGCTTTCTTCCTTCTTCTTTTTTTTTTTTTTTAACTCTCTTGAAGCTTGTGTAGTGTTTTTTTCCAATTATTTTTCCATTTATTTTTATTATTTTATTTTATTTTATAGTTGTCAAATTTTCTTCTTTTTTTTACTCGTGTATTTCTTCCGACACAACAATTTTAATATTTTAAAAACCTAAACTTATATTCATTTAAATTGTGTTTAAATCAAGAATCTATCAAAAAAAAATTTTTTTTTCAGGAACAAGGATCGTGTATAAGTCTTGTGGCATCTTACTCGTCTCTCCTCATATTTGCTTAGCTTTTTTTTTTTTTTTATTTCAAGAATTTCATTTGTTTTTTAATTCTTTTTCTATCTTTTTATTATTTTATTTCGTATGTATTTAATTTTCTTCTTTGTCTCACTAGCGCCTCTCTTTCGAGTCAGCTACTTCAATCTTTTGAAAATTTAAGCGTAGATTCATCTAATCAAGAATTTTTGCTTATGAAAAGAAGAAGAAAAAAAAAAGATTCAAAATTATTTCCCTTATTTGAATTGTGATAGAAAATAGAAAGAAAAAAGTATAGAGTTTAGGAAATTAAATAAAAAGTTATATATTGATAAATAGATTTTATTTTATTATTTTTTTATCTAGTTCATTTTATTTTTCTTTTATTAAATTGATGAGTATATTGATCTATTTGGAGAAAAGAAAAAGTATGGGACATATTTGAAATTTTATATTTTCTTTGCCTTTTCCTATTTTCTTCCTTCTCTTTTCTTGTTCATTTTTTTTCTCCAACCAAATCCTTACTCCAAACGATTAAAAAAAAAAAGAAATCAACAGATATTCAAAATTGTTTCTCTTATTTATATTTTTATTAAGAAATGACAAGAAAAGAAAAATACATGAGATTTGAATAATTAAAAATAATGAAATTAATAAATTGATAAATATTTGTTATTCTATTAGATGTTTAATTCATTCAAATAAACATGCATGTTTATAATTTTTATATTTTTTTCATTTTTTTGTCCTATCAAATTCTCATTCCAAATACCCTCTTAGCAAAATTTTATCTCCCCCTCTAAATGTTAGTAATTAATAGAACAGTAATGCCCAAATTTTATATCGTTTTCTCATCGAGTGGGAGGATAACTTTACATGATGGCAATTTTTATATAAAAAAATACTAATAATTAAATATATGAAACATAAGTAACTTAAATCCAAAGACACAAATTTGCTAACGAAATATATTAAGTTTATATTAATTAATTCAATTGATAAACAAATTTTATGAAATTTATCGTAATTAATAATATTTTTTTTGATAAAAATTAATGTGCATAATTAGACAACCAAAACTAGCTAAGGATGCAAATAAGTCCGGTTTTCTTGTGTTCAAGTTCATTGGTTTGCCAAGTTGTATTCTAGTAGAGCTTGGTTTCATATTTTGAGAGCGAGCTTGGCTCATATTTAGAAAAATATTAGTGATTAACCCATGCGATGCACGAATTTATTATATTATATATTTATTTTAATTTTAATTAAATTTTATATTAATAATTACTTAAAAAATTATTTTTTTAAACTATATACAAAAAAATAATTAAACTGTTCAATAAAGATTTA
Organism: Vitellaria paradoxa; assembly: GCA_019916065.1. Classification (NCBI taxonomy): domain Eukaryota; kingdom Viridiplantae; phylum Streptophyta; class Magnoliopsida; order Ericales; family Sapotaceae; genus Vitellaria; species Vitellaria paradoxa. Next base: position 52,274,304 of record CM034239.1, read on the forward strand.
ATTTATTAATAAATTACTTGTATTATAAATTAAGATAAAATTTAAATAGACTTTCAATATTTACTATTTAGTACACAAAAAAAAACTAAAAGTTTTAAGAACAATGAGAAATTTCATAAAATTTAAAAAGTTACATTAGAAATCACATTAAATAAAAATAGAACAAATTTTTAAAAACATATTTTGTTTATTAGAATGAATAAATTGAAAAATAAGTCAAAAATTTAAATTTTACTAATAATTAAAAATATAATATAAATTTAATTAACAATTACATTAAAAAATAAAATAAAATCTAAAATAATTATATCTCATATACTTGAATAGATGGACAAGAAAATAAGCCAAAAAAATATATAAATAAAAAATAATTTTAATGTAAAGGAATATCATATAATAAAAATAAATATAGTAATAAATATAAGGAGAACATCAAATAAATTGAAAAATAATGATAAATAGAGCTTTTTGCTGAAATTTAATACACAAAAATTTTAAATTTTAACAACAATAAAAAATATAATAAAATCTAAAAAATTATATCAACAATCACATTAAAAAATACAATAAAAATCATACCTTGTATTTTTTAGAATAAATTCAAAAAAATATAGCAAAGAGTAGATTTTTGCTATAATACACACAAAAATTAAAATTTTATCAATAACCAAAAATATAATAAAATTTAAAAACTAATATTAATAATCGCACTAAAAAATAGAATTAGATTTAAAAACTAAAACCTTATATATACATACATAAATAAAAAATAATTTCAAGTGATATTCATGAACATTCTAATTTGAATAAAATTAAAAATTTTAAATAAGTATGAATTATGTAAAATACTAATTTCTTTATAATTAAAATAACTAAATTAGATAACACGTGTGATTACACTTGAAAAGTGTAATTACAAACTCCCTAACTCAACACTTATTCATGTATTAAAATAAGTAAAGTTGAAGTTTTAGTGTTATTGTGTTACTTATACCTTTATTATTTTATTTGTAGGAAAAAGGGCAAGGATGTCGAAGTTTATAGCTATGGAAAGGGCCAAGAAGACAAAGAAAAAGTCATGGTTCGAACCTCATCTTCGATGGAAAAGACTAGCCCAAAGACCCAACCAAGAGAAGGAAATAAAGCAAAGAAGGAAAAACTAGACGGTCCCCACCGTCACCTAGACGGTCGGGACCACAGAAAGTTCAAAACTTCAGACGGTCCCGACCCCCTCTCCAGACGGTCGGGACCATCCGTGATTTATAATAGCCACGTGAAAGCTCCTCTTCTAGGGTTTTGTGGCATCTATATAAAGAGCTATTGCACGGCCAAGAGGGGGGGAAGCACTTTTTAATTTTGCACCTTCAATTATGTGTTAGAATAGAATTTTGAGAGTTTTTAGATTAGGTTTTTGGCTTGCATGCGTGGATTCATGATTTTTGTTGGAGCTTTCATCGTCGTCTTTGTAGTGATTCTTCACTTCATCTTTTACATTCGCTTTACGTTGTAAGTTACACTTTAATCTACTTCGTTTTATTTCGTTTTGTTTCGTAATATCATGTTTTTCTTGTTTCAATTCTCCTTCCGTATGATTGAATGCTCTTTGATTGTTTTTAAGATGCTTAAAGTAGTTTTAGCGCAAAACCCTAGTTTTTGATTCAACGAATCAAGAAAGGGTAGTTCACGAAAAGCCTTGGGGTGTTCGTAGTCCCTTCGCATAGGTTGCGAAACCCTTCGCGTAGGTTGCGAAACCTTTCGCGAAGGAATTTACCTTTCACAAATCTATTTTTTTTCTATTTCGAAAACATTCGAATACGAAAACCCTTAACCAAATCCGTGTGAGATCACTGGTATGGATTTTCGTAACCAATCATCAAATACTTTTGAATAGAATTAAAAATCAGATTTTTATTAATATTTTGGCGTTTAATTGAAAAACTCTAGGAAACAAAGGTCTTTAACCATATCCGCTTGAGATCACTGGTACTGACCTTTGATTATAACATTTTCAAAACTTTTCAAATTAAACCCTGTTCTTCAAACAAACACACCCCAAGGCAAAGTAGTGAACTACCCGGACTTGAAAGTTGGATCAAGAACCTTTTTAGTATTATGCTTGTGATTTAATTTAATTTATGAGTTGATTTATTCGCTTTAGAATTTAGAGTAGATGCTTTGTTTGCATTTTTAAATTAAATTGAATTTCTTTCATTTAGAATCTAAAACAAAATTTTGAGTTGCTAAAAAAATTAGTTTAGATTAATTTAGGTTCACCTACTAATTAAGAGAACAAGTCTAGAGCTTTTAACAAAGCCCTCCCTGTGGATTCGACCTCGGACTCACCGAGTTTTAAAACTACGACTGCCCTCTTGCACTTGAGAGGTAGAACCCGAAACACTTTTTAGGGTCGGTCAACGTGTCATAACTATAGCACAAATTAGGTCCTAGGAGGTGCAAGATAGTTTTTATTAGGTGTCACGTATCACAATTATAGCGCGAACTATGTCCTACATGGCACAGCAACGTTAAGAGACTCTACTTTATATATATATATATATATATGCACTTGTGATATGTCACGTGTGATGCACAAATTTGTCATATTATATGGTTAAGTTAAACGTATGATCATGTGTTAAAATAGTTAAGTTGTAGAAATAAATTTGAAAGTAATATATATTGTTATTTATGCAAATAGTAGTATACATTCTAATTTTAATAAAATTGTGAATAAGTGGTAATTATGTATAATACTAACTTTATTTGGATCATATAATTATAAATTAAGATAAATATAATTATAAATTTATGTTAAGAAATTAAAATCTTTATTTAACATGCTTATTATTTTTTTACATTATTTTGTTTAATAATAATAATGTTTATTATTAAAACTTTTATTTTAACATGGTAAATATTTTTTTGCATTATCTTGTTTAATAACAATAATAATATTTATTATGTTTTAACTAATAATTTATTAGAATGTTGAAAAAATAAAAAAATATGTTTTAAATAAAAATAAAAAAAATAAGGAGTTATATAACAAATAGAAGTGTAGATTAAATAAAAATATTGAGCAATATTCATGAACACTCTAGTTTGAATAAAATTAAAAATTGTGAATAAGCGGTAATTATGTAGAATACTAATTTCTTTATAAGATAATTAAGATACTATAATTAGGTAACACATGTCATAACTATACTTGTGTCACAATTATAATACAAGTTAAGTCCTACATGGCATAAGATAGTTAAAATTAGGTGCTGCGTGTCACAACTGTAGCGTAAGTTAGGTCTTATGTGGTACAGTAGCGTTACTAAACTCTACTTTATACATATATAATATGACTAGTGATATGTCTCATGTGACGGATTTGTCGTATTATATGACTAAGTTGAAGGTACTATCATATACTAAAATAGTTAAGTTGTATAAATATATTTGAAAATAATATATATTGTTGTTTATGCAAATTCAATCAAATAGTGAACATAAAACAAATTAAAATATTGATACCATCAATAGCATCAATTCAATTAAATTCACATTCTAATAATTAAAAAGAAAACAAAATAAAAATAAAAAAAGTTAGAGAAAAACAACACTTATATAATTAAATAATTTTTATAGTTATTGTTTCTACTATTTCTCCCACACTGTATATATATATATATATCAATTACATATAAAAACTTTAAAAAAATTAAAATTCAAGTACATACTTAGCAAATCACAACTTAAAGAAAAATTGTTGTAATACAAAGTCTTCGAAAATTTTGAAAGAAAATACAATTTCGTATCTATTTATGGATTTTGCATTCAGGAAAATTTTATTCTATTTAGATTAGAATACTATTTGGAAATCCTATCTTATTCTAATTAGAATACTATTTTGATCGAATTGAAAGTCCAAATCCATGAAAAGTTTAAGTGGTAATCAATTAGATTGATTTATCCATTGCCAATTTTATTTTTTTAATTTCTTGCATCATTTGATATTTTTAATAAATAATATTACAATATATATACATATATATATAGTTTTAATAAATAGTACTACAATTTGATTTAAGATATATCACTTATTTTGCTTGATGATAAAAATAATAAAGGATATGTTACTTGTTAATAGATTAAAGTTTCTATTTAATAGGTTAATTTTTTTTGCATTATATTTATTATTTTTAAATAATAATTTATTAAATTATAAAAATTAAAAATGAATAGTTATATGATAATTAAATAGAAGTGTCGATTAAATAAAAATATCAAGTGATATCCACGAACATTCTAGTTTGAATAAAATTGTGAATAAATGGTAATTATGTACAATACTAATTCTATTTAAATTATATAATTATAAATAAAGATAATTATAATTATAAATTTATGTTAATAAATTAAAATCTTTATTTAACAAGGAAATTTTTTTTATGTTATTTTGGTTAATAATAATACTATTATTATAATTATTAAAACTTTTATTTAATAGGGTAAATATTTTTTTGCATTATCTTGTTTAATAGCAACAATAATATTTATTATGTTTTAAATAATAATTTATTAAAATATAAAAAATAAAAAATGTATTTAAAATAAAAATAACAAATAACAAATAAGAAGTTATATGATAAATAGAAGTGTATGTTAAATAAAACTATCAAGTGATATCCATGAACATTCTAGTTTGAATAAAATTAAAAATTGTAAATAAGTAGTAATTATGTAAAATACTAGTTATTCGGTGGTGTTGCGGATGATCCAAGCCCCAAATTTGGAAAGATATCCTTGACACTGGTGCGGTGCTTGTCAAAGAACCTTCGATACTTCAGTTAGTAAGAGAGAACTTGAGAGAATATTTTGACAAAATAACGGTAAGGCAAAAAAAGTGTGTATGCCTTTCATTTTGAGAGATGGTGTATATATAGAGGTATAGCACCTGCATAGACATGATACATGTGAGCCTCACGTAATCATGATTTTTCCCCAATGATATTATGCCACGTGTATTTGTAAATCCTGAAATGATTTTCATAATTAATTATCAAAACCGTTATGTAACAGGCAGCGCTTTAGTAGGCGAGAATCATAGAATATGTTAGAATACCGTTATGATGTAGACGATCTTGTGTTAAAGGCGATGATCAGACAAAACCGACTGACCATTAGGATCCTTAATCAGTCGAGCGGATTGGACTCGCTCGAGTGACTCATATCTGTCGGGCGCACCCTATCACTAATTTTTTTATAAGATAACTATAATTAGGTGACACATGTCATTGTCATATACAAAGGTAACTATAATTAGGTGACACATGTCATTGTCATATATATCTCACAACCGTAGCACAAATTAAGTCCTATGTAGCACAAGATAGTTATAATTAGGTGCCACATATCACAATCGTAACACAAGTTAGGTCTTATGTAGCGCAACGACATTGACAGACTCTACTTTATATGTATATATTATATGATATAATATGATATCATTTAAATTTAAATATTATACATATTTTTATTGTAAAATAATTGAGATTAAATTTATTTAAACTCGTCTCACTTGGCAAGTGAATCTATTTCCATGTTTTTATTCGTTTGTAAAATTAATATAATATATATATTTATTTTTTCTAACTTAAGGTCACTTTGACACAAATGTTTTTGATAATTTTTGACTAAAAATTATAAAATTCAATCTTTAATGTGCTGTGATTTTTACCAAGTTAGAAATTATTTCTAATTTTTATAATTTTTTAATGTATGTAATAACTATTTACGTGATTGGTAAAATATTAACTTTAAAAAAAAAAAAAAAAGTTTAACTCTTACCAATGGCAGAGCTATGTTGTGACAGCGGGCAAGTGATCTCTTTTATTTTAAATGTAAAATTACCAAAATACTCTCAGTATTTTATTTTTATTAGAAATTAAACTAATTTAAAATTAGAATATTTTGACTTTATTAAAAAATTTTGAGTAAAAATTAAAATGAGTTTACAAGAATCAGCCTAAATAATTTTTTTTGTGAAAATAAGGTGCATTCCCCACTATGCTATTAAAATATTTTGTGCATAACACTAAGAATTATAAAATATAACATAATAAATTCTATAAATATTAAAATTTAATAATTATTATATTTTCTCTTTTAGTAACATTGGACATTATTAATAAATCTCAGATGCTGTTAAAATGGTTAATTGAAACATTAAACTGTGAACGTTTAATGCCTAAGAATAATTTTAGGATGGAGATATTAACACTCCTTTAAAAGTTTCTCTCACTCCTTGCCCTTTTCTTATTACTGCAAAATTTATTTCATGGTAAGCAATAGGGAAAGCTTTTACAAGTGTGCTAATATTCTCATTCTAATTTTATCTTTCTCTAAAATTAACATTGTTTCTCTCGTTGTCCTCTTTTTAAGTAATTGGTGCTCCCTTATTTGGAACATCGATCGATTTGTGGAGAGAGAACAAATAAAGAAAAAATAAAATTTATAATTTATTTAATTTTTGTATACTTAATTAAGTAAAAGTAAAATTTTATTAATAAATATCTATTCATTTTATTCTTATTTGCCTAACTCAATAAAAAAATTAAAATAAATTTAATTTATTCACTTCATTTTGTATTCCTACCATTTTGGCCTCGTTTGGTTTGCAATGATTTGATGAAAATCTTAAAAAATCTCTATAAATTTCTGTTAACTTTATATCACATTAACTTTTTTCTCTCATTACACGCATTACGAACTCTCCCCAAACCACAATTTATCTCAATTTATCTCATTTTTTCTTACTCCAAACAACCCCTTTATTTCACTTTGTCTTTTCTTCCATAAGTTCATGTCTAAAGATAGTCTTTGTCATGCCCCGAATTTCCACAACCCGAGGACACGAGGATTAAACCCTAAAGCCATCACAAATAAACATGCATCAATTACTATTAGAGCGGAAGCGAAATAATAATGCTGTATTCACAATTAAAATACTCCAAAATGTCTAATAAGTGCCACAAAGGGGCTACAAAATAATACGCCTCAAACAGGGCCCAAAATTTAAAATCCAAAGTACACGAAACATAAATAAAATAATTCAAAATCAGCCACACTATCTCATAAGTCCATCATGAGCATCTGCTCCTGCAAGATCAGCTATAGGGGGATGAGCATTAAACCGCGCGTGCTCAGTATAAAGCATATAAGAATAAGTTTCTTAATTATGCAAGGCAAACAACACTTAATTAACTTTGAAACTTAGTAAACTTCTCACCAATTTCACAATATTATAACTAGATCTATAATCATCATGCCATTTTAAATTAAATACAACTTAGCCTTGAACCTGCAGTTTCATACTAAATAATACCCATCAACTTATTCACAATGCACATTACAATATCATACTATGGGTCAGGTACTCTGCAAGGTTAATCTGTGATTACAAAACTAAACCCAAAATAAATCCTCAGGTCTAAGCTATGGGGTACAACTAGTCTCGCAGTCCTAGATGTACTCATCAAATCGACAAGCCTAAATTGTGGGGTACAACTAGTCCCGCAGTCCCAGATGTACTCATCAAATCCCCAGACCTCAGTCGTGGGGTATAATTGGTCCCGCAGTCCCAAATGTACTCATCAAATTCCCAGACTTCAGTTATGGGGATACAATTGGTCCCGTAGTCTCAAATATACTCGTCTTGCCTTAGTAGGCAAATCGGTCCCGCAGTCCGATACTACAGATACGCTAGAATAAGTTGTATATACATTTCGTAAGTTTCTAGCCTGTTGGTTATGCTAATCACCCTGCGCAGGTTTCGGGGCTTTCGACCCTTGGGCTCTAGAACCCACTCGTTATAGTACCCTTAACGACCCCAATATAAAAAATCAAGTCCTTTATTTAACATCACATCACATACATGTTAAATCCCTAAATTAGATTTCTTGTGTTCTTTTATTTACTTTATAAGTTTTATGAAGTGTAAATATATTCCGAGCCTAAGTTTCATGTTGCCCCTCTATAAATATCATTCTCATAACAACATTTATCAAATAAATCTCAACCAACCATATTCAAGAACACATGTATACATCTAGCTTGGTAAACAAAATTTTATATCAAGCATGTCATGACAAAGAAAGATTTAAGACATAAATTTTGATAATTCATGAAAATTAGAAAATAAAATATTTTCAGCTAATTCAAAAGCCTTAAATGCTTAGAACTAACCACAGCTTCATAAAAATAAAATTATAAATTTATTCAACAAACTAATTAATATAGATTTTAAGAAAAACAAAATGAGGTATATCTATTTAGAACCACACAGAACAGCTCACTTTCACAATTTTTATAAAATCTATTTTCAGTCCAAAAATTATGAAATTTTTACACAAAACTTACTTACATGTCTAGTTTAACATATAAAAATTTCAAATATTAAATTGACCTTTATTTATACTTTTCATACCAAAAAATCAGACTGTGGTCAGTGTAACAATGTAAATCAATTTTATATAACAAATTATTGGTCAAAAAATTATAAGAATTTCACTGTAGAATCTTCAACATGTCAAATTTCATATATAAAATTTGTAGAAATTAATTTAATCTCTAGGTATCATTTTTATACCAAAAATAAAACTGTTGTCTGCACAACAATTTAAAACAAACAGTTAATTTTCACAATTTTTAATAAATTCATTTTAACTCAAAAAAATATGAAATTTTTATTGGATATTATTTTGGATATGTACTCCCACATATAAAAATATCAAAAATTAGTTCAACGCCTAGGTATGAGTTTCATGTAAAAATATTGTGCTGATCCTAGCAGAGAGATCCCAACCATACAGTCAAGTTTAACTATTTTTAATAAATTCATTTTAATTCCAAAAATTTTTAAATTTTTACTGGACACTCCTCTATATACCTAGTTGCACAGATAAAAATATCAAGATTTAATTCAATCTCGAAGTATGATTTTTATAGAAAAATAGTGTACCCGTTTCAGTATGAAAGTTCCAGAATTTCACCTAATCAAGAATCAATTCATAGAATAAGTTTTCATCTCTTGCACATATACATAAAATCATATACAAATTTATTTTGCAAAACATGAAAGATACCTAAATCTATATGCTGAACCCCACCTACCTCACTACACACGTAGATGATCAGTGTGTACTGCGTTACTACCAACTCAAGTTGGTCATTTTTCTCTCTACGAAAATCTCCAATAAGAAACTTACTCCAAACTACTCACGAATTTAACCCGAATGCACCTTGAAGGATTTTAGAAGAAACCCTTTTTTTTTTTCTTCCTTACACGATCTTGCAAGTACGGTACAACGGCTCTACTCTCTTTCTTTCTCTCTCTAGATCAAGTGTTGAGGAAAAAAATTTGGGAACTATTTGTGGAGTGTTTAAATATACAAAATGCTTATCCACACTCACCCAAATAGGTACGTGTATCACTCATAAATTTCTCATTAAAACTCACTCCCAAGCTTCCCATGGAAGCCATGCTTTGAATCCCCCTTAGTTAGCCTTTGGCCTTTACCACATTTCATTAATTCCTTGCCACCGACCTCAGCCAATGGAAGTTTACCTTCCCTCTGAACCAATGGAAACCACCTTTCTCTTCCCTTGACTAATCAAAATTCACCCATCACACATACATGTATATATAAAACTAGCATTAAATATATACATGCACACTAGCACATTAATATAAGTATAATTTAGTATTTAAGATATACATCCCACTAATTACAAATTAAATATAACATAAATAAAAATAAATAAGAGCAAAATAAAATTTTGGATAAATAAATAAATAATAGAATAAATACAATTTTATTTATCAAAAATTTCGAATCTTTATAGTCTTGGTGAAAATTCTAAATCCATTCCTGACTCTTATCAAATAAAAAATAAATTATAAAATTCAAAAGTTATTAACAAAATTTTGCACGTCCAAAGAGTCCAGAGTCAAACTTGAAATATTTATTAGGATTTATTTTACTGACACCTTATATGGTTTTGATTTTGTACACTTATGCATATGGAACAATGAAAAGTAGGAAAAGTTTACAATAATTCTTTTTGATATTTTTTATAATATTTCAAATTGTGTTGCTTTGGATAAAAAACTAAAGAAAAAAAATTCAAATTTAATACAGTCTCTAGACTCAAATCTAAGGGCCGTTTGGACGGTCAAAAGTTGCCAAAATTATAAAAAAAATTTGTAAGAAATGTCAATTATTTTTTGGTATTTGAAAGACTAATCAAAATAATCCGTTGAAACGGTGCAAAGTAAGCCATTCTAATAATTTTAGTCAAAAAGTAGTACGAAAACTTGACAAATGTTAAAAAAAATGAGAAAAATGAATAACATTTTGCAGTTTTGTAAAATTTTGTAAAATTTAAATTTTAAAAATAAACACACAACAATCAAAAATGACAAAAGTTGATAAAAGTAAGTAAATGTTTAAAATTTTTTGTAATTTTCAGTGATTTTTGACCTAACCAAACAGGTCCCTAATACACTTTATAGAATATATTTTGAGCAAAAAGTATATCAGATTTGAGTGTAGAAAGCATATTGATTTAAAAAGTTTTTATTTTTCATTTATTATTCAAAACAACGTGATTTTAAAATATTAAAAAAAATATTAAAAAAATTATTATAAACTTAGGCGGTATTTAGTTGATAAAAAATTAGTTAAAAATTAATAAAAATAAAAAAATATGATATAAAAATGATATATAAAAAAATTTAATCAAAAAATACAAAATTTAGTTATAATTAATAAATTTTAATAAATTTTGATGCCCTAAATAGAAAGTTAGTGATTCTCAATCAGAAGTGGGGTTGGCTGTGGAGTGCGCGACGGTGTACTTTTTATTGCATCTAGCTGATGCCACGTGCCGATTTTCATACACGTTTGCCAGTGAACCCCACTGATCGTAATTAATGTGAATGGAACGCCACTGTTTTATCTTCTCGCGCCAACAAAAATTATCTCATCATGTTTCAACCACTACGGTTGAGGTGGGGTTTGGATGGTACAAAAACATAAAAATTGATGTAAAAATAATATATGATGAAATATAATGAGAAAAAAATACAAAAAGTTAGTTAAATTTAATAAATTTTAGTTGATTTTAATAAACTAAATACCCTCAAAAACATTCTTGAATAAAATATTAATCTTTAAGGTCCTATTAAATAGTATTTTGAGATATTCATTAAGAATCAATAAATATATATTACATAATAACATATCACACGTTAACAAAATTTACTTAAAAAAATTATAAAATATTATTACATGACATATTTTTATTAATCCTGAAAGGCACCTATTAACAAATGTCTAATCTTTTAATGCTTTCAATTATCATGACCTTTTTTCACTTTTCTCATAATTTTAGATTTTGTTCTTTATGATTATAATGAGCTAATAAAATTTCTTACTACTATATTATTTCAAGAAAATTTAACTGAGAAAAAAATAACTAGATGTTTTTAAGCAGTGAATTTCACAATTTTTAAAATTAATTTTTATGAAAAAACAACTAATTAATAATATAAATAATTAAATAAAATTTTCAAGTAAACAATAATAGTTAACCTTCAAAAATCTCAACTCCAAGGGTAGAAACGAGTTGAACCTTTTTCAAGCTATTCAAACTCAATTCGTGATTAAAACGAAATCGAATCAAATTTAAAAAATTCAGCTCCAAAGCTCATGAGTCAAGTCGATAAAATAATATATGTTATAATATATTTTTAATTTTTTTAATTTATTATATTTTATACTAAAACGACATAATTCTAATTTAATTGAACTTTTCGTAAGTTGATTTCGACTTTAAATTCTTATTAGCCAACCGAATTCGAATTTATACAAAAACACTTGAATTTAAATCAAGCTCAGATGAGTTAAATCTCAACTCAGTTTAGTTTGTTCCCACCCTTACTCAACATAAGCTGGCATGTCATGCCTAGTTTTTGATCACTTTCCAATAGTTGGATGCTTTTGTAGAAGCATAATAATAGTGAGTCGGAATGAGCTGCCATGTCATGCCTGATTTTTTATCACTTTCCAATAGCTGGATACTTTTGCAGATGCATAATAATAGTGAGTGGGAACGAGAATAGGATTAGACTTTTTCGTCCATGTGTAGTTGCGATTGAGTTATTTATTAAAAATATTTATTTTTTAAAATTTTTATTTCTAAGAGTACATCGATCGCAGGTCAGAGAATTACACTCTTCAAGTTCCAGTTGATTGAAATCAAACACATGAGCTGGTGTTAATATCCTAATAAGAAATTTTTATACTTTTAGGAAAAATAAAACATGATATTTGATAATATTGTCATTAAAAGATATCTTAATGTGTTTCTTATTTTAAGATAATAGTCACAAATCACTACAAGAAAATAGAGTATGGAGAATGAAAGTTTTTGCAAGTAAACTTATTTTCTTACTAATATTAGGTATAGGCGAAGAAAAAAAATTTATTTAAAGTGGTTAAAAATTTTGAGATTTGTAGAAATATTATTAGGGTTTGTGAAATAGTATTAGAATTCGTAAACAATTTATTGAGATTTGTAGAAATTTATTAGGATATGTAGATATATATAAATTTATAAAAATTTTACGAAATATAAGGAGTACAAAATATGTTAGAGAATTTTATAAGTTTTTGGAGATTTTAGAGATTCTCAGTATTTTCATTGTTTTTTGGAGTGCCAAATAGGCCAAAAAGGAGAAAAAAAACTTTGAATCTTTATTTTTTATTTTCTTTTAATACATTCTTAATCTAAACATAATTTTAGGGATGTTTTGTTTATTTTCATGGCTGTCACATTGAATTTCGCCACTTTATTTGTTTATTTATTTATTTTTTGAAGCAACTTACAATATCTTATTTTACTATATGTTTGTTATATTCACATATTTAAATAAAAATAAAAAAATATGTTAGTATGTCGCGTAAAAGTATTTGACACGTAACAATAATGTATTTGACATCATTGAATATGAATATGACATCTATCATATGTAATAAATTACATCAATAATCAATAATGTATTATTATATAGACATAAAAGATTCATCAAGTAGATACCCGCATCCTTCACTATAAATTTAAGGAGAATGATATATATTTTCCATGTATATCATTCACCTCGAATTTGATGCCTTGAGAAAAACCTAGGAGAAGTTGAGAAAGTTTTAATTAGCTATCACTAGAATAAAGAGCTTATTTTTTATTTTTAACAAGAAAAGATCAAAATGTAGAAATTTTTTCAAGAGGGGGATTGTAATCTATTTTATATGTTCAAGTATAATCTTACTCAATATAATTACAATACAGAGATAGAGAAGGGAATTAATTTGAAAATTTACAAAGCAATCGTAATTTTTAAATAATTGAGGGTTTTCTTAGATAACTAAGATTTTAAATTAACGAATTTGTGATTAAAATTGTATTATAATATAAGTGGTAGAGTTAAAAAGTAGTGGTGCCACTACTTGACCCACTATTTTAAGGGTTTCAAATAATTAATTTTTTTAATGATTTTAATTTTTTTTTTATAAAATCATCATGCTAAATTACTTAAATCTATGATGAAATTCCTCTAAATTAATAAAGTTATATTTGAGTAATTTTTTTGTAAATAATTAGTACCAAATTCCTTAATTTTAAAGCCATAAATATAAAAGCAAGTTAAATTTTTGGTTGCTAATGGGAGGGCAAAGAGAACAAAAATGGAAACAAAATTCTAATATTTGATATACATGTCAATGAATTAATTAGAGTGAGAATTCCTTTTCTAATGTTTGATAAATATAAATATATTTAGAAATAGAATGGAAATATAAATTAAGAAGTTAAATTACAATTTCTAAATTAATATGTTATTCACAGTTATATATATATATATATATATATGACAAAATGAATCAACTTATTTTTTTGACATGTTATTTACGCTTCTTAAAAAAATCTTTAAATAAAAAAATGACGTGCTCATTTAGCCAACACATAAATTTGTTTATTTTAATTGTTTTTTCAATTTATTGAAGGAAATATAAGATGAGAAAATCATTAAAAAACAAATTTTGGTGAAAAAAACTGAAAAAGACAAAATAATGGCAAAAATGAACTTATTTCAAAGACACCGAACATATAAAACCCGTAGCAATCCCAAGAGTTTAATAAGGAAGAATATTCCAAAAGAATATAAAAAAAAAGATTGAAATGTCCCTTTTTATTTTTTATTTAAAAAAATAATAACACTCCAAATTGAATTTTTCATACTCCATTTCTTTTCACAATAAAAATTGTCTATTTAAAATATGAAGATTCTAATTATTTTAATGTAAAATATTTTATTAGAAAACACATTTACATTTATGTTTTTAGCCTAAAACAAATAAAAATTTAAATAAACTGAGTCAAAAAATAAAATTGAAATACCAATATCATTTTCTTTTTATTTTTATTTTAATGTGAAAAATATTATTTATGGCCACTTGTGACCAGTATACCTGTTGTAACAAAGGAATGTCTCAATTAATATTATTGTATATATAATTATTGAAGTAGCCACATGTGGTCATAACTTATATACTATCCACAACTGCGTACAAGTTGCATTAATTGGTCTTTTCAAATTTTTGTTTTTGAATATTTTTAAATAAAAAAGAAAATTTTTGTCCCTAGGATTAAGTCGAGTAGCCCGTGGGTATAATTCCCTTAGAGATCATATAGGTTCGATTCTTGACTCAAACGGGATGTGTGTGAGAGGTAGCGTGCATCTTCCTAATTTATCTATTGCTTACGCGATTCGTTGGAGACTGTAATTAATCGGTGTAAATTTCGGATTACCAAAAAAAAAAAGAAAAAGAAAAAATTTTCCTTTTCCTTTTTTGCTCATTCAATTTCTAGTCGAACGGGACAAAAATCTTCGCAATTGCAATGCGCCTCTAGTTTGATATGGGGCCAATATCTGGGGCAAAGTCACTACCAAAAAAACAAACCAATTCCAAGACAATGAAAGTTGAGAAGACAATCTCTTCATGCAATGAATTACGCTGTACGTTAATTTTGATGAAGAGTAAGTACAAGTAATATCAATAATATTGGGTTATTTGTAATTATGTTAAGATTTATTTGATAAATTATTTTCCTAATCTCTTAAAGTTCTCCACAAATAAGGTTCAAAAAATCCTTTGTAAGAAAAATATATGTATCGGAATAAAATACTTTAAAATTTTTATTTTTATTATTTATGTAGGTAACGCTAATCGCTCTCTCCTGACACATCTTCTCTCGCCCACATGTCGATTTCGTGAAGTGGCACCTAACAAAAACTTTAACCTTCCAAATTGGCTCAAGGCTAAGCACAATGTGTCTTACCTTACCAAGCAATCCTTAGTGAATAACTCCCTCAAACGAGCACATCCTCGAGAACTAGCGCCCTCCCTCAAGCGAGCACTCTCCCCTCAAATCTCCCATTTGAGAGGCCTCACCTCCTATCATCTAAAAACAATTTTCGAGTCAAAGGGATTTTCTCCAATATGCTTACTCGGAGCCACTTACAAAGGCAGTGAAATTGAGGCACAAGAAAAAGTTCGTTGAGCTAGCAAGGGAGTTGCTCGACCTACTAAGAGAGATGTCCACGGATGCGTTAAATGCACTCAATCACCTAACATTTAATGTCTATAACCACCACGTCTAACGGACGTGCATCTCTTCATCGTTAGCCAAGTCACCTAGTTAATGATAATGGTAGGATTAACAGGTGATCGTTAAATCTCTCAAACACCACTAACCTTTCCAAACATTCTCCTAGGTTATCCATTCTCCTTAGTATCCGAGCTACTAACTTACGTCCTTTGATAATGTAATTATTATAAATACTTGTTTAGTTACTGTATATTTAAGTGCTTGTTTGGAGTAATTTTGGTCAAAAAAAAAAATCAAATTTTAGATCGCTGGATGCATGTTAGGTGTATTTCTCGAAAAGTATAAAATAATTAGTAAATGTTGGAGAGAGTTGGTAGAAGTAAAAAAAAAATTAAAAAAAGTTAGAGAATTTCTATGTAAAAAAGTTGAAAAAAATTTAAAAAAAGTTGAATATTCCTTTGCCAAATTTGGCATTACAAACGTACACGAAAGTGGTATTTGGATTACCAAAAAAATTAAAAATAAGTATAAAAATGATATGTGACGAAATTTAATTAAAGAAAATTAAAAAAGTTAGAAAAAATTAGATTTTTTTTGAAGGTCTAAACACTCCCTAAGACCCTTGTTTGGAGAAGTAAAAAAAAGCAAAAAAACCAAAATTTGGTGTTTTAGGTATTTGATAAAACAAAAAGTTATCAATTTTCTTGAATTAACAAATTGTTGAAATATCAACTTTTGTTGACTTGAAAAGAGATATAATGATCATTTTACTTTAACCAACTTAAAAGTTATTAAAAATTCTACCAAATACCTAAAAAAAATATCAAAAATTATTAAATTTTTTTATTTATTTTATGAAACATGCAAAAAAAATTTTACTCACTAACTTTTATAAAACAAATTACCAAAAATTACTTAAAAATTTAACTTCTAAGACGGTGCTAAATATGTTTCTTTTTTTTTTTGAAAGGTAAGTGCTAAATATGTTTAGTTGTGCAATTTGACTCATTTGAATCATCCACACGACACATTACGCCATAGTAACATGTCACAGAAAAATGGACGGTTGTAGATTGCATAAATCACCAATTCAGCGACGGTGCATGCTAACTTTACTATAAGATAGTGCCACGTGGAAGGAAAACTAGATTATGTAAAGGTCGGAATAGCGTCCAGATTCAATGTACCACGAATTCTGTATTCTCTTGCTCTCTTTTTTTAAAATTTGAATAAAAAAAATAAGAGAGAGATAGAGAGGTGGGGGGGAGCCCTGCAAAACCCACGCCCACCGGAGCTCGGAGGCTATACATATAACAACTTGAATCCAAGCTTGGGTCCAACCGTCCGCGTCTCAAACCTTAAGAACTCTCTAATGGTGTTCACCTCTTCTTCTTCTATAATTCACAGCTCGATTACTTCGTCAAATCCAATTCCATTGTTGAAGTGAAAGAAGAAATGAGAAATTATGTTGAAAAGAAAAGAATTGTATTTATGTCTTATTATGTACAAAAATATAAGGAAGCCTATATATAGGCAAAAGTAGAAAATAGAATTGGAAAGTAAAACAAAAACCAATAATGAAAAGGATTTTCTAATTTCTATATATATAATATTATAATTTTTGAATTTTTATATTCTATATATGTTAACACCCTCTCTCAAACTCAAGATGGTAATGAAAAGACCAACTTGAATTTGGACACAAACTCCTAATGACGACCAGGAGGATGAGATGTAATGAAGATATTTGCAAGCTGGTTGGTAGAAGAAATATAGGACAACTGAAGAGTGCCTTGCTTGGCATAGTGACGAATGAAATGACAGTCAATCTCTATATGCTTCGTACGCTCATGAAAGACATCATTATGGGCAATCTGAATGACACTAGTATTATCACAATACAGAGAAGTACTAGTAAAAGAGAGACCCATATCTGCAAGAAGCCAGCGAAACCAAAGGAGCTTAGAAGTAGAGTCAGCAAACGCACGATATTCAGCCCCAGTTCTAGAGCGAGTAATGACAGACTGTTTCTTATTTTGCCAAGAGATTAGTGAAGTGCCAAGAAAGAAACAATACCCAGTAGTAGAGCGACCAACAGGGTCACCAACCCAATTAGCATCTAAAAAGGCATGCAATTGTAATAGTAAGAATGAGGAAAAGAAAAGTTCATGAAATAAAATACTCTTGATACACCTCAGAATTCGAAGAACGGCTGCATAATGAGTAGATCGGGGTGTATGCATAAACTGGTTAACTAAAGCAACAGCATAAGAGATGTCTAGATGAGTCACAGTAAGATAAATGAGACTCCTAACAAATTGTCGATAAAGAGTAGGATCAGACAAGAGTTTACCCTCAGTTGCAAGTAACTTCACATTAGTCTCCAAAAGACTATCAACAGTTTTATTATCAGTGAGACCAGCTCAAGATAGAAAGTCAGAAGCATATTTAGCTGGGAAGAGATAATATCCCCGAGAACTGAAAGTGATCTCAAGACCTAAGAAATAGCTAAGTTTGCCCAAATCCTTCATTTCAAAGTGTTGATTAAGAAACTACTGAAGTGCATTAATTCTAGATAAATCATCACCAGCTATAACCATATCATCAACATAAAGTAGTAGAATAATGATACCAGTAGAGGAGCGACGAATAAACAATGTAGAATCATAGAAAACCAAGCCCGAGGAGACTGTTTAAGCCCATAGAGTGCTGTACGAAGTCAGCAAACTTTTTGATGAGGATGAGCATATCCAGGAGGAGGTGTCATGTAGATCTCATTAGTAAGATCACCATTAAAGAAAGCATTTTTTATATTCATCTGCAATAATGTCCATCGTTGAATAGCTGCAACGACAAGTAAGGACCAAAAAGAAGTCAGTCGATCCACAAGAGCAAAAGTCTCCTCATAATCAATGCCATACCCTTAAGTAAATCCTTTCACAACAAGGCAATCTTTATATCACTCCATTGATCCATCTGCGTGAATTTTTATTTTATAAATCCATTTACACCTTGTTGTAGTTTTGTGAGGTGGCAAGTCAATCAGGTCCCAAGTACGGGAAGAAATAAAAGCATTAAGTTTATCATTCATTACTTGTTGCCAAAGTGGGTCAGAACTGGCCTTGCGATAAGAGCGAGGCTTATAAAGAGAAGCAAAAGCAAAATAGCAATAATAATCTTTAAGATAGGAAGGAAGAGCTCTTACCTGGTTGGGATGGTGAAACTCAGGTGATGATAAAGTAGAAACAGCAAGAGAATGCTTAAGAGTAGAAAGTGGAGGTGAAGAATCCACAAGCGTGCCACATGAGTTGGGTAAGGACGTCAAGTGGTCACCTTTCAAAAAAAAAAACAAAAAGGAGGTCAAGTGGTCACCTTGAGTGTTTGAAGAACCTGCATCATAAGGGTTAGTATCGGGAAAGAGAGTAATAGAAGAATCAGTAAAAATAGGTGAATGATGAGAAGGGCTAGAGGGAAGTTTAATCATGTCAGTAAATAAACGATATTCCCAGAACTGAACATGACGAGAAATATGGAAGCGCTTGGAAATGGGATCATGACACCGATAGCCTTTTTATTCAATACTATAGCCAAGAAAACAATATAAGCAAGAATGAGGCTCTAAGTTGGTACACTCATGTTGGGGAAGAAGGATAAAACAAGCACAGCCAAAAATTTTGAGACACGAATAATCTGGTACCTTCCCATACAAACGCTCATAAGGAGGGTAATTAAAAATTGTGGAAGAAGGAACCCTATTAATTACGTAAACAGCTGTGAGAGTGGCTTCTCCCCAAAATGTTTCAGGTAAAGAAGCAGAGATGAGAAGTGAACGAATGGTATTTAAAATATGATGATGTTTCCGTTCAGTACGACCATTCTACTGGGATGTATAAGGACAAGATAGATGAGGAAGAGACCCATTATTTTCAAGATCTGCAAGGACAAAATTATCCTTATATTCATAGCATTATCAAAACAAAAAATTTTAATCTTACGAGAAAATTGAGTCTGGATCATTTTGTGAAAATTATTAAAAATTTTGGGTAACTCAGATCGACTATGAAGTAAATAAATCCAAGTATATCTTGAAAAATCATTAACAAAAATTACAAAATAACGACTCCCTCCCTTAGTGGCAATAGGAACAGGTCCCCAAATATCCGGATGAACAAGATTAAAAGGTGCAGCAGAAATAGAATCATTTTTATTAAATGATAAAGCAGTTTATTTCCCTAATTGACATGGTAAACAATCAAAAGAAAAAAAAAATCAACAGGACCTAAATGTCCCTTTAACGCTAACAAACGAACACTAGACAACAAAATATGACCAAGACGAGAATGCCATAATCTGGAGGTGATGGTGACAGCCGCAACTGGTGGAGAAGCTGATGAAAAAGGACTCAGAAGATGTAAGGAAGTAAGCTCAAAGTGGTGACCAACTTTACGCCCTGTCCTAATCAACTGGTCCGTCCGAGGATCCTGCATAACATACCCACCATTAGAAAATTTTACAATGTAACTAAGTTTAACAAGTTTACCCACAGAGAGAAGATTTAAGGATAACTAGGGAACAAGATAAGTATTAGGTATGCAAAAATTATGATTAGTGATAGAGCTAACATGACTAATTGACATATGGGAACCATTAGCAATATAAATTAATGGAGCTTGCGAAAAAGATTGATTATGAAAAAGTAAGGAAGAGTCAGAAATCGTGTGGTTATAGCAAACAGAATCAATATACCAGGGGGACATAGACATACTTGTGGCAGTAGACAAAGCAAAAGAAAAGCGGGTGATAACCTAGTGGACTATAGCCTCAACATTGCAGCAATAAAGGGATGAAGGAGTGGTAGAACCTGGGTGTCCAGAATAGGATACAACAGTAGTTTGATGATGGGGCTGAGATCTGGAGCTCTTAGCCTTGAGCTTAGGGTAATCGCTGATAAGATGACATTCATTCTTACAATAATTGCACTAGACTTGGTTGTGTTTTGAAGATGCAGCGGAAGAGGAAGACACAACAGAAACTCCCTGAGTGGGGATGCTAGCCATGACTAAGTCTAAGGTCTATAGTTGACAAGTCTTCTGGTGGGTTTCCTAAGAAAGAAGCTCAGTGAGAGCAACTTCAAGGGATGGTAGAGGAAAGCGATGCAAACGAGAAGCTTGAGTATTCTCAAATTCGTTTCGAATCCCCATCATAAAGTGAATGAACTGGCGTCAATCTCTATATGCTGCAAATAAATTAATAGACTCAGCATCTTTAAATGAGGGATTGACTTACGAGAGTTGATCCCAGAGGCTATAGACTTGGGCATGATAGTCGATAATAGACTGAACAGGCTCTTGTCGTATTTGATAGAGCTTCGATTCCAATTGGAATTGTAGAGCAGCATCACTAGTGCAATTATACCAATTTGCTAGAAACTCCCATGCAGCATGAGCATTTTGAAACTTACGTAGAAGACTTTGAATAGCAGGAGTTGAAGTATTGATAAACCAAGAAATAACCTTACAGTAAGTGTTGAAAGCATCGAAAACTGGGAAAAACTGGAAAAATCCAAAAAACTGGAAAACTAAAACTGAAAGCATCGAAAGCAAATGTTCACCCTCTATTGTGTGCAGAGAAAAAAATGAGTAGAAAGGGACAGTCCGAGTCATAGGGGATGGCCAGAGTAGGAGACGCATCATGTCGACTATGCGGACTGCGTGTATGAGAAATGGAGACAGCGTTGATTTTAAGTTTATTTATTTATTTTTTAAGTTAATTTTAAATTGATTTTAAATGGGTGTTAACGGGTTTGTAATTAAACCCACGTAAAAATAATTAATTTTTTTAATAATTATTTATAAAATTTTATTTTTGTAACAACAAATAATGTCATTGTATATATTTCAATGACCAAAAATAAAATTTGACATAATAAAAATTTTAATCTCGCCAAAATAATAAAATTTTTGGCGCCAAATTTCTCTTACTTTTCAGTGACTAGAATTAGTAACGACAAAATACTTTTGTCACTGAATATTATTCAATTTAATTTAGTTTAAATTAATAATAATTATTTAGATTAATTTAATTATGTTATTTATTTATTAAATTAATTAAATGAAATAAATTTGTAATTATGTTATTTATTAAAATTAATTTTAGTTTAGTAAAATATTAGAATAAAATAATTTATCTAATGTAATGCAACACAAATGAATAAAGTGTTAAAATTAACAAAATATTTATAACGAAAAAAAGAGTAAAAACACTTTCTTTTTTCCGTTAAGTTTTTACTTTTTTGGGAAACAAAAAAAATAGATTTAGGCCCCTTTGATAATGTTTTTGTTTTCTATTTTTCTATATATATTTACAAAATTTTACAATTATGATTATTCTGATATAATTTGTAATTAATTCCACTGAAATTATGTAGCCGGTTGGACGTAGGGTTTTAGTTTTGAGTTATATTCCAAGACCATGCATTTTTTCTTTAATTGTCAGCTACTTTTTAACCATGCTGTTCTTGCAGACGCATGAATTGTAGCCTTGATGTAATTGAAGCCTGCTTTTAATACGTATATATGCTCCAACCTCCTTAATATCGCTCTGTAATTTATTAGTACAATAGAATGAAAAGATGCTTTCCTTTTCAAGCACTGACATTGATCCTCAATTGATCTCTTTCACTTACAATTACGGTAACATCACTGTAAATCTACTAAATGTCTTTTCTTTTCAAGCAGAGGAAATGGCTGGCTCTGGCACCAGAAAGAATCGGTCTGGCAAACCATCTGGCCAATGTTCCACTAGTTATGATAAAAGCATTGAGTGTGGCCAGTGCCACAAACCATACAAAGACCAAGAGGAGCTTTACAAGCATATCCAGCAGCAACATGTCCGCAAAATCTTTGGTAAACCTGAAAAGAAATGGAAAGGTAAAATTCAGACATGACATGATTTAACAAAAAAAAAAAAAACCATAATTATGTTCTAATAATTAAACTAATTTGGCAGGCAAGGGAAAAGGAGGCAAATGGTGAGATGAGATGAGAAAGTACAGACCCGGTGAATATGGCATTGTGTTGAATCTCTTTTTTTTTTACCCTTGGATTTTGTGTTGATCTTTCTTTTTTTTTTTTTTTTTTTTCCTTTTTCCATTTACTACATTTTGTGTTCGATTTTGCCACGAAATTGAAGTTGCGTAGGAGAGCAAACATTACAAGAAAATATGAAACAATTTGCTATTGTATAAGCTGAAAACTTCTTTTCTTTCCCCATAAAATGGTTGGCTAGAAGGATGAAGATAGATAGAATTACTCTTTTTTTCAGTTTTGTATTCTTTAGATCTGTCATTGAGCCTTTAGGCCTTTTCTGCATCTTCACGATGCTTTTGTATGAAACTCAATTGCTTATTAGAAAAACATGATAAGGGAAGATCAAAATTGATGGCAAGATATTGGACGAGGAGACGGGTGTAAATGAAGGCATTGCCCAATTCTATTCCAGGTTGTTTAAGGAGAGAAGGCAGTAGGGGCCCCTTTTGGATGGCTTGGAATTTGCAGCACTTACCACAGAGGAATCCAGAGAACTTTATAAGAGTTCTAAAAGCAGAAAGTTTAGTTAGCACTGACGACAATACTCTACGCTCAGATGGAATGACAATGGTTTCAATCTTGTTGGGAAGTAATAAAGGTCGACACAATGAGGGTGTTGAAAGAATTTTTCAAAGGAGGGGCATTTGTAAGGAGTCTCGATGCTTCTTTCATTGATTTGATGGGGGATTGACAGTCTCAATGCTAGCTAATGGCAACACAGTGAGTTTTTGTTTTTTTAATCCACCAAGGGACTAAGCCAAGGAGACTCTTTCCCAGCTATTACCTATACTAGTAATGAAAGCTTTGAACAAGCTCACAACTAAGGCCGAGGAGGAGGGTTTTTGAGAGCGCTTAGAGTTAAGAGGTTCAGGCACTCAAGAGATGTAGATTTCATAACTTGTGTGCATAGATGATTAAAACATTTTTTTCCCCGGTTGAAACTAATCCTTTAATCTTGAGGCATCTTAAGTGCATTTTGTAATGTTTTGAAGTCAGGTTGGGTTTGAGAGCGATCCATATCAGAGAGGTTCAGGAGTTGGAGGTTGGGCATTTATTATGGGTTGTAGGATCAATCTCCCGCTGTCGCATTTAAGATTACCGTTGTGCTCTTCTTTCAAGGCAGGGAGGTGGGAGGATATTATTGACAAGTATCAAAATAAGTTGACGGGATGGGAAAAAGGGTTCTCTCAAAAGGGGGTTGGATAATTCTTATTAACCACTAGTATGACAATTTTTTCATGTCCCTATTTCTCTGCATCTGTTGTGAAGACTTTGGAGAAACTACAGCATGATTTTCCATACGAAGGAATGTTGGAAGAAGGAAAGGTCTGGACTGATTAGTTATGAGGGAATGGAAATCAAGACTTCAGCTAATCATGAAGCCTCTCTCAGAAAATCGCTTCGTAGATTTTTCACGCGTGGAGGTAAGTGGCAGTGGCAGTGGCATCGGCGGAGGCTAAATATGATCCGGACAAGTGCGAGTGGATTGGAGAGAGGAGCCTACGAGATTTGTATCTAGGAATTTTTGGCATGGCAGTGAGTCCAAATGGTACTGTTGCAGATTTGGAGTTAATGGAGTGCTTGCCAAGAAAGTATAATTGAGAAGGAAATGTCCACGATTGGAGTAACAAACAAGCCTTCTGGCTAGACTTTACGTCGCAAAGGTGGGAGAAGCATAATCTGCAACAGTTTAGCGACTACGTGGTGAACTTTAAGTGGAAGAACGTTTCAAGGTGATTGATTCCAGTTTTGTCAAGGTGATCGATTCCAGTTTTGTCTAACATGGCTACTCTGGGGGGAGGGAAGTAAAAAACATTTTCACGATGGAGAGATTTCTAAGTACATATTAACCAGTACTTTTCCAGGTTACTGGATAGCTACGTAGCGACCAGCAACAAGCCAGAAATCACTTCTTTTTTTTTTTTTTTTTTTTGCATTTCATCGAGCATAAGGATACGACTTAATAGGTTTACATTTGAGACCGGACACATGGCTTTTTACAGTGTGGCAGCATCCTGTTAATGCTTTCCTTATAAAAAATCATTTCCCCAATCTATCTATTATTAGTGTTTATCAATATTAAAAGATATTAATCATACTAAAATGGCCAGAGAGGAAAGAGAAACAGAAAAAAAATAAAGTAAAAATAAAAGACTTCAACATTAAAATAATGAATAGTGTCTTTACCATACTCTTCAAATTTGAAGTCTCCAAATTATTTGGAAAAATTATTTACCACTTTTTAACTCTATTAAACAGCAAACTAACGGGAAAATAAGACTTCAAGATTAGAATATTAAAATATGAACGCAAGCTATAGTGGAGCTCCAAATTATTTGGAATACAGAGTTAAAGATGTAGACTTCGTCAGTTTTGACTCCCTACAATATGGGTTAAGAGTATGTGACTAAGGCCCCTAGAATTCAAAACTTCTAATCACTTAATGAGTAGGATTTTGCAAAATATAAATTAAAAATAAATTATTACGATTTAAAAGTGAATAAGTAATTGTGTTCTTTACATACAAGTATATATCTATTCCATTTATTATTTGACATTTCCTCAGTGTCATATCCTAATACAGGATTAGTTTGGGAAGAAAGAAACTAAATTTTTTTCTTTTTCGCTTTTTTTTTCTCATGAGAATTTTTTTCACCAAATTTTTATTTTATATTTTTCCTGATTAGTCTTTCTAATGTCTTTCTATCCAACTAACAATCAGGTGACTAAAAATCAATCAACAATAAGGATCAATAATCCTACATTTTCAAATCAACAAACATCACAGTCGAAAGCAATGTTAAATTCCATTACATAAAAACGAGAAATATTTTTTACCATTGACTCAGCAGCGTTGCTCAGAGATTCCGAATGAGAGATCTTGGTGAATTTCTTTCAGAATCTTCTCCCGCTGAATCGATTTGTAGATTTTCTTCGACATGGATAACTAAAAAAACAAATCAGAAAACAAAATGCCAACAATTTTCAAGTTGAAATATAGTGAGTAGAAAAGAAAAAAGGCCGGGGGGCAGTATGGTGTGGTGTGGTGTGGTGTACCTTGATCAGTTGATGGATCAGATTTTCTGATGGATCAGACTCTCTCCACATTAGCAGCGCTCGAAACAACGGCCATTTCCTGCGTATTCTTCTACTATGCTGAACCAAGTCGCAAATTTAGGGACCTTGTTTACTTGCGGGGATGACAAATAGATAGAGTTTAAGCAATGAAAGTCAGATCAAATAACCAAGCTTCTCAGCAAATGCCTTGCAAGATATATCCGGGTAGAGGTAGGAATGCAACGGGGTGAGTCCAGGGATAGGATCCCTTTCCTGTCCTTGTCCCATTTAGTCTCATTCATCCCCATTAAAGAGATGAAAAGAATTCTCCCCCAACCCAAAAAAAATCCCAATCCCCACCCAGATGTGAATTTCCCATCTCCGTCTCGGCTTCCTGGTAAGAACAAAATATACTAATATTATACATAAAAATATTCTATTATAATAGATTATATCTGTATCGATCTACACTACTATAAAAAGTCTAAACATGTGAAAAACTTTTTCCAGACACATATATTTACCTCTCACAGAACTGATGGAAAAGGGGATACTGATTATGGAACCCCTCCATCTGCCTTTAAAAAATACTGGACAGTTTATTACGTACCAAACCATATGTATTTCCTTGTTCCTAAAAATATTTTATCATCTAGATGTCATAGACAATTGAGAACTCTAATTTGTTCTTTGCAAATTAGATTATGAAAATTGTTGTTTGCAAAATCTTTCATAACTGCGATGAAATTAATTCAAAGTTAGCCAAATCTTGAATTTTCCTTTCATATTATAGGTTAGTTTCGTTTTCTCTTATTAAAGTTTTAGGTGTGATATTCTTTTTTTTTTCCATTTTGTGAACCGACCAATAAAATGAAATAATTTAAATATTATGGATATACATTATATTTCAAGGTTTGAATTTTTTTACTAAACCATCAAAGATTTCATTCTTCCATTTTCAAAAAACAATTTAATATAAAAAGAATATAAAGATACTAATATAAATTTACTTTTATTATTTTTTTAATTTAAATATTTAAAAAATAACATACACATGCAACCTAACTAGTATACATAAATATTAATATATACTATTAATATTAAGGAAACATGAAAGGTAGATTGTGTAACTTAAACTTTGCTGAAGCTTAATTTTTGGCGAAGCTTTCCATCTTCTCCCACTAATGCCCCTAAACCACCCATAACTTGAAAAAATATTCAAGTCACTCTCTAAAAACTATAAATTGTTTTTTAAAGTTACCTTAAATACCCTCATCTACTCATAAGTTATAAAAGGCCCATAACTACTCATAACATGAAAATGTATTTAAGTCATTTTTCAAAAACTACTAGTTATTAAATCAATTGATCTTATTTTTTTAAACTTCTAAAAATTCCTAATGCCCTCACATCTCATTACAAGTCATGAAACGTTAGTAATCAGGCGCATCACGTGTGCCTAAGCATCTAGCTAATATATAAATGGGCCAATCAAGTTAAAAATAACACTGCAAAAGGGTCAAGATTTTAGGCCCCTCGAGACTGCAACATTCGCATAAGGTCTCCGTTCTACTTAACACAACAGTGGTTCTCTAACCATAGCAATCGCAATTCCGAGTGCTTGAAAAACTAAGATTGGAGAGTCAGGTTCTTATCACCAAGAACTTACCCCAATACTTCCTTCAGTATGAAAACCATACCATTGAATTGACACACGGCTGTGGCTCGTGTACTGCTTGGATCTGGATTGAGAAAACAATATATCTTTCTAAAAAGATCACCTCTTTGAGTTTGTAGATCAAAGACCCCAAAACATAAATCTGTTCAAAATTCAAATTTAACAAAATCAATAATAAACCTGTAGGTAAAAACGAATGAACAAGAAGGCAACATGTTTCATAGGTAAAGCATAAAGTAATTTCCTTTATCTGACCGACAATCTAAAATTGACAGAAATCATTATCCTATAATTGTTTTCACACTAGATTCACTTCTTGAGAGATGAAAACTGACAAAAATTAAAACTTTCAGAATAAATTTTAATAAAGATCAGGTGATTTACACACCAAACAACGAGAGTCTCACCCTTCAAATTAAGGGAGCCAAACCAGAAACCGAAACACAAAAAATGAGCAAACAAATGGATCTAAAGCCCTTAAAGCTTTAACTTCAATAGTTATCACTTTAGATTAACGGAAAGTGACGATCATCCATGCTTACTACCTAAAACAAAAGCGATTAAAAAAAAAATCTTCAATAACATCCGAGGCCTTGGCATCGGAAAGTCTAGAAAAACTAAAACCAACAACAAGAAAATCACAGCACAAAAAATAATCAAAATCAAATCTTTACACGTATTTATCCTCCTAAACTTCAGATCTGACAAACATGGGACCCCAAGCCACAGATCTGAGATGAAGAGTAAAACTAAAATAATATTAAAAAAAAAACCCCCAAAGCCTAAGAAATCTGAGACCCAAACACACAAAATATGCTGAGATCTGAGGGGATTGAAGAACCAAAACACACGAAAAAGCACACCACCCGAAAGAAAAAAAAATCAATTCTTTACACAATTGGCCTCCCCAAAAAAAAACATACACACACACACACAGATAACACTAACAATTAATCAAAGAGAAAACCCACCTGGCCTACCACATGAATCACACAGATACATGAAACTCCTCCTTTGTACCAATTTCATCTTGCCCCTCTCTCTATCTCTTTCTCTCTCGCGCAAATACAAGACAACCTTCTTCCGGCTTTTGATTAAGTCGAGTACCCTTCTTCCGGCTTTGACGCAACGCGTTGTCAGACCACCCTTTGGGCATAGCTTTCCAGTTTTGCCCTCGACTTTTAACTGCTGTTTGGTTCGGAACTTTAGGTTGCGTTTCGCAAGAGTAATGTTTCCAACCACTAAATTTTTGATTCATTTGGAACTCTAAACTCAAAATTCCAGCCGGTATTTGATTACCCGGAATTGGATTTTCTCTACACGTTAGATAGTAAAAGCAACCTGGGAAGGAAAAACTTCCACGTTTCTCACCGCAATTGGTGCGCAAAATTAATGCCTGCTCGTAACTGATCAATACAAAAAAATGCAATACCATGCGTGGGAGTTCGAGTAGGCTGCGGTAAAAAAATTTATTGCAAGAAAAATTAAGAATTGAGATTAGTTTGTATCTAATTTAATAGTTTTAATTTAATTTAATTAAAATTATTTTTATAATAAAAATAAAAATTTTAAAAATTTTATTAAAACACAGTCAATACAAAAAAAATTAAAAGTCACGCGTAATTAAATGTAATTCAATCACAACCTTTCATTTTTTTTCACTGAAATCTCTCCCGTGAATTTTTTTATTACTGCCCCTCAAACTCCTTGTGTGGCCAGCTATGCTTTTTATCCGTCCATCTGTCACGGGAGCCCTGATGTTTCCCAC
The DNA here is from genome assembly GCA_019916065.1 of Vitellaria paradoxa. Lineage (NCBI taxonomy): Eukaryota > Viridiplantae > Streptophyta > Magnoliopsida > Ericales > Sapotaceae > Vitellaria > Vitellaria paradoxa. The sequence continues at coordinate 52,303,615 of CM034239.1, forward strand.
GTGGAAAGTATCCAACGATCCATCGGCCATGGGGTCTGGGGCCTGTGTTATGATGCGGTGGCTGGTGATTTCTGCAATTTTGTTCTAGAATGTTACCATTAGACAGCCCATGGTTTTTAGGTTTTGATTTTAATTTTAGATTATTTGAGATAGTGTTAGAATTTATTTTTAATTCGATGTATTGCTTAATATTTAATAGGGTTAGGTATGTCAAATAATAAGTATTTTATTAGGTTATGATTGAAAATATCAATTTTATTTAGCCATTTTCAATTTTATAAACTAGTGAAAAAATTACGAGATAAATAATAAAAAATTAATTTGTGAATTTAATTGGATGGCTTTAAAATTTAAACATTAGGCATCGTTTGGGAATCGAAGTAACTAATTGACTTATAGTTAATTGGCTTATTTGTCAATTTGTAAAATCGTGAAATTTACCCTCTTAAATTTTAATCTTCTTTTAAACCTTCAAATATAAAAATATCAAATTAATCAAAACTAAAAATTCACTAAAATGGGCACAAAAGTAGCTGTTTTATTTCTACTAAAAATAAGTCCATTACTTTCTTTCTCAAACCAAACCTTAGATTCCATATTCATTTAAAGCAAGTTCAACCCACATATTATTTGCCACTAATTAAAAATAAAAAACTAACTTGAGTCGAGTAGATACCATAAAATTCGTTGATAAAAAAATTAATATAATATTATTTATTTATTTAATATGTTCATTAAAATTTTTAGATATTTAAATACGATTATAATTATAACTTCAAACATGATACTTGAAAACAAAAGGACACTATTAAATTTAATTTGTTTTCACAATGTACATGGAAGAACTAAGTCGTTCATCAACAAATTTGTTGATTTGCTTATCAAATTTCTCACTTGGCCCGTTTATAAATTAAATTATTTAGTCAAAAAAATAATTAACTTGTTGGGCAAACATAACAAACACCCTTTAATATATTTATATGTATAATTAAATAATATATATAAATATATTACTTTGTTAGTCGTTAAAAAGAAATGAACGAAACTCCATTCGAATTTGAGTTCTCTAAGGCGCCCAATTTGCCCAATTCATTTGTCCGTTGCAATATAAATAAATTTGGTTGTGCAGAAATAAATTCGGTCCTGTACTCAGCTGTTAGTATGGTTCCTGCTAACGATTATGAAAATAAATGGGAACAATCATGAGAATTAATTCAATTGAAAAAATTTTAGATTTATTTTTTAATAATCATTAGTTTGAGTTTTTTTATGATCACTGGAGGTTCATCCAGTTCTTAATTTTAGGACCGTAAAGATTAGTCAAAATGTGCACAACTCGGTCCCGGACATTCTGAGATATCAAAAAAAAAAAAATATGAGAGAGATGAACGCTTTCACAGCGGGAGTAACTTATAATTGTAACAGATTCACAGTGACGTGGACGGCGTAAAAAACTTATTGGACGAATTATTAACAAAATACCGTAAAACGCTCATATTCTGCGCTCTTTGACTAGCATCACAAAATGTAATATGTGTTAAATTTAATATTTTCACCCTATAATCTCATTTGGAGGAGGAAAAAAGAAAAAAAATTAATTTTTTGGTATTTTAGGTATTTGATTAAATATAAAAATTTATCAATTCTACTGAATTGGTAAGTTGTCAAAATACTAATTTTTATTAAGTTTGTGAGAGATATAATTATTATTTACTTTAACTCAACTCAAAAATTATTAAAATTTTTATCACACATTTAAAAATTGTTAAAAATTACTAAAAATTTATATTCATTTTATCAAACAAAATTTGTCAAAATTTATTAAAATTTCTATTTATTGTATTAAACATACAAAAAGCTTTACTTATTAATTTTTATCAAAAAATATTAAAAATTATTAAAGCTTTAACTTTCAAATGAGAGTTATAATAACTCTTAAACCGCACAAGTACGCATTTTATCGAAATTTCGAGGTCAAGTGAACCACAGGCATAAATTAAACAAATAGGCATCCCATATGGCCACGATGAAATGCTGATGAGTTATTCTTGAAACTCTAAAAAATATACATATAACAATAAGTGAACCGTAGGCATAAATTAAAAAAATAGGCACCCCATGTGGCCACGATGAAACGCTGATGAATTATTGTAAAACTCTAAAAAAAATAATAATGATAATGATAATATAATAATAATATTAAAAAACTGCTGAGTCGAGATGACAGCAGCTTTTGATAGACAGGCGTTCCATGTTTGTTCTGCTTGGGCTTTTGGGCTGCACGTTTCCAAAATTTTGGAAGTGGAGATTCTTTCTTAATCCAAGGCAATTTTCACCTTGCTTCAACCGATTCTGCACTGGGAAAGCCACCCATCACCATTTCAGTTAGAGCATTTCATTAAAAAAAAAAAATGATAGTGGTTCTTCTATTTGCTTATCTTACTATAAAAAATATTAATTTATTAGAATTCAATAAATAAATTTATGTTAGAATTTAATTAATGAGTTAGTTATTTTAAAGGTTAATTACTTTTATACTTCTTTACTTAGATCATTTTTATTTTTACCCTCTCGAACTCATAAGTATATACCAATACCCTTATATTGTACACAAAAATGCAACAATAGACAGATCTGTCTACTGTGCGTGTGATACACATGTATAAAATGCCAAGTGTTCAAGATTCAAAAAAATAGAAAAATGAAAATGTCCTTAAAAAAAAAAGGGGGGGGGTAGAGAAGCAGTTTGGGATTTACAGCTAAGGGGTCGGGGAAGGTTCTGGGAATATGGGTGACCACGATCAAGGCTAGAGAAGCAACGGCAACGGGCTCGAGGAGGGGTTTCTTCTTAGTGCCAACCTCGACAGAGCACTCATTGTTGGATTGGAGATGAATGAAGTCGGATAGTGTCGGAGACTCGGCAACGAGACGGTGAAGGAGGCCCTTTGTGTTAAAGACTCGGTAGCCAGCATCTCCGTTGAAACTTTGCGTCCGTGTGGCCTCTTCATTCTTGGAGAAGCACAACCCTCTTCACTTCCCTTTCTTTCTCTTTCTCTATCTCAATTTGTAGACATTAAATTCCCCTTCTCACCATCTTTTTCTCCCAAACCTTTCTGTTTCTTCCCTTAAATTCTCCTCTCCATCTTCGGACAATTCTTGGCATAAACTAATTTTCTCTTAGATTCCACTTTTCTCTTTGTTATTACCCTCATACCCGTTTAATTTAATTTTCCATTTTTTCGATGAAAATTTCACATCTTCATATTTGTTATTTTTTTTCTCTTCTCATTTCTGTTGGAAAATCGCAATTTAATTTGGTTATAAGATCAATGGGTTGAAGTTTTTCAAGTACTAAGGTTGAAGAAAACTCAGGTTTTCTTTTCCTTGTTATTATCATTTTCTTCTATGTTGATTGAAAAAAGATCAAGTTTTGATCATAATTTGGGGACTCATTTGACTAAAGATCGAGAAAGCCTGAGAATTGAAACTTTGATTTGTGAGAAATTGAAGCTTTGTTCTCTTAGTTTATTCTTTTTTTGATAAATGGATCGAGTGAGAGATGCGAAGCAAGAATGTCGAAGAAATTTGAATTTGTGATTATATGCCATGTGAAGGGAGAAAAGTTGACAAACAAAGGAGAGAGAAGAGGATAGTGAAGAAGAAGAAGAAAAAAATAATTTTATTTTCTTAGCACTTAACGTAATGCCAAGCAACGGTGCACTTTTATATATAGTACATAAGGTATTAGTACGCATTTATAAAATGAGGGGTAAAGTGAAAATGACTCTAAGTACATGAGGAGTAAAGGCAATTAACCCTTATTTTAAAATGATATATTTTTTTATAATTATTAATTATAATTATAATTAAATTTCTAATTATATTTTACAACAAAATTATATAAAAGGTTAGACTACATTTAATATATTTATACTTTGACCCTAATTTAGATTATGTATTTTAAATTGACTCAATTTATTTTTGTACTTTAAAATCGTCTAATTTTGTCTTTTTTATTAAATTTATTTAGTAATAACTAATGAAAAAAATATCAAAATAAATGAAGTAACATTATTGACAAAACATAGGGATACTAAGGCTGTACTCGATAAACCAAAAACACTCCAATTTTTTATAACTTTTGTTATGATATTTACATGTATCTTTTTTTTTTTTTTTTTAAGTTGAATGTTTGATAAAAATTTTTCAAAGTTAAAGAAAAGTTGGTGTTATAATGTGCGATAACTTTTTTTATGCATTTAGTAAAATTTGATAGAAAAAGTTAGAGAATTTTGAAAAAAGTTGAAAGTTGAAGGAAGTTCGAAAAAAATTAAAAATTTACTAAATTTATCCTAAGTATAATTTACGAAAAAAAAATTAATTTGCATATAAAATTAGTAGGTTGATTATTTTAAATTAAGTTGATCAAAACGATATTATAGGTTATACTTAAAGTGAGAATCTGATGAACGAAATGGAAAAGAAAAAGAAAAACAAAAAGAAAAAGAAAAAGAAAGAGAAAGAGAAAACAAATAAAATCATAAATATGTATAATTATTTAAATGGATTGAAAATTAATAAAATAAAACATTAATTAATTTATGAATATTTAATTTCCTAAATTCTGTACTTTTTTTATCGCAATCTGAATAAAGGGTTCGTTGAGCGCACAAAAAATAACCAAAAACAATGAAAAATATAGTTTGTGAAAACTTTTAGCGTTTGGCGCACAGCAATCAGGCCACGTTTTTTCAGAAATAAATAGTGAAATTTTTTTACTTTTGTAATTTTTTTGTAGAGAGAAACCGTCAGAATGGTTTTTTTTGGTTTTAATAGTATGGTTTTACGTCAGAATTTATTTAAAGTGGTTAAAAATTTTGAGATTTGTAGAAATATTATTAGGGTTTGTGAAATAGTATTAGAATTCGTAAACAATTTATTGAGATTTGTAAAAATTTATTAGGATATGTAGATATATATAAATTTATAAAAATTTCACGAAATACAAGGAGTACAAAATATGTTAAAGAATTTTATAAGTTTTTGGAGATTTTAGATATTCTCAGTATTTTCATTGTTTTTTGGAGTGCCAAACAAGCCAAAAAGGAGAAAAAACTTTGAATCTTTATTTTTTATTTTCTTTTAATACATTCTTAATCTAAACATAATTTTAGGGACGTTTTGTTTATTTTCATGGCTGTCACATTGAATTTCGCCACTTTATTTGTTTATTTATTTATTTTTTAAAGTAACTTACAATATCTTGTTTTACTATATGTTTGTCATATTCACATATTTAAATAAAAATAAAAAAATATGTTAGTATGTCGCGTAAAAGTATTTGATACGTAACAATAATGTATTTGACATACATTGAATATGAATATGACATCTATCATACGTAATAAATTACATCAATAATCGATAATGTATTATTATATAGACATAAAAGATTCATCGAGCAGATACCCGCATCCTTCACCATAAATTTAAGGAGAATGATATATATTTTCCATGTATATCATTCACCTCGAATTTGATGCCTTGAGAAAAACCTAGGAGAAGTTGAGAAAGTTTTAATTAGCTATCACTAGAATGAAGAGCTTATTTTTATTTTTAACAAGAAAAGATCAAAATGTAGAAATTTTTTCAAGAGGGGGATTGTAATCTATTTTATATGTTCAAGTATGATCTTACTCAATATAATTACAATACGAAGATAGAGAAGGGAATTAATTTGAAAATTTACAAAGCAATCGTAATTTTTAAATAATTGAGGGTTTTCTTAGATAACTAAGATTTTAAATTAACGAATTTGTGATTAAAATTGTATTATAATATAAGTGGTAGAGTTAAAAAGTAGTGGTGCCACGTGGAAGGAAAACTAGATTATGTAAAGGTCGGAACAGCGTCCAGATTCAATGTACCACGAACTCCGTATTCTTTTGCTCTATTTTTTAAAATTTTCAATAAAAAAACATAAGAGAAAGAGAGAGAGGTGGGGGGGAGCCCTGCAAAACCCACGCCCACTGGAGCTCGGAGGCTATACATATAACAACTTGAATCCAAGCTGGAGTCCAACCGTCCGCGTCTCAAACCTTAAGAGCTCTCCAATGGCGTTCACCTCTTCTTCTTCTATAATTCACAGCTCGATTACTTCGTCAAATCCAATTCCATTGTTGAAGTGAAAGAAGAAATGAGAAATTATGTTGAAAAGAAAAGAATTGTATTTATGTCTTATTATGTACAAAAATATAAGGAAGCCTATATATAGGCAAAAGTAGAAAATAGAATTGGAAAGTAAAACAAAAACCAATAATGAAAAGGATTTTCTAATTTCTATATATATAATATTATAATTTTTGAATTTTTATATTCTATATATGTTAGCACCCTCTCTCAAACTCAAGATGGTAATGAAAAGGCCAACTTGAATTTGGACACAAACTCCTAATGACGACCAGGAGGATGAGATTTAATGAAGATATTTGCAAGCTGGTTGGTAGAAGAAATATAGGACAACTGAAGAGTGCCTTGCTTGGCATGGTGACGAATGAAATGACAGTCAATCTCTATGTGCTTCGTATGCTCATGAAAGACATCATTATGGGCAATCTGAACGGCACTAGTATTATCACAATACAGAGAAGTACTAGTAAAAGAGAGACCCATATCTGCAAGAAGCCAGCGAAACCAAAGGAGCTTAGAAGTAGAGTCAGCAAACGCACGATATTCAGCCTCAGTGCTAGAGCGAGTAATGACAGACTGTTTCTTATTTTGCCAAGAGATGAGTGAAGTGCCAAGAAAGAAATAATACCCAGTAGTAGAGCGACCAACAGGGTCACCAACCCAATTAGCATCTGAAAAGGGATGCAATTGTAATGGTAAAAATAAGGAAAAGAGAAGTCCATGAAATAAAATACTCTTGATATACCTCAGAATTCGAAGAACAGCTGCATAATGAGTAAATCGGGGTGTATGCATAAACTAGTTAACTAAAGCAACAGCATAAGAGATGTCTGGATGAGTCACAATAAGATAAATGAGACTCCTAACAAATTGTCGATAAAGAGTAGGATCAGACAAGAGTTTACCCTCAGTTGCAAGTAACTTCACATTAGTCTCCAAAAGACTATCAACAGTTTTATTATCAGTGAGACCAGCTCGAGATAAAAAGTCAGAAGCATATTTAGCTAGGGAGAGATAATATCCCCGAGAACTGGAAGTGATCTCAAGACCTAAGAAATAGCTAAGTTTGCCCAAATCCTTCATTTCAAAGTGTTGACTAAGAAACTACTGAAGTGCATTAATTCTAGATAAATCATCGCCAGTTATAACCATATCATCAACATAAAGTAGTAGAAGAATGATACCAGTAGAGGAGTGACGAATAAACAATGCAGAATCATAGAAAACCAAGCCCGAGGAGACTGTTTAAGCCCATAGAGTGCCGTACGAAGTCAGCAAACTTTTTGATGAGGATGAGCATATCCAGGAGGAGGTGTCATGTAGACCTCATTAGTAAGATCACCATTAAGGAAGGCATTTTTTTATATAATCTGCAATAATGTCCATCGTTGAATAGCTGCAACGACAAGTAAGGACCAAAAAGAAGTCAGTCGAGCCAGATGAGCAAAAGTCTCCTCATAATCAATGCCATACTCCTGAGTAAATCCTTTTACAACAAGGCAAGCTTTATATCACTCCGTTGATCCATCTGCGTGAATTTTTATTTTATAAATCCATTTACACCTTATTGCAGTTTTGTGAGGTGGCAATTCAATCAGGTCCCAAGTACGGGAAGAAATAAAAGCATTAAGTTTATCATTCATTACTTGTTGTCAAAGTGGGTCAAAACTGGCCTTAGCGGGACTCATAAAGAGAAGCAATAGCAAAATAGCAATAATAATCTTTAAGATAGGAAGGAGGAGCTCTTACCTGGTTGGGATGGTGAAACTCAGGTGATGATGAAGTAGAAACAGTAGGAGAATGCTTAAGAGTAGAAGGTGGAGGTGAAGAATCCACAAGCGTGCCACATGAGTTGGGTAAAGACGTCAAGTGGTCACCTTGAGTGTTTGAAGAACCTGCATCATAAGGGTTAGTATCAGGAAAGAGAGTAATAGAAGAATCAGTAAAAATGGGTGAATGATGAGAAGGGCTAGAGGGAAGTTTAATCATGTCAGTAAATAAACGATATTCCCAGAACTGAACATGACGGGAAAGACGGAAGCACTTGGAAATGGGATGATGACACCGATAGCCTTTTTGTTCAATACTATAGCCAATAAAACAATATAAGCGAGAATGAGGCTATAAGTTGGTACGCTCATGTTGGGGAAGAATGATAAAACAAGCACAGCCAAAAATTTTGAGACACGAATAATCTGGTACCTTCCCATACAAACGCTCATAAGGAGGGTAATTAAAAATTGTGAAAGAAGGAACCCTATTAATTACGTAAACAGCTGTGAGAGTGGTTTCTCCCCAAAATGTTTCAGGTAAAGAAGCAGAGATGAGAAGTGAACGAATGGTATTTAAAATATGATGATGTTTTCGTTCAGTACGACCATTCTACTGGGATGTATAAGGACAAGATAGATGAGGAAGAGACCCATTATTTTCAAGATCTGCAAGGACAGAATTATCCTTATATTCATAGCATTATCAAAACAAAAAATTTTAATCTTGCGAGAAAATTGAGTCTGGATCATTTTGTGAAAATTATTAAAAATTTTGGGTAACGCAGATCGACTATGAAATAAATAAATCCAAGTATATCTTGAAAAATTATAAACAAAAATTACAAAATAACGACTCCCTCCCTTAGTGGCAATAGGAACAGGTCCCCAAATATCCGAATGAACAAGATTAAAAGATGCAGCAGAAATGGAATCATTTTTATTAAATAATAAAGCAGTTTATTTCCCTAATTGACATGGTAAACAATCAAAAGAAAAAAAATCAACAGGACCTAAATGTCATTTTAATGCTAACAAACGAACACCAGACAACGAAATATGACCAAGACGAGAATGCCATAATCTGGAGGTGATGGTGACAGTCGCAACTGGTGGAGAAGCTGATGAAAAAGGACTCAGAAGATGTAAGGAAGTAAGCTCAAAGTGGTGACCAACTTTACGCCCTGTCCTAATCAACTGGTCCGTCCGAGGATCCTGCACAACATACCCATCATTAGAAAATTTTACAATGTAACTAAGTTCAACAAGTTTACCCACAGAGAGAAGATTTAAGGATAACTTAGGAACAAGATAAGTATTAGCTATGCAAAAATTATGATTAGTGATAGAGCTAACATGACTAATTGACATATGGGAACCATTAACAATATAAATTAATGGAGCTTGCGAAAAAGATTGATTATGAGAAAGTAAGGAAGAGTCAGAAATCATGTGGTTATAGCAAATAGAATCAATATACCAGGGGGACATAGACATACTTGTGGCAGTAGACAAAGCAGAAGAAAAACGGGTGATAACCTAGTGGACTGTAGCCTCAACATCGCAACAGTAAAGGGATGAAGGAGTGGTAGAACCTGGGTGTCCAGAAGAGGATACAACAGCAGTTTGATGATGGAGCTGAGATCTGGAGCTCTTAGCCTTGAGCTTAGGGTAGTCGCTGATAAGATGACCTTCCTTCTTACAATAATTGCACTAGACTTGGTTGTGTTTTGAAGATGCAGCGGAAGAGGAAGACACAACAGAAACTCCCTTAGTGGGGATGCTAGCCATGACTAAGTCTAAGGTCTGTAGTTGACAAGTCTTCTGGTGGGTTTCCTCATAAAGAAGCTTAGTGAGAGCAACTTCAAGCGATGGTAGAGGAAAGCGATGCAAAAGAGAAGCTTGAGTATTCTCAAATTCCTTTCGAATCCCCATCATAAAGTGAATGAACTGGCGTCGATCTCTATATGCGGCAAATAAATTAATAGACTCAGCATCTTTAAATGAGGGATCGACTTACAAGAGTTGATCCCAGAGGCTATAGACTTGGGCATGATAGTCGATAATAGACTGAACAGGCTCTTGTCGTATTTGATAGAGCTTCGATTCCAATTGGAATTGTAGAGCAGCATCACTAGTGCAATTATACCGATTTGCAAGAAACTCCCATGTAGCGTGAGCATTTTGAAACTTAGGTAGAAGACTTTGAATAGCAGGAGTGGAAGTATTGATAAACCAAGAAATAACCTTACAGTGAGCGTTGTCCCAATCCTTAATGTGGTTGTCAAACTCTTCTTGTGTTTCTTTGTTTGATTTCTGCGGCTTGACACGTTCACCAGTAACAAACCTCCAAAGCTTACGTCCAATTAAAAACACAGACATCTGCTGAGCCTAAATATTATAATTGGAACCGTCAAGAATAGTGTTGATTGGGCGTACAATATCATTTTGAGAAGCCCTAAAAAAAATACTAAACTGACAAAATAAGCAGAAACAGATGCTAAAATTAGAATTAGAAAGGTCGAAAACCTTAGGAACCGATTTGAACCGGTCAAAGACTACCTAATAGGAGGCCGAACCACTTAAAGCAACTACCAATCGGTCTAGACTGGTTTTAACTTAGGCTGAATGAATAAAGTAACTCAGGTACACGAGTGGATCACAGATTATTGGAGAGCCTTCACATAAAATGCCAAAACTAATGGCAATTGACAAAAAGGCCAAGACTGGAAAACTTATGGTAGTGGACAAAAACCACTTAAAGCAGTTTTGTATGGATGAAAAATAGAAAAAAATAATAAATAAACTAGAAAACACCAAAGTAGTTTCTTTTTTTAATTATCTCCTGTCGGTGGAAGGATAACACTAAAAAGGTAAAAAGGAAAACTGGGAAAAACTGGAAAAATCCAAAAAACTGGAAAACTAAAACTGAAAGCATCGAAAGCAAATGTTCACCCTCTATTGTGTGCAGAGAAAAGAATGAGTAGAAAGGGACAGCCCGAGTCACAGGGGATGGCCAGAGTAGGAGACGCATCATGCCGACTATGCGGACTGCGTGTATGAGAAAGGGAGACAGCGTTGATTTTAAGTTTATTTATTTATTTTTTAAGTTAATTTTAAATTGATTTTAAATGGGTGTTAACGGGTTTGTAATTAAACCCACGTAAGAATAATTAAATTTTTTAATAATTATTTATAAAATTTTATTTTTGTGACAACAAATAATGTCATTGTATATATTTCAATGACCAAAAATAAAATTTGACATAATAAAAATTTTAATCTCGCCAAAATAATAAAATTTTTGGCGCCAATATTTCTCTTACTTTTCAGTGACTAGAATTAGTAACGACAAAATACTTTTGTTACTGAATATTATTCAATTTAATTTAGTTTAAATTAATAATAATTATTTAGATTAATTTAATTATGTTATTTATTTATTAAATTAATTAAATGAAATAAATTTGTAATTATGTTATTTATTAAAATTAATTTTAGTTTAGTAAAATATTAGAATAAAATAATTTATCTAATGTAATGCAACACAAATTAATAAGGTGTTAAAATTGACAAAATATTTATAACGAAAAAAAGAGTAAAAACACTTTCTTTTTTCCGTTAAGTTTTTATTTTTTTGGGAAACAAAAAATAATAGATTTAGGCCCCATTTGATAATGTTTTTGTTTTCTATTTTTCTATATATATTTACAAAGTTTTATAAACTGGCAACAGAAACACATTCGTTAAATCTATTTATGTTCTCTTGTATCTAACAAAATAAAAACTTAAATAGAAAAATGTAAAAAAAAAAGTTTTTACTTTATTTTTCTTTTCTATTGCAAATATTACATCAATTTAAAAAATTGTCCATTTTTATTACGTCTATAAAAATAAATCGTATTATTCAAATATTTTATTAAAATAAATTATTTTAACAAATAATATAATTAATTTCAATTAATTAAATTAATTATATAAATTAATAAGTAATATATATTATTAAATCATTTTTAATAAATAATAAAAATTAATTAATTATTTAATTTAAATAAAATATATTTTATCAAATTATTTTAATTAATAATTATTTAATTTAATAATTAATCTAATTTAATTATTTTTTTAATATGAAATATATTTGTTGAATTATTTGTAATAAATAATATAATTTATTTTATATTATATTTATTGAATTAAATGATTTTTGGTAAATAATTTAACTGATTAATTTAGCTAATATAATTAATATAAATTATATTGTATTAATTTCAATTAATTTTTTAAAAACTAATAAAAATATTTTTTAAAAATAAAAAATTAATAATTGTAAACAAAATTGTATTTCTAAACGCAGTTTCAGTTTTTATTTCAAAAAAAATAACAACCGAAAACAAAAAATACAAAATATAAACTGATAAATATAAACAAAAAAACGACAATATTAACAAACGGCCCCAAATGAATACATTTTTTGCCTATTTTCAAAAATCTGTAAATATAAAAAAAAAACAACAAATATAAATGTTACCGGTTGCAATGGTGGCGTTTGGAGTTATACAAAAAATACAAAACTCTACAAATCTTTATAAATACGAATTACGAGACCATAAAATTTATATTCTCAATTCACTGTGCAAAATATGAGACACTTATTTTTGTAATTTTATATTATTTTATACAATTTTATATAGCTCCAAATACTACCAATAAAATTTGTCACTAACTACTTTCAATGACAAAAAATAAGAATTTGTCACAATAAAAAGATTTTTATTCCGCGACAACAACATATTTTTTGGCGCTAATATCTTTATAATATTTAGTGACGAGATTCAGTGACAATAAAACTACTTTTTCACTGAATATTAATATTTCAGTGACAATAAAATAGCTTTGTCGCTGAATATTAATGTTTCAGTAACAATTTCTATTACTTGTCACACAAACAATCTTAAAATGTGTTTTTAGTGACAATAAAAAAATGTTGTCACTAAATTCCATATATTTATGACAATATTTTTTATTGTCACAAAAAACTTGTCACTCTAGTCCACTTGTCTTGTAGTTATAACACTAAGAATTATAAAGTATAACATAATAAATTCTATAAATATTAAAATTTAATAATTATTATATTTTCTCTTTTAGTAACAAGGAACATTATTAATAAATCTCAAATGCTATTAAAAGGACCAATTGAAACATTAAACTGTGAACGTTTAATTCCTAAGAATAACTTTAGCGTAGAGATATTAACACTCCTTTAAAATTTTCTCCCACTCCTTGTCCTTTTCTCATTACTGCAAAATTTATTTCATGGTAAGGAGTAGGGAAAGCCTTTACAAGTGTGCTAATATTCTTATTCTAATTTTATCTTTCTCTAAAATTAACATTGTTTCCCACGTTGTCCTCTTTAAAAGTAATTGGTGCTCCCTTATTTGGAACATCGATTTGTGTAGAGAGAACAAATAAAGAAAAAATAAAATTTATAATTTATGTAATTTTTGTATACTTAATAAAGTAAAAGTAAAATGTTATTAATAAATATCTATTCATTTTATTCTCATTTGCCTAACTCAATAAAAAAATTAAAATAAATTTAATTTATTCACTTCATTTTGTATTCTTACCATTTTATTTCACTTTTTGTTTCTTCCATAAATTGATGTCTAAAGATAATCTTAGTGAAAATTCTAAATCCATTCCTGACTCTTATCAAATAAAAAATAAATTATAAAATTCAAAAGTGTTTTTTTTTTTGTTTGATCGGCAAAAGAAATATAAAATTCAAAAGTTATTAACAAAATTTTGCACGTCCAAAGAGTCCAGAGTCAAACTTGAAATATTTTTTAGGATTTATTTCACTGACGCCTTATATGGTTTTGATTTTGCGCACTTGTGCACACTGGAACAATGAAAAGTAGGAAAAGTTTACAATAATTCTTTTTGATATTTTTTATAACACTTCAAATTGTGTTGCTTTGGATTAAAAAAATAAAGAAAAAAAAAAGCTCAAATTTAATACAGTCTATGCACTCAAATCTAAGAGCCATTTGGACGGTTAAAAGTTGTCAAAAATTAAAAAAAGTAAGAAATATCAATTATTTTTTTAATAGTTGAAAAACTAATCAAAAGTAATTAAAATAATCCGTTGTAACGGTGCAAAGCAAGTAATTTCAACAATTTTAGTCAAAAAGTAGTACAAAAACTTGACAAATGTTAAAAAAGTGAGAAAAGTGAATAATTTTTTGCAATTTTGTAAAATTTAAATTTTAAAAATAAACACACGAGAAACGAAAATGACAAATGTTGCTAAAAGTAAGTAAATTTATATAGTTTTTTTTTTTGTAATTATCGGTGATTTTTGGCCTAACCAAATAGGCCCCTAATACACTTTATGGAATATATTTTGAGCAGAAAGTATATCAGATTTGAGTGTAGAAAGTATATTAGATTTAAAAAAAAATTTACTTTTTAATTTTTATTCAAAACAAGGGGATTTTAAAATACTATAAAAAATATTAAAAATTTATTATAAACTTAGGTGATGTTTGGTTGACAAAAACTTAGTCAAAAAAATACAATAAAAATAAAAAAAATACCACGTCAAAGTAATATGTAAAAAAAATTGATTAAAAAATATAAAATTTTAATTATAATTAATAAATTTTGATACCTTAAACGGAAACTTTAGTGATTCTCAATCGGAAGCGGGGTTGGCTATGGAGTGCGCGATGGCGTTCTTTTTATCGCATCCAGCTGATGCCACGTGCCGATTTTCATTCAGGTTTGCTGGTGAACCCCACCGGTCGTAATTAATGTGAATGGAACGCCACTATTTTATCTTCTCGCGCCAACAAAAATTATCTCATCATGTTTCAACCACTTCGGTTGAGGTGGGGTTTGGATGGTACAAAAACATAAAAATTGATGTAAAAATAATATGTGACGAAATATAATGAGAAAAAGATACAAAAAGTTAGTTAAATTTAATGAATTTTAATTGATTTTAATAAACTAAACACCCTCAAAAACATTCTTGAATAAAATATTAATCTTTAAGGTCCTATTAAATGGTATTTTGAGATATTCATTAAGAATCAATAAATATATATTACATAATAACATATCACACTTTAACAAAATTTACTTAAAAAAATTATAAAATATTATTACATAACATATTTTTATTAATCCTTAAAGGCACCTATTAACAAATGTCTAATCTTTTAATGCTTTCAATTATCATGACCTTTTTTCACTTTTCTCATAATTTTAGATTTTGTTCTTTATGATTATAATGAGCTAATAAAATTTCTTACTACTATATTATTTCAAGAAAATTTAACTGAGAAAAAAATAACTAGATGTTTTTAAGCAGTGAATTTCACAATTTTTAAAATTAATTTTTATGAAAAAACAACTAATTAATAATATAAATAATTAAATAAAATTTTCAAGTAAACAATAATAGTTAACCTTCAAAAATCTCAACTCCAAGGGTAGAAACGAGTTGAACCTTTTTCAAGCTATTCAAACTCGATTCGTGATTAAAACGAAATCGAATCAAATTTAAAAAAATCAGCTCCAAAGCTCATGAGTCAAGTCGATAAAATAATATATGTTATAATATATTTTTAATTTTTTAATTTATTATATTTTATACTAAAACGACATAATTCTAATTTAATTGAACTTTTCGTAAGTTGATTTCGACTTTAAATTCTTATTAGCCAACCGAATTCGAATTTATACAAAAACACTTGAATTTAAATCAAGCTCAGATGAGTTAAATCTCAACTCAGTTTAGTTTGTTCCCACCCTTACTCAACATAAGCTGGCATGTCATGCCTAGTTTTTGATCACTTTCCAATAGTCGGATGCTTTTGTAGATGCATAATAATAGTGAGTGGGAATGAGCTGCCATGTCATGCCTGATTTTTGATCACTTTCCAATAGCTGGATACTTTTGCAGATGCATAATAATAGTGAGTGGGAACGAGAATGGGATTAGACTTTTTCGTCCATGTGTAGTTGCGATTGAGTTATTTATTAAAAATATTTATTTTTTAAAATTTTTATTTCTAAGAGTACATCGATCGCAGGTCAGAGAATTACACTCTTCAAGTTCCAGTTGATTGAAATCAAACACATGAGCTGGTGTTAATATCCTAATAAGAAATTTTTATACTTTTAGGAAAAATAAAACATGATATTTGATAATATTGTCATTAAAAGATATCTTAATGTGTTTCTTATTTTAAGATAATAGTCACAAATCACTACAAGAAAATAGAGTATGGAGAATGAAAGTTTTTCTTACTAATATTAGGTATAGGCGAAGAAAAAAAATTTCTCGCAAATAATTTGAAGAGTTTTTTTTAAAAAAACTTCTCACTAATAATTGTATTTTGCAAGGATTTTTGGATTTCCTTGCTTTAATGTTGAAATACAGGAGATTTGGGGAGTACCATAAACAAAAAAAATTGAGTTTTCTCACTAATAGTGGGGTATTAATAAGGAAATATCCGTTTCCTTACTACTAATGGGCAAAAAACTTTTTTGACTCTATAAGTGAGGAAATTAAGGATGCATTTGGTGAAATAAAAAATGCTGAAAATTTCTGAAAATCTCTGAAAAGTTTTAAAAGTTATTTATTTATATCACGAACTTACAAATTATCTCACTTTTTGTCACTCCAAACGCCCCCTAAATTTCTCAACAATAGTTAGGTATAGATAAGAAAATATTCGTTTCCTCACTAATTGCCAAACAAATTGTTTTTTTTATTATAACCGATGAAATTTCATGCTCTTAGTAGTAGTGGAGTATAGACAAGGAAATATATACATCCTCACTAATAGTACTTAATTTTTTCCAACCCAAAAAAAAAAAAAAGAGTGAGCCTATTTGCACTTAGTAGTGTAAAAAGGTCAAACCCGACTCGACCTGGCCCTGGACCTGCTGCTGACCCAGCACGTAGCTGGCCCGCCCTTGCTGAGCCTTCCCCTCTTAGGGTTGGGTTAGGGTCACCAATGCTACCCCTTGATTCGACCCAGCAAACCCGAAAAAATTTTAAATATTTTTAATACTTCTTTATAAATTAAATAAAATACGAATAAAATTCATACAAACACTTTAAAACATTCATTGATAAAAATTAAAATTTATTAAAAATAAACAATTAAACTTGCATTACAAATTTACAAATTAGACTTGTAAATTAAAAAAAAAAGTAGAAAAATAGAGTAAGTATATAAGCGCATCACTTCAGGTTTTACACAAAAAAATAAGAGAACCACTGGGAGCAACGGCTAGTTGCTAAGAAGAGAGAAAAAAAAAAGTGAAGTCAAATAGCCGTTGGGAAAGAAAATTTTTATTAAAAGTTTGAAAAGTGAAAGAGCTGTTGGCTTCTTTGGGGGCCACGGGTCGGCGAGCTGGAGCGTCGAGTTGGGTGCGAGTCAGGCTACGGATCGATGGGTCGGAGACCTCAACCCAAGCCCTAACCCAAGGGTTTAAGGGCAGGGCCGGGTTAAGGCAGTACAGACTTCGGGGCAGTAGCAAGTTAGGCTATTTTAGGGTCAAGTTGGGGCAGGCCTCGGGTCAGCGAGGCCTACCCAACCCTGTTTACACCACTATTCTTCACAGATAATCTCTTGCACTCTATTTTACTTTTTCATTAATTAAAATTACACAACTGCACATATTTATTTTTACATATGTATTACATACTTATAACTATATAAAAGCCCTTGTGTAAAAGCTCAATTCAAAACATAATTACAATATTATATTTTATAATATAAGTTATTTTTTTAAACGATACTTATAAACTTAACAATTTTTTTAGATATTAGGGCCTGTTTGGTAAAACTGTCAATTTTTAGTTTTTGGGTTCAGTTTTTATGTCTAATTTTTAGTTTTTATATTCAATTTTTAATTTTTAGTTTTCGTTTTCCTTGTAAAAAAAGAAAACAAAAACTTGAAAACACGTTTACTAACAATAATTGTTAGTTGGTAATTATAATTATTAATTAATTAAATTCAATAAATTTAATCATTTAATTATACTAATTATTAAAAATAATTTAATCCAATAAAAATAAAATATATCAAACATAATCTATTATAATTATTTTTTAAAAACAATATAATAAAAAATATTTCATGTTGAATAAATTAACTAATTTAGTTATATTAAATTAATATGAATTAATTAATTATTTCTAATTATATTATTTTTCAAAATAATTTAATTCAAATAAAAATAAAATATATTCAATAAAATTTAATTATATTATTTATTAAAAATAATATTAAATTATCTTAATATTAACTTAATTGATTCAATTTAATTAAATAATTAATTTAAATTAAATTAACTAAAATGTACAAATTTTAATTATTTTTTATTAAAAATAATTTCATTTAATAAAAATCAAATATATTAAATATAATTTATTATATTATTTATTAAAAATAATTTAATAAAATATTTTTATGATAATTCAACTAATTAAATTCAATTTTAATTAATATAATTTAGTTAATTATATATTTAATTAATTATTGATAAAATTATTGCTTAAATTATATTTGATATATTTCTATATAAATAAAGTCAGTATATTATAAATTTTATACATAAATATATTTTATATATTAGTTAAATATTTTTATATTATTATTTTAGTTATATTTTTGTTAAAAATAATTTAATAAAATATTTTTATTTTAATTTAACTTATTATGTTCGATTGTAATTAATATAATTTACTAAATTAATATACTTAATATATAATTCAATATATTAAATTAATGATTGGTAAAATTAATTATCAGTTAAATTATTTTTAATATATTTTTATTTAAATAATATATATTTTTATTAAATTAATATATTTTTATTATTAATTAAATTATATTTAATATATTTAATCTCTCTCGACTCTCTCTCCCTCTCTCTCTCTCTCTCTCTCTACCCAATCCGCAGGTCAACTTTAGGGTTTGTATTTAAACAAATAATTGACTGATTGTTCCTCTATGTTCGTCACTCTTGATTAATCTGTTTTCTTTCGGTTTGATTAATCTGTATTCTTTCGGTTTGAACCTCTGTGCGTTTCCCTTTCTCTCTCCATAGATCACTTTCCAAAATCGCTTCATCTTCAAATAATTTTTAAAGATTTAAGTCTGTACAGATTAAATCTTCCAATAATTTTTAAAGAATTTATGTATAATCTTGTGATTATGAAGTTTGCGATTATGTTGTGTTTAGGGTTAATTTGTGTGATTATGTCTTTCTTGATAATTTCCTTTCGGTTTTGAATCTCGACTGATCTGGACTGGTTTCGATTGTCTTCGTTCAATTGATTATTCATTCTCTTTCGGTTTAAATTTTTTTTGATGATATTTATAATTATGATTATTCTGACATAATTTGTAATTAATTCCTCTGAAATTATGTAGCCGGTTGGACGTAGGGTTTTAGTTTTCAGTTATATTCCAAGACCATGCATTTTTTCTTTAATTGTCAGCTACTTTTTAACCATGCTGTTCTTGCAGACGCATGAATTGTAGCCTTGATGTAATTGAAGCCTGCTTTTAATACGTACATATGCTACAACCTCCTTAATATCGCTCTGTAATTTATTAGTACAATAGAATGAAAAGATGCTTTCCTTTTCAAGCACTGATATTGATCCTCAATTGATCTCTTTCACTTCCAATTACGGTAACATCACTGTAAATCTACTAAATGTCTTCTCTTTTCAAGCAGAGGAAATGGCTGGCTCTGGCACCAGAAAGAATCGGTCTGGCAAACCATCTGGCCAATGTTCCACTAGTTATGATAAAAGCATTAAGTGTGGCCAGTGCCACAAACCATACAAAGACCATGAGGAGCTTTACAAGCATATCCAGCAGCAACATGTCCGCAAAATCTTTGGGAAACCTGAAAAGAAATGGAAAGGTAAAATTCAGACATGACATGATTTAAAAAAAAAAAAAACCATAATTATGTTCTAATAATTAAACTAATTTGGCAGGCAAGGGAAAAGGAGGCAAATGGTGAGATGAGATGAGAAAGTACAGACCCGGTGAATATGGCATTGTGTTGAATCTCTTTTTTTTTTCCCCTTGGATTTTGTGTTGATCTTTCTTTTTTTTTTTTTTTTTTTTTCCTTTTTCCATTTACTACATTTTGTGTTCGATTTTTGCCACGAAATTGAAGTTGCGTAGGAGAGCAAACATTACAAGAAAATATGAAACAATTTGCTATTGTATAAGCTGAAAACTTCTTTTCTTTCCCCATAAAATGGTTGGCTAGAAGGATGAAGATAGATAGAATTACTCTTTTTTTCAGTTTTGTATTCTTTAGATCTGTCATTGAGCCTTTAGGCCTTTTCTGCATCTTCACGATGCTTTTGTATGAAACTCAATTGCTTATTAGAAAAACATGATAAGGGAAGATCAAAATTGATGGCAAGATATTGGACGAGGAGACGGGTGTAAATGAAGGCATTGCCCAATTCTATTCCAGGTTGTTTAAGGAGAGAAGGCAGTAGGGGCCCCTTTTGGATGGCTTGGAATTTGCAGCACTTACCACAGAGGAATCCAGAGAACTTTATAAGAGTTCTAAAAGCAGAAAGTTTAGTTAGCACTGACGACAATACTCTACGCTCAGATGGAATGACAATGGTTTCAATCTTGTTGGGAAGTAATAAAGGTCGACACAATGAGGGTGTTGAAAGAATTTTTCAAAGGAGGGGCATTTGTAAGGAGTCTCGATGCTTCTTTCATTGATTTGATGGGGGATTGACAGTCTCAATGCTAGCTAATGGCAACCCAGTGAGTTTTTGTTTTTTTAATCCACCAAGGGACTAAGCCAAGGAGACTCTTTACCAGTTATTAACTATACTAGTAATGAAAGCTTTGAACAAGCTCACAACTAAGGCCGAGGAGGAGGGTTTTTGAGAGCGCTTAGAGTTAAGAGGTTCAGGCACTCAGGAGCTGTAGATTTCATAACTTGTGTGCATAGATGATTAAAACATTTTTTTCCCCGGTTGAAACTAATCCTTTAATCTTGAGGCATCTTAAGTGCATTTTGTAATGTTTTGAAGTCAGGTTGGGTTTGAGAGCGATCCATATCAGAGAGGTTCAGGAGTTGGAGGTTGGGCATTTATTATGGGTTGTAGGATCAATCTCCCGCTGTCGCATTTAAGATTACCGTTGTGCTCTTCTTTCAAGGCAGTGAGGTGGGAGGATATTATTGACAAGTATCAAAATAAGTTGACGGGATGGGAAAAAGGGTTCTCTCAAAAGGGGGTTGGATAATTCTTATTAACCACTAGTATGACAATTTTTTCATGTCCCTATTTCTCTGCATCTGTTGTGAAGACTTTGGAGAAACTACAGCATGATTTTCCATACGAAGGAATGTTGGAAGAGGGAAAGGTCTGGACTGATTAGTTATGAGGGAATGGAAATCAAGACTTCAGCTAATCATGAAGCCTCTCTCAGAAAATCGCTTCGTAGATTTTTCACGCGTGGAGGTAAGTGGCAGTGGCAGTGGCAGTGGCATCGGCGGAGGCTAAATATGATCCGGACAAGTGCGAGTGGATTGGAGAGAGGAGCCTACGAGATTTGTATCTAGGAATTTTTGGCATGGCAGTGAGTCCAAATGGTACTGTTGCAGATTTGGAGTTAATGGAGTGCTTGCCAAGAAAGTATAATTGAGAAGGAAATGTCCACGATTGGAGTAACAAACAAGCCTTCTGGCTAGACTTTACGTCGCAAAGGTGGGAGAAGCATAATCTGCAACAGTTTAGCGACTACGAGGTGAACTTTAAGTGGAAGAACGTTTCAAGGTGATTGATTCCAGTTTTGTCAAGGTGATCGATTCCAGTTTTGTCTAACATGGCTACTCTGGGGGGAGGGAAGTAAAAAACATTTTCACGATGGAGAGATTTCTAAGTACATATTAACCAGTACTTTTCCAGGTTACTGGATAGCTACGTAGCGACCAGCAACAAGCCAGAAATCACTTCCCTTTTTTTTTTTTTTTTTTGCATTTCATCGAGCATAAGGATACGACTTAATAGGTTTACATTTGAGACCGGACACATGGCTTTTTACAGTGTGGCAGCATCCTGTTAATGCTTTCCTTATAAAAAATCATTTCCCCAATCTTACTATTATTAGTGTTTATCAATATTAAAAGATATTAATCATACTAAAATGGCCAGAGAGGAAAGAGAAACAGAAAAAAAATAAAGTAAAAATAAAAGACTTCAACATTAAAATAATGACTAGTGTCTTTACCATACTCTTCAAATTTGAAGTCTCCAAATTATTTGGAAAAATTATTTACCACTTTTTAACTCTATTAAACAGCAAACTAAGGGGAAAATAAGACTTCAAGATTAGAATATTAAAATATGAACGCAAGCTATAGTGGAGCTCCAAATTATTTGGAATACAGAGTTAAAGATGTAGACTTCGTCAGTTTTGACTCCCTACAATATGGGTTAGAGTATGTGACTAAGGCCCCTAGAATTCAAAACTTCTAATCACTTAATGAGTAGGATTTTGCAAAATATAAATTAAAAATAAATTATTACGATTTAAAAGTGAATAAGTAATTGTGTTCTTTACATACAAGTATATATCTATTCCATTTATTAGTTGACATTTCCTCAGTGTCATATCCTAATACAGGATTAGTTTGGGAAGAAAGAAACTAAATTTTTTTCTTTTTCGCTTTTTTTTTCTCATGAGAATTTTTTTCACCAAATTTTTATTTTATATTTTTCCTGATTAGTCTTTCTAATGTCTTTCTATCCAACTAACAATCAGGTGACTAAAAATCAATCAACAATAAGGATCAATAATCCTACATTTTCAAATCAACAAACATCACAGTCGAAAGCAATGTTAAATTCCATTACATAAAAACGAGAAATATTTTTTACCATTGACTCAGCAGCGTTGCTCAGAGATTCCGAATGAGAGATCTTGGTGAATTTCTTTCAGAATCTTCTCCCGCTGAATCGATTTGTAGATTTTCTTCGACATGGATAACTAAAAAAACAAATCAGAAAACAAAATGCCAACAATTTTCAAGTTGAAATATAGTGAGTAGAAAAGAAAAAAGGCAGGGGGGCAGTATGGTGTGGTGTGGTGTGGTGTACCTTGATCAGTTGATGGATCAGATTTTCTGATGGATCAGACTCTCTCCACATTAGCAGCGCTCGAAACAACGGACGATGCCTCCATTTCCTGCGTATTCTTCTACTATGCTGAACCAAGTCGCAAATTTAGGGACCTTGTTTAGTTGCGGGGATGACAAATAGATAGAGTTTAAGCAATGAAAGTCAGATCAAATAACCAAGCTTCTCAGCAAATGCCTTGCAAGATATATCCGGGTAGAGGTAGGAATGCAATGGGGTGAGTCCAGGGATAGGATCCCTTTCCTGTCCTTGTCCCATTTAGTCTCATTCATCCCCATTAAAGAGATGAAAAGAATTCTCCCCCAACCCAAAAAAAATCCCAATCCCCACCCAGATGTGAATTTCCCATCTCCGTCTCGGCTTCCTGGTAAGAACAAAATATACTAATATTATACATAAAAATATTCTATTATAATAGATTATATCTGTATCGATCTACACTACTATAAAAAGTCTAAACATGTGAAAAACTTTTTCCAGACACATATATTTACCTCTCACAGAACTGATGGAAAAGGAGATACTGATTATGGAACCCCTCCATCTGCCTTTAAAAAATAGTGGACAGTTTATTACGTACCAAACCATATGTATTTCCTTGTTCCTAAAAATATTTTATCATCTAGATGTCATAGACAATTGAGAACTCTAATTTGTTCTTTGCAAATTAGATTATGAAAATTGTTGTTTGCAAAATCTTTCATAACTGCGATGAAATTAATTCAAAGTTAGCCAAATCTTGAATTTTCCTTTCATATTATAGGTTAGTTTCGTTTTCTCTTATTAAAGTTTTAGGTGTGATATTCTTTTTTTTTTCCATTTTGTGAACCGACCAATAAAATGAAATAATTTAAATATTATGGATATACATTATATTTCAAGGTTTGAATTTTTTTACTAAAACATCAAAGATTTCATTCTTCCATTTTCAAAAAACAATTTAATATAAAAAGAATATAAAGATACTAATATAAATTTACTTTTATTATTTTTTTAATTTAAATATTTAAAAAATAACATACACATGCAACCTAACTAGTATACATAAATATTAATATATACTATTAATATTAAGGAAACATGAAAGGTAGATTGTGTAACTTAAACTTTGCTGAAGCTTAATTTTTGGCGAAGCTTTCCATCTTCTCCCACTAATGCCCCTAAACCACCCATAACTTGAAAAAATATTCAAGTCACTCTCTAAAAACTGTAAATTGTTTTTTAAAGTTACCTTAAATACCCTCATCTACTCATAAGTTATAAAAGGCCCATAACTACTCATAACATGAAAATGTATTTAAGTCATTTTTCAAAAACTATTAGTTATTAAATCAATTGATCTTATTTTTTTAAAGTTTTTAAAAATTCCTAATGCCCTCACATCTCATTACAAGTCATGAAACGTTAGTAATCAGGCGCATCACGTGTGCCTAAGCATCTAGCTAATATATAAATGGGCCAATCAAGTTAAAAATAACACTGCAAAAGGGTCAAGATTGTAGGCCCCTCGAGACTGCAACATTTGCATGAGGTCTCCATTCTACTTAACATAACAGTGGTTCTCTAACCATAGCAATCGCAATTCTGAGTGCTTGAAAAACTAAGATTGGAAAGTCAGGTTCTTATCACCAAGAACTTACCCCAATACTTCCTTCAGTTTGAAAACCATACCATTGAATTGACACACGGCTGTGGCTCGTGTACTGCTTGGATCTGGATTGAGAAAACAATATATCTTTCTAAAAAGATCACCTCTTTGAGTTTGTAGATCAAAGACCCCAACACATAAATCTGTTCAAAATTCAAATTTAACAAAATCAATAATAAAACTATAGGTAAAAATGAATGAACAAGAAGGCAACATGTTTCATAGGTAAAAAGCATAAAGTAATTTCCTTTATCTGACCGACAATCTAAAATTGACAGAAATCATTATCCTATAATTGTTTTCACACTAGATTCACTTCTTGAGAGATGAAAACTGACAAAAATTAAAACTTTCAGAATAAATTTTAATAAAGATCAGGTGATTTACACACCAAACAACGAGAGTCTCACCCTTCAAATTAAGGGAGCCAAACCAGAAACCGAAACACAAAAAATAAGCAAACAAATGGATCTAAAGCCCTTAAAGCTTTAACTTCAATAGTTATCACTTTAGATTAACGGAAAGTGACGATCATCCATGCTTACTACCTAAAACAAAAGCGATTAAAAAAAAAAATCTTCAATAACATCCGAGGCCTTGGCATCGGAAAGTCTAGAAAAACTAAAACCAACAACAAGAAAATCACAGCACAAAAATAATCAAAATCAAATCTTTACACGTATTTATCCTCCTAAACTTCAGATCTGACAAACATGGGACCCCAAGCCACAGATCTGAGATGAAGAGTAAAACTAAAATAATATTAAAAAAAAAACCCCCAAAGCCTAAGAAATCTGAGACCCAAACACACAAAATATGCTGAGATCTGAGGGGATTGAAGAACCAAAACACACGAAAAAGCACACCACCCGAAAGAAAAAAAAAATCAATTCTTTACACAATTGGCCTCCCCAAAAAAAAACATACACACACACACACAGATAACACTAACAATTAATCAAAGAGAAAACCCACCTGGCCTACCACATGAATCACACAGATACATGAAACTCCTCCTTTGTACCAATTTCATCTTGCCCCTCTCTCTATCTCTTTCTCTCTCGCGCAAATACAAGACAACCTTCTTCCGGCTTTTGATTAAGTCGAGTACCCTTCTTCCGGCTTTGACGCAACGCGTTGTCAGACCACCCTTTGGGCATAGCTTTCCAGTTTTGCCCTCGACTTTTAACTGCTGTTTGGTTCGGAACTTTAGGTTGCGTTTCGCAAGAGTAATGTTTCCAACCACTAAATTTTTGATTCATTTGGAACTCTAAACTCAAAATTCCAGCCGGTATTTGATTACCCGGAATTGGATTTTCTCTACACGTTAGATAGTAAAAGCAACCTGGGAGGGAAAAACTTCCGCGTTTCTCCCCGCAATTGATGCGCGAAATTAATGCCTGCTCGTAACTGACCAATACAAAAAAATGCACCATGCGTGGGAGTTCGAGTAGGCTGCGGTAAAAAAATTTATTGCAGGAAAAATTAAGAATTGAGATTAGTTTATATGTAATTTTGTGATTTTAATTTAATTTAATTAAAATTATTTTTAAAATAAAAATAAAAATTTTAAAAATTTAATTAAAATACAATCAATACAAAAATATTAAACATCACGTGTCATTAAATGTAATTCAATCACAATCTTTCATTTTTTCAATGAAATCTCTCAGTAAATTTTTTTATTACTGCCCCTCAAACTCCTTGTGTGGCCAGCTATGCTTTTTATCCGTTCATCTGTCCCAGGAGACCTTATGTTTCCCACGTGGAAAGTATCCAACGATCCATCGGCCATGGGGTCTGGGGCCTGTGTTATGATGTGGTGGCTGGTGATTTCTGCAATTTTGTTATGGGAGGCCGATTGAATGCAACAAATAAGGTTTTCATAAATAATATACTCTTATAAATTTTAATGTGATATTTTTTTATTTAGTTTAGGAAGTAAAATTTTTCTCCTCTAAAAATTTTTTCCTTTCTTAATCTTGGAAGAAAGTGTATTATTTTTGGAGAGGGTTTGAACTCTCCAAAAATTATCCTCCTTTATATAGATTAAATTGGACCATTATACCCCTTCTTATTCCATTTCTCACCTACAAAATGTATTTTATATTAGAAATAAATTCTTTTTTAATGAAAAAATATATTAAAAAATTATATTAATAAAAATAAAAAATATAATTTTTTTCCAAATAAGGGGTCGTGTAATTAAAAAAATATATTTTTTCTAAATTGGAGGTGACGTGATTTTAAGATAATAATATTATTTTTTAGCAAAAATAATAATATTATTTTTTAGCAAATTTATACAAAATTACACATATATTGATATTTTTTAAATAAGGAGAAAAAAACAAATGACTAAGGAAGTTTCGGATGAATTGGGATGTTATTGTCTACGAAACTAATTTATATATTTTATAAAGTTTGATTTATTAATAACATAATTTATTTATAATTAATTTGTCTAAAATTAATTTGTACTAGTTGGTTTTCACATTATATAATTAACATAAACATATAATTAAGTTTGGGTAACCAAGTTTAATTTAATGGGTAACCAAGTTTTGGGACACCACAATGGGCAAAAGAGTCATTTGACTATTTTTTTCATTATTTACCTCCTCTTATTTATAAAACATTCAAACCAAGTCAAAAGTTATCCTCCTCTATAAACATCACATCAATGTGGGCCAACCCTCTAAAAATAATGCCCCATTTTATCTTATAAGGAAAATTGTATTTAAGTCATACTTTGTAATCTTTTAAGACTATTAGTCATACCAAAAAAAAAGTATTGCTTTTAAGTCACATTAATGTAGAAAATTTTGTATTCAAATCACACTTTTGAGTGGGTCCCACGAGTTTGTTTTAAATAAATTTATAATATGATTTAAGTGCCCTTTGTTTCTATAATTAACTAAGATAAAGTTTCCGGAAATTATGGTAACCGAGAATCACGTTTTTTCTGTTTTTGTTTCATTTCTTAAAAATCGCGTGAAGATATATGATATATTTTTTATTTGAACAAGCATAGAGTGAGATAAAAGTCTGTTAAAGGAGTATATACGAAGGAATACATATGGATTACGCGAGTTTGTGCTGTGAGATTAACGTCGGTCAAAGGAATACATACAGATCTGGATTACGCATTTAAACACATATCTGCGGTACTATTTTGTTTAGGATGCATGCTTGTTCAAAAACAGTACTGCATAACTCTATCATGCAAACATCACATTTAAACACAAAAATAATTCACATATCAAACGAATGCCCGACAGTACCGCATGTATGACAGTACCACACGTATGACAGTACCACACGTCTGCGGTACTATTTTTTTAGGATGCATGCTCATTCAAAAATAATACCGCATAACTCTATCATGCAAACATCACATTTAAACACAAAAATAGTTCACATATCAAAAGAATGCCCGACAATACTGCATGCATAACAGTACCACATGTCTGCGGTACTATTTTGTTTAGGATGCATGCTCGTTCAAAAACAGTACCGCATGACTCTATCATGCAAACATCACATTTAAACACAAAAATAGTTCACATATCAAACGAATGCCCGACAGTACTGCATGTATGACAGTACTGCATGTCTGCGGTACTGTTTTGTTTAGGATGCATGCTCATTCAAAAACAGTACCGCATGACTCTATCATGCAAACATCACATTTAAACACAAAAATAATTCACATATCAAACGAATGACCGACAGTACCGCATGTATGACAATACCACACGTCTGCGGTACTGTTTTTTTTTAGGATGCATGCTCGTTCAAAAACAGTACCGCATGACTTTATCATGTAAACATCACATTTAAACACA
The DNA here is from genome assembly GCA_019916065.1 of Vitellaria paradoxa. NCBI lineage: Eukaryota > Viridiplantae > Streptophyta > Magnoliopsida > Ericales > Sapotaceae > Vitellaria > Vitellaria paradoxa. The sequence continues at coordinate 52,332,299 of CM034239.1, forward strand.
AAAATAGTTCACATATCAAACGAATAACCGATAGTACCACATGTATGACAATACCACACGTCTGCGGTACTATTTTTTTTAGGATGCATGCTCGTTCAAAAACAGTACCGCATGACTCTATCATGCAAACATCACATTTAAACACAAAAATAATTCACATATCAAACGAATGACCGACAGTACCACATGTATGACAGTACCGCATGTTTGCGGTACTGTTTTTTTTAATTTGCATACTCGTTCAAAAACAGTACTGCATGACTCTATCATGCAAAGAATAGTGTTGTTTTTATGCGGTACTGTTTTATTATGTGGTACTGTTTTTTATGCGGTACTGTTTTTATTATGTGGTGTTGTTTTCCTAAACAAAATCGATTTTGTTTACTTTGTAAAGAAGATGGAAAGTCGCGGAATTAGGTTTTTCTCAAATGGTTTTGATTTTGATTCCAAAAATTGCTTTTGCTTACTTTGTAAAGAAGATGGAAAGTTGCGGAAGTTATGAGTGAAGTGTGCATTATTTTCGGATAAAACTGGCAGTTTTGAAATGTAGTGAAAAATACGTGATATCATTTTTTTTCTTTTTGTTGCAAGTGTAACTTATTCGCAAACAAATTTTTTAGGTATGACTTAAATCCTTATAAGTTCATAAATAGTGACTGGCTTCCAAAAACCCATATCTTATACCCCTTCTAAAACTTATCCCCTTAAAATTTTAGTACCATCCAATCAGTCCCTAGAATGTTACCATTAGACAGCCCATGGTTTTAGGTTTTGATTTTAATTTTAGGTTATTTGAGATAGTGTTAGAATTTTTTTTTTTAATCCGATGTATTGCTTAATATTTAATAGGATTAGGTATGTCAAATGATAAGGCTCCGTTTGGCAACGTTTTCGTTTTTTGTTTTTTTATTTATGTTTTCAAAATTTTGTAAACTCGTAACAAAAACAATAAACTTGTTTACGTTTTTTTGTTTCTAAAAAAAATAAAAACACAAATAAAAAAACGTAAATAGAAAAAATGTGTTTTCACTCTGATTTTCTTTTCTATTGCCAATATTTTGTCAATTTTAAAACTTTGTCCATTTTTATTACATTACATAAAAATAAATTATTTTATTCAAATATTTTATCAAAATAAGTTATTTTAATAAATAATACAATTAAATTCAATAAATTATATAAATTATTTTTTATAAAAAATAAAACTAAATTAATTAAATTTAATTTAATTTAATAATTAATTATTGCTAAATTACCTGAAATAAATATCATAATTAATTTATTTTATTTAATAATTAAATTAATTTATATAAAATAATTAATAATTAAATTATATTAACTTTTAATTTAATTAAATTAAATTTAATAATTAATTATTATTAAATTATTTTAAATAAATATCATAATTAAATTAAATTATTTATGATTTAATTAATTTAATTTATATAAAATATATTTTATTAAATTATTTTAATAAATAATTAAATGAATTTAATTAATTTAAAAATAAATAATTTAATTTAATAATTAATTTAATTTAATTATTCATTTAATATGAAATATAATTTATTAAATTATTTTTAATAAATAATATAATTAAATTATAATTAATATATTTTATATTTATTAAATTAAATGATATAATATTTATATTTCATTCAATTATTTTTAATAAATAATATATTTTAATATATTTTATATTTATTGAATTAAATGATTTTAATAAATAATTTACTGTATTAATTTAATTATATTAATTATATTAAATTAATATAAAATATATTTTTTTAAGTTCTATTAAATTTTTAAACTAATAAAATTAAATATTTTCTAAAATAAAAAATTAATAATTATAAATAAACTTGCATTTCCAAATGTAATTTTAATTTTCATTTCAGAAAAAATAAACGACAATAGAAAACAAAAAACAGAAAACGGTAGTAAAAAAATAACAACAGAAAAATGACAACGTTGTCAAATGATCCCTAAAGTGAACCATACGCATAAATTAAAAAAATAGGCACCCCATATGGCCACGATGAAATGCTGATGAGTCATTCTTAAAAGTCTAAAAAGAAAATAATAAGGCCCGTTTGGTAATGTTTTTATTTTTTGTTTTTCTATTTATGTTTTTAAAATTTTGTAAACTGGTAACAGAATTATATTTGTTAAATTTGTTTACGTTTTTTTATTTTCAAAAAAAAAATAAAACTTAAAGAGAAAAACGTAAATAGAAAAAATATGTTTTCACTTTGTGTTTTTTTAGTTCCAAATATTTTGCTAATTCTAATACTTTATCAATTTTTGTTACATCATAGTAAAATAAATTATTTTATTCAAATATTTTATTAAACTAAAATTATTTTTAGTAACTAATATAATCAAATTAAATCAATTAAATTAATATGTAATATCTATTATTAATTTATTTCTAATAAATAATTAAATTAAACTAGTTAATCTAATTAATAAAAAATATATATTATTAAATTACTTTTAATAAATAATAAAATAAAATATATTAATTTAATTTAATAAATAATTTAATTAATTATTAAATTATTTTTAATAAATATTATAATTAAATTATTTAAATTTATTTAATTTACATAATATTAAATATATTTTATTAAATTATTTTTAATAGATATCATAATTAAATTAAATTAATTATTAATTTAATTTATTTAATATGAAATATATTTTATTAAATTATTTTTAATAACTATTATAATTAAATTATTTAAATTTATTTAATTTAAATAATATTAAATATATTTTATTAAATTATTTTTGATAGATATCATAATTAAATTAAATTAATTATTAATTTAATTTATTTAATATGAAATATATTTTATTAAATTATTTTTAATAAATTTCGTAATTAAATTATTGTGAAATATATTTTATTCAGTTATTTTTAATAAATAATATAATTAAATTATAATTAATATATTTTATATTTACTGGATTAAATGATGTAATATTTATGTTTTATTCAGTTGTTTTAATAAATAATATAATGAAATTAAATTAATGTAAAATATATTTATTAAATTCAATTAATTTTTAAAAAACTAATAAAATTAAATATTTTATGAAAATAAAAAATATAAATTGTAAATAAAATTATATTTCTAAACGTAGTTTTAGTTTTCATTTTAAAAAAATAAAACGCAGCAAAAAACAAAAACATATAAACATAAACAAAAAAATGACAGCGTTAGTAAACGATCCTTAAGTGAACCATAGGCATAAATTAAAAAAATAGGCACCCCATATGGCAAGATGAAATGCTGATGAATTATTCTTAAAATTCTAAAAAGATAATAATGAGGATTAATTACTTTTAAACCCTCTGTATTTAGGTCGAAAATCACTTAGATCCTCTTAATTTCAATATTATACACTAATACCCCTTCTACTGTTCACCAAAGTGCAAACCTTGACGCTATTACGTTAACTGATAAAATTACAAAATTACCCTTTTTTTTCTTTACTACCCTCTTCTCTCTCCTTTGTTCTACCCTCTTCCTCTTCAACCAATAAAATTTAAATCAAACCAAAACTCTAACTACACAAATCTTCATAAAAATCTTAATTAAAATCAAAATCAAAATCAAAATTATGAAGCCAAAACTCATCGAGATACCAGAGCATCGGTTAGAACAAAAATAAGCAACACGTGCATACACACATACATATATACACATGTATCCATGTTTACATATGTGTGTATAGATCTGAACTTGCAAATTTAGTTGTAAACCATCGACTACCCAAAGGAGTGAACGTCGAAATTTGAAATCAAAATATCAACTAACTACCAAATTGAAGGCTCGTAGAATAATGATTATCAAAAACATTAACAAGATTTTACGCTTTTATAGTTTGATTGTATAATTTTCCTCCTCATTGTCTCCAAAATCAAAATTATGAAACCAAAACTCATCAAGATGCCAAAGCATCAGCTTGAACAAAAATTAGCAACATGTGTACACACACACATAACACACGTATACATGTATATGTATGTGTATAGATCTGAACTTACTGGTTGGGTTGTGAACCATCGGCTATCCAAATGAGTGAAGGTTGAAATCTGAATGAAGGAAAGAAAAAGTAAAGAAGATCGGATTTATGTAACCTTCTATGGCTTCTCTCACACCTTTGACCTAAACTTCAGACGAAAGAGAAGAAAATAGCACACAGGCCCGTTCATTTGACTCAAGGGCATTTTTGTCTATTCATCATTTTCTTTTTGTATTTTTGAAATATTGAACACTTGCACTTTTTCTAAACATAAAGCACACCGTTAACTTCAATAGATCCATCCGCGTTTTTATTTTGGTGAACAATATAAGAGATATTAGTGTATAATACTAAAGTTGAAGGGGTATAAGTGTTTTTTGACCTAAGTACAGGAGTGTAAAGATAACTAACCCTAATAATAATATAATAATAATAATAATAATATAAAAAAAACTGCTGAGTTGGGATGAGAGCAGCTTTTGATAGACACGTGTTCCATGTTTGTTCTGCTTGGGCTTTTGGGCTGCAGGTTTTCAAAATTTTGAAAGTAGAGATTCTTTCATATCCAAGGCAATTCTCACCTTACTTCAACCGATTCTGCACAAGGAAAGCCACAGTCACTATTTTAGTTAGGGCATTTCATTAGAAAAAAAAAAAAAATTGATAGTGGTTCTCCTATTTGTTGATCTTCCTATAAAAATATTAATTTATTAGAATTTAATAAAAAAGTTTATGTTAGAATGATAGTGATAATACAATTTTTATAAAAATTTAATTAATGAGTTATTTATTTTAAGGGTTAATTACCTTTATACCTTGTACTCAGATCATTTTTACTTTTAACTTCTCAACTTTATTAGTATATACTTATACCCTTGTATTGTACACAAAAATGTAATAATAAACGAATCTGTCTAATTTAACTGTGCATGTGATACACGTGTATAAAATGTAAGTGTTCAAGATTAAAAAAAAAAAAGAAAAACGAAAATGTCCTTAAAAAAATGGGGTAGAAAAGTAATTTACACCAAAGGGGTCAAGAAGGGTCCTGGGATTATGAGTGACCGTGATCAAGGCTGGAAAAGCAGTGACAGTGGGCTCGAGGAAGGGTTTTTTCTTAGTGCCAACCTCGACAAAATACTCATTGTTGGATTGGAAATGAATGAAGTCAAATAGTGTTGGAGACTCGGCAACGAGGCAGTGGAGGAGGCCCTTTACATCAAAGACTAGCATCTCCGTTGAAACTCTGCGTCAATGTGTCCTCTTCATTCCTGAAGAAGCATAACACTCTTCACTTCCCTCTCTCTCTCTCTCTCTCTCTCTCTCTATTTGCAGACATTAAATTCCCCTTCTTATCATCTTTTTCCTCAAACCCTTCTGTTTCTTCCCTTAAATTCTCCTCTCCATCTTCTAACAATTCTTGGCATAACCAATTTTCTCTCAGATTCCACTTTTCTCTTGGTTATTACCCTCATACCCATTTAATTTAATTTTTCATTTTTTTCGATGAAAATTTCATATCTTCATATTTGTTATTTTTTTCTCTTCTCATTTTTGTTAGGAAATCGTAATTTAATTTGGTTATAAGATCCAAGGGTTGGAGTTTTTCAAGTATTAAGGTTGAAGAAAACTCAGGTTTTTCTTTTCCTTGTTATTATCATTGTCTTCTATTTTGGATAAAAAAAAGATCAGGTTTTGATCATAATTTGGAGACTCATTTGACTAAAGATCGGGAAAGCATGAGAATTGAAACTTTGATTTGTGAGAAATTGAAGCTTTGTTGTCTTAGTTTATTATTTTTTTGATAAATGGATCGAGTGAGGGATGCGAAGCGAGAATGTTGAAGAAATTTGAATTTGTGATTATATGTTATATGAAGGGAGAAAAGTTAAAAAAATAGAGGAGAAAGAAGAGGATAGTGAAAAAGAATAATAGAATGATTGTCATCTTAACACTTAACGTAACGCAGTAAAAACTGTGCACTTTTATGTAAAGTACACGAGGTATTAGTACACTTTATAAAATGAGGGAGTAAAAGTGAAAATGAGTTTAAGTGCAGGAGTGTAAAGGTAATTAACTATTATTTTAAAATGATACACTTTTTTTATTATTTTTAATTATTAATTATAGTTAAAATTTTGATTATATTTTACATAAAAATTATATAAAATGCTAAACTGCATTTAACATATTTGTATTTTATCTCTGACTCTAATTTAGATTATGTGATTTAAATTGACTCAATTTATTTTTGTACTTTAATATAGTCCAATTTTATCTTTTTTATTAAATTTATTTAATAATATCTAATGAAAAAAACAAGTGAGATAATTTAAAAATATGAGATTAAATGAAGTAATATTGTTAACAAAACACATGGATACTAAGGCTGTATTCGATAAATTACTAAGGCTGTAATCGATAAACCAAAAAACTCTAATTTTTTTGTAACTTTTGTTATAATATTTATGCGTATCATTTTTTTTTTAAAGTTGAATGTTTGATAAAAATTTTTCAAAGTTAAAAAAAAAAGTTAGTATTATAGTGTGTGATAACTTTTATGCATTTAGTAAATTTTAAAAGAAAAAGTTAGAAAATTTTGAAAAAAGTTGGAAGTTGAAGGAAGTTCGATAAAAATTAAAAGTTTACTAAATTTACCCCAAGTATAATTTACCAAAAAAATGAAGCTGTATATAAAATTAGTAGGTTGGTTATTTTAAATTAAGTTGATCAAAACGATATTATAGGTTATATTTAAAGTGAGAATTTGGCCAACGAAAAGGAAAAGAAAAATACAAATAAAAGGAAAAAGAAAAAGAAAGAGAAATAGAAAAATAAAATAAAATCATAATATGTATAATTATTTAAATGAATTAAAAATTAATAAATAGAACATTAATTAATTCATTAATATTTAATTTCCTAAATTCTATACTTTTACTTTTTATTTTTTATCACAATATGAATAAAGGGTCCATTGGGTGGCAAGAAAAAAACCGAAAAACAGTGAAAAATGTGGTTTGTGAAAACTTTTAGCGTTTGGTGCACATCAACCAAGCCACATTTTTTTTATAGATGAATGGTAAAACTTTTTGACTTTTATATCGCTTTTTGGAGAGGGAAACTGTCAGAATGAATTTTTTTTTTTTTTTGCCAGAATGGTTTTGCATCAGAATTTGTTTAAAGTGGTTAACATTTTTTAAGATTTGTAGAAAAATTATTAGCGTTTGTGAAATGGTATTGGGATTTGTAAAAATTTTATTATTGAGATTTATAAAAATTTATTAGGTTATGTAGATATATATATATATATATATATATATATATATATATATATATATATATAAATTTATAAAAATTTTACGAAGTACGAAAAGTACAAAATATGTTAGAGAATTTTAGAGATTTTTAGAGATAGTAGAGATTCTTAGGGGGCGTTTGGAGTCCCAAAAAAATAAAAAAAAACCAAAAGATGGGATTGATATGATGTAAAAATGATAGATGGCAAAAAGTGATTGGAGGGATTTGAAAATTTTTGAAGTTTTTTGAAAATTTTTAATTTTTTTTATAGCTCCAAACGAGCCTTCAGTATTTTTCATAGTTTTTTTTGAAGCGCCAAACAGGTCCAAAAGAAAAAAAAAAAAACTTTGAATCTTTATTTTTTATTTTCTTCTAATACATTCTCAATCCAAACATAATTTTAGTGACATTTTGTTTATTTTCATGATTGTCACTTTGTATTTCGCCACTTTGTTTGTTTATTTGTTTTTTTTTTTTAAGCAACTTACAATATCTTGTTTTGCTATTTTCTTTTTAATAGTAAAAAACCGGGATAAATTTCAAATCTCTTTTTGTTCTGGCTTAAGGCTTTATTATTACCGAGCAATGAGCATTCACAATCAAATCTTACCAAAAGTTACCCAATTTTTTGAGAGTTGACTCTTTCTTTATTTAAGCTTTACCAAATAAAAAATTTATAAAAAAAGGGTAGAGTTGTATACAAGCGAGCTGCAATATTGTGAGGATTTCGAGGGAATAAAAATTCAATAACATCGAATAAAAATTTGGCTGTATGTTGTACTATTTGGAGTAAGTAAAAAATAAGAAAATTAAGATAAAATATAGTTTGAAATTAATTTTAGTGTATTTTTTCTGAATAGTAACAAACTGTGGGAACGATTTTCTAAATTTATTTTCACAGATTCAAAAAAATTCATATAAAATAACGATAATGTTACTCGTTTAAAAATTTTCGACACAAAAAATGACTGTAAAAAAAATTTACACATTCGATTAACTTACTTTTAATTTTTTTTAGCGAAATATTAAAATTTTTTAAAATTAGTAATGGTAAAAAAATTAAAGGTGTAGGGATTGTGAGAGATTTATAATGATTTTTAGAGTTTGTTAGGAATGCTGAGCGGGAGCCGGCTCCCCTGCAATTTGGTTTTCTGTTGGTTCTCTGCAATTATCAGATCTCACCCTCCATTTCATCCTACGGCCAAAACTTCAATTTGTGGGCCCCATTTTCAAAGCCACTTCTTTTTGTTTTCTTGACTTAGTTTTCTGTCAGTTTTTTTTTTTTTTACTCTCAAATGAAACCCAGCTTCCGTAACGAAAACCCAGCTTTAGTAACGAAGAAATTATTTTTTCCATGCGGTGCAAAACTCACCGATCAAGTCTTTGATCCAAAAAAAAAAAAAAAAAAAACAATACCTCAATATACCGGACTTTTGACATAAACTTGTTGTTTGAGATAGTGAATTTGATGGTATTTAATTTTATTTAGTAAAAATTTTTATTAATTTTTATAATTAAAATTAAAATAAAAAAATGTATGAGTTAAATTTGATTTTATTTTATCATTTAAATTTTTTTAATTTATGTATAAAATCTAATAAAAAAAATAATAGAATTTGATGTAGATTTATTTTCTTCTTAAACTATCTAAACAAATATGCTCTTAAATCAAAATAATTCTCTATTTTAAATCAAACTCTTTATCCTATTATTCTATTATTATTAAATCTCAACCCTTCATTTTATTAAATGACCAAAAACTCAACTTTTGTGAGTCCCATTTTGAGGTTTTAAATATAATATTTCTTATTTACATATCAACTAATATACTAGCTAGCCTTAAGAACTTTATAACTTTTTTTCTAAAGTCTATAAATAGATTTAAAAAAGATAAAAAAACAAACAAACAAAATATAGATTGAAAAAACAAAGGTTATAAAAATAAATCTTATAAATGAAAATGAACAGTAAATGGATTAAAAACAAACAAACAAAGCTTATAAATAAAAATAATTCAACATGCTTTACAAACTTGATTTAAACAAGTTCAAAAATAATTTTATAATTTAAGCAAGTTATTTATATACTTAAATTACACCATGAACATATATATTATACATGATATCAAGATACAAAATTAAAAAAAATAAAAGGCGTTAAAGAAGTTATTTATTAAAAAAAAAATTAACTGGAGCTGATGTGCTTGATTCAAGCCCCAATTAATTAATTTTTTTTGATAAATAACTTCTTTAACATTTTCTTTTAATTTCGTATCATGATATCGTATATAATATAAATGTTCATTGTGCAATTGTAGGTCTATAAATAACTTGCTTAAATTATGAAATTATTTTTGAACTTGCTTAAATCAAGATTGTAAAGTATGTTGAATTATTTTTGTTTATAAACTTTGTTTGTTTGTTTTTTTTTTTTTTATCCACTTACTGTGCATTTTCATTTATAAGATTTTTTTTTATAAACTTTGTTTTTTCAATCTATATTTTGTTTGTTTTTTTTTTTAATCTATTTATAGGCTTTAGAAAAAAAGTTGTAAAGTTTTTAAGGCTAGCAAGTATATAAGTTGATATGTAAATAAGAAATATTATATTTAAAACCTTAAAATGGGACTAATAGAAGTAGAGTTTTTAGCCATTTAATAAAATAAAGGATTGAGATATAATGATAATATAATAGCAGTACAAAACCAAGAGTTTGATTTAAAATAGAGAATTAATTTAATTTGAGAGTATATTTGTTTAGATGATTTAAGAAGAAAATAAATCCACATCAAATTCTATTATTATTTTTATTAGATTTCAAATGATACATAAATTAAAAAATTTAAATGATAAAATGAAATCAAATCTAACTCATAATTTTTTTATTTTAATTTTAATTATAAAAATTAATAAAAATTTTTACTAAATAAAATTAAATATCACTAAATTCACTATCTCAAACAAAAAATTTATGTCAAAAGTCCGGTATATTCTTAATATTATAGGGCTCGTTTGGAGCCATAAAATGAACTAAAAAACTTCAAAAAATTTTAAAAGTTTTTAAATCCCTCCAATCACATTTTACCACTTATCATTTTTACATCACATCAATCCCATCCATTGATTTTTTTTGATTTTTTTTTGGACTCCAAACACCTCTATAGTTGAGACTTTTTTTTTTTTTTTTTTTTTTTTTCAATCAAAGACTTGATCGGCAAGTTTTGCACCACATGGAAAAAATAATTTCTTGTTATGGAAGCTGGGTTTCATAACTTTCATTTGAGTGGGAAAAAAATAGAGAGAACTGATAGAAAACTAAGGCAGGAAAACAAAAGGAGTGGCTTTTAAAATGGGGCCCACAAAATGAAATTTTTGGCCGTTTGATGAAATGGAGGGTTGAGATCTGATAATTACAGAGAAATAACAGAAAATCAAATTGCAGGGGAGCCGGCTCCTGCCAAACGGGACCTTCATAAATACGGACAGACACAAATGTTTATGTTTAATTGTGAGTTAACCAAATGGTAAATGAAAGAAATAAAGATGACAAAACGCGTTTCGTTGGCGCCTCCTGCTTACTAGGTTCTCTGTAGTTTCATGGTGGTTTCTTTGCTTGAACAATTCAACTCATGAATATAGCCGACCAATTTTTTCTCCTCCCTTTTCACACTTTTTCTGGAACAAAAGGAAGAATCAACTTCACCAAGTTTTTTCTCAGTCCTTTCAGATTAATTTTCTCTGCAAGAAAGATTCAAACCCCCCGCTTTTTTTTATTTAATTCATATGTAGGTGAATCTGTGATCTCCCCATCTTTGTTCCTATCCTAAGTAGGAGATCGCAATCCCAGCTCGAGTCCTCTATCACATGTCTCTTTCATACTCTTTCTGAATCTCTTTCTTGGTTTTTTTCTTTCTCCATCAAGCTTCTTCCCAAGAAAATCAATTTCAACGCATCCCCTGATTTTTTCTGATTCAAAAAATTTCAATTGTGATTATGATCCGATAAAGAGAGCATCTTCTGCATTTCTATTCTGAATTTCTACAAGGGTTTTCAATTCTTTGTTCCTAAAAGGGTTGTTATCTTGTATTCTGTGGTGTATTTCTCAAGTCTTTGATTTGGGACCCATCTATCTCTTTGGGTTGCAGATTTGGACACCAAAAAGAGATGGGTGTTTGTCTAAGCAGAGGCAAAAATTCGGATCCAAAGACTAATGGGCATGGATCAGGAGGTGGCAATGGCAATGGTAATGGAATTCATCACTACCAAAAAAGCCAGGAACCTATGAATCAGTACACAAAATCCCCCGCCCAGCGGGCACAACCTAGACTTCCTTCGCCTTACAAGCCTGCACCAAGCCCTAGACCAGTTCAAAGGCCAGGATCAATTCTGGGTAAGCCATATGAGGATGTAAAATCTTACTATGCCATTGGGAAAGAATTGGGTAGGGGTCAGTTTGGAGTGACTTATCTTTGTACTGAAATTTCCACCGGTCAGAAATATGCTTGCAAGTCCATATCAAAGAGAAAGCTTATCAGTAATAATGATAAGGAGGACATGAAAAGGGAGATTCAGATTATGCAGCATTTGAGTGGGCAGCCAAATATTGTTGAGTTTAAGGGTGCTTATGAGGATAAGAATTCGGTGCATCTTGTGATGGAATTGTGCGCGGGAGGAGAGCTCTTTGATCGGATAATCGCTAAGGGTCACTATAGTGAGAGAGCTGCGGCTTTGATTTGCAGGGCTATTGTGAATGTGGTGCATATCTGCCATTTTATGGGTGTGATGCACAGAGACCTGAAGCCTGAAAATTTCTTGTTGTCGGATAAGAGTGAACATGCTCTGCTGAAGGCAACTGATTTTGGGTTATCAGTGTTTATTCAAGAAGGTGAATTTCTCATTGACCGCTTACCATGCCATGAATAACACTCTTTGAATTCATTACTTTATATCCTTGTTTGGATTTGTGATGCATACATTGTTATAAGCATTGGTTGAAATTTTTAGGAGATCCATTCTTATTTTATTCCATCTTCAACTTTTCTCTTTGAATGTTTGTTGCACAGCAGTAAAAGTTTTTCAAAATTTAATCCGACTCTTTCTGAAATGTTTATAAAAAATGAAAATACTGGTTTAAATCCCCAACAATCTGATCAGAGCTGTTTCACAATTAAATGCATTTGTGTGTGTGTGTGTGTGTGTTGCGCGCGCCATGATTTGATGTTTACATTTGGATACCATTTTAATACATCACGTGGCTCATAATACAAAGAGTTGAGGGTTTTTCTTTAATCTAAGAAGATTTAAAGGAAAGAGAGCAGTGTCATTATCCTCATATGGATCTCCTTCAAGAGATGGTCAGATCAGAGACAAACTTCATCCTTATTTGTGTGCCTTACGGCATATATAATCTTTTTCGTATGTTGGCCAAATATTGAAAGAATGTCCAAGTGAAAAATGTTATCAAAATGCAACTTCACTTTATGTTAATATCATTGACAATAATGAGGAGCTATATTAATGAGTATTTGACATCAAAATCAATCAATAAGGTATGGGTTTTTTCTCAATTTGGTGTCTGGTTTTAAGAGTTTAAAACTTTTGAATGCACTTAAAACAGTGTATAATTTCAGTTAGAACTAATGGGTTTCTACATGAATTTAGCTTATGAATGGTATTCTTTTAATGACCAGATCTAGCTTTGGCATTCCTGAACAACATTCCATTTGAATCCCTTTCAATTCTTTTCAAGAATACTAGCGCTAAAATCTTTTATATGCTTCTTGCTGAAACTGCTCCCTGATTGCTGTTAATGGGAAGAAGTTTGGCATTTTTGTAAACTAGGTTCCGTCACTTGCCAAAACCTTTAAATCCTACATACAAACCTTTCCACATCTCACTGAAGATGACATTATTTAAGTGTATTACACATTGTGAAAATCACAATGAAGACTGAAAATCCACTTTTTTCTCTTTTTGGGTAGAGAAACTATACTTTTGAAAAGTGTCAAGTTGTCCCTTCTGTTGGGTTTTTTTATGTATTAAGAATCCATCAGTGCACAATATATTTTTTTTGATTTTTTATTATTTCTTTTACATTCTTATGATACATATCCATTATGATTTTATTATATTCAATCAATGTAATTATTTCCAGGCAAGGTTTATCGCGACATAGTAGGGAGTGCTTATTACGTTGCTCCTGAAGTCTTACGGCGTAGATATGGGAAAGAAGTTGATATTTGGAGTGCTGGAGTTATATTGTACATTTTACTCAGTGGGGTACCTCCCTTTTGGGCAGGTAAAGTCATGAATCCATTATCTCTAGCTTGCAAAGTTGTTGTATGGGATTTAAGTCTCTGTAGCAATCACTTTTAACACATAAGTTTCTGAATTATGGCTTTATAAATGTGCTAGCAGAAACAGAGAAGGGAATATTTGATGCCATATTGAAGGGAGATATTGATTTTGAAAATAAACCTTGGCCCTCTATATCAAGCAGTGCCAAGGACCTGGTTCGGAGGATGCTGACACAAGACCCAAAAAAACGGATTACTTCTGCTGAAGTTCTTGGTACATTTCCAACAGCTTAGAATTTGGCAATAGTTTCGATTTACATTCATGCAAAATGATCATCCTTCAGTTTGTTGTGATTGGTTTATGCATCATAAGCATGCATGTCTTTTGAGTTGTAAGTTGGTTTTTATGGCACAGGGTTGAGAAAAATATCTCGAATGGAAGGATGAATTCTTTAAAATTTTCTTCTGATGCACAGTGGAAGCATCTTCTTTCAGCGATTCAGCCTTCCAAACTATTCTCAATTCTCTCTTTCTAGATGAATGTGTGTGGGCACTCTATACAGATCACTTGACTAATTGATATATAAAAGATATTTATAAAGAGTGAGATACAGAGTTTGTATCGGAGAAGATCTCTAACTCCAGAGATTATCTCTTATCCACTCTCACACACATATTATCTATATATATCATCTTAATATATATTTTGAAGATATGGTATCTTGAGAAAATCTCCCAATCATATCATCTTATCTAAATATACATTAATTATCTATAATTTATTTCACAAATAAATTATAAATAATTAGCCAATTGGACCTGGCCCAACAAGATAAAATTGAGCTACTTGGGGACTGAAATCCCATGGATTCCTAACTCCAACTTAAAAGATATTTGGGCCTTGTCATCTCATGACAACCCATTATCTCTTAATTAACCCAGGGCTATTCCACTAAAAGCCCTGAACTGCACTCTAGTAGTCCATGTTAAAATTCATTTAATTAAAACAACTTTTAATAAAATGAATTTCGGTCTTAGACCAATAATATTCTCGTAATTAACCCTCCATTATAAGCTCGTAATTAAGTTAGGCTAAATGTTAAGCCCCTTAATTACATGTTTAACCCTAAGTCTCTATTTATCTATATTTTGATTATTTTCAATATTTCCATATTTATAAACAATTTACAAATAAATGTTGTTTTCAATAAACATTTTATTGAATAAACTGTGGCCACAGATTTAATGATCAAAAGGATAAATAGCTTTGGTGAGCGTATCAAAATGGATTCCATCTTGTAAGTATATGTTCCCACGATTCATGAAATTAAATCTCCAAGTTATCAAGGTTTTGATTATTTATAAGATCTCACTCCGTGATAACTCAAATAGACTTAATTTATGAATGTGAGTCCATTACAAACTCAGGATTAAAGTTTATTAAGTTTATTTAATCTTAAGTAAATTATGATTAAAGACATTTATTAACCAAATCATAATTTACAACAGTTCTTTCAATATGTATATCACATATACATACTAACTTTCCTACTCAAAGTCACCACTTTAGTGATCAAGATAAATCACCCAATTAAGAAGTAGAAAAGTTACAGCTTTAACATAATGAAATGCCCATTTCATTAATTAGCTGTGAATTTACTTTAATTTATAAAATTAGTGATTTAAATGTTTCTGTATTAGCATCTTATGCCTAATACTTAAATAACATACTTTATAAATAATGGACAATAGTGTATGCTTAAATAAATAAATGTTTTATTTTAACCAGAAAAATAAATTAAATGAAATGTCATTACTAAAACATGCTTTCAAGGGCACCAAAGGAAGATAAATCTAACACTGTAGTCCTCTCCCAAAAAAGAGAGAAACAAAAACAGAAGAACAGAAAATTGACTTAGTTTCATGTGTACGTGGCTTATGTAGAGCATCCGTGGATTAGAGAAGGTGGAGAAGCATTAGATAAACCTATTGACAGTGCAGTCCTATCTCGGATGAAGCAATTCAGAGCAATGAACAAACTCAAGAAGCTTGCACTAAAGGTAAAGGTCTACCTGAGAAAGGATTCACTATATCTGAGCCAAGTATATATGTGATTGTATATGGGCATGAGTATTGCTACATATCCTCATTCCTCAATAAGGATGCGATTTTTATGTTGCTATTTATATTTCTATAAAAGAAAAAAAAAGCATGAAAAAATGTTTATGACAATTCAATGCATAGCTCTTACCAATCTGTCGTATAACAAATAAACTTGATTTTATTTACCTTTTTTTTCTTTGAATTTATACTTTACTAGTTGTGATTTCACTGTAAAATATATGATATATGTGCTTAAAATTAAAATGAACACTTAACCTCCTTATTGTTTGTACAAGTAGCAAATTCACGATATCGCTTAAATGTACTGGGCATGTGATATCCACATATCTTACAATACTCTTAGCCTTATTTTCTGTGAAAAATGACCTTAGCACCCTTTAAAAAAAAGTAATTGAGTTGTACTACTGCAAACTAAAATTAAAAAATGTCTTTTAGAAGCATTTTAGTTATTAATGATCAATATTTTTTTTTTCACGAAAAGAAAGCAAGAGATTATTACATCGTATACGCATGTGTGTGTCCGTGAATATCACATACTTACAATTTAGAGCTCCAAATCAGAGTTAAAAGTCCTACAGCTCCCGTTTCATCTGCTCTCAAATTTGGTTCTCAGTGTATCTTCCCCCAAATTTTGGCTCCCCCTTTCACTATCCTTCTCAATAAAGACATCACGAAGTCCATATACACATTGCATGGATTCTTTGATCATGCTGCATGTTAAATGCATCTGTATGTAAGGATTTATATCCAATAGGTTATATATGCTAATTTAGTATATTTTAGAAATTTACGATGATAGATTCCTAACTTGGATCTAAATCCTCTTCTAATAAAATTGGTGGATTCTAAAATCTATTGCAGGTCATTGCAGAAAACCTATCCCAAGAGGAAATAGAAGGGCTGAAAGCAATGTTTATGAACATGGACACTGACAACAGCGGCACAATTACCTATGAAGAACTTAAGACAGGATTGGCTCGACTAGGGTCAAAGCTCACGGAGGCTGAAGTTAAGCAGCTTATGGAAGCTGTAAGACATTGACTATTAAAGTGCTTCATTTATTGATATATATATTCATATATTGACTCAAATTATCAACTGCTATTTTAGATGTAATGTTTTGATTTCTATGATTCAGGCTGACGTTGATGGAAATGGGACAATTGACTACATCGAATTCATCACTGCTACAATGCACAGACACAAACTAGAAAGAGATGAACACCTATATAAGGCCTTTCAGTATTTTGATAAGGATAACAGTGGGTGAGTATTTATAATAATTCTTACATTTATGTTTTCTATCTTGGAAGAGGAATGGGCAGAAACGCAACCCTTTTTGTTACTCTTTTTGATAACAAGTATTTCTGTTATTGAAATTTATTGTCCGAGCCAACAAATCCTTTTCCTTTGTGTGTAAATTACAGGTTTATAACAAGAGATGAACTAGAAACAGCCATGAAAGACTATGGAATAGGTGATGAAGCCACCATCAAGGAAATAATATCCGAAGTGGACACAGATAATGTGAATTTCTCCTCCAATATTGAAATATGAAATCAGTCTTCCATATCCATATATCTCTGATCATTCTATTCAATGAACAGGATGGGAGAATCAACTACGAGGAATTCTGTACAATGATGAGAAGTGGAATCCAACAGCCAGGCAAGATTTTCTAGACGTTGTCAAGTCCAACCAGAATTGTATTTGTTGATTGAGAAAGACAAGGGACTCGAGACCGATCCAGCACTTTGCTCTTTGGACATTTTTTTTTTAAATTAAGAACTCGAATTTCAAGGATTTCCCTGAACGTGCAGTGTTAGCTTGGATTATGTCTTACAAAATGGATCGTGCATCTGGGCTGTTATTTCCGTTTTCCTTAGGCTGACTTGGGTTTAGTCTTTAGAGGTTCTTACTTGGAGAACCTTATTACTGGTAAAAAATGTATGTATCTTCCTTTCTTTCTTTCTTTCTTTCTTTTTTTTTTTTTTAATAAATACAAGAACTTGAAATTTGTGGTCCTTGCTGTGTAATGTTCCTATTTACAAGTTTATACTGAGCACATAAATTAATATTTGCTCAATAAAAAATGGAGTTAGTGTGGCGCATGATGAATTTAAAAATTAAATATATAAGATGGTATCACCCGCATTTGTGTGGTGTTTCTACTTTCAATAATTGAGGATACAAAAATTAGATCTATAAATTAATTGTTCCATAACATGGAGAAATTATCACATCTTTTGTCAGGTGTGTCCAACCAATTTAAATTAAGGGGTGTTTGGACGGCCAAAAGTTAGAAAAGTGGAGAATATCAATTATTTTTTAGTATTTGACAGACCAACCAAAAGTAACTAAAATAATTCATTGAAACGGTGTAAAGTAAGCTGTTCTAATAGTTTTGATAAAAAAGTAGTGCAAAAAAATGACAAATGTTGAAAAAAAAGTAAAAAAAGGTAAATAACTTTTTGGAGTTTTTTGTAGAAGTTTGAAAATTTTAAAATTTGAAAATAAACTCCCAAAAAATGAAAATGACGAAAGTTAATAAAAATAGGTAAATAATTGTAACTTGTTATTGTTCGAAGGGAGAAATTAATAATTGTATTCAATCAATTAATGTGTAGCAAATGTACATATATATAAGCTTATAAATTTCCTAAATACTAATTACCTAAATAAGGTAACAAAATATGGTATGATATACATAAGGTAATTAGATGTTAAATAATATAATATACATAATAGAATATTTATAACATGCCACCGCAAACTCAAGGAGGTATAGAAGAAACCAAATTGAGTTTGGAAACTAATTCATGAAATCTTCTAGGAGGTAATGCTTTAGTAAACAAATCAGCAGTCTGCGCAGCGAAAGTCACATGAACAAGCTGTATGGTATCCCGTGCCACATGTTAACGCACAAAATGACATTCAATCTCATTATGTTTGGTGCGATCATGAAAAACATCATTTTGAGTAATTTAAATAGCACTTCGATTGTCACAGTAAATAGTATTAATAGCAGAATGAGCACACCCATGTCAGAGAGTAACCAATGAAGCCAGAGTAACTCCTATGCAGTGTTAACAAGAGCTTGATATTCTGTTTCAGTGCTAAAGCAGGTAGTGATAGTCTATTTCTTGCTGTGCCAAGAGATGAGGGGAGTCACCCAAGAAGAAGCAAAATCCAGTAGTAGATCGCCGATCAGTAGGATCACCAACTCAATCGCTATCAGTGTTGGCCCAAAGATCAAGAGATGTCTGAGAAGAGTAGTGAAGTCCATAGAATAAAGTACTCTTAACATATCGTAGGATACAAAGAACTGCAGCATAATGAACTAAGCGAGAAACTGACATGAACTGATTGACAATGTGAATAGCATTTGCAATGTCAGGTCGAGTAACAGTAACATACACAAGACTCCCAACTAGCTAACGATAAAATGTGGCATCAGAGAGGGGTGTGCCATCAAAAGGCGTGAGACGAACACCAGGCTGAAGAGAAGTTGGTGCAGTCTTATTATCAGTGAGTCCAGCCTTGGAGAGAAGATCAAAAGCATACTTGACTTAAGAAAGAAAGTAACATGTAGTGTTAGTAGTGACTTCTAGACCAAGAAAGTAGCTAAGATTACCCAAATCTTTCATTTCAAAATGATAATTGAGTAGAAACTTGAGTTCAGAGATGCCTTCATGATCATCACCCGTGATGATCATATCATCCACATGTAAAAGAAGAAGAACAGTGTCATGTGTTGATGTCCGAATGAAAAGAGCAGAATCATAAGGATTGGAAGAAAACCCAAATGTACCAATGGTAGCACTGAATTTAGCAAACCAAACGCAAGGGCCCTGCTTGAGTCCATAGAGAGTATGACGTTGTTTGCAGACCAGATGTGAGGGGTAAAAGAAGCCAGGAGGAGGTTGCATATAAACTTATTTGGCTAAGTCACCATTGAGAAAGGCATTCTTCACATCCATCTAAAATAAGAGCTACTGATGAGCGGCGACAACAGCAAGCAAACTTCGAACAGAGGTGAGTCGAGGGACTGGAGCAAAGGTCTCCTCATAGTCAATCTCATATTTCTGATTATAGCCTTTAGTCACCAGACGAGTTTGTAATGCTCAATAGACCCATCAGAGTGAGTCTTAATCTTGTAAATCCATTTTGCAGCCTATGGTTGTCTTACTAGAGGGAAGATCAACCAAATGCCAAATGTGAGTCTTTTCAAGAGCTTATAATTCTTCAGACATTGCTTGTTACCAAAAAGGGTTAGAACTAGCCTCGTGAAAAGAACGAGGCGCATGTTGGGAGATAATAGTAGAGAAATAGTGAAAATCACGGAGGTAAGATGGAAGTTTTCTTACTCGAGTAGAGCGGTCAAGAAATATAGAATTAATATCAAAGGACTCACTTGGTATAAATGCATTATCTGAAGCTGTAGGAATAATATTAGAAGACTTAAGTAGTAGAGATGTAGTGTCTGAAGGTGGAGGATTGACAGGCAGTACTAGAGAATTAAGAGAGGCCAAAGCAGGTTTTGCAAGAATAGGTGGAGGCTCAGTAGAAGAGGGAGGTAGATTCTGAGGAAGTATAGGAGGAGCTGGTGGTTCGTTAGAGGGAGAGGATGATGTCTAGTCAGGAAATAGATCAATGGAGAGATTAGTGAAAAAAGAAGGAGTAACAGTAAAAGGTGAAGGAAATGATGAAATAGATGAAAACATTTTGTGTTCCCACAAGACTACATGGTGGGAGACACGAACACGATTAAAGATGAGATCCTAATAACGATAGCCCTTTTGTTCAGTTCCATAGCCCAAGAAATGACATATACGAGTGCAAGGTTCTAATTTAGTGCGTTCATGAGAAGGAAACAAAATTAAACAAACACATCCAAAAACACGAAAAAGTTTATATGGGGTCAGAGACCCATATAATCGTTCATAGGGAGTTTGGTTGTGAAGGAGGGAGTAGGGACATGATTGATAGTATAGACAGCAGTAAGAGCGGCTTCCACCCAAAATTTTTTAGGATAGGATAAGGAGATGAGAAGAGCATGAACAGTGTCAAGAATGTGACGATGTTTGCGTCCTGTTTAACCATTTTACTGGGAAGTGTGAGGATAAGAACGGTGAGGAAGAGTGCCTTATTGTTGAATAAAGGCAAGAAAATTAGATTTTTGATATTCCATGGCATTGTCAGAACGAAAAATTTTAATACTACGAGAAAATTGTGTTTTAACCATGGTAACAAACTTAAAATAGATTTTTAGAAATTGGGATCGATTGTGTATAAGATAAAGCCAAGTAAAACGAGTGTAATCATCTACAAATATAACAAAATAGTGAGCCCCTCCCATAGTAGTAGTAGGAGATGAACCCTAGACATCTGAATGAATAAGATCAAAAGCAAATGAAAAAAACTGTTATTTTTATTAAATGATAAAACAAGTTGTTTGGCAAGTTTATATGACACACAATCAAGAGGTTCAATATGAACTGATCCTGACTAATCACTAGAAACTAAAAGTTGTAAATGACTAGTTGAAGGATATCCTAATCTAAAATGCCATAAATAGTATAGGGAAATAGCAAAGGTAGTTGCAGCAAAGTGTTGAGTAGTGGATGGAAGGTGAAGATTAACCAACTCAAATAAGCGACCATTCTTACGGCCTATCCCAATGGTCCGTCTCGACTGTGGATCCTGTACAAGACAACTAGAAGAAGAAAAAGTAACGGTAAGTCTAAGATCACACAATTAACCAACAGAAATAAGGTTAAGAGATATATCGGGTAAATAATAGGTTTGAGGGAGGAAAAATTGTGAAGTAGAGACATGGCCAATATGCTGAGCATGCATATGAGAGCCATTGGCAGTTTTAATAGAAAGTACGTGGGAGCCAGATGATATGGTAGTGAAGAGTTTAGGGTTAGGTATCATATGGTTGGAGCAAGCAGAGTAAAAAAAACTAAGAAAAAGTACCCCTAGTAGCAAACATGGCAATAGAAGAATTACCAAAAATAGTTATGAGCTGATGAATAATAGTTGCAATGTCAGTTGTGGTCAAGTTGGATGAAGAGGATGTAGCAGACTCAGGTAAAGTAGAGGCAGCAGTAGCCTGAGTAGGCTCCATGGATTTGGAATGTTGTTGGTTACGGCCACAAGACCTCTTGGTGCGAGAGTCAGGTGGCTTCTTAGAACACTGATGATTTAGGTGTCCAGGACCTCGCTTGTGACAATGAATGCATGTACGATTGAGACAAGAATTAATAAGTGATAAGGTTGCTTGTAGTATTTGCATGGAAGTTAATCTGAAGGTTTTCTATAAGAAAAACCTAATGAAGTAGAGTGAGCAGCATAAGCAGTATTTGGTGATTGAATTTGGAAAGAGCCAAGATGAGTTTTTTCGGAAAGAAGCTCAGAGATTGCTTGGTCAAGGTTAAGAAAAGGGCTGCGATGTAGAAGAGATGCCTGAACTGGCTCAAAATTGTCATTCAAGGCCATAGAAATATAATAACCTCTGATTATCACGATAGAGAGCGAATTTATTTGCATCAATGGAATTGGTCCAATCATGTTCCAAGGCCAATAGTTGATCCCAATAAACTTGCATTTGGGCTAGAATATTGTGAATGGATTGACCAGGTTCTTGATGAAGACGGTGAAGTTGGGCTAGAATTCAATATTGGTGAGCAAGATCATCAGTGGTGTAGCGAGATCGAAGGAAATTCCAACACTGATGATTTAGGTGTCTAGGACCTCGCTTATGACAATGAATGCATGTACGATTGGGACACATAATTAATGAGTGATCAGGTTACTTGCAGTATTTGCATGGAAGTTGATCTGAAGGTTTTCTACAAGAAAAACCCAATGAAGTAGAGCGAGCAACATAAGCAGTATTTGGTGATTGAATTTGGAAAAAGCTACGATGAGTTTCTTCAAAAAAAAGCTCAGAGATTGCTTGGTCAAGGTTAAGAAAAGGGTTGTGATGTAGAAGAGATGCCTGAACTGGCTCAAAATTGTCATTCAAGGCCATAGAAATATAATAACCTCTGATTATCACGATAGAGAGCGAATTTATTTGCATCAATGGAATTGGTCCAATCATGTTCCGAGGTCAATAGTTGATCCCAATAAACTTGCATTTGGGCTAGAATACTGTGAATGGATTGACTAGGTTCTTGATGAAGACGGTGAAGTTGGGCTAAAATTCGATATTGGTGAGCAAGATCATCAGTGGTGTAGCGAGATTGAAAGAAATTCCAAACCTCTTGAGCAGTCTCAAAATAATGAAACTGAGACCCAATAGAAGGGAAAGAAGTATTACGAAGCCAAGTTGTAATTTGATGATTCTTGCTATCCAATTTGTCAATATGCTCATTAAATTTATCATTTGATTCATTTTTATTCTTAACTGGAGGGTGAATATCGCCAGAGATATAGCGCCAAAGCTTGCGACCTTTAAGAAAATTGGATATAGCATGAGCTCAAAGGAGATAATTAGGGCAAGAGAGAATGATTGTGATTGGGCAGTATCCATGTGCTCAATTGAGAATAACCAATAAGTAGTGTACTATTGAGGCAAAAGGTGGCAAAATTAAGGTTAAAACTAAAATCTGAAGGTAAAAGTAAGAGTGTTTGACTAGCGTGGGACCAGTGTTGGTTGGATGGAAAGTAAGAAGGTTTGAAGGGGGGCCTTGGGTAGCTGATTGGCGGGTCTGGGTAGTTGCTGGGAGGAAGCCTGGACTGGGTTTAATTGCCAATTAAAGGTGAATTGGGTCGGTGGGCAAGCGGCAATTAAAGGTGAATTGAGTAATTTGCAGATGGGGGATTATGGCTATGGTATATATATGTATATATATATATATGTGTGTGTGTGTGTGTGATTGGGCTGGATATAAGGTCGGTGGTGCGGTGGGTGGTCGGGGGCGGAGGCCGGTGCCTTGACGGATGGAGACAGTGCCTTGACAGATGTTGCCGCCGCCTTGGGATTGGGGAGAAACCCGCGGACGCTGGGCTGGATTCTTGGCGCTAACCCGAGACTCGTGCGTCTCCTGTTCTCTGGCCAAGACCCGTGAGTTAGCTCCGAGTGAGGTGCTGCTCGGTGGGTCAATGAGGGTAATAAGAGAGATGCCGACAACGGCGATCGTGAGGTTCAAGGCAAAAAAATAAAAAAAAAATTGTAGAAAGAGAGAGGTACTGCTGCGGCAGCCTGTGTTAATTGTCGGCAGGAGAGGAAGAGGGTAAGCTTTTGGCTTTTGTGATTGTGTGTGGAGATAACGTTGGAGATGGGGTTTCTGGCGGCGGTTGGGAATCTTCTGGGGGCGTTAATAGTTCAACTCAGAGACATTGGCAGAAGGAGGGCTTTAGGGGGGTTTTAGGGAGGAGAGAGAACAGCTTCGGCGATGGGTTCTTGGAGAGAGGGCATGACTCGTGGAAAATTTATTAAAGGTGGCTCTGATGCAACGTTAGAAGGGAGAAATTCTGGAGAAAAATAATTGTATTCAATCAATTAATGTATAATATATGTACATATATACTAGCTTATGAATTCCCTAAATATTAATTACCTAAATAAGGTAACGAAATATGGTATCATATACATAAGGTAATTACATATTAAAAGATATAATATACATGTTAGAATATTTTTAATAGTTATAATTCTTTGTGATTTTTGGTCTAACCAAATAGGGCTTAAGCGTAGTGAACGGACAAATGTAAATCATTACAGTAAAATCACCTGCGTATTGGTGCGGCTTTTTGTAAGATATTTAATTTAATATATAAAAATAAATATATATAAAATATATAATAATATTTAATGCAATCATAATGTAATGTTTACATATTTAAAAAAATTTCAAATATCTAATTTGTAACAAAAATAATCCACTATAAATTTACAAAAAAAAAATGTAATATATGTTGTTACTTCAAACAAAAATAAAACGCAAAAAAAAAAAAAAAAATATCACGTGTTAGACCACTAACAAATCTGTAAATACCTCTAACAACACTAAAATGATTCATTATAAATTTATAAAAAAGAAAAATTAAAAATGCAACATGTATCAAACCTCCAGACAAAAAAATAGATAAAAAAATACGTGTGAAATTGCTAATAGTCAATGTAACTTTTAATATAAAAATAACATTACTATCTGAATAGAAAAAAAAAACCAAAAAACATACAAAAAAAAACTCAAAGTACATGTGTCAAGTTATGGTAAAACCATATGTTTGTTTCATGCAAATTCCTCTCGTATTATTAGTATAGATTAGCATAATGTTCATGTTCTGCTTTGTATTTTTATAATATATTCAATCTTATAATAGATGATGAATAAATATATGCAAAATATAAAATAATACAAAAATATTCTTAACAATAGTTGAAAAAAATACAAAACAAAAACACAAACAAAAACAATCCAATAGTTGAAAATAAATAAATGAACAACAAATTGCCACATGCATGTCACCCTCTCTTGCATTACTGCAGATTTTTATAAGATATTTAAATTTATATATAAAGATAAATGTATACATATAATATAATATAATATAGTATTTAATGCAATCAATATAGTGTTTAAGTATTAAAAAAAATTTCAAATACCTAATGTGTAACAAAATAATCAACTATAGACTTGCAAAAAAAAAAAAAATATAGAAAATTATGTTTAAGTCATACTTTCCAATCTTTTAAGCTTATTAGTCACTCCAAAAAAAAAAGTATTATTTTTAAGTCATATTTGTATAGAAAGTTTTGTGATTAGGCCATACTTTTGAGTGGGTCCCACGAGTTTATTTTAAATATAGTTTCTAATATACCAATAATATCATTTATTTATATAATTAAGTTACACAGGTTATTTCTGGGAATCACGTGAAGATATGGGTCACCAAGAATCACGTTTCTTCCATTTTTTTTCCGTCCTTATTTTCAATTTCATTGTTTACAGTTTTAGTCGTGAAAATATGAAGAAGATAGAGCTTATTTGGTCTATCTTCTTCATAGATTGATTTTGCTGTTACTCTGTAAGTTTGGTTTGGAGACTTTTTGTGGTAAATGTGAATTGTGAAATGTTATTTTTAGATTTTTCATTGAAAGTGTGTGAGAATTGGTCGAGTTTGAATGTGAAAAATGTGTCATTTAGTTACTCAATCCATGAACATCCTTCATATTTTCTGAGAAATGATGTTGATTTTAAAAATATGATGATGTTGGCTCGTATGGTTGGTTTGTTATATATCGATTGATGGTAGTATGAAAACAGTACCGGTACTGTTTTAGAACAGTCCCATTAATTATAAACAGATGACGAGTTTTCAGGGTACGAGAAATTCATGCGGCCGATCGGCGTTTTGAGCTATCTTTAAAATAGTACCGGTACTGTTTCAAAAAATATGATGATTTTGGCTCGTATGGTTGGTTTGTGTTATATATTGATTGATATTTTTTATAGCAGTATGAAAACAGTACCATGAATTATAAGCAGATGACAAGTTTTTAGGGTAAAAGAAATCCATGGGGGTCGATCGGCGTTTTGAGCTTTCTTCTAAATAATACCGGTATTGTTTCAAAAAATATGATGATGTTGGCTCGTATGGTTAGTTTGTGTTATGTATCGATTGATGACAGTATGAAAACAATACCGGTGCAAAACAGTACCATGAATTATAAGCAGATGACGAGTTTTCAGGGCAAGAGAAATCCATGGGCCCGATCGACGTTTTGAGCTATTTTCAAAACAATATCGGTACTGTTTCAAAATAGTGCCACATATGAGTTTTGATAGAAGCAGTTATAATTGACAAATCTAAATGAATCATACCACGTCTATTTCCATATTGAATCATGCCACAGAATCTCGCATTTAAAAACTAAATGAAAACACTAAAACAGTACTACAAAATCTCGTATTTGAAAGTTAAACGAAAACACTAAACACTATCATAAAATAAAAAAAATAAAGATACTTAGGAATGATGATCGATTGAGGTTTTCCCAAACAGTTTTGGTTTTGTTAGTGTCTGTATAGTTTTTTGATTGGCAATTCTCGAGCAAACACTTTGATTGTATTTTGTTTCCTACAATGTCACATTGTTGGTCAATTTGTTCACAAACATAAGCCAAATAATGTTTGTGAATATTGGAATCTGGTTAGGAGATTGTTTGGTAAAGAGAAGGTTGCTACTACGTTCAAGTTTTAGGTTCTGTTCTCTGTTTTTTCTGAGAAAGTAGGTTCTTGAGCATGAGCAGGGAAGCTCTTGCCCAAGAGCTTCCCCTGACTGACGTGCAGAAATTCTTTAACTGAACCTAAGTGACCTTTTTACCCCTCTTCTGTGATATAAAAAGAAAAGTTTTTCTTTTCAGACCTAAGCTTTTTTTTTTGCGCAGCTCGCTCTTTCTTCTTAAGGCAAAAAAAAAACAGAGAGGATGACCTAGGGTTTGGATCTCATCCAACGTCAAGGTGTTCTCTTACTATCTTTGGCAACAATCTAACTCTCTGGAGCTCAGATCTGTGGTGTGGGATCAGATTCGGGAGCTTACTCTTCAAGGATTGAAGGCTGGAATCTTCATGGGTTGAGGTGAGTTGTGGGTAGTCTAGCAACCAAGGTTAGGAGAGTGTGATGTACGAGTAGATCAATGATTTCTTGGTTGGGAAAACTTGTATAACTCTTCTTTGATACCTTGTAACCTCATTTCTATTTAGTGAAGATTTTTGGGCTGATCCACTCAAGTATCTGGGGTTGTTTCTCCTTTGAGTTCAAAGGAGTTTTTCCCTAGTTAACAAAATTCTTGTGTCCTTGTGGTGGATGTATATTTTGAGCAGATTTATCTTTATGGATGTTAGTTAATTTCAGTCTTGTACTGCTTGATTTGAACATCTGAGAGAGTTTTGGGAATTTCAGGTTTTGTTCTAAAAATCGGTTTTGCTTGCTGCTTTGTAAAGAAGATAGAAAGTCGCGGAAGTTATGAGCGAGATGTCTGCTATTTTCAGATAAAATTGACAGTTTTGAAATGTAATGAAAAACGTGCAATGTCATTTTTTGTCCTTTTGTTGTAAGTGTGACTTATTCACATACAAGTTTTTTTTGGTCTGACTAAAATCCTTATAAGTCTATAAATAGTGAACGGCCTCCAAAAACCCAAAAAAAAAAAAAAAATGTAACATATGTTATGACTTCAAACAAAATAAAAAAAATGTCACACGTGTTCGACCACCAACAAATCTTTTACTCCTAATAATAGCAAAATGATCCATTATGGATTTATAAAAAAAAAAAAAATTAAAATGCATCGATCTTCCAAACAAAAAATAGAATAAAAAAAGGAAATGAAATACGTGTCATCCAATAATCATTGAAATTTTTAACATAAAAATAATATTAGTATCCAAACGAAAAAACCAAAAATATAAAAAAATCAAAATACATGTGTTAACTTATGGTAAAATCATATGTCATTTTCATATGAATTCTTCTTATATTATTTGTATAGAATAGCAGAATATTCACATTTTAGTATGTATTTTTATAGTATATTCAATTTTATGATAGATAATGAATAAGTATATGTAAAATGTAAAATAATACAAAGATATTATTAACAATAATTGAAAAAATATAGTAGAATATTCATATTTTGCTTTGTATTTTTATAGTATATTCACTTTTACTATGGATGATGAATAAGTACATGTAAAATATAAAATAATACAAAAATATTCTTACCAATAGTTGAAAAAATACAAAAAAAAAAAAAAAAAAAAGACAGACAAAAAAAATTGCTACATGTCACCCTATCTTCATCACCTCACATTTTAATATTTTAGTAGAGATAGTAATAATATTTTATTAATTTCTTTTAACTTTTAAATATTTATACAATTTTTAAAATTGAACAATAATTTTTTCGTGTTATCTAAGAATTAAATAATGAAAATAGATGGCGACTGCCTAATCTAGTTGATTGGGTCATATAAGAATAAGGTTTGAGTCTAATGGTCTACTAGAATGCCTTAGTTACATATATCACTGCACTTCCACTTGCACTTGGCACTTATTGTAATAATAAACGGTTTCAGTCATGACTTTCTCTTATATTCTCAAAATTTCTGTTGCTCTATTCCTGTAGGAGCATAGAACTTGTTGCTTTCTCAGTTGCTACCGGAGGCTTTGGAAAAGTTGGACTAAGAGAACACTCGTCTTGTTATATTATGGGGTTCTAGGGACTAGGGAGTTGCTGTGCAAAAATGCATGGCCGTTTGTCATGGCCATTGATTAATACACGTCACTTAATATGACGGAAAGCTGAGCCACGCACCGTCAAGGCCTCATAAACGTTGGCAGCTTCTTGACCACCGCATAGTTTGGGATCCGCATATTGATGGAGTATACATAGGCCATGTTTGATGCGTGGATTAAAACGCCGGATTGGAGGAGTTTTTCATGGGCCCCACTCAAAGTAGTATTTGTTTTATTTTTTGTTTCATCTGTGGGTCACACGGATTGGATGAGTTGTGTCTAAATGGTCATATGTGGTATCCCGTGAGGTATGTGGGATTATTTATCCCTCATGGCCGGATTTGCTTCCCTCCAAAATTTAAAGGTCTAAAATTATTTCTATCACATAACATATCAAATCACATCTTTTATCCTATTTTATATCCCACCAACCAAACATCAAAAAAATAATTCCACATAAAAAATTAATCTCATTTTTTATCCAATCTCATATATTATCCTATGATATTATTTATCTCACATCATCCAATTCCCTCAAACAACATACCCATAGCTCTTTTTCGAGATAAGATATACATGGTGTGTATACACGCGTCAATTTTGATTTTTTATTTTTTAAGAAACATGTCATTTAGCTCTTTCTTTGGTTTTATTATGGGTTCGGCTGCAATACATTTCGTCGTTTTTTTTTTAACTGTTTAAATATAGATTTTAACCTAATATGTTCAAACATTTTGAATATGTTTGAAGTGATAAAAAATGTGATAAAATGAAATAAATTAAGATAATTTGTGAGTTCGTAATTCGTTTAATAAGATAAAAAGTAAATAATTTTTAAAAATTTTTAGAGATTTTCAAAATTTTTCAGCGAACTTTAATAAACCAAATGCACTCTTAACATTCATGTTAAAATTTATATCTAATTAATAAAATTATATTTATAATATTTTCTAAATTAATAATACTAAATTCATTATCCAAAATTCATAAATGCATATGTAATTTAATTATATTTAAAAAATTATATTTTATAGTAAAAAAATTTATATTTAAATTATTACACATTTAGTTTAATAAATTAAAAAATTACTGACAAATTTTTATTAAATTATCAATTTAATAAATTTAAATGGTACATTGTTTAACCCTTGAGTCCCCCCCCCAAAAAAAATCCTTCATATTCTATTTGTATTTGTAAAACTAACATATGGACAGCATAAGATTATTGACCGACCCTAAAATGTGTTCGGGTTCTACCTCTCAAGTGCAAGAGGGTGGTTGTAGTCTTACTCGGTGAGAACCAAGGTCATCTCCACAGGGAGGGCTTTGTTAAAAGCTCTACACTTGTTTCCTTAGTTAGTAGGTGAAACTAAGTTAATCTAAACTAATTTTGGATTTACGAAGTATTTGAATATGGTTGGGTTGAAAATGATGGAGTGAAGGAATTAAACTAAAGCAAAGGTATTAAAAATAATATTAACTAAAACAATCTTGACTACAAGCCAAATCTGGTATTAGGAGTGATAATGGTTCTCTCAAATGCATTTATAACTCAACTCAACAACCACACATGCGTTGTTGGGTCAGAAGATATTTTTTGAAATATGATTTGTAGAAATCTCAAAGTAAGTAGAGGCTTTTGAAAATAATTTTAGGTTCATCGGGACATTGAATCAAACACCTAGTGTGCACAAGTGCAACCAAGCTTTGAGTATAACACAGGTGAGCCAATTTCGTAAGGAAGCCTATATTTTGATTTTAGAAAATAAGTTCTAAGTCACCAGGCCATTGAATCAAGCACTTGATATGCACGAGTAAAAACTCGTTACCAAGTGAAGATTGTAACACGGGTAACTTGATTTCATAAGAAAACCTAATTTGAGTTTTGGAAAATAAAACTCTGACTCACCGAAATATTGAATCGAACACTTGGTGTGCAAAAGTGAAAACTTGTAACCAAGCTACGGTTGTAACACGGGCAAGCAGGTTTAAAAAGAACTCTAACTTTACCAAATGATTTCAATTGAAAGCAAAAAAAAAAAAAAAAAAAAAATGTTTTCGTAAAAACCATTTGCATCCGATTAAACCAAAACTAACCCCAATACTTTCAATGGCTTGAAGCCAAGAATAAAACTAACCTACGAGCATAATGAGAATCTAAACTAACAACACACAATAATATATTAAAGAAGAACAAGTTGCGAGGAAAAGTAAATCAACACAATGACGAAATAAAACGAACAAAGAAAGTGCGTTGAAATTAAACTTACGAGTATTGAAGTACAACCAATCCAAAAATGAAGACTTGAAAGCTTAAACCCTAACCCTAATCTAAGCTAAACTAAGGAAAGAGAGAGAAGTGCGTAGAGAGAGAGAGATGAAAGATAGCCCCCAATCTGACGTTCTCCCTTTTTTTATAAATGTTTTTACTCAAGAGTAAAATTGGTACATCAAATAGAACAAAGAAATCCAATAATCAAAGTTGACGAGCGCCCATGGTAGGTGTGGGGCGCCCCTGAAGGACATCTCCCAACTGTTTGACAAAATTCCTCAAAGGGCAACCAATTTTCCCCTCTCGGTGGGCGCCCATCTGATTCATGGTGGGGCGCCCGTGACCACTGAGGGGCGCCCATGATAGATGTGGGGTGCCTGTCTGTAACCATGGTGAATAGTGCTTCTTAGATAGCTTTCTGTCCCTGACTTCCGACGCGATTTTAACTCTCAAGATGATCGATTTGGGCTTTGGCTAAAACACGAAAGT
Organism: Vitellaria paradoxa; assembly: GCA_019916065.1. Taxonomy (NCBI): domain Eukaryota; kingdom Viridiplantae; phylum Streptophyta; class Magnoliopsida; order Ericales; family Sapotaceae; genus Vitellaria; species Vitellaria paradoxa. The sequence goes on from CM034239.1 coordinate 52,364,074, forward strand.
TGTAGCCCTTCGAGTCTTGTTTCTAACCTAAAAAGAATTGCACCACTTGGAGTTGTGAGGAAAAAGTTATGGTTGGAAAACTGTGAGGGTGTTGAGTTGGAACTTCAATTGCACACCACTTCAACCATTTTGAACTTTAAACCACTTCCTTCTCCTTGGCACCCATGGTACTCAATCTTATGCCTTGGGATGGCTCTTGGGAAGTTCAATAAGTCTTGGGAGTCTTTGGACTTTTCTTGCACTTTCTTTATTCTAGCTTGCCTTGGCTCTTCCTCACATGCAACCTTTATGTTGTTTAGGCCAAAAGTTCCAAGTTATATTATCTAACAACACAAACAGTGATAATGCAGGAAATGAGATAATTAAGCTAATACTTAGTCATTAACAAGCATAAGTGCATAATTAACTTAAACAAAGAATATAGAATTGTATAATATTGCAAGCTAATCAATTACCATCTCACATAAATTAATACATGTTATTATTGTTTGGCATGTTGTTTAATGTTTTTCTTGAAGAAAAAAAATCGTATTTCTAATAAATTAATTCACACTATTTTCTTTTTAAGAGATTACGGTTTGGAATTTGATTTCCCAATTTGAAGGGAGGACAGCGTCCAGAAGCAACAATATCAAATGGCGCCCGCCTTAACGTCATTGCAAGAGAGCGACAGATAGACAAAATCGTATCAAATCCAATCGAGGTAGGGAAGGCTTCTCTCTGCCCCACAAAGGAGAAGAGATAGATTCAATTTTTCAACCAACTCAAAAACATACCAAAGAGATCTCGATAACCCAACTCGAAGCATTTAAAGGAAAAAAAAATCTGATAACCCTGGGTTTGATTCTAATTAGGAAATCAGGTTTAAATTCCATTTGTATTTTTTTTTAATTTTTAAATATGGGTTGGCTTTTTCTTATTGGGTTCTGCTTGGATTTGTTCTTTTATGTATTGCCCCACCCCCCTTTATTTTATTTTATTTTTGTTTCTTAAGTTAGATTTCATATGAAGTCTGTTTATTTCTCTTGAGTTCGTTGTCATTTATATGAACTAGAAGGTGATTTGCTTTTGAATTTTACTCTTTCGTCCTCGAACTGCCTATTTTTTTCTTCCCGATATATTTGTTTCTCCTGATTCTTTATTGCACTTAGGGCATTTTCTGATGCGTACAATTCGATCTCACAGACCTGTTTCACCAATTTCGTTTTCGTTTTTCTTCTTGTTAATTTTCGAGTATCTCAGTTCCATATTGAGTTCAATTTGAGGTTAAACCAGAAGCTTAGTCTCTTATGGACTAAAAAAGCTGGGGTTTCACTCGTTCTTGTTGCCAATTCTCTGTTGGAATTTTCTATTAAATTGTTCTTTATGTCTTTTATTTCCTTAATGGTAATATTACTCTAACCATATGGGCTTTGCCCGCTTAGCATTTTGAATTGTTTACATGTTTATTCCTTTCACTTAGTGAGATTTCCATTTACCTGTGTATTAGATCGTTGAAGTAGCTAACGCAGCTATTTTTGTTCTCAGGGACATATTTAATTTTAACATGGAAGGTTTTATAGTTAGGAGGGTCATTCCTTCAGACAACAGTTGCCTCTTCAATGCTGTTGGGTAAAGCTCCAAATTACCTACCTACACGCCTTCTTTTATCAATTTTTCTGACTCGAACAAAAATTAGTTTAGATTTGTTTGACCATTTTGTTTATCTTGCTCCTTCATTTACAGGTATGTTATGGACCATGACAAATACAAATCTGCTGAGTTGAGACAGGTTATAACCTCTAACAATATGCATATCTAGAGACAATATTTAACTGATAAATATTTCAGCCATAATAACTTGTGTGCGCCAGGGTGAATGACTTTCTGAAATCTTATAGAGAGATGTTTTAATCCATGCCATTTGAAACTATTGCAAATTTTGATCTGAACCCGTTATGCCTACTTGCCTTTCAAGGACAATTACACTTTCATTTCTATTGCATGAATTTACTTCAGCTAGGAGCCATGACATGAAGGTAACATCATAAAAGTCGCAGTTCATATTTGAAGTTTTTACAATTGTGCATTTTCCCTTGTTGCTTTGGTAATCATACATGTACTGTGTTTTAAATTGACTTTCTTTGTATGCTTCTTGACTAATTAATCGCACTGTACTTTAGATTGTTGAATTGGCATATCTTAGATTCTATAATATGTTGTTTATTTCACTGTTAAACAATGTACCAGTTAAACCATGTACTACTGTTGCAACTTGTATATTACATAACTCCATTCTAGCATCCGTAACGATTTGTTAAGATTAAGATCATGTTACTGCATCTGGAGATATCCTGACAATCAGGGGTAACTAATTGGATTGTTTAGTAGCTGTAGTTTTCTTTGCTTGGATTAACTTCACTAGTGAAAAGGTGGTCAATAGACCTGGTATTATTTTCGAGATTGATGGGTTCTTTATAATGAATTATTGGAATTGCTCAAAGAAATAAAGCGAGCACTGCATATAGCTATAGTTTTTGAACCTCGTAACAATGGATATCATGAAAATACAAGAGTTAATTGAAAATGGGGGCTGCCTTTGGCAATATGTATTTTTAGTTGGTTTGTTGTCCCTTCCCTCTTAAAGGGCAGGGTCCACTGCAGGGGTTACTTGGTGTAGGATCGTAGAGGAGAAGAAAGAATCAAAGGAGGAGGAGGAGGAGAAGGAGGAAGAGGAGGAGAAGGGGGCAGCAGCTGTAGGGGAAGAAACAATAATCAAAATATCATTCAATCTACTGTTCGGTTGACCCTAATTAGGGTTTAAATAGAAAATATCATGGGCCTAACACAAAGGCCTAAAATAAAATAAACCTAGTACTAAAATAACCCAAAAACAACTGGGTCCAAATAATCACTAATAATATAAATTCATTATCAATAAAGCCCAAAACAAATAGGTCCAAATAATAAATAATAATAATAAAAAGAAAAAAAAATTTGTAAATTGATGTCCTCGTCAACTCTCTCGGACTAAGAAGAACTCGACGGAACTTGGCACTATTTTTGAAAAAGATAAGTAAATTTTATTAAAAGGAATAAGAAATCAAATGAGCATCGAAGAGATGCAAATACAATCAGTCCATCGAGGAGAAACAAATACAATCAAACCCAACAAAAACAGAAGTCAACTTATTTGATCGAGAAAATTCAAGAAGGAAGATAAGTCAACCTCCTTTCCATCCCTCACCCAACCATAAAGACAGGTAAGAAAAGTACTCTTCATTCTCAGTATAGGTCTACTTTCATCTTCAAAAATCCTTCGGTTCCTCTCCTTCCATATCAGCCAACACACACACAAAATGGAACCAAATTTCATATGGACTCTTTATGCTTTCCAAAGGGCTGCACCCACCGAGTCGAGAAAATCACGAAAATCTTTTGGGAAGCAAAAAGGAACTCTGAAACATGAAAGAATCAAGTTCCACAACTCATTAGCCCACTGACAATGTAAGAAAAGATGAGCAATAGATTCCTCCTGGCTAAAACATAAAGTACACCGATTAACAATGTAATAACCTCTAAGTTTAAGATTATCCATAGTTAAGATTTTTCTCCTAGCAGCGCACCAAGAGAAGAAAAGTATTCTTGTAGGAACAACACTTTTTTAGAGTTTTAGCCATGGAAAAGCATCCTTTGCATCTCCTTGAAGGTACTGATAAAAGGACCTGACAGTGTAAACTTTTTCTTTTGAAACATTCCAAACCAGGGAATCCTCAGTATCCTCCAAATAAACATTATTTAGCAGCTTCGTAAGTAACATATAACCGTCCAATTCCCAATCATTCATATTCCTACGAAGCAACACAGACCAGGTGCTATGTCTTCCCATTCCATTGCAATAATCTTTGACAAAAGCATCCTTATTCACTGCTGGAGCAAAAATCTTAGGAAAGAGGACAGATAGACAGCCTACATTCAACCAGTTATATTTCCAAAATAAAATCCTGTCTCCTCTCCCCAACTTCCAGGAATACAGCGAGCAAAGTTCATCCAATTTTTCCTTATTCCTCTCCATAAGCTAGCACCAAAAAATTTAGAGCAAAGGGCTGAACACCAGTCACCCATTTCTTCTCTATATTTAGTCACAATAACTTTCTTCCAAAGGTTGGATTTTTCCTGAGAAAATCTTCAAAACCATTTACCCGGTAAAGCTTCATTATTTAGCTGTAGCTGTCTAATGCCGACGCCTCCTGAAGCTAATGGAGAACAAACAGTCTTCTAATCCACCAAGCTGTGTTTGAGGACCCCATCACATTTGTCCCAAAGAAAATTCCTTTGCATTCTTCAAGTTCTTTGATGACATAAATAGGAGCATTAAAAAGGGAAAGGAAGTATGTAGGAAGACTGGAAAGAACACTTTTTATCAGTGTAACTCTGGCCCCCTGTAGAGAGATATTTTAGCTTCCACATAGCTAGCCTACTTCTACATCTTTCCAAAACAGGTTCCCAAACATTTTTGGATTTAAATTGTGCTCCCAAAGGCAAACCTAAATAGGTAGATGGAAAAGTGCCTGTTTTGCATCCCAAAATAGCTGCCAAATCACTTAAAAAATCAGTAACTCCTACAGATAGTATCTTTGATTTACTAAGATTTATCTTCAAACCTGTGACAGCCTCAAACCCCAAAAGAGTGCAGCGTAGATGACCCACTTGCAGCATTTCAGCTCCACAGAATACAATAGTATCATTAGTGAAAAGAAGATGAGAAATGCTTATAGGATCCCTGACTCTATGTCTAACTAAGAAGCCTTCAATCAGTCCAGCCTCTTCCACTTTCTGCAACATTCTACTGAGTACTTCCATGGTAATTATAAATAAGAAAGGGGAGAGAGGATCACTTTGTCTTAATCCTCTAGACGATGCAAAGAAACCTTCTGGGGTGCCATTGATCAAAATTGAAAATTTAACAGTAGAAATGCACCAAAGAATCCATTGACACCACCTACTTCCAAAACCCATTTTTCTCATCAAATAAATCAAATAATTCCAATTAACATGGTCAAAGGCTTTCTCAATATCCAATTTGCAGACAATGCCAGCCTCCCTTCGTTTAATCTTTGATTCAAGAACTTCATTTGCAACAAGGACAGCATCCAAAATCTGTCTACCACCCACAAAAGCATTTTGAGAAACAAAAATAATTGGATCCAATACTTTCCTCAATCTGGAAGAAAGAACTTTAGCAATTAGCTTGTAAACAGCTCCTCCCAAACTAATAGGCGTGAAATCTTTAACATCAACTGCACCAATCTTCTTTGGGATTAAAGCAATGAAAGTGGAGTTCAAGCTTTTAACAAAATTGTAGTTGCTGTGAAATTTAGCAAAAACCAGCATTAGATCCTTCTTGAAAATACTCCAACATCTTTGGAAGAAAGCTATGGTCCAATCATCTGGACCAGGAGCTTTATCACCATTAAGATCCTTGAGAGCCTAAAAAACCTCAGATTCAGTGAATGGTTGTTCCAGACCTTCAGCTTCCTTTGTACTGATCTGAGAAAATTTCAATCCATCAACTTTGGGTCTCCATGCTGCCTGCTCCTGGAACAGCTGCTCATAAAAATTCAGGATACCCTGCTTTATGAGCCCTTGGTCTTCTATGATTGAGCCATTAATTCTAAGTCTGTCAATCTAGTTTTTCCTCTTGTTTGTTGTAGTCATTTTGTGAAAAAACTTGGTATTTCTGTCACCGTCTTTCAGTCATTTAATTCTAGATTTCTGTCTCTAGCTGGTCTTTTCCATTTTAATTAGCTTATTCAATTCTTTAATCTTTGCTTCTCTACAAATCTTCTCCTGGTCTGTGAGACTTCTAGAGTCATCGATTGAATCTAAATTCTGAATATCCTTCTCAAGCTGTAGCTTCTGATTCTCTATTCTCCCAAATACCTCTAAGTTCCACATTTTCAGGTCATTTTTAAGACATTTGAGCTTGTGCGACAGTACATAACTAGCACTGCCATTAAAATTGTAGCTCTGCCACCATTTAGCAATCATTTCTGTGAAACCTTCAACTTGCAGTCACATGTTCTCAAATATAAAAGGTTTAGGCCCACTCCTTAAACACCCCCCCCATCTAGCATTAGTGGGAAGTGATCGGGGATCAATTGAGGCATAGATTTTTGAAATACCTCAGGAAATAGATCCTCCTAATCGCAAGACACTAAAAATCTATCAATTCTAGACTTACTTATGCTATTGCTCCAAGTGTATTTGCATCCATTTAAGGGCAGGTCAATGCAGTCTAAATCATTTATAAAATCCGAGAAGTTTTGTATCTGCTTAGTTATCCTATTGCAATTCCATTTGTCTTCAGTGCACTTAACCATGCTGAAGTCTCCACCCACACACTAGGGAATCTGCCAACGAAAGACAGCAACTCAAATTTCCTCCAAAAAATCATTCTTCAAAGAACTATCAACTGGGCATAGACACCAGCAAAGGACTAAGAAATATCCTCTTCGACATGTTTAAATAGACAAGATACTGAAACAATCCCAACTTCAAACTCTAGCATATTTAATTTCCTGCTATCCCACATCAACAAAATTCCACCGGAAGCTCCTACTGCATCAAGAGCTCTCCATTTGTACCAAACTCCTCCCCATAATGATCTAATAACATTCTCATCAATCTCCCTAAGTTTGGTTTCTTGCAAACAGACGCTATCAGGATTCTATTTTCTGATGGAATTCTTAATTAACATTCTTTTCGGCAAACCACAACAACCTCTCACATTCAAACTTAAAATTTTAGGCTTCATTAGAAACTAATGGATAATGGTTCTTCAGTTTTTTGCCTCCATAAGTCTGACCCTGCCTTTTTTGATCATAAGAAATTGTGCACTGTAGGTTCTTTAACTCCCTAGAACCTCTTCTAGAAGATCCTGCTAGTTTCTTTCCTTTCTCACTCAAATGAATGTCTCTCTTCTCTTCTATGGACATAAGAAGTTCCATAATTTTATCTTCAAACCCCTCACCTAAAATCCCTAGAATCTTCTTAAAAGATTTCATACGATTAATAACTCATTTAGAAATTTTCTTCTGATCAGCTCCACAATCACCAAGCAACATAGTTCCATCGGTCAAATTTTGGTCCTCAGGTCTATAAGAAGCCAAAGGTAGACAATCAATTACTTCATTTGTCTCACTGTCATGAACATCCATAAGAACAGGAAAATTCTCAAGCAGAGAATTTGTTTTAGTACCAAGGCTACCTCCAGATTGAAATTCAGCTTCAATTCCATCATCAGTCTCAAAATCTAACTTATCTCCATTCATGAAATCTCCCAATAACTGATTTCCCATGAAAGAAACATCAGTATCTGAAAGATTGCTGAAGGAAATATTTGAGTTTCTCTGAATAAATTCTCCCCCTCGGAAAGTAGAATTATCCTTAATTTCGTCCACCCTTTCTAGCATTAAATTTGTTATTTCCTTATCAACTGGAGCATTAAAATCCTTCACCTTCGTAATCTCCACCTTTGATGAACCATTCAGAGAATTTAATACTTCAAATCTATTAAATGAAGGCTAACCCTCATTAATATAATTTGAATTGCAAACTTTCAAGTGAGTTTTATTTTTATTACCCACCTTAATCCATCGAACCTTCCCATTTTTTCTATTAATGTAATTAATGCTTTTCTTTTGATTCTCAAACTTATTGAATTTTCCGACTCTTTGGTTTCCAAAAGCAGGAAAATTCAACGAGGAGGTGGCAGTTTCACGCGCCACCCTCATCCTCATCTTTGATGATCGGCGACCACCAAATGAAGTCTCATGGTTAGAAATCCAGTCTACCCATGAACTGTTGTCGACCCAAATAGGACAATCATACAAAGAACTTCCAACTTCAATAATAATCGAAGCTGGAACATTCCTTCCATTCTCCTTTATTCTCAATTTTGCCCTCCTCAGATGAGATTGCCTAATAGTTTCTTCAGCAGTTTCCAAGTAACCTCCACAATATTCTCCTATGCTTTCAAAAACTCCTTTATCTCAGAGGAACACAGGCAAGCCTATCACTCGAATCCAAGTGCATTTTGGACTCCAGCCTCTTCTGTTGCAGCAGCTCCAACTGTGCCATCTATCCAAAAATAATGACTTTCAATTTAAGAAATATTTTCCAATCTTTTCTTCAGCTGACTTTCTGGATGGAAAGATAAAAAGAAATGTATCAAGAGCTAATTCTTTAATTTTTACCCCTCCAGGAATTTTCCAACGTCTATCAACCCATCTTTTAACTTCTACTAGTTCTTCCTTTCCCTGCTTTGAACCTCCCAACTAAACATCTAGACATTTGGAAACTGCTCTCCACAGCATCATCAAAGTCAACTAACACACATTTCTCCTTGTCTTCAATATACGAACTCCTAATTCCAGTAAAATTCCATTTCGAAAGGCTTGCAGCTTGCAGATATGACTTTTGAAGTTTAACAGATGTAGTTTTCATCCTACTCCTTTCACTCTGTTGAAGACCTTCCTCCATCTTCGAAAAGGAATTCCCCTTATATGTAGGATGTAGTGTGGATAGATCTTTTTTCTCCCTCAGAACAAAAATGGACAGTAAATCTGCAAAAAGATCCATCCTTGCCCAGCAGTTTTCTCAGGAATGCACGTCAGCCTTCTACCATGTGGAGTGAACAGATGAAGTTCCATCTTCCTAATAGCACCGATCTTGATCCTAGAACAAATCAAAGTTCTAAGACCACCTCGAAGGCATCCCAATTGTGGATAACCACCAGAAGTCTTTCTCTCTTTCCAATACATCTTTTGCAGCCATTGAAGCTCTTTCTCATATAGAACCAAAACCTTAACATAACCCCTACCTCTTTCAATTAATCTTACTCCACCATTTCCTTTAACATCATCTTCCACATCAATTGTAACTTCTTCCGTATGAAAAGGAGGTCTTATTTTCCTATTAAAAGAATGTTTACTATCTAGTCTCTTTCTCTCCTTCACTCTTGATTTGCTTTCCAGGTGCACGTTAGCAGGGAACCCCATACCATGCACCGAGAGCATTTCAAGAGTTTAAGTTAAAAACTTGGCTCTATTATCAGGTCGCATTTTTCACTTGACAAGACATCTTCAAAGTTGAAGGAAAATGAGGTCCTGAACATCGAACACAGATGGACACCGCTGAAGAGGTGGGGGAACTAGAACTGATATGAAAATATAATTATAACGTACAGATAATATTTAAAGCCCAAAGATGCTTTGACAAGGTAACAAGTTTTCCACATGGCAAATTACGACAAAACTCATATCACATGGCAATGCAAAAACAATTGCATTAGGTACAAGATCACAAAGGATATAAAATGGTTCAATATCTTTGGCATATAAATTTTGGCAAGACAATATGGCCTATAGGGTAGAAAACAGGCAATGCGTAAGTCATTATTGAGTTATATCCATTAAAGTCTATTCCCATCAAGAACATTAATAGGAAATTTATAATAATTATTACTCAATCCAATTTTTCATTTAATATTAGCATTATCGAAAAGAGATGGAATATATGGTTGAGAATAAGTGACAAGTGATGATGCAACTGAACTTGTCAAATTAGAATCTCTCAAAGACAGACGAATGGAATAAGACTCAATGATATTGACAGAATAGTGGTAAGACATACCCCATATAACTTGTGAGAAAAATTGTTCAATGTATGCAAGAATGTTTTTATTATGCACTAGCAGTGAGGACTCGTGCAATTGAATGATCTCACGGAAGAACAACTTGGACATAGACTCAAAGAACTCCCAACTGATGAGGTCAATAAATAAAGTTGTTGAGGTATTTAAATAATATCTCCTGAAAAAGTAACCATTACTAATGATAAAGTCTATGCAGTTTTGATGATCATTATTCATGATATCCTTAAATAAATCAACAAAGTCAAGACAAGATGATGGTGGAACCAATTCAACTACTTCAGGCACATTTGGAGGATTTGGTGACTTGTCATGATCAAATGTCAAAAGAGAAGAATTAATAAGAGAATCATAAGTGTCAACAGGAATAATAGGGGCGCTAGGTTTAGAAGATAGACGTGGTAACTCAATGGTTTGTATAGAACACTTTGACTCTGACATAGATTCCTAAGACTCAAATTCATAATATTTTTCAATCTCTAAACTTTTGGAATAAGCTTCATTAAGTGTCTTATGAGTGTATCGTTGAACTACCTCACGGATGCAAGGTTTTAGCCTAAGGACAAATCTACTAATAGCACAACGCTCATTTCGAAAGTTAGACCACTTTCTAAGAGTTTTAAATTGATCTAAATAGTCATCAATAGAAGACTCATCCTGTTTAAGACGTATAAACCAAGACCATGCCTTATCTATAAAACTTTTAAGAACAAATCGATCATTGAAAATTTGTTTCATCAAGGCCTATCGAGTAACATGTTTATGGTATAATTTGACTGTTTGCCAATATTCTATAGCATAATTGGTCAATCTTGTTTTGGTCAGACGAATACATTGGTCATTAGATAGGTCGTGATAGTAAAAAAATGTATTCAATATCATCTACGTAATCAGGAAACTCATGAGGGTCAATAGTGCCATTAAAATAAGCAGGATCTTTGACATAAGTTTGATGAATAGAACGAAGTTCTACTTCTTTTTATTGGTAAGTAAACAAAGTTCTACTTTATTACTCTTATATGATTGGTTTTCAAAATTCATGGTGAAAAAGACAAAAGCATTTTTTTTTTTTAAATGCTAATATTAAAGAAGACCAACGCTACTATATGGATCAGAGTGTTGGGCAGTAAAGCATAATCATGGTTAGAAGATGGCAGTTGCGGAGATGAGGATGTTAAGGTGGATGTGCGGGATTACAAGGAAAGATAGGATTAGGAACGAGGAGATTAGGGGCAAAGTAGGAATAGCACCGATTGAAGATAAAATGAGAGAAAACTGATTAAGATGGTTTGGTCATATTAGAAGGCGTCCAGCAGAGGCACCTGTTAGAAGGTGTGAAAGTATGGAGATTGCCAGGAGTAGGAGAGGTAGAGGAAGACCCAAGAGAAGCTGGAAAGAAACCATTAAATATGACCTGACCTACTTAGATTTATCAGAGGACATGCCCCTAAACAGATCTAATTGGCGTCGACAAATCCATATAGCTGACCCCACCTAGTGAGAAAAGGCTTGGTTTGGTTTGGTTTGGTTTGGCTAATATTAAAGAAAACTGAAAAAGAGAGTAATAAAAATATAAAATCCTAATATGCTTAAAATAGGAATGACGAATCTAATAAATGAAACTCAACAAATACCTTAGGCAAGCAATGGGTGAGTGATTTTTTTTTTTTAAAGATGGGCAACAGCTAACTAAATTCAAAAGGAAACTAGGAACTAGGATAAATGAAACAAATGGGCAAAGGTTTAAGTTCAAATTTATGCAAGTCACACTACCATATGATATAAGCATTTATCATAATTAACTAGGAGAGAATTGTACCTTAATCCAAATCTTTGCTCCAAACTATGTAAAATGCTCACTTTTGAAATATCTGAATATGTAGTTGGCTGCCCTATTTACTTGGACTTCGCCAAGAATGAACTAAGAGGTGGTTTGGAGTATTTTGGAATTCGTCGGAGATCACCGGAAAAGTAGCCGGAGGGGGCCGGAAAGTTGTCGGAGTTTCGTCGGAGTGTGGCAGTTCCAATGGCATATTCTGTACTTTACCGGAGTTTGCCGGGAAAGTCGTCGGAGGTCGCCGACCGGCAAGTTTGCCGGAGGTAAGTGGTGCCAATGGTGGGGTTTGTTGGAATTAAATATTAGTAGAAATGCACAAAAACGTATTTGAAGGATTTGAGGGTGTGTAGGGCGATGGCGGCAGCTGTGGCTGCGGCAACTGCTGCGGCGGCTTCTTTTTTTGGGGGGGGGTTGTTCTGGACGTTCAATAGTGATGGAGATTGAAAAAAAAAAAAGGTTTGTAGGATTTTTGCTTTGATACCAAAGTTGGTGTAGGATCGTAGAGGAGAAGAAAGAATCAAAGAAGAAGAAAGAGGAGGAGAAGGGGGGGCAGCAGTTGTAGGGGAAGAAACAATGATCAAAATATCATTCGATCTACTGTTCTGTTAATCCTAATTAGGGTTTAAATAGAAAATATCATGGATCTAACACAAAAGTCTAAAATAAAATAAACCTAGTACTAAAATAGCACAAAAACAACTGGGTCCAAATAACAACTAATAATATAAATTCATAATTAATAAAGCCCAAAACAAATAGGTCCAAATAATAAATGATAATAATAAAAAGAAAAAAATTTGTAAATTGATGTCCTCATCATTATTGCATCAGACAAGACATCTTTCAAAATAGTTAATATGTGTTTGAAGATATGATCATATGATGTGTATAGCTTTAGCTTGTAAGCTACGTACTTGCATTAATGATGCTATGGTAAATACTTTTAGAATATTAGCTCATGGTTCAATGATATTTTTAGTATATATAATTTATGCAGCATATATTTGTAAGGACATTGATCAATTTGAACTTTTATGCTTAATAAATGAAGTAATTGTTGCCTTTTATTTATTTGTTTCCTTTCCATTTGGTGGCCTTCCATTTTTGAAGGTTATAGCTGCAACAGTGGCAAGTGATCCCACACAATATTCTGAAGCATTTCTTGGGAAGCCAAATGAAGAGTACTGTGCCTGGATTCTTAACCCAGAGAAGTGGGGAGGTGCATTGATTTTCTTTTAATATGACCTGCTTGGAGTCCTTGAGATAAATTTATCAAAACAACATGACTCCATGTAATGAAATTGATTGCAAATGTTTGTCTTGGTCTTGCTTTATCCTTCATATCCCCGTTATTTCCGTGTATTCCAGGCCTCGTTCAACTATAAGTGGACCTCCTCTTTGTGTATTTGAATAATAACGTGAATATGATCATTTTCCTTTCTTTTTTTCTTAACATGGTATCAGAGCCATAAATCAGGTTGTGAATCTTTTACTGAATTCTGCGTAGCTGGCGGGTGGCCCCCTTCTATTGCCTGTCAGAGCATCACTTTATTTCCTTAATATTTATTTTCTCTTCTATCTTGCAGTTATTATCTCTATCTATTCTGTCTTTGTCATAATTTGTGTCATTTTGTTGTTATCTTACGAAAATTTTGCCGCTATCCTTGTTGAGGTCTAACAACAAATCTCACTACTGTCTTGCAACCACTCTCCACTATTTTACAACCATTATCGCATCTATTTTGTTGCTATATTTGCTTCTATCTTGGGGCCTCTTTTGCTATTGTCTTGCAACTATTTCGTTGTCTTGTAGCAGTTCCTGTAATTTTCTCCAGGCACTCTCACAACTATTTCGCAGCAAGTCAGTTTCGCCACTGTCTTGTATATCTTGAAATGTTTGTCCTTGGTCTCTCATATCAGTTTTTGTTGTTTTCTCATTGCTATCTTGCAGTTGTGTTCGTCTCTGTCTTGCAGTCGATTTTGCCGCTCTCACAGCACATTTTGGTTTTTTCTTGCTCCTATTTTGGCAACCATTTCGCCACTGTCTTGCAACTGTTTTTGCCATTGTCTCCTAGCTGTGTTGATGTTTTGGCTAGCTTTTGCAATTTGTCTCGTGTTGTTGGAACTTCTTGTACTTGAATTTCCAAACTCAAATGGGTGCTTACCCACCTTGAGTTTAAGGGGGAATGTTAAGAGTATTACGAATAATAATTTCCTTGATATTATTTCTTGATGCTCTATAGATTCTTTCTTATTATTTCCAAAATCTCTCTCTCTCTCTCTCTCTTTGGGTAAGTATATTTCCAGGATGTTTCTTTACAATAATATTTTCATAATATTCTCTAAGATATTATACTTGATATCCTAAAGATTTATTTTCCTATTATTTCCTTGTATTACTGGTCTCATCTTTGCATAGTTGAATAATAAAGTAAGTACGATCATTCTCCTTTCTTGTTTGTTAACATTATTTAATATATTTTTTATGATGTGAAGGTGCCATTGAGCTTGCAATATTAGCCGATTATTATGGACGTGAAATTGCTGCATATGATATACAAACTACGAGATGTGATTTGTATGGACAGGTTAGCATGGGTGTTCTGCTGTAATTTGCCTTAAATCTTGTGAGCTATTATGCTTATATTTTTTCCTTTATCACTGTTTAACAGGGGAAGAACTATCATGAAAGGGTTATGCTGATTTATGACGGGCTCCATTATGATGCTTTGGTTGTATGTTTTCTCTCTGTGAAATATGCACACACTGTATACTGATATATTCATATATATGTAGATGAATGTATGCATGTAAGTTTGAATTATTTGGATTATCAATTTGCCTCTTGTTAGTTTGGAAATTCATCAAGAATTCGTAATGGTGTGCAGACATAACACTGTATTCTTGTTTATGCCTCAATGTTGTCCTACACGAGGACGATTCACTAGATCTCCAAGTCAGTGTGTCACTACTATCTTGCTGTCAAAACAATTGGACCATCACATTCATTTCCACTTTGAAATCAGCAGCCGCGATCTAAGTAGATAAATTGTTATAATTGAAGTTATATTTTATATTAGGTTCGGATGACAAGAATGGCCAAACAATGGTATTTAGTGTTTACAGTGTGGTATGTTCTAACAGAACCTGCGAATTTCTACTTATTTTACCAGCCATGCTTTTAGTATCTTGAGCCCTTTCTAGTCACAGGCTTTAGTCATGAATATGTTTTTCTATATATTTTACCTTATGATTGTTTGATTTAATGTGTTGAATTGCAGATGTCTCCCTCTGATGGAGCCCCAGAAGAGTTTGATCAGACGATATTTATTGTGCAGAAGGATGAGACTATTGGGTCAATTGAAATGCTTGCTCTCAACTTTGTTAAAGAACAGCAAAGGTAGTAAATGTCGTCACTAACTCCAAATGGTACACGATTATTTTATTTACTTCTCTGTTTAAAATGCAAACTTTTTTTATTGAATATAGAAAGATTTACTTGTGAAGTATTTTAAACCATGCATAGCTTTACTTTTATGATTTCCTCAGTTGAAAAAATGGTTGATTTTTATAATTTGCCTCTGTTTCCCTGGGAATATTATCAATCTGTCTGTTGAATATGTAGGTAGGATCTATAAACATGTCTGAATATTCAAATGAAACAAATTGCTGATAGTTTTAGCATATTTTTGCTGTCAAATTCTTCTAGTGGCATTGTGTGCACATAAACCATTCACTATTGGGAGCATTAGCTAAGTTGAACTGGTTATGGAGCTTTTCAAGCCTGGCTTGGTTATAGTGAGTTGAGCTTGATCTAATCTCAATTACAGTAGGTTTTCGATGACGTGTGCTGGAGTTAAATTTGTTCACAAATTAGCTGAGCTTGCCAAAAATCCCTCATTAACTAAGAATTTTTAATTCCTAACTGTGTTTAATGCAAACTAGTGATTACAAAATGACGACATATTTGAAGCGTTTACACAAATTTTCGCTACAAAGTTCCCCCAACAGCGTGGTTGTTTAAAAAATACCTAAATTACTTTATTGTATGCCATTCTTTAACATGCTGAATCCTACCCACTCTCGACTGTCATGGGGTTGGGCTATTCCAGCGTCACCCCCCCCCCCCCCCCGGGGGGGGAAACAAAAATCGTCATTTACAGACTTCTATGCATACATTTTCCTCCGATACACTGTAGGTTGGGTAACATCGCTTGGACTTGCTGGAGGCAATGCTTTTGGATGGCCTTGTGTCTTGTTTTGTCATTTTTTGAATAATGCTTTTTTTCGATTTCTAGTTTTGGTGCATAGGTATCGTTCATGACCATCTATTCATTTTGTTCTGCTTCATTTTAGGAAAAGGAGTTACACCGACACAGCGAACTTCACATTGCGATGCGGGGTTTGCCAGATTGGAGTAATCGGCCAGAAGGTTCTCTCCCTCATCAATGCAATTAATATGCTGTCCTCATATTGCTCTGTATTCTCCCGCATCAATGCAACTAGCTCAATGTTTTTGGGGCTCGAATTTCATGTTGGATGTTGTTCCTATGTGAAAAATTGCAGGAAGCCATGGAGCATGCCCAAGCAACAGGACATGTCAATTTTCAAGAGTACAGATGATAGAAACAAAACAGTAATAGAGAACGGAAAGCTTCTTTCAATGAGTTTGTTCAGACTTTGTTGATTCCAATGGTCCTTAGTCAATAAGTTATCCCATTGGATAGTTGAAGTGGGACCATCGAACTAGTGTAGTTTATTTGGCGAAAAATTGTTATTGTACCATAACAAGAAAAGCTTCCCTTGTGAGTTGGTGGGAGAATTTCAAAATAGTGTTGGGTTAAGACTTGAATATTTCATTCTCCTTTATTGAGTTTTGTTGAGTTGGTGGGAGAATTTCAAAATAGTGTTGGGTTAAGACTTGAATATTTCTTTCTCCTTTATTGAGTTTTGTTGAGGTTTGGTTTGGTAAGGAGTACTTTTCCCTACTAGTGCTTTTTTTGGGGGGGGGGGGGGGGGCGGGGGGTTCTAGAATGACCAAAATTACATTTTTTTTTTTTATATTTTAAACTTCTTTTGGCAGGTTAAGGTTAGGATGAGATTGGAGCACATAGTTCTCACTTCTCAATGAATTATAATTTTGGACGGATGGATGAATGTGATGGTTTTGGGCAGAATATGAAAAATTGAATTAAAATCTGGCCATTTGTTTTCAAGAGGGATAATCTCAATTATGAATTTTTTGGTATATCTTCTTAAAATTGAATTTTGCCTATTCAATTAGAGGTAAAACAAATATAAGGATTGAAATTATTTTAAATTTATAAAATAATAGGATAAATTATAAAAATCACCCGTACAATTTCTTCAATCTCACTTTGCTCTTATTAATTTCAATTGTGACAGTAAAAACTCTTCACTTTTAGTTAATTAGTAATGCGGTTTTTTTTTTTTTTTTTGTATGTGTAATGCAGTTCTTCTGTTTATTGCACAGTAATTGCAACTGTTAGGGTGAGAATAAAACCGTCATTTCTTTACAAATTATTTCTCTAATTTTTTTTTTACTACTCTTCATTTTTCGGTGACTTTTCCAATGTCGTTCGGCCCTTTTCCAATGTCGTTTGGCCCTTTCCAGCGACACCACCGAATTTATGCTCGTCGACTTTTCTCCTTCAATCTTGGGTGGTTGGGCTTGATTTTTCGATGATCTAGCAGCTATTATGGCTACTGAAGAACCCTTAGATTTGTTGCTTAACATTCTGGATGATGTGGATGTAATTTCTAGCCATGTTTTGACTGTTTCCGATCATCTCGTGATGAGTTTTGGCACCTCCTATGTGAACATTGGTTTGACCGCTCTTCTTTTTCAGTTGCAACTCAAGTGAACCATAACTGCATTCACGCAGCCGGTAAAAAAAAAAAGGTTCTTCTTGGATTGGTTTATGTCCATTCGTTGATTTGTGAATTCCTAAGTAGATTTGGCCCTAAAAAGCCCTCCAATCGACTTTCAAAGCTCTAGCCTTATTCCTCCCATTTTTTTGACGGTTTTGGCGACTCTAGCTACCTTTACTCAAGCAATCAGTCTATCTTTCGATGCTAGCGCAATGTTGCCATGGCTGTCAACACTAGCATTGCCATTGCAACCTCATAGTTCCTTACCTGCCATCTCCTTTCCCTCAAATCCTAATCCCATAAGGAAATGATAATTTTATCCTCGCGTTAACGGTTATAATTAACGGACAGCAGACGTAAAGATTACATTGTTGCTTGACTGGAAATTTGGAGATTTCACTATCACAATTGAAATTAGTGGGATCAAAGTGAGATCGAGGGTAATGTATAGGGAGTGATTTTGTACGTTACCCAAAATAATATTGTGACAAAAATTTATGATAAAGTGAATAAATTTAAAGGTTGAAAATATTTAAATTAAAAAATTTTGACTTCCACTATCAGATAGATGATACAAAGTATAAGCTGTAGATATTTAAACTTTTAAGTTTTATGTACATTAAAAATTAAAATTTTAATTTAAATGTTTACTTTTAAGAAATTTTTAAAGAAAATTAAATTCTAAATATAATTGTTTTAATAAAAAATCTTAATTGACTTTGTTTATTAAGTATTCATACAGTATATAATAAATGTGTTAAATTTTATTAATTATTACAAATATTATCATATTTTAAAAAATAATAATTTAAAATATTTTTATAAAAATATTTAAAAAAATATAAAAAAGAATGAGAGAGTATGTTTATATATGAAATGATCAAAACTGAATTACTTGAAATTGAATATACCAAAATAATTCAATTCGGTTCCAGTTAAATTTATTTTTATAAATTTATTATTATTTTATTATGTAAAATCATATTATATATATATTAGATTATTTTATATTTCTTTATAAAATTTTAAAAATTAGGAAAATTTTTAAATAGTGTTTAAAATATTTTAGAGTATTATAATTATTATAAATTATAATATTCTAGAACCATTGAGAGCTTATAGAAAATGTATGGAATAGTAGTAGTTATTACAAATATCATAGATATTTTAATAGATGTTTTTAAGGGTAAAAACTCCAACGTTGGATCAAATCAATCTCCATCATCTATTAAGAAAATGAATGAATATAAATACGATAGATTTTGTCTATTTGTATGAAATACATTCAAAGCATTTAAGTGAATTAACAAATAGACAATTCACAAAAAAAAAAAAAAAAGAAGTTAAGAAATAAAAAAGTCATGCTAGTTCTTATAATTAGAAAATGACATGGAGTTAAGAAATATATTTATTTTTCTTATGAATTTAATAATGTAATTTTTATATTAAACTCAATTTTGGATGGGTAATTTGATTCGAATATTCATTTATTTGCCAATAGGAAAATTTGATTTATTTGCCTCTAGTTTAACAGGATTAGGTACCTCAACTAATGTAGATGGATTAAGAAAATAATCAAATCAACACTAAAGAATCAATAGTGTGACAGAATTAGAAAACTCAATCAGAAGTGTGAATGAATTAGTAAATAAATTTGTCTCTCAATAGTCATTAGTTTGACCCTAAGGCACTAGAGGTTTTACCTGATTAAATTTACAAGTAACACCACCAATGAAATAGAGAATTGCAATGTCGGGTTCAGTTTGTTACTCTTTGACACCATGGATGGTGACTATTGAAAGAAAAGGGATTTGCAGTTTAATTGATCCAAAGGATGGAAACAAATATTTTGTTCATATTCCCGAACCATTGCAAGATGCTAAACTGTGTGTTTACAAAGATGGTTAATGATGTGCAAGTATGAACAATTTGAACAGCTTTGCATATTCTTCCTTAATCCATTTACCAAGAAAATCATACAATATCCAGACTTACCTTATTTAACCTTGGATTTCTCACGCTGTTGCTTCTCATTAGCACCAACTTCTTCAAATTGTGTCGTCGTTGTGGCTGCAGTTTGGTCATTGGACATTTAGGTATACATATGTCATTCAAGGGAAGAGGGGTGGCATCCCTTTTCCTCGGAAAGTGATTCGCGTCTTGGGTTAAGGTACGATGTTCCTATCTCTATTAACAATTCTTTTTACTTTTTGGGCCCAAATGGAAAGATTGGAATTGTGAGATTCGAAGATGAAGATGATTGTAGTCGGGAAGTTAAAAATATTTAGAAACCTTGTAATTCATTCAATCAGAACTTCTTAACCAAGTGTAATAGAGAGCTCATATCAGTATTTGTCAGTATACCCAGAAAAGGGATAAAAGTTTTCAAATTAAATACTTTTACAATGATTTGGGACAGAGTGAAGGGTTTGGAAACTATACGCTGTATCTTAGTCATTCATCAGTCTTATCAATAATGGAAAAAACTCCCAAGATGGTAGATAAAATATGCTTTTCCAGATTTTGTGGACAGCAGTGCTTAGTCTCATACTCTTAGCAGCAGCGAGTATCAGTTTTCAAGTAATAAGGATTCATTTCAAGATTTCCATGGCAAAAGGGAGCCACTAGTGTGTGGTTGGATTGAACCTAGGTGGTCTTAGTTACTATCCAAATTTAATGAAAATTTGAAGCAGGATAATTTCCTGATAATTCTCTATAGGTAGCATATAGAAATAAAATACCCCGTTAGATATTTGTGTAACAATTTCGATTTTGGGGTTTGTATACTTATAATTGCTATTATAATTGAAATTGAGAAGGTATTTTTTTTGAAAAGAATCCACATTGATTATGGTTCCAAGAGATGTATAGATACAAATTATATATATTCAAGTAGAATGTTCTTCTTCTTCTTTATTTTATTTTATTTTATTTTTATTTTTAATTGCTTCTTTGTTTTCATCATGTTGTTAGTGATAGAGAAGCTTTTAGTAACATATAAGAATTATCTCTATTGTATTCCTAGAAATTAAATTTTCTTTGTTTTAGTTCTCTTATTTTTTTCTGCTCCTTGCTAAACTATTTCTTTGCAATCCTTTGATTTGATAACAAGTTTGATAAGCTGTTGGTTTGTTTGGAAATTCTTGGTTGCTATTTGGTACAAGTTTTTCTTGCAGATGAAAAAGATTTTTGCAAATTAAAACAATCCTCCTAATCTTATTTGGTGCAATATTACTAGCTTTTAGAAAATGAAAAGGGGGTGATTATTTGTAGCCTAACCTAAAAGCAAAGGGCTAATAGTCAATTCCCTACTTGTTTTTCAAGTATTGTGACCGCTACTAGATTGTGCGTCTATTTTACCCCCAAGTGCAAGGGTGTGCGGTGTAGTTTTAACTCGGTGAGACCGAGGTCGAATTCACAAGGAGCCTATATTATTTATTTTCTAGGTTATAATGGGAAGTTAGAATTTAAATGTAAGCAAAGTTTGATATTCAATTAAAACTAAATTCTAGGGTTTTGCAAATTTAAAATTTAAACTAAAAAGCAAATTAATAACTACTTAAAGGAATTCAGCAAATGAAATTTTGCTTTTGGGTTTTAAAGAAATTAAATATTAATTAAATGAATTCAATTTAATTTTAAAGTGCAAGAAAACAATCTACTCTAAAATTTCAAAGAAAGCAATTCAATCAACTCAAAAATCGAATTAAATAACAATCACAATATTAAAGTAGTTCTTGGTCTAACTTTCAATTCTGGGTAGTTTACTACTTCATTATGG
This sequence comes from Vitellaria paradoxa, assembly GCA_019916065.1. Lineage (NCBI taxonomy): Eukaryota > Viridiplantae > Streptophyta > Magnoliopsida > Ericales > Sapotaceae > Vitellaria > Vitellaria paradoxa. Next base: position 52,385,278 of record CM034239.1, read on the forward strand.
GATGTGTTTTAAATTACAATCTATAGTTTACGTGAAAGGAACGATAGATTGGAAAGATGTCTTCGTTAGGGTTTACAAATTTCCTAATACCCAGTTTTAAAATCTCGTTTAGGATGATAAAATCGGAAAAATTTTCAATGAAAACATTTGGGTTCAAATCTAATTTAGGATTTGTTCAAAAATATTAAGAAAGTTTTAATCGAAAACCTTTACCAGTGATTATAGAGAATGTAGTCAAAGTTTTTCATTTTCAAAATCTTTTGAAACAAATAGAATCAGATTTGAGTTCAAATCCTATTTTTAATTCGTCCAAAAATATTTAACAAATTTGAATCAAAAACCTTTACTAGTGATTGCAGAGAATATAATTAAAGGTTTTTGTTTTCGAAGGCTTTTGAAACAAATTAATATGAATTTGAAAATCCTAGATCCTTACGCATAGGTTTTCGCAAACCATGCGAAAAGTCTACGCATATGCCATAGATCGTCTTAAACTACGCTTCCTTGATTTGTTGAATCAAGAATTAGGGTTTTAAGCTAACATGACTTTAAACAAAACAAAATCAACCAACGAACACATATTCAAAGGATCTACTGAATAAAACGAATAAATCATATTATTAAATAAAGAAACAAAATACAATGTACCCTGAAATTAACTCGAAAACGGAGTATTGAGTAACTACTACTGTACGAAAACTACGAAGGCTTCAAAAATACGTAGAAACATCCCACGCACAATAAAATCCTCTCAAAACTCTCTAAAACCCTAAACAATATGTAGAAAAGCAAAAATTTTTCCCCCCTCTGGTTCGATCGTGTAACAAGGTTTATAAAAGGGTTACAAAGAAACCCTAAAAGATGAGATTTAAAAGTCGTGCGCCCGACCACTGTAGTCCGGACCATCTAAGTGGGGGTCTGGACCATAGAATCTTGGATCTTCAACTTTTGCTTCCTCTTCCATGCTGGGTCTTTGGGTTGGTCCGAACCATCCTAGGTGGGGTCTGAACCACAGTTTTTTCTTCATATTCTAGGCTATTTTCATCGCTATAAATCTCACTTATCTTGCCATTTGCCCTGCATTTAAGAAAATAAAGACTATAAGTAATAAACTAATGATAAAATTTCAAGATTAACTACTTAAATGCATCAATGTGTATCAAAATGTGAAACTTGTAATTACACTTTTCAAGTGTAATCATATTGCTTTTGTCACTTGATGTAAGAATTCAACTTGAAACTAGTATATGTAGATAAATTAATGCATATCAAAAAAGAATAATGCATATATATAAAATTAAAAGACCATGCTCACTACTAGAGATACATGTATTGACAAACTACTTGCACTCTTTTAGTCTCTTCTCATGTGTCATGCCTCTAGTATTCGATATAATTTTTTAAAAAATTTAAACGTAATTAGTTTAGTATTAAAACAAATATTATTTTATGAGTATTGATATATAAATTTAATTATTATAAGAAAAAAAATATCATGAAGACAAATTTAGATTTAAAGAGCCAAAATTTGTAAAAGTATAAAATATTCTACCTCATATTTTGTTGTGTTTTGTAAATTGAATTAGTTTTTTTTTTTTTTTTTTTGTGTGGATGCAAATTCACATATATGACTAATTAAAATATGTTAAAATTATTATTATTATTTTGTGGCTTTATCCCTACTATATTCATATCCTAACTTTTTCAAAATTTATGTATCCACATCGTATCAGTAACCTTTATTCATATCCACACTCTTAGCTTAAATGCCTTGCAACCCATAACATCTTATGGCTTCCCCTTATTCTCTAATTAGATAATTGTCAATTTTTATCTCAATCTCCTTCTCCTCCGCTACTTGTTGAAAAAACAAAAGACAAGAAAAATAGAGTTCGAGAGAGGATAAAAATTCAACATCTTGTTATATATTATAAAGATTAATAAAAGGCATGTAAATAGGCTTATAATGAGATGTATGTATAATAATGATCTACGTACCAAAATAAATTAACTACCTACTAAAAACTAAAATATAAAATGTTAGATATATGCAAAAAGAATATTTCATAACCTAATATAGAATATTCTAACATCCTCTCTTAAACTTAAGGTGGTAGAAACAAGAAAATTCTAAAAATAGCTGAACCGAATAGCAGAAAAAGTCATAAATGTAGAATCTGGAATTGTGTAGCTACTAACGGCGATGAAGTTTTGACGGTGAGTCACTGAAGAAATTTCATTGGCATTGGTGAAATTTCATTCCCACTGGTATGATTATTTTCCAGATTGCAGATTAAAAAATAACCAAATAGGATATATGGTGTGCGAAGATGGAACAAGAAAGATAAAACTGTAAAACATTGAAAGAAAAACAGTAGTAACTTACTCTCCAGAGTTTATGGCCAATAAGAAAAAGTAATATATGTTGGTGTATTGTAGTTGGTTTTGTCAAGAATAGTACTGTTAATAGGACAAATAATATCATGTTAAGATGCCATCCCAAATAAAAAATGTATTGAGACGATAAAATACGAAAAAACAGATGTTAGAATCGAAATCAAAAGGGTCATAAAATAAAACCTTAAAAACTAGTTCAGAATACAAAAGAAAAAAGCAGAGCTCTGAAGAGGAAAAAAACACTAGAGAAGAAAATAATGACAAGATTAGGATACTAAATTTAGGTTTTCCTTTATAATACCTGATTTCCTTTTTCTTCTTTCTAATTTATGCCTATATATATAGGTTCATACAATGTACATAATCATTCAATTCAACAGAATACAATTCTTTTTTTAATTATTTCTCTGTTCTTTATTTCTTTATGGTATCAGAGCTATCAAACTTTGATCCTTGATTTTTTCTGCGCTAGTGGTCTATTTTCTTGCCAGTTTTAATTCTTTATTTATCTAGAAGTAAAATTTGTCTCGAGTTTTTTTTTTTGTCTTCTCCAACCATCGGAAATCAAGATAAAGTTATACCCAAAGCTACGCCTCCTTTGGACGATCACGATGTTCAAATTTTTTTATGAAATACATCTCCATGCGCCTTCACATGTGGCCTGAACGTTGCTATCTCTGGCCTCAAGCAGCCGGTTTCTCCTTCCCAGCTTCCATGCAGTTTCATTCAATCTAGCTTTTAGCCAGTTTAGCTAGATTGGTTCGTAGGGTTTTTGACCTTTCTAATCGTGATTTTGCCCTTTGTTTCTGTTGATTATGCTATTTCAGTACACTTTATTCTTTACAATGAGTTCCCAAGACGATATTACTCATCCTATTGAGACTGCTCTTGATGGCACAAACTACAACGTTTGGCCCCAATAGATGTTTCTAATTGGTAGGAAACTCCAAAGGTATGTCACTTGAGAGCGAACCAAACCAAAAAAGGGCGAGAAAGAATCACAGGAAGATTTGACAATGTCTTGAGGATTGGGAAAGCATTCACTGCAAGATTATCTCCTGGTTCATTAATACATTATGCTCCTCTATCCAAAGTCTTCTCCCCCAATTTTGGATTGCTTGCACTTAAGTGCATTCTCAGATGCTAATTGGGCCGGTGACCCCACGAATCAGCAATCTACTACTAATTACTATTTTTTACTTGGCTCATCAGTCATTTCATGGCGTAGTAAAAAAACAACTCCAGCACTGAAGCTGAATTTAGGGCACCGACTAATACTACTTCTGAACTACTTTGGCTTCGCTAGCTTTTTACTGATGTTGGTCTTTCTTTCACTAGTGGCACTTCTTGTATTGTGATAATACTAGTGCTACTTAAATAGTCCATAATGATATGTTTCATAAGTGTATTAAACACATTGAGATTGATTGTCATTTCATTTGACATCATTTCAATCAGGGCACTCTTCAGTTACAACATCGTTTCTCTGCCATGTTTCCTCTCCCGATCAGCTTACTGATATCTTCACAAAATCCTATCCACTTGCTCGGTAACGCTAATTAGTTTCTAGACGCAAGTTGGCGTCTTCCTTGTCATCATGAATTTGAGGGGTTGTTACGATATGTATATATTATAGAATATTCTTATGCAAAGATTAGGACACTAAATTTAGGTTTTCCTTTTCTATAGCTGATTTCTGTTTTTCCTTTCTAATTAATGCCAATATGTATAGGCTTATCCGATGTACATAATTATTCAATTCAATAGAATACAATTCTTCTTTTAATTATTTCTCTGTTCTTTATTTCTTCACTCATTTCTTCTCTAATTGTCTATCCTTTTCTTTTGCCCAAATAATTCGATGGGGGTAGTTACTGAACCATGCCACATAGTTCCAGCAACAACAAAAGCTGCAAAAAAGACAACTATGATACTACTAGATTTCATATTTCTATATGTGAAAAGAAGTATAAATATCTCCATATACCAAGCGCTTGCTAATGAGTACTGCATCTTCAAAATTGTAACCTTCCCATGGCATATAAGCCACTAATACATTTTTCCTTGAAGCGAGTTCGCCACCAACTGTAGCAGCATCGTCCGCTAAAATTTGTCCTTTTTTAATGCATCTACCCCGCCGAACCTAGGGGTTTTGATGCGTAGAAGTATTTTTATTAGAATGTTGATACATAACTAATGGAATGCTTAGAGTAACAAAAATGTATTCTCTTTGAAAAGCAATTTTGTCCCATCTACTAGGGCTTGAAGAATTCCCAAAGGTCCAGTGTATTCGAGGCCAATACGTTGTTGTATCCCTGTAGATATTTCTCTTTCCAACCAAACAATTACTAGTACACCTATTGTGATTCCGAATACAAAAGTCATACTTGTGCTTTTATCTTTGCTCTTGGTATCTTTGATTAGTTTGATGCCTATTCTCCTAAACTAAAGAAATACCAATGGTTTGATACATAATAAACTGTCCATTATTTTTTACAAACAGACGAAGGGGTTCTATAATCAATATCTCCCTTTTCATCAATTCTGTAAGAGGTAAATTATTTTCTTTTTGATTTTGATTCTTTTATTCAAAAGAATTTTTTTTTTTTGATTCGATGGTAGAATCCCTTGTTGCTTTCTATTGATGTTTTTATTTTTACTAGCATTTTCATTTATATTCAAATTTAAAAAAAGTAATTTACTTGGTATAAACCACGGTTTCATTTTATATGCATTATAAAGTAGTATAAATTTTGGGAAGAACCAAAGTTCTAGATTCGATATGGGATGACTTAGTATTTCTTCATTCTTTCCCATCCAATCCGTACCAAATTGAGGCAAACTCTGAATAATAGATATAATGTCAAACAGGGGTCAAAGTCGGCCAGTGAGACGATGGGGGATAAGTTTCATCGTCGAGAGAGAAACAGCTCGGATCACCATCTTAAGGTGATTCAGATTTATCACATCTATCCAAGAGTTTCAATGTTTGAATTGAGGGTTTATGTTGCAAGATTTATCTGATCTTATCAATTGTTAGAATTTATTGGGTACTTTTCGAAATATTTGAAATACGGGAAAGAAATACCATTCGAGTAATATTTCCAAAGGGTTGCAAATGGATCTACTGGTTCACCAATCATTGATGGTTCTAGAATTGCTAAACCTACGATCTAGAATAATAACAAAAAAGATTATGAGATTAGAGAATTGTAAAATAAAAAAAAAAGGGAAATAGATCTAAAAGATCTTTTTCCTAAAATTCCTGTTTGGTCTACTTATATCATACCTCTCCCCAGTGAAGATTCTATTTATATTGTTTAGTCAATCCTTAAATATTAGGAGTCCTTGTGGAAAAAAAATGATTTGTTGAGATGGAAATAAAGATATCAAATTTCTACCAAGAAAATTGGAAGTTCCAACCAATAAGAATCCTAATCAACCTAAGAAAAGGATAAAGGCCCAGCAAAAATTACTGGTGCTTCGAATTTTTTGATGATTCGAATCTTCTAGCATTAGAACTTGGTTTATTAGGACTAAACCAAAAGAATTGACGACGGAGCCGTATGAGTTAGGAAACTCTCAAGTACGGTTCTAAGGGAAGGAATTTACAGGCCTATTCCGATCGGGAAGAACAAGCCATTCAACAGGGAGATTCTGAAATTGCAAAGGCTTGGTTTGATCAAGCCGCATTGCAGGCTGCAACTCGCCTACATGAAGCTGGAATCGCTAGTAATCACTAGTTAGCCATACGGTAGTGCCGGGCCTTGTACACACCACCCTAATCAGTAAAAATTAAGAAATCAATTTGGAGATAAAGAAGAGAATATGTGGGAAGATAGGGAAGATGATGAACTGACACAAAGTTCAAAAATTTTTGCACATGCATTGTTTGCCTTTGTCCCTTGTGAACAATAAGTCCTGATACCTTAGGATATTGAAGAAACATGTACATCGAAAATAGAAAGAAAGAAAGAAAAAGAAAAGTAGAAAAAGATATGACGGAGGAATGTACCTTACACGAATACTTGGACCAGAGATTGAACAAAGACTCTGCATCAAATCCATTGCTTCTGGACTATGCGTTCTACCACTATGATGATCAACAAATGGTAATCCAACGTGACTGGTTCTATACTGTAAGGAAGAAAAACTGGTAAGCAAAACTATCATTTTCCATAACTGTTATGACATATGAAAATCTAAATCTTCCAAAGTTAACCGCATTGGCCCTGAAATCAATCATGCCCACTGATCAAGACATAACACAGGCACCGAAATCTTATTAATCAAACCACAACTTTCGATGCACTATAAAATATAACAATAGTATTGATCATGTTAACATGGAAAAAAAAATTCAAATGCTTAAGAAATCTCTGTGTTAGATAATTCAATAGAATGAAAAAGACAAACGATTATTGAGGCCAAGAGTGGGAATTTGAACAGTTCAAAAGAATCTTTCAGAGTTCAAAAAACCAGTGGACTGAATGTGGGTACAGGAACTGTGATAAAGACCTAATTCTTGTTTGGTGATAAAGAAAATAAAGAGAAAATGGATGAAAATCAAGACAATTGGGTTTGATTCGAGAGTAACTCTTCTATCCCAATTGAGAAACTAATCTCAGAATATTCTCTTTCATACTTTTCTATTATATTTCAATAGCTATTTATACTAGATTTTATAACTAATTTCTCTATTACAATGTTAAACTAACTTTGATAACTGGGTACATAACAACTCCCATCAAGGTGAAGAGCTAGCTTTTCCAACATATAGCATGGGAGTTTCCCCATTTACCAAGAGCAGTCTAGGTTGCAGCCTTTTCCCACGAAGAAGGTTGTAAATTTCAAGAAATGGTTTTGAGCAAGAAGAATGCGCACACTGCGGTAAGGTTGAAAACTTCTGAACTAAGATGTTTGCATCACTCCTCAAATGACTAAACCAAGATGAAAATGGAGTTTATTCATCTGCTTGGTCAAATGCTTTGTAAATTTCATGGAGAATACCAAGTCAAATTTGTCCTCAAGGTGGTTCATATCCTCAAAGGTTTGGATCCTGAGGTTTGCTTCGTGTGAACTAACTAGCCTTGAGTAAAGTACACCCGCCAACATGTCTTACATTGATGCTGCAAAACCCAATATATTCCACAACCATGTTGCTCAGATTGTCTAGAATGTTGTTTGATGAAAGTAAACTAATATCTCCTCCGGATCCAACTGGTGTTTGGAGTATCTCCGATAGTGACTTCATCAAAATCATTTGACTGTTTTGTTGTTCTTGTGAGTTGCTAACATCAGGCAGCTTGTCTTCTTCCAAGAACCAGACATTGTTGGAGTTAAATGCAAAGTGATTATGATTTGCAAACGTGTTTTGGATAGAGTATATCTCATTAGTAGGGCAAACCAAAATCAAAGGCATAGAAGCACGATCTTCCATCTTCACAATGTAATAAACTTAAAAAAAAATTTATACATATGAATATTAGAACACTAAAATCAAAAATAAGATTAATACTTGTATTTATCGCAGCCATCTGGATCCTTTAGTATTAATGATGAGCACAAGACCATTTCTTGCTCAAAACCATTTCTTGTTCATAGCTGAATTTGTCCATAGCTGAAAGTCTTCTGTGCCTTCCTCTATGGAGGCCAGGTCATTTAATCTCTTCAATACCGCAACACTTTTATCAGGCATTTCCTCAAATAGCTTCCGTGCAACCTCAATCAACCTCTCCGTCCATAGCCGAAAGTCTTCTGTGCCTTCCTCTATGGAGGCCAGGCCATTTAGTCTCTTCAGTACCGCAACACTTTTATCAGGCATTTCCTCAAATAGCTTCCGTGCAGCCTCAATCAACCTATCCTTCGTATGCACACCTGCCAATTTGATCAAAATGGAGCAAACAAACACCATAGATTTTTCACCCAAATGTGTATCTCTAGCAATGATCTTGAATTCGAATCTCTCCTATCCGATCTTCAAGATTGAAACAACCAATGTTCCACCACCCATACGTTTGGCTTTCAATTAACCTCTCTCCTAACAGTTATGATACTAGAATTTTCCATTAAAGCTTCCAAAGCTAACATTGCAATTTTCCATTAAAGCTTCCAAAGCTAACATTGCAAAACAGATCCTGGCCACCTGCAATTCATACAATGAGAGAAACTCACGCATCTCCAATTCGACCAATCAAAGCAATTCTTCGTCATGCTTGTTGAGGAAGCTTGATCCCCATTTAATTCTTGGTATCATGTTGAGAAGAATCTTCTCCAAATTTTCTTGTTCCTGAATTCCCATCAATTTTATGAGTTTCCTAATTTTTTCATTGATTTCTTGTTGATTAAATACTTGATTCTGAATTTCCATTGATTTCATGAGTTTGCTGATTTTTTCATCTTGGTGAATCTTAAAATTTTTCTATGTCAAAACTACTCTGATACGAATTGATAAAAACCTAAAATTAGTGTTTAGTGATAAAGAAAATAATGAGTAAATTAACGACAATGAAGGCAAATGAATTTGATTCGAGAGTAACCTTTTTATCTCAAAATGAGAAACTAATCTAAAGAATATTTTTTTCATACTCTTCTATTACATATCAATAGTTATATTAGATTTTGTAACTAATTTTTCTATTACAAATGTTAAATTAACTAACTTGATAATTGGCTCGATAACAAACTGACGCCAATCTGGGGGGAAAAAAATTCACAGAAAACAGAACCACGAGTATGAAGGAAGATGGTTATTACTTTTCTTACTAATCATACTTAGCACGCAAAAAGTCGCAATAAAGGAGCTTTAAAAAAGAATGCGGATTCAGCAAATTAAATTTGCAGTGGTAACAGTTTGTACATTGCTTCAAAAGATCGATCAGACAGGTGTAAGCACGGTTAAGTTAAAACAAAATAAAAAAAGACTACTAATCTGAAAGCTCAAATCTTGAAAGTGAGGGTGTGCTTAGAAATTTTAAAATATAGATTTTGAGGTGTTTCTAAAATGTGTGTACTTGGAATACAAAGTTGATAACTATTTTAGTTGGTCAATCCAAAAAAATTGATAAGATCTGTATGGAACGGAATCTCTATTACCCATTCCAATATATGCCAATCGATTTTCAACAGAAATTGGTAAGATTTAAAAAAATTGACAAAAATTGATATAATTTTGAAAAGTTAGCAAAAATTTGCCAACCAAAATGGTGCATTTGGAATTGGGAATGATTACAAGGTATTATAAAATGAATTTGTGCCATGCTTTTGGGATTGGAAAGGCTAGTAAGGTACTATCATGTATCTGGGATTGTGGGATTGGGAGTGATAACTAGGCATTATTAAATGAAAGTAAAGGATGAGATTTTATTTAATACAAAAAAAAAAAAAAACTATACGACTAAATGCTACAATTAATTTAGGGTGTGCCTAAAGTTAAAAATAAGAGTTGTTTTTGAAGTATGAGTTCTGAGTTGTTTAGATGGTATGCATTATAAGGTATTAAAGAAGATGAATTTAAAAATAATGAATCCTTGGAAGTTTATTTTTTAATAGGTTCTAGTATGTTAATTAATATATATAATGACACATACATCCTCATTTATTAGTTAAACTGGAACCACCGCAATAGATATTGGTATTTAGACTTTGTATATAAAATAATATTTTGATACATATTTAAGTAACACCAAAAAAAAAAAAAAAATTAATAATAAAACTTTGAAGTACTTCAAATCTAAATTGCTAAAAAAAAAAAGTAGTCTTTTGAAAATTGCATCTAAAAATAATAATCCAAATAAGTCACATCATATTATAGGTAATCCAAAATATATGACGTTCAAAATGTATTTAAATAAGTCAAATCCAAATCATACATTATCCAAAATATATAATAGAGTCTTGTTACCGGTCCAAATAATTGAGGATATGGGTAATAGTATTTTGCTAAGATATACCAAATTTAGATTTAAATATTTTAACTATCACTGTCAAGAATTTTATGATCCCCTAAAAACTCTCAAATTGGGGTGTTTAAAAAATTAAAACAAACATTCACTCAAGAGTTCCAAGGTGCTCAACAAACCTATGAGCGCACTTCAAAACTCTATCATTTAAAAACTCTCAAAATGGTCTATATAAACACCTCATACTTTAAAATCTCTCAGAACCAATGAATATCACATCTTCGTGAAAGTAAAGGATGTAACCAACCGTATTTATACGACGAATTTAGGAAACTATACCATGTATTTTGATGCATTTTAGCCATTTATTATTTTGTTAAGTGAATAAAAAATTACTTACTATGGCATTGTTTAGGGGTGTGTACAACTTGGTCAAATTTTGATTTTTGAATTATACCGAACAAATTTAAGAAATTTGATTCAGTTATTAACCTAAATATCTACTTGTGACATCTAAAATTTTTGTTACTTTTAATTGCATTATTAATTTAACTTTTATTTGATGTATAGTAATTTAATTGTGATAATATGGTAATTAATTTTAATTTAAATTAATTAGGAAATTAATTAAATTATTAATATATTACTTAGATTAGTTTATGGGATTGACGCCAACCGTGTAGGTTAGACGGGTCAGTTGATAGCATGTGCTAGGGATGTCAAATATACTCGTATCCGGTGGATACCCGCTTCACCCGCCCCGTTTAGAGAGGGTATGGGGATGTTAATAGCGGGGACGGGTATGGAGATTTAAAATGTTACCCGCACGGGTATGGGGACGGGGACGGGGACGGTAGTCTCCACCCCGCCCCGTACCCGTTTAAATATTTTTTTGTTAATTTTGTTAGTGTGGTGACTCTTTTAGAAGTCCCACATCGGTTTCTCACAAAGAAGTGAAGGTCTTGTGAGGTAATAAATAAAGACCACTTCATCTTTGGTTAAATGCATCAGTCAAAGTCAAATATTATATATATATTTTTAATTTTTATTTAAAATATATATGTAATATATTTTTTATTTAATATATATAATATTTATAATAATTTTAAATATTTATTTTATACATATAATATATAATTTGTAATAATTAATATCCTTCGCGGGTAAACGGGGACGGGGATGGGGAATTCATTACTTTGTGGAGACGGGTATGGGGAAAATTTTTTTTCCCGAAACGGGGATGGGGACGGGGACGGGTAAGGGCATTACTAAACGGGGACGGGGACGGGAAAGGTCATACCCGCCCCATACCCGCCCCGTTGACATCCCTAGCATGTGCTGGTGTACGTATGCGCAAGTGGGAGGCGCGAGGGAAGCCCACGTGGAAAGCTTGAAAAAAAAAAAAAAAAAAAAGAGATTGAGGCGGTTTTGGGCTGCCAGGTGAGGATTCACTTACATATCTATTTATATATGTATCTAGTTAAAAGTAGAACGAAGAAAAAAAAACAGAAAACAGTGGGAAAGTTAGGAGAAAAAAAAAAAACAGTACAATAGAAGAAGAAACAAGGAAGGAAAATTAGAGATTTTAGTCAGATTGTGAAGGTAAGTTATTTTACTTTGTTAGTTTAAAATTAATACTATAGAAGGTTAGATAAATTAAAAATATTAGATATATAACAGTTGTACTTTATTTATTAAATTTACATTATTAATTAATTTTGGTTATATTTTAATTATTGAATTTCTGATTTGTATGATTTGTATGGTTAAATTAGGATCCGAGAATAACCAACATCAATCACTCCAGTAGTTTGATTTTTTTCAGAATATCTGTAGTTCAGGTGGATGTTTTAAACTTAAACGTAAAACGTGTTAAATATAAATTGATAAATTATATTAAATTGTTGTTGTTAATTGTTGTTCTGAGATGAAGTGCTGAGTATTTATGGATTTGTGGTGTTAGTGAGATTTGTGGTTGTTTGTGGAATGATAAATCTGAGAAATAACTTTTTACTTGGAAAAAAAAATATTGTGCATACCATCATGAATTGTGTGCATTCCATTTACATTATGGTCAGATGGGACCAAGCTAGATGGGGCCATAAAAAGAAAAAGAAAAAAAGAGGCCAGATGGGGCCAGGAAAAAAAAAGAATAAAAAGGCCAGATGGGGACAAATGTGTGTTGCATTATTATTTAAATCATTTATCATACGAGCATACCACGAGATAGCCAGTTGGGGCCAAACGTGTGTTGCATTATTATTTAAATCATTTATCATAAGAACATACCATGAGATGGCCAGTTATGACCTAGTGATAATGATAACGATTATTAAATGAAAAGCAGTGATGAGCTGTGTGTTGAGATATTTGTATTACTGTCAATTACGATGTCTTGAATTAATTGTTATCTGATTATGGGACGATTGCCTATGTAATCATTGTGGATTATCTCTAGTTTATATTTATCATCTTTTATTTTAAGTATAATACTTCCACTGAGTGTGTGACACTCATACCTAAAATTTACATATTTCAGGTTGAGTCTAAAAGTGGCTGCAAGGGTCTGGAAAAGCTTTGAGTGGTCTGTATTTCTAATTCCATCATGAGTTACATTTGGGAGTTTGTATAAATAAACAAAGAGTTTTAACAGTATCAGACTAAGGGTTGACTTAATATGTTAGAAACTATGAGTTTGCACCTATTTAGGTGTTTGTGTGATTTTGATGAGTTTGCTAATGAATACGTACAAATCTCGTAGGTGGTACTTCACTTTAATATAGGGTTGTCGATTCAATGTGATAGTCGGCTGATTATGGTTGTGTCCTCTTTTTTTTAAGAAATTAAAGATATGTCCTAAAATAGGGATGTGACACCACTCTTATCAATGGTTTTGTCTTTTGAAATCTCAAAAGTGGTAGGAAATTAATAAATCATTATACTATTAAGTACACATTTGGCTTTTGAAAATATGAAGCTAGACCTTTTAATTTGTTTTTTTTTTTAATTCAACTTGATCCTTTTTAGTTTTATATTACGCATTTTATTTTCTAGTTATGGTTTAATGGAAACATATGTTAGCTTTTGCAACTTGAAACTTAGAATTTTAATGTTTTGATAACATTATGCTTTGTTTTGCTAGTTGAAAATTTATGCAAGCGGATCTTTCAATTTTGTCTTTTATTTTTTGTGTATTTAACCAATTAACAATTGAATATTACTATAAATCGTTTGTGCTTGGGAGCCAAAAAATCATGGGTTTTGAGTGATTTTTAAAATATAAGTTCTGAGATATTCATATATACCATACTTGAAAATTTTTAAGCAATAGGTTTTGGGGTGTTCCCAAGGGTTTGCTGACTATCTTAGACCTTATGAGTGGGTGTTTTGTTTCAATTTTTAGAATACTCCGATTTTGGGGTTCTTCATAGTTTTATAAAATTTTGAACAATAATACTCTCGTTAAAATATTGAAATTTAAACTTAACCTTTCTTAACAAAACTTAATTAATAAAATATATTTTCAAATATATTTTATGTTAATTTAATTTAATAAATATAATTAATTAATTAATTAAATTATTAATTACAATTAATTAATTAAATTAGATTGTTTTGATAATATTATCTATTAAAATAATTTAATTCAATAGATAAAATATATAAAATATTTTAATTATACTATTTATTAAAAATAAATTATCTAAATATATTTTATATTGATTTAATTAATTAAATTACGTTAATAATTAATTATTAATTTAATTAAATAATTTATTTTAATTAATATAATTATATTATTATTAAAAATAACTTAATAATATATATTTCATATTAATTAAATTTAATTATATTATATTATTTATTAAAAATAATTTATATTTTGTAAAATATCTGAGTAAAGTAATTGATTTTAATATGAGTAACAAAAATGGACAAATTATTAAAATTGACAAAAATGTTTATAATAGAAAAAAATGAGAGTGAAAATACTTCTTATTTTGTTTATTTTTTTCTTTTTAAGTTTTGAGTTTTTTTTTTGAAAAAATAGATTTAGCAAACACATTTTTGTTACTCATTTTTAGAACTCTGTAAACATAAATAAAAAATAACAGTCATAAATAATATCAAACGGGGTCTTATATTTCTAACTTTACATTGCTGCAACTTAGATGTTTTATATTTTGGATGGTTTATAATTTAGATTTGACTTATTTGGACAAGTATTTTGAATGTTATATATTTTAAATGATCTATAGTATAGATGTGACTTATTTGAATTAGTATTTTTGAATATCATTTTTAGAAAAATATTTTTCTTTTTTTGTGTTACTTTAATGTATATATCATAATATATTATTATATATGTGCAATGCTTACTACTTAACGAATAAAAAAGATATATGTATCATTATATATATTAATAAATACCTCAAAACCTACTTAAAAATAAACTCTCAAGTATGGGTTCATTATATTTAAACCCATATTTCTGAACATCTTAAAATCTATACGAACCTATATAATTTAAATACCTCAAAAACCCATAATTTAAGACATCCAAGCACACCCTAAAGTAACTATAATTAGGTGTTTTGTGTTACGATCATATACGTGTCATAACTATAATGCATGTTAGGTCCTGCGTGGTAGTTGTAATTATGTACCATGTGTCACAACAGTAACGCAAGTTAGGTCATACGTAGTGCATTACTAGACTCTACTTCACATATAAAATTAGTGATATGACTCGTGCAATAAACAAATTTATCATATTATATGGTTAAGTTGAGCGTGTTATCATATGCCAAAACAATTAAGTTGTAGAAACATATTTAAAAGTACTATATACTATTACTTATACGAATTCAATCAAATTGTAAATGTAAAACAAACTAAAATATTGACATCATCAATAGTATCGATTCGATTAAATTCAAATTTTAATAAAAAAAAGAAAAATAAAAAATGAAAAAATTTAAAGAATAACAATATTTGCTCATATGATTAAACAATTTTTATAGTTATTAAAGAAGGACCTTGGACACATGGCTTACATTTAACTCAGACACATGGTGCACATCTGAGGGGGGAAATAAGTTCATGATTAGAAGAACGGTTGCCTTTTCGGTCGCATTAATGAAGGAGCACAAAAGGCATACTGATGTCCACTATCAATTACAGCTCTAGTCACGTCTGTGCTAACTATGCGGTAATGGGCGTGACTCTGGCCATCACCATATCATTACTCATGATGACTGGACATGGATGACACGTGCCAGAGAACATATAAATACATAAGGGATGAAAGAGAAAGGTAAATGCCATCTACTTAGTAAAGATTCTATAAAAAATCCCCTCTATCTTCTTTTCCCTATACACATGTACTAACTTGATTGTTAGAGAAGCGTTTGACTGAACATCGTCCATATGGTAGTTTTTCATTTTCAGATTCTGGAGCTGGATTACCAAACCTGGAGCACCAGTATTAATGAGCACTAGTTTGACCACATAAGTAGCATTCCTGAATCTGGTCGGCCATGTTAACAGAAGGTCTTATCGATTTTTTGGCACTCCAATTGCTGCTGTCTGTGGGGATCAAGAGCATACTGCCACGAAAGATACAACCTACCAGTAGCTGAGATGAGCAAAAATTGTTGGAGATGGGGGATCTGGCCAAGACCCACCCAGAGTAAGGTTAGAGGTATTAGGAAGATCCATTGATCATGAATAGTCTCCTGCACACAACCAACCCATCGGGCGCGAACATTCCAGGAGGGCCAAACAACTTGACGCCTAACAAAATCATCAGGCCACAGACTGTCAGCTCCTAATGCAAAATGGGCTCACTTTGGTCCAATTTCAGGCGGAGATATAGTGAAGAAAGTACAAATTGGAGATCCTCCGTGACCAGATGAGTCTATATGCTGAACATTCACGAGCTTAGGGCGAGGGCCATTGTTCTTACTGTAACTTTTGCAAACACAGACATTGTAAGTCACCATGACACCTCCCCAAGAGAGGGAGCCTAGCACCACAAAGGAACAGGAGATGGTCTCCATTAGCAAGTTACTTCCCCCTCCCCTAAGGGGAAACAGAAAGGCAATCCAGCTCAGACTCACACAAGAGCGAGGCTCACTCTAAACGGAGACATCCTCCAGCCAATAGGTAACCTTGGGAAGATGGTGGTGATTTAAAAGATTGGGTGCTCAAACAGTTAGTTGACCACGATGATTAGATGATAGACCATTCCACTCACCACCTAGCTAGGAGGGTCCTCAATCGCATTACCAGTTCACCATTCACTGCAGATATTAAACAAACTGACCCTCCTCAAAAATTTACCCCTCGAGGTTCACCCTTTAGGATAGCAAAGCTAACTGGGTAGGATATGTGCACCATTACAAGCAGGTGATGTCCTTATGGAGCTATAATGAAACCCTCATGTGTAAAGTCTTTCCCCCCAGCTTGGGGGAAGTCACCCTGCGGTGGCTCGACAGATTAGAGCTAGGATCAATCAACACTTGAACCCAGTTAGTAGAAGCTTTCGTGGCCCATTTCATCGCCAATAGCAAGCAGCCTCGCTTGGTGGATACGTTGATGACCATGGGGAGGTGGAGCAATGAGAACTTCGAAGCCTATAATAAAGTATAAGGGTGTTCCAAGTGTTGTGTTGGCTCCCCAAATCCCACATCGGGAGAGAGAACAAAAAATGGGAGGCTTGGCTCCTATAAAAAGGGCCTTCTCCCATAGTTATTATATGTACCAAGGACACAACTAAAAACCTGTGTTACCAAAGTGTGGGTATAATTGGGTTTTTGGGTTGTGTGAGTGGAAGAGAGTTTTACAATTTTGTCCGTGCAAAAATTGTAATAGTTTAATATTGAGTTGAGTATATTATCCCTTTTTGGGATTGTGGATGTAGGTCTTTTGAGGGACCGAACCACGTTAAAAATTCTTGTGTTGAGTGCTCTAAATTTTTTTCTTTCCTTATTTGTGTGTGCGCTTTCGTTGCGGGCTTTACAAGTGCTTGTGGGCCCAACAAGTGGTATTAGAGCTGAAGGTTCCAACCTGGGAGAAGGAGAGAAAAAAAAAAAGGAGCAGTGGGTGTCACACCAATAGCAAATTTTGGAAGAGGTTAGTCTTGCCTAATTTTGACATTCTAGTTCTGAGGTTAGTTTTCTCAAGTTAGGCTTCGATTGTGGTGTTTGCTGCATTGTTGGCTATTAGTGTTGGTGAATTCCTTTACTACATTGTGAGTTGCTAGTTGTTGGTTGCTTTGGTATATATTATTGAAGTGTTTAATTGGAAAAGATATTAAGCACCATGTCTACACTAAAGTTTGAAGTCACTTTATTCGATGGAAAGAGCAATTTTACATTGTGGCAGAGTACAATTCAAGACTACCTAGTGCAACAGGGTCTTGATATTGCATTAGAAGATACAAAACCAGATGAGATGAAGGATAATGATTGGAAAGCTGTTCAAAGGAAGGCTGTTAGTACAATTCGGTTGGCACTTGCACTGCAGATTAAATACACGGTGTTGAATGAGACGTCACCGAAAGTGTTATGCGACAAGTTGGAGAGCGTGTTCGCTTTAAAGTCCATGGCAAGCCGTCTTTGCATGAAATTGGATTTGTACTCATTGAGAATGGATGAAGGAGGTAATATTCATGACCACATTAATATTTTTAATCAGCTAGCATGTCAGTTGTTGAACACAGGGGAGAAGGTTGAAGACGAAGAATAGGCGTTGCTCTTGTTAGCTTCATTATCTAGGTCATACAAACCATTGGTTCAGTCGATGTTAATTGGGAAGAAAACTCTGACATTGAATGAGGTGATTACGGTTTTGAAGGAGAATGACAAGATAATGAGAAATGGAGGCAATCCTGGAGACAGTCAATTGCTAGCCGTAGAGAGTTCTGAGCGAGGGAGGAGTCAGAAGAAGAAAGTTGACCGTCGTGATAGATCGAAATCTCGACAGAGAGATATGAGTAATGTTGAGTGCTATTATTGTGGAGCGAATGGTCATATACAGAAAAGTTGTCCAAAGTTCAAGGAAGACTTGAAAGGTTTGAAACAACTGCAAGAGAAGATGAAGGTTAGTGATTCCTCAGTCAATGTGGTTAATGATTCTGGTGATTTCTTGTTGCACACAATGGATGATTTTTCTGTTGAAAATTATTCTGGTTGGGTGTTGGATTCTGCTTCTGACTTTCATATATGCAGAGATCGAGCTATGTTTGACACTTTGCACACTGATGGAGATTTTGGTTACATTAATGTGGGTAATAAATTGAAGCAGAAGATTGAAAGTGTTGGAAGAGTTTGCCTGAAACTCCACAATGGTGTTATCAAAAATATTCCTAATGTGAAATATGTATCTACTGCTGAAGCGAATATAATTTCTTTGGGTGAGATGGCTTCACATGGATACAAGTATGTGGGTATTGGGAATCAGTGCAAGGTATATAGAGGTTGTAGCTTGATAATGCAAGGGAGGAAGAAGGGAAAGAATATTTATTATTTGGATGATTATCCCCTGAAGAGTCAGAAATCAGAGAAGAGTCAGAAGATCGAGAAAAGAGTGCATTTTTCTGACACTGTTGAAGTATATGGGAATTTGGGAAGAGGGAGGATTTGTTGTGTTGGCTCCCCAAATCCCACATCGGGAGAGAGAACAAAAAATGGGAGGCTTGGCTCCTATAAAAAGGGCATTCTCCCATAGTTATTATATGTACCAAGGACACAACTAAAAACTTGTGTTACCAAAGTGTGGGTGTAATTGAGTTTTTGGGTTGTGTGAGTGGAAGAGGGTTTTACAATTTTGTCCGTGCAAAAATTGTAATAGTTTAATATTGAGTTGAGTATGTTATCCCTTTTTGGGATCGTGGATGTAGGTCTTTTGAGGGACGGAACCACGTTAAAAATTCTTGTGTTGAGTGCTCTAAATTTTTTTCTTTCCTTATTTGTGTGTGCGCTTTCGTTGTGGGCTTTACAAGTGCTTATGGGCCCAACACCAAGCTGATTGCCGTAGCTTTCTTTAAGCTCAGCTTATCAAGCGATGACAAACTTTGGTAGTCACTGACCAAACAGTCTGTCGATGATTTGGCTGACTTAATGAACCGCATCGAGAAGTACTCCAAAGTTGATGACGAAACTAGAGGCACAGAGAAGAAGCCCCTAAAGAGAGAAAAGGATAAAGTAAAAGCACGTGTTGAATTTTTCTATTAAATTGTTTTTTATGTCTTTTATTTTCTTGAGGATAATCTTACTCTAATCATATGGGTTTTGCCCGCTTAACATTTGTAATTGGTTACATGTTTATTCGTTTCAATCGTGAGATTTCCATTTACATGTATATTAGATCGTTGAAGTAGGTAACGACAACTATTTTTGTTTTCAGGGATATATTTAACTTTAACATGGAAGGTTCCATAGTTAGGAGGGTCACTACTTCAGACAACAGTTGCCTCTTCAATGCTGTTGGGTAAGGCTCCAAATTACCAACACGCCTTCTTTTTTCAATCTTTCTGACTTGAACAAAAATTAGTTTAGATGTGTTTGGCTATTTTATTTATCTTGTTCCTTCATTTACAGGTATGTTATGGACCACGACAAATACAAATCTGCTGAGTTGAGACAGGTTTATAACCTTTAACATTATGCATATCTAGAGACAATATTTAACCGATAAATATTTCAGCCATAATAACTTGTGTGTGCCAGAGTGAATGAGTTTCTGAAATATTATACAGCGATGTTTTAATCCATGCCATTTGAGACTCTTGCCAAATTTGATCTGAACCTGTGATGTCTACTTGCCTTTCAAGAACAATTACTCTTTCATTTTTATTGCATGAATTTGCTTCATTTAGGAGCCATGACATGAAGGTAACATCACAAAAGTCGCAGTACATATTTGAAGTTCATACAATTGTGCATTTTCCCTTGTTACTTTGGTAATCATACATGTACTGTGTTTTAAATTGAGTTTCTTTATATGCTTTTTGACTAATAAATCGCACTGTACCTTAAATTGTTGAATTGACATATCTTAGATTCTATAATGTGTTGTTTACTTCACTGTCAAACAATGTACCAGTTAAGCCATGCACTATTGTTGCAACTTGAATATTACATAACTCCATTCTAGCATCCGCTACAATTTGTTAATATTAAGATCATGTTACCGCATCTGGAGATATCCTGACAATCAGCAGTAAACTAATTGGATTGTTTAATATCTGTGGTTTTCTTCGCTTGGATTAACTTCACTAGTGCAAAGGTGGTCAGTAGACCTGGTATTATTTTCGAGATTTATGGGTTCTTTATAATGAATTATTGGAATGGCTCAAAGAAATGAAGCTAGCACTGCATATAGCTATAATTTTTGAACCTCGTAACAATGGAGATAATAAAAATATGAGAGTTAATTGAAAATGGGGGCTGCCTTTGGCAATATATTTTTACTTGGATTTGTTGTCCCTTCCCTCTTAAAGGGCAGGGTCCACTGCAGGGGTTATTACATGAAACAAGACATCTTTCAAAATAGTTCATATGTGTTTGAAGATATGATCGTATGATGTGTATAGCTTTAGCTTGTAAGCTTCTTACTTGCATTAATGATGCTATAGTAAATGCTTTTAGAATATTAGCTCATGGTTCAATTATATTTTTGGTATATACATGATTTATGCAGCATATATTTGTAAGGATGTTGATCCCTTTGAATTTTTATGCTTAATGAATGAAGTAAATGTCGCCTTTTATTTCTTTGTTTCCTTGCCATTCGGTGGCCTTCCATTTTCGAAGGTTATAGCTGCAACAGTGGCAAGTGATCCCACACAATATTCTGAAGCATTTCTTGGGAAGCCAAATGAAGAGTACTGTGCCTGGATTCTTAACCAAGAGAAGTGGGGAGGTGCGTTGAGATAAATTTATCAAAACAATGTGACTCCATGTAATGAAATTGGTTGCAAATGCTCGTCTTGGTCTTGCTTTATCCTTCATATCCCCATTATTTCCATGTATTCCAGGCCTCGTTCAACTATAGATAGACCTCTTTGTATATTTGAATAATAACACAAATACAATCCTTTTCCTTTCTTTTTTCTTAACATGCTATCGGAGCCATAAATCAGATTGTGAATCTTTTTACTGAATTCTGCCTAGCTGGCAGGTGGCCCCCTTCTTTGCCTGTCGAAACATGACTTTACCCCTTTTGTTGCCTGTCGGAGCATCACTTCATTTCCTTAAAATCTAGTTTCTCTTCTATCTCCCAGTTATCATCTCTATCCATTCATAATCTCTATTATTTTGTTGCTATCTCATGAAAATATTTGCCACTGTTCTTGTTGCGGTCTAACAACCAATTTCTTAATTTTTTTTTTGGAAAGATTTGAAAGAATAAATTAATAAAGCAAAAGTACCAATCTCACTACTGTCTTGCAACCACTCTACTATTTTACAACCATTATCACATCTATTTTGTTGCCATTTTCGCTTCTATCTTGCAGCCTCTTTTGCTATTGTCTTGCAAATATTTTGTTGTCGTTTTTGCCATCGTCTTGTATTTATTGCAGCCTTTGTTGATGATCTCTTTTA
Organism: Vitellaria paradoxa; assembly: GCA_019916065.1. Taxonomy (NCBI): domain Eukaryota; kingdom Viridiplantae; phylum Streptophyta; class Magnoliopsida; order Ericales; family Sapotaceae; genus Vitellaria; species Vitellaria paradoxa. Next base: position 52,407,188 of record CM034239.1, read on the forward strand.
GCAGTTTCTGTGATTTTCTCCAACCACTCTCACAAACTATTTTGCGGCCGTTTTGCAGTCAGTTTCGCCACTGTCTCATATATTTTGCAAAATTGTCCCTGGTCTCTTGTGTCAGTTTTTGTTGTTTTCTCACTGCTATCTTGCAGTTGTTTTTGTCTCTGTCTTGAAGTCGATTTTGCTGCTCTCATAGCACTTTTTGGTATTTTCTTGCTTCTATTTTGGCAACCGTTTTGCCGGTGTCTTGCGCCTGTTTTTTCCATGTCTCGCAGCCACCCTTTTTTGCCTGTTGGAACATCACTTTACCCCTTCGTTGCCTGTCGGAGCATCACTTTATTTCCTTCATATCTATTTTCTTTTCTATCTCACAGTTATTATCCGTATCTATTATGTCTTTTATCTCTCAGTCATAATCTCTATTATTTTGTTGCTATCTCACAAAAAAATTTGCCACTGTTTTTGTTGTGGTCTAACAACCAATCTTATAACTGTCTAGCAACCATTATCGCATCTATTTTGTTGCCATTTTTGCTTCAATCTTGCAGCCTTTTTCACTATTGTCTTGCAACTATTTTGTTGTCGTTTTTGCCGTTGTCTCATATTTCTTGCAGCCTTTGTTGATGATCTCTTGAAGCAGTTTTTTTTTTTTTCTACAACTACTCTCACAACTATTTTGTGGCCATTTTGTAGTCAGTTTTGCCACTGTCTCAAATATCTTGCAACGTTTGTCCCTGCTCTCTTGTATCAGTTTTTGTTGTTTTCTATCTTGCAGTTGTTTTCATCTCTGTCTTGCATTTGATTTTGCCACTCTTGTAGCACTTTTTGGTATTTTCTTGCTCCTATTTTGGCAACTGTTTCGTCACTGTCTTGCAACCTTTTTTGCTCTCATAGCTGTATTGATGTTTTGGCTACATTTTGCTATCTGGCTACCTTTTGCAATTTTTCTCAAGACTTAAATTTCCAAACTCAAGTTGGTGCTTACCCACCTTGAGTTTAGAGGGGAATGTTAAGAGTACTTTGAAAAATAAGTTCCTTGATCTTATTTCTTGATACTCTCTAGATTCTTTGATATTATTTCCAAAATCTCTCTCTCTCTCTCTCTTTGGGTAAGTATATTTCCAGGACGTTTCTTTACAATAATATTTTCATAATATTCTCTAAGATATTATACTTGATATCCTAAAGATTTATTTTCCTATTATTTCCTTGTATTACTGGTCTCATCTTTGCATAGTTGAATAATAAAGTGAGTACGATCATTCTCCTTTCTTGTTTGTTAACATTATTTAATATATTTTTTATGATGTGAAGGTGCCATTGAGCTTGCAGTATTAGCCGATTATTATGGACGTGAAATTGCTGCATATCATATACAAACTACGAGATTTGATTTGTACGGACAGGTTAGCGTGGGTGATCTGCTGTAATTTGCCTTAAATCTTGTGAGCTATTATGCTTATATTTTTTCCTTTATCACTGTTTAACAGGGGAAGAACTATCATGAAAGGGTTATGCTGATTTATGACGGGCTCCATTATGATGCTTTGGTTGTATGTTTTCTCTCTGTGAAATATGCACACTGTATACTGATATATTCATATATATGTAGATGAATGTGTGCATGTAAGTTTGAATTATTTGGATTATCAATTTGCCTCTTGTTAGTTTGGAAATTCATCAAGAATTCGTAATGGTGTGCAGACATAACACTGTATTCTTGTTTATGCCTCAGTGTTGTTGTATACGAGGACGATTCACTAGATTTCCAGCTCAGTTTGTCACTAATATCTTGCTGTCGAAATAATTGGACTATCACATTCATTTCCAATTTAAAATCAGCAGCCGTTAACTAAGTAGATATGTTGTTATAATTCAAGTTGTATTTTATATTAGGTTCAGATGACAAGAATGGCCAAACAATGGTATTTAGTAGTTACAGTGTGATATGTTCTAACAGATCCTATGAATTTCTACTTATTTAACCAGTAATGCTTTTATTATCTTGAGTCCTGTCTAATTACAGGCTTCAGTCATGAATAGGTTGTTCCATATATTTTACCTTATGCATTGTTTGATTTTATGTGTTGAATTGCAGATGTCTTCCTCTGATGGAGCCCCAGATGAGTTTGATCAGACTATATTTATTGTTCAGAAGGATGGAACTATTGGGTCAGCTGAAATGCTTGCTCTCAACTTCGTTAAAGAACAGCAAAGGTAGTAAATGTTGTCACTAACTCCAAATAGTACACGATTATTTTCTTTACTTCTCAGTTTAAAATACAAACATTGTTACCGAATATAGAAAGATTTACTTGTGAAGTATTTTAAACCATGCATAGCTTTACTTTTATGATTTCCTCAGTTGGAAAAATGGTTGATTGTTATGATTTGCCTCTGTTTCCCTGGGAGTATTATCAATCTAAGATCTGTCTGTTGAATATGTAGGTAGGATCTATTAACATGCCTGAATATTCAAATGAAACAAATTGCTGATAGTTTTAGCACATTTTTGCTGTCAAATTCTTCTAGTGGCATCGTGTGCTCATAAAACCATTCACTATCTGGAACAATAGCTAAGTTGAACTGGTTATGGAGCTTTTGCTGCTTTTCAAGCCTGGCTTGGTTATAGTGAATTGAGCTTGAGCTAATCTTATTGTAGTAGGCTTTCCATGACGTGTACTGGAGTTAAATTTGTTCACGAATTAGCTGAGCTGGCCAAAAATACCTCATTAATTAAGAATTTGTAATCCCTAACTTTTTTTAATGCAAACTAGTGATTACAAAATGACAACATATTTGAAACATTTACACAAATTTTCGCTACGAAATTCCCCTGACAGCGCAGTTGTTTAAATAATACCTAAATTACTTTATTGTATGCCATCCTTTAACATGATGAATCCTACCCACTCTTGACTGTCATGGAGTTGGGGCTATTCCCCCATCACCACCAACCAAAAAAAAAAAAAATATTGTCATTTACAGACTTCTATGCATGCATTTTCCTCCGATACACTGTAGGTTGGGTAACATCGCTTGGACTTGCTGGAGGCAATGCTTTTGGATGGCCTTGTGTCCTATTTTCTCATTTTTTAAATCATTATTTTCCAAATATTAATGTTTTTATCTGATTTCTAGTTTTGGCGCGTGGGTATCGTTCATGACCATGTATTCATTTTGTTCTCCTTCATTTTAGGAAAAGGAGTTATACCGACACAGCAAACTTCACATTGCCATGTGGGGTCTGCCAGGTTGGAGTGATCGGCCAAAAGGTTCTCTCCCTCATCAATGCAATTAATATGCTGTCGTATTGCTCTGTATTCTTCCTCATCAATGCAATTATCTCAATGTTTTTGGGCTTGAATTTCATGTTGGCTGTTGTTGCTATGCGAAAAATTGCAGGAAGCCAAGGAGCATGCCCAAGCAACAGGACATGTCAATTTTCAAGAATACAGATGATGGAAACAAAACAGTAATAGAGAACAGAGAGCTTCTTTCAGTGAGTTTGTTCATACTTTGTTGATTCCAATGGTTTTTAGTCAATAAGTTATCCCACTGGATAGTTGAAGTGGGACCATCGAACTAGTGTAGTTTATTTGGCGAAGAATTGTTATTGTACCATAACAAGAAAAACTTCCCCTGTGAGTTGGTGGGAGAATTTCAAAGTAGTGTTTGTGTGAGGAGTTGAATCTGTCACTCTCCTTTACTGAGTTTCGACTGAGGTTTGGTTTGGCAAGAGTACCTCAGACTACTAGCTTTTGGCTGTTTTCTAAAATAATTAAAATTATTATTTTTCCTTTTTTATGTTTTAAACTTTTTTTAGGCTGATTAGGGTTATGGTAGGATTAGAGAGACAGAGTTCTTATTGAAAATTTATAATTTTGGGCGGATGGTTAGATGAATGTGATAGTTGAGTGGGATATAAAAAGTTACATATCTAAAATTTGGGATTCGTTTTCAAAACATACAATCTTAACTAAAATGTAGTTATTGATTTAACTTTTAGAATTGGTTCTTGCCCATTGAATTAAAGGCAAGACAAATCATGGGTTGAAAATATTTTAAATTTAAAAAGTAGCATTAATAAAAATATACGATGAAATATAAATCGATAATATGACACAAAGAATGTAAAGTTGTATGTATTTAAAATTTAAAATTTTATATTCATTAAAATTAAATTTTTAATGTAAATGTTTATTTTTAAGAAAATTTTAAAAATTAAAGTCTAAATATCATTTTTTTCTAAGTAAAAAATATTAGTTGATCGCGTCTATTAGATATTCATGTTTAATAAATATATAAAATTTTATTATTTCTTACAAATATTATCATATTTTTAAAAAAATTAATTTAAAAATTTTTATAAAAATATTGAAAAAATATAGAAAGGTTGAGAGAGTATGTTTATATGTGAACTTATCAAAATAGAATTAATCAAAAGTAAATTAACCGAAATAATTAATTCAGCTCTAGTCACAATTGAAATTTTATTTATGCATATAAATATTTAACTTTATTTTTATAAATTTATTATTATTTTATTACATAAAGTCATAATATATATAATTTTTAATATATTTTTGTACATAATTATTATATATATTTATATTTAATTTTTAATTTGGCTTTCAGTTATGTTGAATCTACCTGTATACAAGAATTGGAACCGATTTAAAGTTTGGTTTAAATCTAAAAAATAATTGAAACTGAGGTAAGAATTAAAAGTCATACTGAAAATCAAAATTTTTTATTCGGTTTTCATTTCGGTTCGATTTTTCACCCTTCAAAACACAGCTAAAGCATAAAATAAAAATCAAATCTTTGGACTTTGCCAAAAAAGAAAAAAACAAAATAACATTTAACAATTAATAAAAAAGAAGACATTGCGTTTCACCATTGAATGAATCAAGCAAAAGAGATTAGCTATATATATATATATATAACATCAAACCCTATCTTTGAAGATATATATATATATATATATATAACATCAAACCCTACCTTTGAAGATGGGGGTTATGTGAAAAAATTGTCATCCTCTCGGATGGGGTCGAATACTGTATGGAGAATATGAAAAATTGTCACCCCAAACAAAGACAACAATTTTGATTATGATTGGTGTAAAAAAATCTACAATGATGGAGAAAAAACAAAATAATTTGTACTATCACACTAGTATATTGAAAAGTTTACTTTTGTGATTTTTTTATCACCCCAAGAGTTTGATGGTTAACTAAATGTTTGTACTAAGAAAGTTATGTTAGTTCTTTTAATTAGGAAATGACATGGAATTAAGAAATATATTTATTTTTCTTATAAATTATAGTTTCTATATAAAACTCAACCTTGGATGGTTATTTGATTCGAAAATTCATTTATTTGCCTACAAGAATTTGATTTATTTACCTCTAGTTTAGTAGGAATAAGTAATTCAATTAATAGTGTGGATGGATTAGGAGGATTAGGTAACTCAATTAATAGCGTGGATGGATTAGAAAAGTAATCCAATAACACTAAAGAACTAATAGTGTGGCAGGATTAGAAAACTCAATCAATAGTGTGAAAGTATTGATAAATAAATTTGTATCTCAGCAGTCATTAATTCGAGTCTAAGATATTAAAAGTTTTAACTAATGATTATAATCCACAAAAATTAATTGAAACACGTGTAGATAGATTAGTAAATGTAACGAGGTATTATAAAAGAAGGAAAGGGTTAAAAGAAAATTTTCCCAAACTTCAAATCCCGATATTGGTGGGTATTTTATTTTTATCTCTAAACTTGATCTATTATCTATTAATTTCTAAGACATTCTTATTAAAAAAAAAATTGCCATCCTATTAGATCGGGCCGATCTAATATTCTATAAGGAATATGAAGAATTGTCATCCTAATAAAGGCAATAATCTTAGAATAATGGGAGAAAATAAAAAAGTTTAAAACATCCATATAAAAAAATTATCATCCTATTAGACCAGTCGAATAATTTATGGGAAATATAAAAATATATATATATTGTTATCCTAAATAAAGATAATAAATTTTGATTATAATTTCAAAAAAATCTACAATAATGGGGAAAAAGAAAATGTCCAAAGTATTCATATGCAAAGATTGTCATCCTACTGAATGACTTAGGTCGAATACTCTTCAAAAAGTACAAATAATTGTGATCCCAAATAAAAGCAATAATTTTAACTATGTACGCGGTATAAAAATTGTCTAGAGTAATTTTAAGGGGGAACAAAAGTATTTTGTGCGGTCACACTAGTATTTTGAAAAGATTAGTTTTGTGATTTTTGTATCACCCTAAGAGTTTGAGGGTGTGGCTGAATAATTATAGTAAGAAAATCGTGTTAATTCTTGTAATTAGAAAATGACACAGAGTTAAGAAAATATTTTTATTTTTCTCACAAATTTAGTATTGTGATTTGATTTGAAAATTCATTTATTTGTCTCTAGTTGACTTTAATTAAAAATTTGATTTATTTGCTCTTAGTTTAGTATGATTAGGAAGCTCAATTAATAGTGTGGATGAATTAGGAAAGTAATCAAATCAACACTAAAGAATTAATAATCTAGTAGGATTAGGAATCAATAGTGTGGTAGGATTAGGAAACAAATCAATACTTGAGTAAGATTAGGAAACTCGATTAATAGTATGGATGAATTAAATTTTTAGTAAGATTTGGATTTACTCAATAATAAATTATAATATTAAGATTTAGGGTTTTTTCAGAACCAATAAAGAATTTATTCGGTTATTAACACCCTTGATGAATCGTTAATTTCAGGATCTAGAGATTAGTTGAGATGGATAATACTTAATGCGGGTAAAAAAAAAAAATAATAATAATAATAGTTGTGGGTGGGTTAATATAGGTAACAGGGTATTATAAAAGGAAGCAAAGCCTTAGAAGAAATCCACCAATCACTCCAAGCAAGAAGAAAGTGATGGAACGAGCCATGCGCCGCTGCGCGCCTTCGCCAGATGCGTACCCTTGGCTTGTGTATAGCCATGGAAGAGGGTTAAGAAATCAGACTTTCTGCACCATATCGGAGCCCAACAATAATTGCGTTCGGTCTATTCCAGAGCTGCGCAACAGATATGTCTGGAATTGTTGCCACGGTTGGGTAATTATCAGCGACGATGCAGACGATCAGTTCCACCTTTGGAACCCTGTCACGTTCAAGTCTGTCCGTCTACCTCAGCTGGAACTCAATTCTAAAGTCGAATCAATGGCTGCATTTTGTCATCGCCGCCTGGCGACCCTCGTAGCACGATTCTGTTATTGGACCGCGGCGTCCAGAGTATTTGGTTCTGTTGTCTTGAAGATAAACAGTGGATTCAGAAACGGTACAGTATGGAAATCAAGGGCTTAAACAAGGATGATGATGGTGATTATCTTGAAGGGCCTGCTTGCTGCGATGGTAAATTATATGCCACAACAACGAGAAGTCAACTAGTACTGATTGAACTGATCAAACCCAACGGCCTTGTCATAACATCGTTGAGGAATCAGTTGTCTTTCCCGAATGTGAAACTCGGACCCCTCGTCAGCAGGGGTTTGGTTGAATCCCGTGGGGAGCTTTTCTGCATAGTTGTTGTCTATGCTGGAATAAACCACTCAGAAGCCATTGCTATTGAGATTTTCAGATTGGACTTCCCTTCTATGGCTTGGAACAGAGTAGATAGTGTCAAAGATAGAGTCTTTTTCTTGGATGATCGGAGTTGCTACTCATGCTCTGCTAGTTATTGCTCACAAACAGAAGGGAATCGGGTGTACTTCATTCTTTCGGAGGATAAAAGCTTGTATTCGTACAATATTGAAGATAGAAGTATCTTGGTCTCTCTGCCTTGTCAAAATTTACCAACACCATGGAAGCAACCCATTTGGTTAATGCCAGACATCAGGTAACGCGCACCACTTGTTGTTCTTAAACTCAAATATAGTACGTAGTATACTTATCTCAAGTTTGATTTTCTTAATGAATAAATCTTCGCATACTATATAGGATTTTTTTCTTTAATTTTGCACGTTTTCCCGTTTGGAAGTTCTGATAAATTAATTGTTGTTTTTGTGTGGCACGTCTGTGTGCACTTCAAAATTATGCTGGCTAATTATGAGTAATGTTCCAAAAGTTTAATCGTATCACAAACCTCGTTACTTTGTTAACCTAATAGACTTGGGTTTTCGTGTTTTTCCAAAATTAATTTTACTTCTTTCTTTTTTTGTAGATACTTAATATTCATGGTTGAGATATGTATAAAAAAAATATTACCTTATTAGAAATTTAATAATTAATACTACTTGTTTTGTTTTCGTTGACTGCTCAATTTTAATTGTGATTCAAGTCAGTGACAGAGTCGTATAATGGCTAAGGTGGGCTATAGCTTGGGTAAAATTTCAGTCCAAATTTTTTTTTTAGTAATAATAATATATGATATTTTAATGTAATCATATATAAATCTGTGTAATATTTTGCCCACGACTCAAATATATTTAAAAATTAAAAATAAATTAGTAGCTCGAAACCCTCCTCCCTCCCCCCCCCAAAAAAACCAAGGCAAAGATTAAGAGTGCATAACTGAATAAAACTTCATAATTTTTATACTTTTTCAATTTTATGTCTTTGCACTCTTTCTCTCTCTTTATAGATATATATCTCTCAAATTACAGTGATTTTGTTTGCGATTTTAGACGTAGTTTTAATTTATGTTTTCCAAGTAAACGAGTTACTAATCTTTATATGTTTATTATATATATTTAAATGTTACTTTTTCATACTTTGCTTTGTTTTTGTTGGTTGCTTAATCCTTAACTGTGATTCAAGTTTAATTTGTTTGCACTTATGCAATTACTTGCGCATTTGGTATTTCATTACTTATTTTTGTTTAAAATTTTAGTCGAGGATGAGTATATCTTTTTATTTTTTATAAGTTGGTTTAAATGTGATGTTGGCAGTGATGCATTGATCAATGCACCAAGAGAAGAAGGTAGTAAAGAGAGAGGAGAAGTCCAAGAGGAAGAACGAGACTCAGAGGGAACCATAGAGGTAGGAGGAGGAGGAAAAGAAGAAGAGGAGAAAAACACGGGGAACAGAACATCGGATGGAACACATTTTGTTGACCTTCCGTTGGACATTCTAAAATCATTGTCTGACCGACTTATTCTGGTGGATTACATGAACTTCCGTGCATTATGCATAACTTGTCGACTAGTAGCACCACCAATCAAATGGAGAACTGCAATGTCTGGTTCGGTTTGTTATTCTTTGACACCATGGTTGGTGACTATCGAAAGAAAAGGGATTTGTAGTTTTGTTGACCCAAAGCATGGAAACAAATACTTTGTTCATATTCCCGAGTCATTGCAAGATGCTACACTCTGCGTTTGCAAAGATGGTTGGTTAATGATGTGCAAGCGTGAACATCTTGATCAACTTTGCATATTCTTCTTTAATCCATTTACCAAGGAAATCATACAATATCCAGACTTACCTTATGTAACCTTGGAACTCTCACGCTTTTGCTTCTCATCGGTGCCAACTTCTTCAAATTGTGTTGTCGTTGTGGCTACAGTTTGGCCATTGAACATTGATGTGTACATGTGTCGTTCAAGGGAAGAGGGGTGGCATTATTTTTCCTTGGAAAGTGATTCACGTCTTGAGTTAAGTTACAACGTTCCTATCTCTACTAACAGTTCTTTTTACTTTTTGGGCGAAAATGGAAAGATTGGAATTTTGAGATTTGAAGATGAAGATGGCTGTAGTTGGGAAGTTAAAAATATTCAGAAGCCTTGTAATTCATTCAACCAGAACTTCTTGACTGAGTGTAATGAAGAGCTTATATCAGTGTTTGTCGGTACGCGCGGAAAAGGGATAAAAGTTTTCAAATTGAATACTTTTACAATGGTTTGGGACAGAGTGAAGAGTTTGGGAAATTATACATTATATTTTAGCCGCTCATCAGTCTTATCAGTAATAGCAAAAACTCCCGAGATGTCAAATAAAATCTATTTTTCGAGATTTTGTGGACAGCAGCACTTAGTCTCATACTCTATTAGCAGTTGCGTGTATCAATCTTCAAGTAATAAGGATTCATTTCATGATTTCTATGGCACAAGGGAGCCACAAATGTGTGGTTGGATTGAACCTAGGTGGTCTTAGTTATTGTCCAAAAATAGTTCCAAGAGATGTATAGGTACAAGTTACACATATTAGTTCTTCTTATTTTCTTTCTTTGTTTTTTTTTTTTTTTTAAATTGCTTATTTGTTATTATCACGTTGATGTTGTCTGACATTGCTTGTAGTAACATATATGGATCATCTCTATTGTTTTTCTGAAGATTGATTTTTCTATTCAGTATTGCCTGTGTTATTGTAATAATTCAACTTAAAGCTATTGCATGTAGATAAATTAATACACATCAAAAACAAACAATGCATATAAAATTGAAGAACAAGCTCACTGGTGTGTGTGTGTAAAGTGACAGACTACTTGCATTCTTTATCTTTTCTCACGTGCCACGCGTCTAGTGTTAGATATATTTTTTTTTTTCAAAATTTAAAAGTAATCAGTTTAGTATTAAAATAAATTTTATTTTATACGTTTTGATATATTAATTTAATTTTTATAAGAAAAATATATAAAAAAAATTTATATTTTTTAAAATTTCAGACAGAAAGCAATTTCAAATTCAGTCCAAATTTGGTTAAAAATATGTCTCAAATCTTAAAAAAAAAAATATGTCTCAAATCAAATTTGGATTGGATTAGCGAGCAGCTCGTCAAACTTGTTAACTCGATTGATTAAATGAGGTTGATAAATAAATATAATCCTATATTTCTTTAGAGATAAAAGCTGAACTTAATTGGCAAATTCACGAAGTGACAATAATCTAGAGCAGTAATGGAGGGTGATAAATCTACCTTAAGTAGATTTCAGTGCCTTGTCAACTCACCTTAATCTAAATAGACGGTTCGAGTCGGGGGAGCCGCTTTATGTGAATGCGGCTCCGAGCCCGAAGCAAGGGGACAAACAATCAATATCTTGAGGGATCGATCTACCACAAACAGAAGTTACTAGCAGCACAAAGAGGAGAAAATTATCATTATCAGCCTTCCACAAATTCACCCTCCTTTGATGGTGCCTGGTAACTAGTACAGTACAAATACCATAAGTTGCTGTCATTTTACAAAGAGGAATCCTACACCCTATACAACCAAAAATGTGATACAGCAACCAGGTCATGACCGCATAAAATCCCCTTGTTTGATCAATGACAAAGAGGCCGAAAAAGCTTTGAGTTCAAATTCTTATCAAAGCATGGTTGGGACTAGTTGGTACAAGAATGCAGAACCAGTAAAGAATCGAGTCCGCGAAGACGATCATGCTACTATCATCCACAGGTTCTTCAATTTTCAATCAGCAGAAGATGGAAGACGAACATGGTCCGAAAAGGAACTCCAAATTTGTTCCTTCTCATTCAGTCCGAAATTTAACGATGCAGGGCAGAATCAGCATGCCAAAACTTTTGCTGTATCTAAATCTTCTGTTTAAGAACTTGCCTCAACTGGATCTTTTGACTTTCCATCCTAGGCTCCAAAAGCTTTGCTTTCAAACTGCTCTTCTGCATGCCCCGCGGCCATTCAATGCACCCTTTCATTCCTCGAGTTTTGTGCGGATTCCCGGTGTCCGGGAAGCTCCAATGCCCCGTCAAATCTGAGGGGCTAAGCCTGCCTTTACCTGAACCCCTATTGGGAGAAATGATAGCCCCATTAGAAAGCCTTCCATCAGAGAGCCTTCCATTAATTCCTTCCACAGAGATTATCTTGAAGTTTTCACCATCGGTTGGGCCTGATCTCCAAAGCCGGGATATCGATGAAACTTTCTTCGTATGTGTCTTTGGTGCCGCACAAACTTCACTGATTTCTGTAATTGGTGTCTCCTCATATGCATTTTCTTCCCATTCTGTCGTGCTTCCTGACACGTTGCTGTCTTGATGAGTCCTGTTAACGTATGGATTGCTCCCCTCAGGTGAATAACTCGATCCCTGATCCTCGGGATTGCTCACAGTTTCCCATCCACTGCCATCTTCTTCTTTTTCACCACTCTGATCGAGATGTGCATTAGAATGTCTTTGCATGCTGTCTTTGCTAAACACCTCTACTTTGGGACTCACAGTATGGACCTTGGAGGCATGGCTAATGGAACTATATCCAACACATGGTTCAATCTCTCTCTCGTTGGCTTCACCAAAATTAACATCTTCAAAAATAGAGAAAATATCCTCAGAATTCGGTGGCTCGTACGTAAGTTCCTTGATCTCTTGGATATTCACCGAGGCAGCGGCCTGTTGAAGGAACTCGGCTTTTCTGATCTCCTCCACGTCAAGGGTTGAATTCCTTGAACTTAGAAAGGTCTCTAGATCGGCTACTAGTTTATTCATCTGACAGTACTACTCTTCAAGCATCACCTTTGCATCAATCAACTTCAACTAAACCCTTTCCTCCCGCCAAACCTCGGCCATCTGTAACATCTTCCTCTCCTCTTCCACTTCCTTGCGGAATTTCAAGGATTCCCTCTTTAGTGCTTCCACTTCAGCCTTGTCTTCTCCAATCTCCGCAGCAAGCTCATCGCACACCTCCTCTATCAACTCTCTGGCCTTCCGCTATTTTTCATATTCCTGCATATAGCACTTTGCTGTTAACTTGGCATCAGCCAGCTCACTGACCAATTTGGAATTAACAATTTCCAACCCCTGGCGATTTTTCCTCTCCCTGTTCAAGTCAGCTTTCACATCATCCATGAGTGCACGGATTTTCTCATGTTCTCTGCTCCGCCAAGTGGCTCTTTCCTCACTCAGTTTCCTTAGAAAATGCTCAAGTTTCTTTTTTGAGGACCGTTTCTCAGACTCGAGTTCCTGGATACGTGCTTGGGCTTGTTCAAGTTCTACCTCCATTGCTGATATTACTGAGATGGCACTCACTTGTTGGTCGACATGCTTTGAGTGACCACACATCCGTTGTACCTCATCTGATGTTTTCACACAAACAGGGCTCATTTTGTTGCCCCCTCCTTTGCAGAATTAGAAAAGTTGAAATGAAGGTTCAAACTGCAAAACATGAGCGTAATTTGGATCAAATGAGCAGAGAAACAATACAAATGGGAAAATTACACAATGACACAGAAAGCTACAAAAAGAAAGTAAATGCAAATAAATACATTAGAACTTTAGACAATAAAGCTGAGGATACAGTTTAGTGTTCTTCCTTTATTTTTATTTTTATTTTTTTGGGAGGGGGTCAGTAATTACACTTTTATCCCCTTATAATTTGAACAAAAAACACACTCCTCTAGTTTAGAAGTCAAGACATAACCCCTTCGTCATTTACACAAATATGCAAAATTGCCAGAAAATGTCAAATTTAACTAGATTGATGTCACACTTCCCATATAGACTCACATATGGTCATCTATAAAACATCATTTAAAAAATAAAGACAAATTGAGTTGTTTTAAAAAATAAAATAACGTTCCATTTTAATATGAAAATAGATAAAATTGTACTTATATCTATTTATTTTTGTGATAATCTTTTTCCCTCAACAAATTTTGACTCATGAGACACAAACATGTTAAATTTAATAGATTTAATCAATTTTACACTTTAGTTGCAAGTGCATGTTTGAGACTTGAGAGTGTTAGCTATCATTTAATTCCAATTCTAGTATAATCGTAACTCTAGAAGTTCCATATCGAACAAGTCATCTATTTATTTTCTACAGTGCAGTTGTTTAAATGATACCTAAATTACTTTATTGTGTGCCATTCTTTAACATGCTAAATCCTACCCACTCTCGACAATCATGGGGTTGAGGCTATTCCCCCATCACCCAAAAAAAAAAAAAAAAGAAGTCGTCATCATTTACGGTCTTCTATGCATACATTTTCCTCCAATACACTGTAGGTTGGGTAACATCACTTGGACTTGCTGGAGGCAATGCTTTTGGATGGCCTTGTGTCCTGTTTTCTCATTTTTTAGATCATTATTTTCCAGATATTAATGTTTTTATTCGATTTCTAGTTTTGGCGCATGGGTATCGTTCATGAGCATGGATTCATTTTGTTCTGCTTCATTTTAGGAAAAGGAACCGACACAGCGAACTTCACATTGCGATGCGGGGTCTGCCAGATTGGAGTAATCGGCCAAAAGGTTCTCTCCCTCGTCAATGCAATTAATATGCTGTCGTATTGCTCTGTGTTCTTCCTCATCAATGCAATTATCTCAATGTTTCTGGGGCTTGAATTTCATGTTGGCTGTTGTTGCTGTGTGAAAAATTGCAGGAAGCCATGGAGCATGCCCAAGCAACAGGACATGTCAATTTTCAAGAATACAGATGATAGAAACACAACAGTAATAGAGAACAGAGAGCTTCTTTCAGTGAGTTTGTTCAAACTTTGTTGATTCCAATGGTTCTCAGTCAATAAGTTATCCCATGGGATAGTTGAAGTGGGACCATCGAACTAGTGTAGTTTATTTGTTGAAGAATTGTTATTGTACCGTAACAAAAAAGGGCTTCCCTTGTGAGTTGGTGGGAGAATTTCAAAGTAGTGTTTGTGTTAATGCTTGAATCTTTTATTCTTCTTTATTGAGTTTCGGCTGAGGTTTGGTTTGGCAAGAGTACTTCTTGTCACACCCCACTTAAGAATGTAACTGGCCGAGTACCCTAAGCCTTAGTTTAAGGAACACACAAGCCTAATTTTCATTCAACTTAAATTTACAAAAAAAAAAAAAAACCCTTAATGAAAAAATAACCTTGCCATTTAAAATTTACGAGAATAAATAAAATAGTCTACTAACGTTTCAAACTTAAAACAATTAATAACAGTAATTAAAATTTATTCAAATCATCAAACTCTAATATAGCTACCAAAATAAAATCCATCAATAAAATGTAAAATTGTTCCTAACAGGCCACGACTTAAAGGTCCCACTGCCAGAGTCCATGCCTAATTTCTTCCATGCTCACCTGAAAAATGTTATAAGGAGGGGTGAGCTAAAAGCCCAATGAATGGATTGCCAAGCCAAAAATAATAATATCCATTTAAAAATAATAAATTTTCAAATAACCAATTTAATCAAGAAAATTTTCCAAGTAACCATGTCCATGCATAATCAATAACAATTTCAAAACCTGCACATCAGAGTGCAATAACATCCATAATTCATCCCGTCAATCACAACTGTGATAACAAACATTAATCCATGGATATATGGAAATTAAATATAAAATGTGCCAATATATTTTCTCATGGGTAGTGCCCGTTGGATCCAATATCGTACTTAGAGTCACCCAGTCTGGCTCCTGGGTTCTTCCCTAAGCAGATCCGATTGAGGTCACCACGGTTTTCACGGGCCTGTTCCTACAATCGTTGAGAACTAGGGTCACCACGGTTTTCACGGGCCTGTTCCCTAATTGCCAGAGTCACACCACTTAAGGAGCCTGTCCCCTGGACTTTAATTTTTATTTCCAATAACCACAAAAAAAATTTTCCATCACAATCTCATAATTTCCAGGATTAAACACAAATGTCCAAATAATTTTACTTATGCTCAATAGCATAAAACATATAATATCCTTATCAAAACAATATAATTTTTCACAATGAATAATCAAAAAATTTTCAACTTTCAAATCTTTATGCATGGAATAATTTATAAAATAATACTAGCAAGGCAAACCACTCACCTGAAGTCCAACGGTGTAAGTGTAAAAATAAACCAGGATAAGTCGTCACAATCCTATAACTCTCTGACGTAGAACAAACGACGAATGGGTTGTGATATCGTTCACGTAGGCAAAAGAATATTTGATTCAATATGAAAAAATTCAGAATACAAAATCTAAAAGAATAAGCTCTCCACAGAGAAATTCTGATTTATTGAGTAATAAAAACTAAAGAAAACTTCTCCTCTACCTTCCTTATATAAGCTAACAAAGTAGTCCTAATTTAAATAGCTCAACAAAGATTTTTGCAAATTAAAATAATCCTCCTAATTTTACTTGGTGCAATATTACTAGCTCAAGAAAGAAATGTTGATTATCTGCAGCCTAACCTAAAAGCAAAAGGCTAATAGTCACTTCCCTACTTGTTTTTCAGTTATTGGTTTTGTTATTTGAAGTAAGAATTCAACTTAAAACTAGTACACGTAAATAAATTAATGCATACCAGAAAATAACAATGCATATATATAAAATTAAAAGACCGCACTCACTATTAGATATATATTTATATATAGTGACAAACTACTTGCATTCTTTTAGTCTCGCATTCTTTTAGTCTCTTCTCACGTCATTCACCTGTCACACGACGAGTATTTGATATAATTTAAAAAAATAAAAGTAATTAATTTAGTATTAAAACACAAATTACTTTGTAAGTTTTGATATATAAATTTAATTATTGTAAAAAAAAATGAGACTATTGGGTCAATTGAAATGCTTGCTCTCAACTTTGTTAAAGAACAGCAAAGGTAGTAAATGTCGTCACTAACTCCAAATGGTACACGATTATTTTATTTACTTCTCTGTTTAAAATGCAAACTTTTTTTATTGAATATAGAAAGATTTACTTGTGAAGTATTTTAAACCATGCATAGCTTTACTTTTATGATTTCCTCAGTTGAAAAAATGGTTGATTGTTATAATTTGCCTCTGTTTCCCTGGGAATATTATCAATCTGTCTGTTGAATATGTAGGTAGGATCTATAAACATGTCTGAATATTCAAATGAAACAAATTGCTGATAGTTTTAGCATATTTTTGCTGTCAAATTCTTCTATTGGCATTGTGTGCACATAAACCATTCACTATTGGGAGCATTAGCTAAGTTGAACTGGTTATGGAGCTTTTCAAGCCTGGCTTGGTTATAGTGAGTTGAGCTTGATCTAATCTCAATTACAGTAGGTTTTCCATGACGTGTGCTGGAGTTAAATTTGTTCACAAATTAGCTGAGCTTGCCAAAAATCCCTCATTAACTAAGAATTTTTAATCCCTAACTGTTTTTAATGCAAACTAGTGATTACAAAATGACGACATATTTGAAGCGTTTACACAAATTTTCGCTACAAAGTTCCCCCAACAGCGTGGTTGTTTAAATAATACCTAAATAACTTTATTGTATGCCATTCTTTAACATGCTGAATCCTACCCACTCTCAACTGTCATGGGGTTGGGCTATTCCCCCATCACCCCCCCCCCCCCCCGGGAAAAAAAATCATCGTCATTTACAGACTTCTATGCATACATTTTCCTCCGATACACTGTAGGTTGGGTAACATCACTTGGACTTGCTGGAGGCAATGCTTTTGGATGGCCTTGTGTCTTGTTTTGTCATTTTTTGAATCATTATTTTCCAGATATTAATGTTTTTTTTCGATTTCTAGTTTTGGTGCATAGGTATCGTTCATGACCATCTATTCATTTTGTTCTGCTTCATTTTCAGAAAAGGAGTTACACCGACACAGCGAACTTCACATTGCGATGCGGGGTTTGCCAGATTGGAGTAATCGGCTAGAAGGTTCTCTCCCTCATCAATGCAATTGATATGCTATCCTCATATTGCTCTGTATTCTCCCGCATCAATGCAACTAGCTCAATGTTTTTGGGGCTCGAATTTCATGTTGGATGTTGTTCCTATGTGAAAAATTGCAGGAAGCCATGGAGCATGCCCAAGCAACAGGACATGTCAATTTTCAAGAGTACAGATGATAGAAACAAAACAGTAATAGAGAACGGAAAGCTTCTTTCAGTGAGTTTGTTCAGACTTTGTTGATTCCAATGGTCCTTAGTCAATAAGTTATCCCATTGGATAGTTGAAGTGGGACCATCGAACTAGTGTAGTTTATTTGGCGAAAAATTGTTATTGTACCATAACAAGAAAAGCTTCCCTTGTGAGTTGGTGGGAGAATTTCAAAATAGTGTTAGTGTTGGGTTAAGACTTGAATATTTCATTCTCCTTTATTGAGTTTTGTTGAGGTTTGGTTTGGTAAGGAGTACTTTTCCCTACTAGTGCTTTTTTTTTTGTTTTTTTTTGGGGGGGGTCTAGAATGACCAAAATTACATTTTTTTTATATTTTAAACTTCTTTTGGGAAGGTTAAGGTTAAGGTTAGGATGAGATTGGAGCACATAGTTCTCAGTTCTCAATGAATTATAATTTTGGACGGATGGATGAATGTGATGGTTTTGGGCAGAATATGAAAAATTGAATTAAAATCTGGCCATTTGTTTTCAAGAGGGATAATCTCAATTATTAATTTTTTGGTATATTTTCTTAAAATTGAATTTTGCCTATTCAATTAGAGGTAAAACAAATCTAAGGATTGAAATTATTTTAAATTTATAAAATAATAGGATAAATTATAAAAATCACCCGTACAATTTCTTCAATCGCACTTTGCTCTTATTAATTTCAATTGTGTCAGTAAAAACTCTCCACTTTTAGTTAATTAGTAATGCGGTTTGTTTTTCTTATGTGTAATGCAGTTCTTCTGTTTATTGCACGGTAATTGCAATTTTTAGGGTGAGAATAAAATTGCCATCTCTTTACAAATTATTTCTCTAATTTTTTTTTTACTATTCATTTTTTCGGTGACTTTTCCAATGTCGTCCGGCCCTTTTCCAATGTCGTTTGGCTCTTTCCAGCGACACCACCGAACTTATACTCGTCGACTTTTCTCCTTCAATCTTGGGTGGTTGGGCTTGATTTTTCGATGATCTAGCAGCCATTATGGCTACTGAAGAACCCTTAGATTTGTTGCTTAACATTCTGGATGATGTGGATGTAATTTCTAGCCATGTTTTGACTGTTTCTGATCATCCTGTGATGAGTTTTGGCACCCTCCTATGTGAACATTGGTTTGACCGCTCTTCTTTTTCAGTTGTAACTCAAGTGAACCTTAACTGCATTCATGCAGCCGGTAAAAAAACAAAGGTTCTTCTTGGATTGGTTTATGCCAATTCGTTGATTTGCGAATTTCTGAGTAGATTTGGCCCTAAAAAGCCCTCCAATCGACTTTCAAAGCTCTAGCCTTATTCCTCCCCTTTTTTGACGGTTTTGGCGACTCTAGTTACCTTTACTCAGACAATCGGTCTATCTTTCGGTGCTAGCGCAATGTTGCCATGGCTGTCAACGCTAGCACTCCCATTGCAACCTCATAGTTCCTCAGCTGCCATCTTTTTTCCCTCAAATCCTAATCCCATCAGGAAATGATAATTTTATTCTCGCGCTAACGGTTATAATTAACGGACAGCAGACGTAAAGACTACATTGTTGCTTGAC
This sequence comes from Vitellaria paradoxa, assembly GCA_019916065.1. Lineage (NCBI taxonomy): Eukaryota > Viridiplantae > Streptophyta > Magnoliopsida > Ericales > Sapotaceae > Vitellaria > Vitellaria paradoxa. The sequence continues at coordinate 52,426,538 of CM034239.1, forward strand.
TGGAAATTTGGGGATTTCACTATCACAATTGAAATTAGTGGGATCAAAGTGAGACCGAGAGTAATGTATAGGGAGTGATTTTGTACGTTACCCAAAATAATATTGACAAAAATTTACGATAAAGTGAATAAATTTAAAGGTTGAAAATATTTAAATTAAAAAATTTTGACTTCCACTATTAGATAGATGATACAATGTATAAAGCTGTAGATATTTAAACTTTTAAGTTTTGTGTACATTAAAAATTAAAATTTTAATTTAAATGTTTACTTTTAAGAAATTTTTAAAGAAAATTAAATTCTAAATATATTTTTTTTAATAAAAAATCTTAGTTGACTTTGTTTAGTAAGTATTCATACATTATATAATAAATGTGTTAAATTTTATTAATTATTACAAATATTATCATATTTTAAAAAATAATAATTTAAAATTTTTTTATAAAAATATTTAAAAAAATATAAAAAAGAATGAGAGAGTATGTTTATATATGAAATGATCAAAACTGAATTACTTGAAACTGAATATACCAAAATAATTCAATTCGGTTCCAGTTAAATTTATTTTTATAAATTTATTATTATTTTATTTGTAAAATCATATTATATATATATTAGATTATTTTATATTTCTTTATAAAATTTTAAAAATTAGGAAAATTTTTAAATAGTGTTTAAAATATTTTAGAGTATTATAATTATTATAAATTATAATATTCTAGAACCATTGAGAGCTTATAGAAAATGTATGGAATAATAGTAGTTATTACAAATATCATAGATATTTTAATAGATGTTTTTAAGGGTAAAAACTCCAACGTTGGATCAAATCAATCTCCATCATCTATTAAGAAAATGAACGAATATAAATACGATAGATTTTGTCTATTTGTATGAAATACATTCAAAGCATTTAAGTGAATTAACAAAAAAAAAAGAAGTTAAGAATTAAAAAAAGTCATGTTAGTTCTTATAATTAGAAAATGACATGGAGTTAAGAAATATATTTATTTTTCTTATGAATTTAATAATGTAATTTTTATATTAAACTCAATTTTGGATGGGTAATTTGATTCGAACATTCATTTATTTGCCAATAGGAAAATTTGATTTATTTGCCTCTAGTTTAACAAGATTAGGTACCTTAACTAATGTAGATGGATTAAGAAAATAATCAAATCAACACTAAAGAATCAATAGTGTGACAGAATTAGAAAACTCAATCAGAAGTGTGAATGAATTAGTAAATAAATTTGTCTCTCAATAGTCATTAGTTAATAGTCATTAGTTTGACTCAAGGCACTAGAGGTTTTACCTGATTAAATTTACTAGTAACACCACCAATCAAATAGAGAATTGCAATGTCGGGTTTAGTTTGTTACTCTTTGACACCAGGGATGGTGACTATTGAAAGAAAAGGGATTTGCAGTTTAATTGATCCAAAGGATGGAAACAAATACTTTGTTCATATTCCCGAACCATTGCAAGATGCTAAACTCTGTGTTTACAAAGATGGTTAATGATGTGCAAGTATAAACAATTTGAACAGCTTTGCATATTCTTCTTTAATCCATTTACCAAGGAAATCATACAATATCCAGACTTACCTTATGTAACCTTGGATTTCTCACGCTGTTGCTTCTCATTAGCGCCAACTTCTTCAAATTGTGTTGTCGTTGTGGCTGCAATTTGGTCATTGGACATTTAGGTATACATATGTCGTTCAAGGGAAGAGGGGTGGCATCCCTTTTCCCCGGAAAGTGATTCGCATCTTGGATTAAGGTACGATGTTCCTATCTCTATTAACAATTCTTTTTACTTTTTTGGCCCAAATGGAAAGATTGGAATTGTGAGATTCGAAGATGAAGATGATTGTAGTCGGGAAGTTAAAAATATTCAGAAACCTTGTAATTCATTCAATCAGAACTTCTTAACCAAGTGTAATAGAGAGCTCATATCAATATTTGTCAGTATACCCAGAAAAGGGATAAAAGTTTTCAAATTAAATACTTCTACAATGATTTGGGACAGAGTGAAGGGTTTGGAAAACTATACGCTGTATCTTAGTCATTCATCAGTCTTATCAACAGTGGAAAAAACTCCCAAGGTGGTAGATAAAATATGCCTTTCCAGATTTTGTGGACAGCAGTGCTTAGTCTCATACTCTTAGCAGCAGGAAGTATCAGTTTTCAAGTAATAAGGATTCATTTCAAGATTTCCATGGCAAAAGGGAGCCACTAATGTGTGGTTGGATTGAACCTAGGTGGTCTTAGTTACTATCCAAATTTAATGAAAATTTGAAGCAGGATAATTTCCTGATAATTCTCTATAGGTAGCATATAGAAATAAAATACCCCGTTAGATATTTGTGTAACAATTTCGATTTTGGGGTTTGTATACTTATAATTGCTATTATAATTGAAATTGAGAAGGTATTTTTTTGAAAAGAATCCACATTGATTATGGTTCCAAGAGATGTATAGATACAAATTATATATATTCAAGTAGAATGTTCTTTTTCTTCTTTATTTTATTTTATTTTATTTTATTTTTATTTTTAATTGCTTCTTTGTTTTCATCATGTTGTTAGTTATAGAGAAGTTTTTAGTAACATATATGGATTATCTCTATTGTATTCCTAGAAATTAAATTTTCTTTGTTTTAGTTCTTTTATTTTTTTCTGCTCCTTGCTAAACTATTTCTTTGCAATCCTTTGATTTGATAACAAGTTTGATCAGCTGTTGGTTTGTTTGGAAATTCTTGGTTGCTATTTGGTACAAGTTTTTCTTGCAGATGAAAAAGATTTTTGCAAATTAAAACAATCCTCCTAATCTTATTTGGTGCAATATTACTAGCTCTTAAAAAAAGAAAAGGGGGTGATTATTTGTAGCCTAACCTAAAAGCAAAGGGCTAATAGTCAATTCCCTACTTGTTTTTCAAGTATTGTGACCGCTACTAGATTGTGCGTCTATTTTACCCCCAAGTGGAAGGGTGTGCGGTGTAGTTTTAACTCGGTGAGACTGAGATCGAATTCACAAGGAGCCTATGTTATTCAGTTTCTAGGTTATAATGGGAAGTTAGAATTTAAATGTAAACAAAGTTTGATATTCAATTAAAACTAAATTCTAGGGTTTTGCAAATTTAAAATTTAAACTAAAAAGCAAATTAATAACTACTTAAAGGAATTCAGCAAATGAAATTTTGCTTTTGGGTTTTAAAGAAATTAAATATTAATTAAATGAATTCAATTTAATTTTAAAGTGCAAGAAAATAATCTACTCTAAAATTTCAAAGAAAGCAATTCAATCAACTCAAAAATCGAATTAAATAACAATCACAATATTAAAGTAGTTCTTGATCTAACTTTCAATTCTGGGTAGTTTACTACTTCATTATGGGATGTGTTTTAAACTACAATCTATGGTTTACTTGAAAGGAACGATAGATTGGAAAGATGTCTTCGTTAAGGTTTACAAATTTCCTAATACCCAGTTTTAAAATCTCGTTTAGGATGATAAAATCGGATTAATTTTCAATGAAAACATTTGGGTTCAAATCTAATTTAGGATTTGTTTAAAAATATTAAGAAAGTTTTAATCGAAAACCTTTACCAGTGATTATAGAGAATGTAGTCAAAGGTTTTCATTTTCAAAAGCTTTTGAAACAAACAGAATCAGATTTGAGTTCAAATCCTAATTTTAATTCGTCCAAAAATATTTAACAAATTTGAATTAAAAACCTTTACCAGTGATTGTAGAGAATATAATTAAATATTTTTGTTTTCAAAGGCTTTTGAAACAAATTAATATGAATTTGAAAATCATAGATCCTTACGCATAGGTTTTCGCAAACCATGCGAAAAGTCTACGCATATCCCATAGATCGTCTTAAACTACGCTTCCTTGATTTGTTGAATCAAGAATTAGGGTTTTAAGCTAACATGACTTTAAACAAAACAAAATCAACCAACGAACACAAATTCAAAGGATCTACTAAATAAAACGAATAAATCATATTATTAAATAAAGAAACAAAATACAACGTACCCTGAAATTAACTCGAAAACGGAGTATTGAATAACTACTACTGTACGAAAACTACGAAGGCTTCAAAAATACGTAGAAACATCCCACGCACAATAAAGTCCTCTCAAAACTCTCTAAAACCCTCAACAATATGTAGAAAAGCAAAAGTTTTTCCCCCCTCTGGTTCGATCCTGTAACAAGGTTTATAAAAGGGTTATAAAGAAACCTTAAAAGATGAGATTTAAAAGTCGCGTGCCCGATGACTATAGTCCGGACCATCTAAGTGGGGGTCTGGACAATAGAATCATGGATCTTCAACTTTTGCTTCCTCCTCCATGCTGGGTCTTTGGGTTGGTCGGAACCATCCTAGGTGGGGTCTGAACCATAGCTTTTTCTTCATATTCTAGGTTATTTTCATCGCTATAAATCTCACTTATCTTGCCATTTGCCCTGCAATTAAGAAAATAAAGACTATAAGTAATAAAATAATGATAAAATTTCAAGATTAACTACTTAAATGCATCAATGTGTATCAAAATGTGAAATTTGTAATTACACTTTTCAAGTGTAATCATATTGCTTTTGTCACTTGATGTAAGAATTCAACTTGAAACTAGTATATGTAGATAAATTAATGCATATCAAAAAAGAATAATGCATATATATAAAATTAAAAGACCATGCTCACTACTAGAGATACATGTATTGACAAACTACTTGCACTCTTTTAGTCTCTTCTCACGTGTCATGCCCCTAGTATTCGATATAATTTTTTAAAAAATTTAAACGTAATTAGTTTAGTATTAAGACAAATATTATTTTATGAGTATTGATATAAATTTAATTATTATAAGAAAAAAAATATCATGAAGATAAATTTAGATTTAAAGAGCCAAAATCTGTAAAAGCATAAAATATTCTACCTCATATTTTGTTGTGTTTTGTAAATTGAATTAGTTTTTTTTTTTTTTTTTTGTGGATGCAAATTCACATATATGACTAATTAAAATATGTTAAAATTATTATTATTATTTTGTGGCTTTATCTCTACTATATTCATATCCTAACTTTTTCAAAATTTATGTATCCACATCGTATCAATAACCTTTATTCATATCCACACTCTTAGCTTAAATGCCTTACAACCCATAACATCTTATGGCTTCCCCTTATTCTCTAATTAAATAATTGTCAATTTTTATCTCAATCTCCTTCTCCTCCGCTACTTGTTGAAAAAACAAAAGACAAGAAAAATAGAGTTCGAGAGAGGATATAAATTCTACATCTTGTTATATATTATAAAGATTAATAAAAGGCATGTAAATAGGCTTATAATGAGATGTATGTATAATAATGATCTACGTACCAAAATAAACCTAACTACCTACTAAAACCTAAAATATAAAATATTAGATATATGCAAAAAGAATATTTCATAACCTAATATAGAATATTCTAACATCCTCTCTTAAACTCAAGGTGGTAGAAACAAAAAAATTCTAAAAATAGCTGAACCGAATAGCAGAACAAGCCGTAAATATAGAATCTGGAATTGTGTAGCTACTAACGGCGATGAAGTTTTGACGGTGAGTCACTGAAGAAATTTCATTGGCACTGGTGAAATTTCATTCCCACTGGTACGATTATTTTCCAGATTGGAGATTAAAAAATAACCAAATAGGATATATGGTGTGCGAAGATGGAAAAAGAAAGACAAAACTGTAAAACATTGAAAGAAAAACAGTAGTAACTTACTTTCCAGAGTTTATGGCCAATAAGAAAAACTAATATATGTTGGTGTATTGTAGTTGGTTTTGTCAAGAATAGTACTGTTAATAGGACAAATAATATCATGTTAAGATGCCATCCCAAATAAAAAATGTATTGAGACGATAAAATACGAAAAAACAGATGTTAGAATCGAAATCAAAAGGGTCATAAAATAAAACCTTAAAAACTAGTTCAGAATACAAAAGAAAAAAGCAGAGCTCTGAAGAGGAAAAAAACACTAGAGAAGAAAATAATGAAAAGATTAGGATACTAAATTTAGGTTTTCCTTTATAATACCTAATTTCCTTTTTCTTCTTTCTAATTTATGCCTATATATAGGTTCATACAATGTACATAACCATTCAATTCAACAGAATACAATTCTTTTTTTAATTATTTCTCTGTTCTTTATTTCTTTATGGTATCAGAGCTATCAAACTTTGATACTTGATTTTTTCTACGCTAGTGGTCTATTTTCTTGCCAGTTCTAATTCTTTATTTATCTGGAAGTAAAATTTGTCTTGAATTTTTTTTTTTTTTTTGTCTTCTCCAACCATCGGAAATCAAGATAAAGTTATACCCAAAGCTACGCCTCCTTTGGACGATCACGATGTTCAAATTTTTTTATGAAATACATCTCCATGCGCCTTCACATGTGGCCTGAACGTTGCTATCTCTGGCCTCAAGCCGGTTTCTCCTTCCCGGCTTCCATGCAGTTTCATTCAATCTAGCTTTTAGCCAGTTCAGCTAGATTGGTTCATAGGGTTTTTGACCTTTCTAATCGTGATTTTGCCCTTTGTTTCTGTTGATTATGCTGTTTCAGTACACTTTATTCTTTGCAATGAGTTCCCAAGACGATATTACTCGTCCTATTGAGACTGTTCTTGACGGCACAAACTACAACGTTTGGCCCCAATAGATGTTTTTAATTGGTAGGAAACTCCAAAGGTATGTCACTGGAGAGCGAACCAAACCAAAAAAGGGCGGGAAAGAATCACAGGAAGATTTGACAATGTCTTGAGGATTGGGAAAGCATTCACTGCAAGATTATCTCCTGGTTCATTAATACATTATGCTCCTCTATCCAAAGTCTTCTCCCCCAATTTTGGATTGCTTGCACTGAAGTGCATTCTCAGATGCTAATTGAGCTGGTGACCCCACGAATCAGCAATCTACTACTAATTACTATTTTTTACTTGGCTCATCAGTTATTTCATGGCGTAGTAGAAAAACAACTCCAGCACTGAAGCTGAATTTAGGGCACCGACTAATACTACTCCTGAACTACTTTGGCTTCGCTAGCTCTTTACTGATGTTGGTCTTTCTTTCACTAGTGGCACTTCTTGTATTGTGATAATATTAGTGCTACTTAAATAGTCCATAATGATATGTTTCATAAGTGTATTAAACACATTGAGATTGATTGTCATTTCATTTGACATCATTTCAATCAGGGCACTCTTCAGTTACAACACGGTTTCTCTGCCATGTTTCCTCTCCCGATCAGCTTACTGATATCTTCACAAAATCCTATCCACTTGCTCGGTAACGCTAATTAGTTTCCAGACGCAAGTTGCCGTCTTCCTTGTCATCATGAATTTGAGGGGTTGTTACGATATGTATATATTATAGAATATTCTTATGCAAAGATTAGGATACTAAATTTAGGTTTTCCTTTTCTATAGCTGATTTCTTTTTTTCTTTTCTAATTAATGCCAATATGTATAGGCTTATACGATGTACATAATTATTCAATTCAATAGAATACAATTATTCTTTTAATTATTTCTCTGTTCTTTATTTCTTCACTCATTTCTTCTCTAATTGTCTATCCTTTTCTTTGCCCAAATAATTCGATGGGGGTAGTTACTGAACCATGCCACATAGTTCCAGCAACAACAAAAGCTGCAAAAAAGACAACTATGATACTACTAGATTTCATATTTCTATATGTGAAAAGAAGTATAAATATCTCCATATACCAAGTGCTCGCTAATGAGTACTGCATCTTCAAAATTGTAACCTTCCCATGGCATATAAGCCACTAATACATTTTTCCTCGAAGCGAGTTTGCCACCAACTATAGCAGCATCGTCTGCTAAAATTTGTCCTTTTTTAATGCATCTACCCCGCCAAACCTAAGGGTTTTGATGCATAGAAGTATTTTTATTAGAACGTTGATACATAACTAATGGAATGCTTAGAGTAACAAAAATGTATTCTCTTTGAAAAGCAAATTTGTCCCATCTACTAGGGCTTGAAGAATTCCCAAAGGTCCAGTGAATTCGAGGCCAATACGTTGTTGTATCCCTGTAGATATTTCTCTTTCCAACCAAACAATTACTAGTACACCTACTGTGATTCCGAATACAAAAGTCATACCTGTGCTTTTATCTTTGCTCTTGGTATCTTTGATTAGTTTGATGCCTATTCTCCTAAACTAAAGAAATACTAATGGTTTGATACATAATAAATTGTCCATTATTTTTTACAAACAGACGAAGGGGTTCTATAATCAATATCTCCCTTTTCATCAATTCTGTAAGAGGTAAATTATTTTCTTTTTGATTTTGATTCTTTAATTCAAAAGAATTTTTTTTTTTTTTTGATTCGATGGTAGAATCCCTTGTTGCTTTCTATTGATGTTTTTATTTTTACTAGCATTTTCATTTATATTCAAATTTAAAAAAAAAGTAATTTACTTGGTATAAACCACGGTTTCATTTTATATGCATTATAAAGTAGTATAAATTTTGGGAAGAACCAAAGTTCTAGATTCGATATGGGACGACTTAGTATTTCTTCGTTCTTTCCCATCCAATCTGTACCAAATTGAGGCAAACTCTGAATACTAGATATAATGTCAAACAGGGGTCAAAGTCGGCCAGTGAGATGATGGGGGATAAGTTTCATCGTCGAGAGAGAAACAACCCGGATCACCATCTTAAGGTGATTTAGATTTATCACGTCTATCCAAGAGTTTCAATGTTTGAATTGAGGGTTTATGTTGCAAGATTTATCTGATCTTATCAATTGTTAGAATTTATTGGGTACTTTTCGAAATATTTGAAATACGGAAAAGAAATACCATTCAGGTAATATTTCCAAAGGGTTGCAAATGGATCTACTGGTTCACCAATCATTGATGGTTCTAGAACTGCTAAACCTAGGATCTAGAGTAATAACAAAAAAGATTATGAGATTAGAGAATTGTAAAATAAAAAAAAAAAAGGGAAAGAGATCTAAAAGATCTTCTTCCTAAAAAAGATTATGCTTGTTGAGGAAGCTTGATCCCCATTTAATTCTTGGTATCATGTTGAGAAGAATCTTCTCCAAATTTTCTTGTTCCTGAATTCCCATCAATTTTATGAGTTTCCTAATTTTTTCATTGATTTCTTGTTGATTAAATACTTGATTCTGAATTTCCATTGATTTCATGAGTTTGCTGATTTTTTCATCTTGGTGAATCTTAAAATTTTTCTATGTCAAAACTACTCTGATACGAATTGATAAAAACCTAAAATTAGTGTTTAGTGATAAAGAAAATAATGAGTAAATTAACGACAATGAAGGCAAATGAATTTGATTCGAGAGTAACCTTTTTATCTCAAAATGAGAAACTAATCTAAAGAATATTTTTTTCATACTCTTCTATTACATATCAATAGTTATATTAGATTTTGTAACTAATTTTTCTATTACAAATGTTAAATTAACTAACTTGATAATTGGCTCGATAACAAACTGACGCCAATCTGGGGGGAAAAAAATTCACAGAAAACAGAACCACGAGTATGAAGGAAGATGGTTATTACTTTTCTTACTAATCATACTTAGCACGCAAAAAGTCGCAATAAAGGAGCTTTAAAAAAGAATGCGGATTCAGCAAATTAAATTTGCAGTGGTAACAGTTTGTACATTGCTTCAAAAGATCGATCAGACAGGTGTAAGCACGGTTAAGTTAAAACAAAATAAAAAAAGACTACTAATCTGAAAGCTCAAATCTTGAAAGTGAGGGTGTGCTTAGAAATTTTAAAATATAGATTTTGAGGTGTTTCTAAAATGTGTGTACTTGGAATACAAAGTTGATAACTATTTTAGTTGGTCAATCCAAAAAAATTGATAAGATCTGTATGGAACGGAATCTCTATTACCCATTCCAATATATGCCAATCGATTTTCAACAGAAATTGGTAAGATTTAAAAAAATTGACAAAAATTGATATAATTTTGCAAAAGTTAGCAAAAATTTGCCAACCAAAATGGTGCATTTGGAATTTGGAATGATTACAAGGTATTATAAAATGAATTTGTGCCATGCTTTTGGGATTGGAAAGGCTAGTAAGGTACTATCATGTATCTGGGATTGTGGGATTGGGAGTGATAACTAGGCATTATTAAATGAAAGTAAAGGATGAGATTTTATTTAATACAAAAAAAAAAAAAAAAACTATACGACTAAATGCTACAATTAATTTAGGGTGTGCCTAAAGTTAAAAATAAGAGTTGTTTTTGAAGTATGAGTTCTGAGTTGTTTAGATGGTATGCATTATAAGGTATTAAAGAAGATGAATTTAAAAATAATGAATCCTTGGAAGTTTATTTTTTAATAGGTTCTAGTATGTTAATTAATATATATAATGACACATACATCCTCATTTATTAGTTAAACTGGAACCACCGCAATAGATATTGGTATTTAGACTTTGTATATAAAATAATATTTTGATACATATTTAAGTAACACCAAAAAAAAAAAAAAATTAATAATAAAACTTTGAAGTACTTCAAATCTAAATTGCTAAAAAAAAAAAGTAGTCTTTTGAAAATTGCATCTAAAAATAATAATCCAAATAAGTCACATCATATTATAGGTAATCCAAAATATATGACGTTCAAAATGTATTTAAATAAGTCAAATCCAAATCATACATTATCCAAAATATATAATAGAGTCTTGTTACCGGTCCAAATAATTGAGGATATGGGTAATAGTATTTTGCTAAGATATACCAAATTTAGATTTAAATATTTTAACTATCACTGTCAAGAATTTTATGATCCCCTAAAAACTCTCAAATTGGGGTGTTTAAAAAATTAAAACAAACATTCACTCAAGAGTTCCAAGGTGCTCAACAAACCTATGAGCGCACTTCAAAACTCTATCATTTAAAAACTCTCAAAATGGTCTATATAAACACCTCATACTTTAAAATCTCTCAGAACCAATGAATATCACATCTTCGTGAAAGTAAAGGATGTAACCAACCGTATTTATACGACGAATTTAGGAAACTATACCATGTATTTTGATGCATTTTAGCCATTTATTATTTTGTTAAGTGAATAAAAAATTACTTACTATGGCATTGTTTAGGGGTGTGTACAACTTGGTCAAATTTTGATTTTTGAATTATACCGAACAAATTTAAGAAATTTGATTCAGTTATTAACCTAAATATCTACTTGTGACATCTAAAATTTTTGTTACTTTTAATTGCATTATTAATTTAACTTTTATTTGATGTATAGTAATTTAATTGTGATAATATGGTAATTAATTTTAATTTAAATTAATTAGGAAATTAATTAAATTATTAATATATTACTTAGATTAGTTTATGGGATTGACGCCAACCGTGTAGGTTAGACGGGTCAGTTGATAGCATGTGCTAGGGATGTCAAATATACCCGTATCCGGTGGATACCCGCTTCACCCGCCCCGTTTAGAGAGGGTATGGGGATGTTAATAGCGGGGACGGGTATGGAGATTTAAAATGTTACCCGCACGGGTATGGGGACGGGGACGGGGACGGTAGTCTCCACCCCGCCCCGTACCCGTTTAAATATTTTTTTGTTAATTTTGTTAGTGTGGTGACTCTTTTAGAAGTCCCACATCGGTTTCTCACAAAGAAGTGAAGGTCTTGTGAGGTAATAAATAAAGACCACTTCATCTTTGGTTAAATGCATCAGTCAAAGTCAAATATTATATATATATTTTTAATTTTTATTTAAAATATATATGTAATATATTTTTTATTTAATATATATAATATTTATAATAATTTTAAATATTTATTTTATACATATAATATATAATTTGTAATAATTAATATCCTTCGCGGGTAAACGGGGACGGGGATGGGGAATTCATTACTTTGTGGAGACGGGTATGGGGAAAATTTTTTTTCCCGAAACGGGGATGGGGACGGGGACGGGTAAGGGCATTACTAAACGGGGACGGGGACGGGAAAGGTCATACCCGCCCCATACCCGCCCCGTTGACATCCCTAGCATGTGCTGGTGTACGTATGCGCAAGTGGGAGGCGCGAGGGAAGCCCACGTGGAAAGCTTGAAAAAAAAAAAAAAAAAAAAGAGATTGAGGCGGTTTTGGGCTGCCAGGTGAGGATTCACTTACATATCTATGTATATATGTATCTAGTTAAAAGTAGAACGAAGAAAAAAAAACAGAAAACAGTGGGAAAGTTAGGAGAAAAAAAAAAAACAGTACAATAGAAGAAGAAACAAGGAAGGAAAATTAGAGATTTTAGTCAGATTGTGAAGGTAAGTTATTTTACTTTGTTAGTTTAAAATTAATACTATAGAAGGTTAGATAAATTAAAAATATTAGATATATAACAGTTGTACTTTATTTATTAAATTTACATTATTAATTAATTTTGGTTATATTTTAATTATTGAATTTCTGATTTGTATGATTTGTATGGTTAAATTAGGATCCGAGAATAACCAACATCAATCACTCCAGTAGTTTGATTTTTTTCAGAATATCTGTAGTTCAGGTGGATGTTTTAAACTTAAACGTAAAACGTGTTAAATATAAATTGATAAATTATATTAAATTGTTGTTGTTAATTGTTGTTCTGAGATGAAGTGCTGAGTATTTATGGATTTGTGGTGTTAGTGAGATTTGTGGTTGTTTGTGGAATGATAAATCTGAGAAATAACTTTTTACTTGGAAAAAAAAATATTGTGCATACCATCATGAATTGTGTGCATTCCATTTACATTATGGTCAGATGGGACCAAGCTAGATGGGGCCATAAAAAGAAAAAGAAAAAAAGAGGCCAGATGGGGCCAGGAAAAAAAAAGAATAAAAAGGCCAGATGGGGACAAATGTGTGTTGCATTATTATTTAAATCATTTATCATACGAGCATACCACGAGATAGCCAGTTGGGGCCAAACGTGTGTTGCATTATTATTTAAATCATTTATCATAAGAACATACCATGAGATGGCCAGTTATGACCTAGTGATAATGATAACGATTATTAAATGAAAAGCAGTGATGAGCTGTGTGTTGAGATATTTGTATTACTGTCAATTACGATGTCTTGAATTAATTGTTATCTGATTATGGGACGATTGCCTATGTAATCATTGTGGATTATCTCTAGTTTATATTTATCATCTTTTATTTTAAGTATAATACTTCCACTGAGTGTGTGACACTCATACCTAAAATTTACATATTTCAGGTTGAGTCTAAAAGTGGCTGCAAGGGTCTGGAAAAGCTTTGAGTGGTCTGTATTTCTAATTCCATCATGAGTTACATTTGGGAGTTTGTATAAATAAACAAAGAGTTTTAACAGTATCAGACTAAGGGTTGACTTAATATGTTAGAAACTATGAGTTTGCACCTATTTAGGTGTTTGTGTGATTTTGATGAGTTTGCTAATGAATACGTACAAATCTCGTAGGTGGTACTTCACTTTAATATAGGGTTGTCGATTCAATGTGATAGTCGGCTGATTATGGTTGTGTCCTCTTTTTTTTAAGAAATTAAAGATATGTCCTAAAATAGGGATGTGACACCACTCTTATCAATGGTTTTGTCTTTTGAAATCTCAAAAGTGGTAGGAAATTAATAAATCATTATACTATTAAGTACACATTTGGCTTTTGAAAATATGAAGCTAGACCTTTTAATTTGTTTTTTTTTTTTAATTCAACTTGATCCTTTTTAGTTTTATATTACGCATTTTATTTTCTAGTTATGGTTTAATGGAAACATATGTTAGCTTTTGCAACTTGAAACTTAGAATTTTAATGTTTTGATAACATTATGCTTTGTTTTGCTAGTTGAAAATTATGCAAGCGGATCTTTCAATTTTGTCTTTTATTTTTTGTGTATTTAACCAATTAACAATTGAATATTACTATAAATCGTTTGTGCTTGGGAGCCAAAAAATCATGGGTTTTGAGTGATTTTTAAAATATAAGTTCTGAGATATTCATATATACCATACTTGAAAATTTTTAAGCAATAGGTTTTGGGGTGTTCCCAAGGGTTTGCTGACTATCTTAGACCTTATGAGTGGGTGTTTTGTTTCAATTTTTAGAATACTCCGATTTTGGGGTTCTTCATAGTTTTATAAAATTTTGAACAATAATACTCTCGTTAAAATATTGAAATTTAAACTTAACCTTTCTTAACAAAACTTAATTAATAAAATATATTTTCAAATATATTTTATGTTAATTTAATTTAATAAATATAATTAATTAATTAATTAAATTATTAATTACAATTAATTAATTAAATTAGATTGTTTTGATAATATTATCTATTAAAATAATTTAATTCAATAGATAAAATATATTAAATATTTTAATTATACTATTTATTAAAAATAAATTATCTAAATATATTTTATATTGATTTAATTAATTAAATTACGTTAATAATTAATTATTAATTTAATTAAATAATTTATTTTAATTAATATAATTATATTATTATTAAAAATAACTTAATAATATATATTTCATATTAATTAAATTTAATTATATTATATTATTTATTAAAAATAATTTATATTTTGTAAAATATCTGAGTAAAGTAATTGATTTTAATATGAGTAACAAAAATGGACAAATTATTAAAATTGACAAAAATGTTTATAATAGAAAAAAATGAGAGTGAAAATACTTCTTATTTTGTTTATTTTTTTCTTTTTAAGTTTTGAGTTTTTTTTTTTGAAAAAATAGATTTAGCAAACACATTTTTGTTACTCATTTTTAGAACTCTGTAAACATAAATAAAAAATAACAGTCATAAATAATATCAAACGGGGTCTTATATTTCTAACTTTACATTGCTGCAACTTAGATGTTTTATATTTTGGATGGTTTATAATTTAGATTTGACTTATTTGGACAAGTATTTTGAATGTTATATATTTTAAATGATCTATAGTATAGATGTGACTTATTTGAATTAGTATTTTTGAATATCATTTTTAGAAAAATATTTTTCTTTTTTTGTGTTACTTTAATGTATATATCATAATATATTATTATATATGTGCAATGCTTACTACTTAACGAATAAAAAAGATATATGTATCATTATATATATTAATAAATACCTCAAAACCTACTTAAAAATAAACTCTCAAGTATGGGTTCATTATATTTAAACCCATATTTCTGAACATCTTAAAATCTATACGAACCTATATAATTTAAATACCTCAAAAACCCATAATTTAAGACATCCAAGCACACCCTAAAGTAACTATAATTAGGTGTTTTGTGTTACGATCATATACGTGTCATAACTATAATGCATGTTAGGTCCTGCGTGGTAGTTGTAATTATGTACCATGTGTCACAACAGTAACGCAAGTTAGGTCATACGTAGTGCATTACTAGACTCTACTTCACATATAAAATTAGTGATATGACTCGTGCAATAAACAAATTTATCATATTATATGGTTAAGTTGAGCGTGTTATCATATGCCAAAACAATTAAGTTGTAGAAACATATTTAAAAGTACTATATACTATTACTTATACGAATTCAATCAAATTGTAAATGTAAAACAAACTAAAATATTGACATCATCAATAGTATCGATTCGATTAAATTCAAATTTTAATAAAAAAAAGAAAAATAAAAAATGAAAAAATTTAAAGAATAACAATATTTGCTCATATGATTAAACAATTTTTATAGTTATTAAAGAAGGACCTTGGACACATGGCTTACATTTAACTCAGACACATGGTGCACATCTGAGGGGGGAAATAAGTTCATGATTAGAAGAACGGTTGCCTTTTCGGTCGCATTAATGAAGGAGCACAAAAGGCATACTGATGTCCACTATCAATTACAGCTCTAGTCACGTCTGTGCTAACTATGCGGTAATGGGCGTGACTCTGGCCATCACCATATCATTACTCATGATGACTGGACATGGATGACACGTGCCAGAGAACATATAAATACATAAGGGATGAAAGAGAAAGGTAAATGCCATCTACTTAGTAAAGATTCTATAAAAAATCCCCTCTATCTTCTTTTCCCTATACACATGTACTAACTTGATTGTTAGAGAAGCGTTTGACTGAACATCGTCCATATGGTAGTTTTTCATTTTCAGATTCTGGAGCTGGATTACCAAACCTGGAGCACCAGTATTAATGAGCACTAGTTTGACCACATAAGTAGCATTCCTGAATCTGGTCGGCCATGTTAACAGAAGGTCTTATCGATTTTTTGGCACTCCAATTGCTGCTGTCTGTGGGGATCAAGAGCATACTGCCACGAAAGATACAACCTACCAGTAGCTGAGATGAGCAAAAATTGTTGGAGATGGGGGATCTGGCCAAGACCCACCCAGAGTAAGGTCAGAGGTATTAGGAAGATCCATTGATCATGAATAGTCTCCTGCACACAACCAACCCATCGGGCGCGAACATTCCAGGAGGGCCAAACAACTTGACGCCTAACAAAATCATCAGGCCACAGACTGTCAGCTCCTAATGCAAAATGGGCTCACTTTGGTCCAATTTCAGGCGGAGATATAGTGAAGAAAGTACAAATTGGAGATCCTCCGTGACCAGATGAGTCTATATGCTGAACATTCACGAGCTTAGGGCGAGGGCCATTGTTCTTACTGTAACTTTTGCAAACACAGACATTGTAAGTCACCATGACACCTCCCCAAGAGAGGGAGCCTAGCACCACAAAGGAACAGGAGATGGTCTCCATTAGCAAGTTACTTCCCCCTCCCCTAAGGGGAAACAGAAAGTTAATCCAGCTCAGACTCACACAAGAGCGAGGCTCACTCTAAACGGAGACATCCTCCAGCCAATAGGTAACCTTGGGAAGATGGTGGTGATTTAAAAGATTGGGTGCTCAAACAGTTAGTTGACCACGATGATTAGATGATAGACCATTCCACTCACCACCTAGCTAGGAGGGTCCTCAATCGCATTACCAGTTCACCATTCACTGCAGATATTAAACAAACTGACCCTCCTCAAAAATTTACCCCTCGAGGTTCACCCTTTAGGATAGCAAAGCTAACTGGGTAGGATATGTGCACCATTACAAGCAGGTGATGTCCTTATGGAGCTATAATGAAACCCTCATGTGTAAAGTCTTTCCCCCCAGCTTGGGGGAAGTCACCCTGCGGTGGCTCGACAGATTAGAGCTAGGATCAATCAACACTTGAACCCAGTTAGTAGAAGCTTTCGTGGCCCATTTCATCGCCAATAGCAAGCAGCCTCGCTTGGTGGATACGTTGATGACCATGGGGAGGTGGAGCAATGAGAACTTCGAAGCCTATAATAAAGTATAAGGGTGTTCCAAGTGTTGTGTTGGCTCCCCAAATCCCACATCGGGAGAGAGAACAAAAAATGGGAGGCTTGGCTCCTATAAAAAGGGCCTTCTCCCATAGTTATTATATGTACCAAGGACACAACTAAAAACCTGTGTTACCAAAGTGTGGGTATAATTGGGTTTTTGGGTTGTGTGAGTGGAAGAGAGTTTTACAATTTTGTCCGTGCAAAAATTGTAATAGTTTAATATTGAGTTGAGTATATTATCCCTTTTTGGGATTGTGGATGTAGGTCTTTTGAGGGACCGAACCACGTTAAAAATTCTTGTGTTGAGTGCTCTAAATTTTTTTCTTTCCTTATTTGTGTGTGCGCTTTCGTTGCGGGCTTTACAAGTGCTTGTGGGCCCAACAAGTGGTATTAGAGCTGAAGGTTCCAACCTGGGAGAAGGAGAGAAAAAAAAAAAGGAGCAGTGGGTGTCACACCAATAGCAAATTTTGGAAGAGGTTAGTCTTGCCTAATTTTGACATTCTAGTTCTGAGGTTAGTTTTCTCAAGTTAGGCTTCGATTGTGGTGTTTGCTGCATTGTTGGCTATTAGTGTTGGTGAATTCCTTTACTACATTGTGAGTTGCTAGTTGTTGGTTGCTTTGGTATATATTATTGAAGTGTTTAATTGGAAAAGATATTAAGCACCATGTCTACACTAAAGTTTGAAGTCACTTTATTCGATGGAAAGAGCAATTTTACATTGTGGCAGAGTACAATTCAAGACTACCTAGTGCAACAGGGTCTTGATATTGCATTAGAAGATACAAAACCAGATGAGATGAAGGATAATGATTGGAAAGCTGTTCAAAGGAAGGCTGTTAGTACAATTCGGTTGGCACTTGCACTGCAGATTAAATACACGGTGTTGAATGAGACGTCACCGAAAGTGTTATGGGACAAGTTGGAGAGCGTGTTCGCTTTAAAGTCCATGGCAAGCCGTCTTTGCATGAAATTGGATTTGTACTCATTGAGAATGGATGAAGGAGGTAATATTCATGACCACATTAATATTTTTAATCAGCTAGCATGTCAGTTGTTGAACACAGGGGAGAAGGTTGAAGACGAAGAATAGGCGTTGCTCTTGTTAGCTTCATTATCTAGGTCATACAAACCATTGGTTCAGTCGATGTTAATTGGGAAGAAAACTCTGACATTGAATGAGGTGATTACGGTTTTGAAGGAGAATGACAAGATAATGAGAAATGGAGGCAATCCTGGAGACAGTCAATTGCTAGCCGTAGAGAGTTCTGAGCGAGGGAGGAGTCAGAAGAAGAAAGTTGACCGTCGTGATAGATCGAAATCTCGACAGAGAGATATGAGTAATGTTGAGTGCTATTATTGTGGAGCGAATGGTCATATACAGAAAAGTTGTCCAAAGTTCAAGGAAGACTTGAAAGGTTTGAAACAACTGCAAGAGAAGATGAAGGTTAGTGATTCCTCAGTCAATGTGGTTAATGATTCTGGTGATTTCTTGTTGCACACAATGGATGATTTTTCTGTTGAAAATTATTTTGGTTGGGTGTTGGATTCTGCTTCTGACTTTCATATATGCAGAGATCGAGCTATGTTTGACACTTTGCACACTGATGGAGATTTTGGTTACATTAATGTGGGTAATAAATTGAAGCAGAAGATTGAAAGTGTTGGAAGAGTTTGCCTGAAACTCCACAATGGTGTTATCAAAAATATTCCTAATGTGAAATATGTATCTACTGCTGAAGCGAATATAATTTCTTTGGGTGAGATGGCTTCACATGGATACAAGTATGTGGGTATTGGGAATCAGTGCAAGGTATATAGAGGTTGTAGCTTGATAATGCAAGGGAGGAAGAAGGGAAAGAATATTTATTATTTGGATGATTATCCCCTGAAGAGTCAGAAATCAGAGAAGAGTCAGAAGATCGAGAAAAGAGTGCATTTTTCTGACACTGTTGAAGTATATGGGAATTTGGGAAGAGGGAGGATTTGTTGTGTTGGCTCCCCAAATCCCACATCGGGAGAGAGAACAAAAAATGGGAGGCTTGGCTCCTATAAAAAGGGCATTCTCCCATAGTTATTATATGTACCAAGGACACAACTAAAAACTTGTGTTACCAAAGTGTGGGTGTAATTGAGTTTTTGGGTTGTGTGAGTGGAAGAGGGTTTTACAATTTTGTCCGTGCAAAAATTGTAATAGTTTAATATTGAGTTGAGTATGTTATCCCTTTTTGGGATCGTGGATGTAGGTCTTTTGAGGGACGGAACCACGTTAAAAATTCTTGTGTTGAGTGCTCTAAATTTTTTTCTTTCCTTATTTGTGTGTGCGCTTTCGTTGTGGGCTTTACAAGTGCTTATGGGCCCAACACCAAGCTGATTGCCGTAGCTTTCTTTAAGCTCAACTTATCAAGCGATGACAAACTTTGGTAGTCACTGACCAAACAGTCTGTCGATGATTTGGCTGACTTAATGAACCGCATCGAGAAGTACTCCAAAGTTGATGACGAAACTAGAGGCACAGAGAAGAAGCCCCTAAAGAGAGAAAAGGATAAAGTAAAAGCACGTGTTGAATTTTTCTATTAAATTGTTTTTTATGTCTTTTATTTTCTTGAGGATAATCTTACTCTAATCATATGGGTTTTGCCCGCTTAACATTTGTAATTGGTTACATGTTTATTCGTTTCAATCGTGAGATTTCCATTTACATGTATATTAGATCGTTGAAGTAGGTAACGACAACTATTTTTGTTTTCAGGGATATATTTAACTTTAACATGGAAGGTTCCATAGTTAGGAGGGTCACTACTTCAGACAACAGTTGCCTCTTCAATGCTGTTGGGTAAGGCTCCAAATTACCAACACGCCTTCTTTTTTCAATCTTTCTGACTTGAACAAAAATTAGTTTAGATGTGTTTGGCTATTTTATTTATCTTGTTCCTTCATTTACAGGTATGTTATGGACCACGACAAATACAAATCTGCTGAGTTGAGACAGGTTTATAACCTTTAACATTATGCATATCTAGAGACAATATTTAACCGATAAATATTTCAGCCATAATAACTTGTGTGTGCCAGAGTGAATGAGTTTCTGAAATATTATACAGCGATGTTTTAATCCATGCCATTTGAGACTCTTGCCAAATTTGATCTGAACCTGTGATGTCTACTTGCCTTTCAAGAACAATTACTCTTTCATTTTTATTGCATGAATTTGCTTCATTTAGGAGCCATGACATGAAGGTAACATCACAAAAGTCGCAGTACATATTTGAAGTTCATACAATTGTGCATTTTCCCTTGTTACTTTGGTAATCATACATGTACTGTGTTTTAAATTGAGTTTCTTTATATGCTTTTTGACTAATAAATCGCACTGTACCTTAAATTGTTGAATTGACATATCTTAGATTCTATAATGTGTTGTTTACTTCACTGTCAAACAATGTACCAGTTAAGCCATGCAC
Source organism: Vitellaria paradoxa (assembly GCA_019916065.1). Lineage (NCBI taxonomy): Eukaryota > Viridiplantae > Streptophyta > Magnoliopsida > Ericales > Sapotaceae > Vitellaria > Vitellaria paradoxa. Next base: position 52,447,418 of record CM034239.1, read on the forward strand.
TATTGTTGCAACTTGAATATTACATAACTCCATTCTAGCATCCGCTACAATTTGTTAATATTAAGATCATGTTACCGCATCTGGAGATATCCTGACAATCAGCAGTAAACTAATTGGATTGTTTAATATCTGTGGTTTTCTTCGCTTGGATTAACTTCACTAGTGCAAAGGTGGTCAGTAGACCTGGTATTATTTTCGAGATTTATGGGTTCTTTATAATGAATTATTGGAATGGCTCAAAGAAATGAAGCTAGCACTGCATATAGCTATAATTTTTGAACCTCGTAACAATGGAGATAATAAAAATATGAGAGTTAATTGAAAATGGGGGCTGCCTTTGGCAATATATTTTTACTTGGATTTGTTGTCCCTTCCCTCTTAAAGGGCAGGGTCCACTGCAGGGGTTATTACATGAAACAAGACATCTTTCAAAATAGTTCATATGTGTTTGAAGATATGATCGTATGATGTGTATAGCTTTAGCTTGTAAGCTTCTTACTTGCATTAATGATGCTATAGTAAATGCTTTTAGAATATTAGCTCATGGTTCAATTATATTTTTGGTATATACATGATTTATGCAGCATATATTTGTAAGGATGTTGATCCCTTTGAATTTTTATGCTTAATGAATGAAGTAAATGTCGCCTTTTATTTCTTTGTTTCCTTGCCATTCGGTGGCCTTCCATTTTCGAAGGTTATAGCTGCAACAGTGGCAAGTGATCCCACACAATATTCTGAAGCATTTCTTGGGAAGCCAAATGAAGAGTACTGTGCCTGGATTCTTAACCAAGAGAAGTGGGGAGGTGCGTTGAGATAAATTTATCAAAACAATGTGACTCCATGTAATGAAATTGGTTGCAAATGCTCGTCTTGGTCTTGCTTTATCCTTCATATCCCCATTATTTCCATGTATTCCAGGCCTCGTTCAACTATAGATAGACCTCTTTGTATATTTGAATAATAACACAAATACAATCCTTTTCCTTTCTTTTTTCTTAACATGCTATCGGAGCCATAAATCAGATTGTGAATCTTTTTACTGAATTCTGCCTAGCTGGCAGGTGGCCCCCTTTTTTGCCTGTCGAAACATGACTTTACCCCTTTTGTTGCCTGTCGGAGCATCACTTCATTTCCTTAAAATCTAGTTTCTCTTCTATCTCCCAGTTATCATCTCTATCCATTCATAATCTCTATTATTTTGTTGCTATCTCATGAAAAAATTTGCCACTGTTCTTGTTGCGGTCTAACAACCAATTTCTTAATTTTTTTTTTGGAAAGATTTGAAAGAATAAATTAATAAAGAAAAAGTACCAATCTCACTACTGTCTTGCAACCACTCTACTATTTTACAACCATTATCACATATATTTTGTTGCCATTTTCGCTTCTATCTTGCAGCCTCTTTTGCTATTGTCTTGCAAATATTTTGTTGTCGTTTTTGCCATCGTCTTGTATTTATTGCAGCCTTTGTTGATGATCTCTTTTAGCAGTTTCTGTGATTTTCTCCAACCACTCTCACAAACTATTTTGCGGCCGTTTTGCAGTCAGTTTCGCCACTGTCTCATATATTTTGCAAAATTGTCCCTGGTCTCTTGTGTCAGTTTTTGTTGTTTTCTCACTGCTATCTTGCAGTTGTTTTTGTCTCTGTCTTGAAGTCGATTTTGCTGCTCTCATAGCACTTTTTGGTATTTTCTTGCTTCTATTTTGGCAACCGTTTTGCCGGTGTCTTGCGCCTGTTTTTTCCATGTCTCGCAGCCACCCTTTTTTGCCTGTTGGAACATCACTTTACCCCTTCGTTGCCTGTCGGAGCATCACTTTATTTCCTTCATATCTATTTTCTTTTCTATCTCACAGTTATTATCCGTATCTATTATGTCTTTTATCTCTCAGTCATAATCTCTATTATTTTGTTGCTATCTCACAAAAAAATTTGCCACTGTTTTTGTTGTGGTCTAACAACCAATCTTATAACTGTCTAGCAACCATTATCGCATCTATTTTGTTGCCATTTTTGCTTCAATCTTGCAGCCTTTTTCACTATTGTCTTGCAACTATTTTGTTGTCGTTTTTGCCGTTGTCTCATATTTCTTGCAGCCTTTGTTGATGATCTCTTGAAGCAGTTTTTTTTTTTTTCTACAACTACTCTCACAACTATTTTGTGGCCATTTTGTAGTCAGTTTTGCCACTGTCTCAAATATCTTGCAACGTTTGTCCCTGCTCTCTTGTATCAGTTTTTGTTGTTTTCTATCTTGCAGTTGTTTTCATCTCTGTCTTGCATTTGATTTTGCCACTCTTGTAGCACTTTTTGGTATTTTCTTGCTCCTATTTTGGCAACTGTTTCGTCACTGTCTTGCAACCTTTTTTGCTCTCATAGCTGTATTGATGTTTTGGCTACATTTTGCTATCTGGCTACCTTTTGCAATTTTTCTCAAGACTTAAATTTCCAAACTCAAGTTGGTGCTTACCCACCTTGAGTTTAGAGGGGAATGTTAAGAGTACTTTGAAAAATAAGTTCCTTGATCTTATTTCTTGATACTCTCTAGATTCTTTGATATTATTTCCAAAATCTCTCTCTCTCTCTCTCTTTGGGTAAGTATATTTCCAGGACGTTTCTTTACAATAATATTTTCATAATATTCTCTAAGATATTATACTTGATATCCTAAAGATTTATTTTCCTATTATTTCCTTGTATTACTGGTCTCATCTTTGCATAGTTGAATAATAAAGTGAGTACGATCATTCTCCTTTCTTGTTTGTTAACATTATTTAATATATTTTTTATGATGTGAAGGTGCCATTGAGCTTGCAGTATTAGCCGATTATTATGGACGTGAAATTGCTGCATATGATATACAAACTACGAGATTTGATTTGTACGGACAGGTTAGCGTGGGTGATCTGCTGTAATTTGCCTTAAATCTTGTGAGCTATTATGCTTATATTTTTTCCTTTATCACTGTTTAACAGGGGAAGAACTATCATGAAAGGGTTATGCTGATTTATGACGGGCTCCATTATGATGCTTTGGTTGTATGTTTTCTCTCTGTGAAATATGCACACTGTATACTGATATATTCATATATATGTAGATGAATGTGTGCATGTAAGTTTGAATTATTTGGATTATCAATTTGCCTCTTGTTAGTTTGGAAATTCATCAAGAATTCGTAATGGTGTGCAGACATAACACTGTATTCTTGTTTATGCCTCAGTGTTGTTGTATACGAGGACGATTCACTAGATTTCCAGCTCAGTTTGTCACTAATATCTTGCTGTCGAAATAATTGGACTATCACATTCATTTCCAATTTAAAATCAGCAGCCGTTAACTAAGTAGATATGTTGTTATAATTCAAGTTGTATTTTATATTAGGTTCAGATGACAAGAATGGCCAAACAATGGTATTTAGTAGTTACAGTGTGATATGTTCTAACAGATCCTATGAATTTCTACTTATTTAACCAGTAATGCTTTTATTATCTTGAGTCCTGTCTAATTACAGGCTTCAGTCATGAATAGGTTGTTCCATATATTTTACCTTATGCATTGTTTGATTTTATGTGTTGAATTGCAGATGTCTTCCTCTGATGGAGCCCCAGATGAGTTTGATCAGACTATATTTATTGTTCAGAAGGATGGAACTATTGGGTCAGCTGAAATGCTTGCTCTCAACTTCGTTAAAGAACAGCAAAGGTAGTAAATGTTGTCACTAACTCCAAATAGTACACGATTATTTTCTTTACTTCTCAGTTTAAAATACAAACATTGTTACCGAATATAGAAAGATTTACTTGTGAAGTATTTTAAACCATGCACAGCTTTACTTTTATGATTTCCTCAGTTGGAAAAATGGTTGATTGTTATGATTTGCCTCTGTTTCCCTGGGAGTATTATCAATCTAAGATCTGTCTGTTGAATATGTAGGTAGGATCTATTAACATGCCTGAATATTCAAATGAAACAAATTGCTGATAGTTTTAGCACATTTTTGCTGTCAAATTCTTCTAGTGGCATCGTGTGCTCATAAAACCATTCACTATCTGGAACAATAGCTAAGTTGAACTGGTTATGGAGCTTTTGCTGCTTTTCAAGCCTGGCTTGGTTATAGTGAATTGAGCTTGAGCTAATCTTATTGTAGTAGGCTTTCCATGACGTGTACTGGAGTTAAATTTGTTCACGAATTAGCTGAGCTGGCCAAAAATACCTCATTAATTAAGAATTTGTAATCCCTAACTTTTTTTAATGCAAACTAGTGATTACAAAATGACAACATATTTGAAACATTTACACAAATTTTCGCTACGAAATTCCCCTGACAGCGCAGTTGTTTAAATAATACCTAAATTACTTTATTGTATGCCATCCTTTAACATGATGAATCCTACCCACTCTTGACTGTCATGGAGTTGGGGCTATTCCCCCATCACCACCAACCAAAAAAAAAAAAAATATTGTCATTTACAGACTTCTATGCATGCATTTTCCTCCGATACACTGTAGGTTGGGTAACATCGCTTGGACTTGCTGGAGGCAATGCTTTTGGATGGCCTTGTGTCCTATTTTCTCATTTTTTAAATCATTATTTTCCAAATATTAATGTTTTTATCTGATTTCTAGTTTTGGCGCGTGGGTATCGTTCATGACCATGTATTCATTTTGTTCTCCTTCATTTTAGGAAAAGGAGTTATACCGACACAGCAAACTTCACATTGCCATGTGGGGTCTGCCAGGTTGGAGTGATCGGCCAAAAGGTTCTCTCCCTCATCAATGCAATTAATATGCTGTCGTATTGCTCTGTATTCTTCCTCATCAATGCAATTATCTCAATGTTTTTGGGCTTGAATTTCATGTTGGCTGTTGTTGCTATGCGAAAAATTGCAGGAAGCCAAGGAGCATGCCCAAGCAACAGGACATGTCAATTTTCAAGAATACAGATGATGGAAACAAAACAGTAATAGAGAACAGAGAGCATCTTTCAGTGAGTTTGTTCATACTTTGTTGATTCCAATGGTTTTTAGTCAATAAGTTATCCCACTGGATAGTTGAAGTGGGACCATCGAACTAGTGTAGTTTATTTGGCGAAGAATTGTTATTGTACCATAACAAGAAAAACTTCCCCTGTGAGTTGGTGGGAGAATTTCAAAGTAGTGTTTGTGTGAGGAGTTGAATCTGTCACTCTCCTTTACTGAGTTTCGACTGAGGTTTGGTTTGGCAAGAGTACCTCAGACTACTAGCTTTTGGCTGTTTTCTAAAATAATTAAAATTATTATTTTTCCTTTTTTATGTTTTAAACTTTGTTTAGGCTGATTAGGGTTATGGTAGGATTAGAGAGACAGAGTTCTTATTGAAAATTTATAATTTTGGGCGGATGGTTAGATGAATGTGATAGTTGAGTGGGATATAAAAAGTTACATATCTAAAATTTGGGATTCGTTTTCAAAACATACAATCTTAACTAAAATGTAGTTATTGATTTAACTTTTAGAATTGGTTCTTGCCCATTGAATTAAAGGCAAGACAAATCATGGGTTGAAAATATTTTAAATTTAAAAAGTAGCATTAATAAAAATATACGATGAAATATAAATCGATAATATGACACAAAGAATGTAAAGTTGTATGTATTTAAAATTTAAAATTTTATATTCATTAAAATTAAATTTTTAATGTAAATGTTTATTTTTAAGAAAATTTTAAAAATTAAAGTCTAAATATCATTTTTTTCTAAGTAAAAAATATTAGTTGATCGCGTCTATTAGATATTCATGTTTAATAAATATATAAAATTTTATTATTTCTTACAAATATTATCATATTTTTAAAAAAATTAATTTAAAAATTTTTATAAAAATATTGAAAAAAATATAGAAAGGTTGAGAGAGTATGTTTATATGTGAACTTATCAAAATAGAATTAATCAAAAGTAAATTAACCGAAATAATTAATTCAGCTCTAGTCACAATTGAAATTTTATTTATGCATATAAATATTTAACTTTATTTTTATAAATTTATTATTATTTTATTACATAAAGTCATAATATATATAATTTTTAATATATTTTTGTACATAATTATTATATATATTTATATTTAATTTTTAATTTGGCTTTCAGTTATGTTGAATCTACCTGTATACAAGAATTGGAACCGATTTAAAGTTTGGTTTAAATCTAAAAAATAATTGAAACTGAGGTAAGAATTAAAAGTCATACTGAAAATCAAAATTTTTTATTCGGTTTTCATTTCGGTTCGATTTTTCACCCTTCAAAACACAGCTAAAGCATAAAATAAAAATCAAATCTTTGGACTTTGCCAAAAAAGAAAAAAACAAAATAACATTTAACAATTAATAAAAAAGAAGACATTGCGTTTCACCATTGAATGAATCAAGCAAAAGAGATTAGCTATATATATATATATAACATCAAACCCTATCTTTGAAGATATATATATATATATATATAACATCAAACCCTACCTTTGAAGATGGGGGTTATGTGAAAAAATTGTCATCCTCTCGGATGGGGTCGAATACTGTATGGAGAATATGAAAAATTGTCACCCCAAACAAAGACAACAATTTTGATTATGATTGGTGTAAAAAAATCTACAATGATGGAGAAAAAACAAAATAATTTGTACTATCACACTAGTATATTGAAAAGTTTACTTTTGTGATTTTTTTATCACCCCAAGAGTTTGATGGTTAACTAAATGTTTGTACTAAGAAAGTTATGTTAGTTCTTTTAATTAGGAAATGACATGGAATTAAGAAATATATTTATTTTTCTTATAAATTATAGTTTCTATATAAAACTCAACCTTGGATGGTTATTTGATTCGAAAATTCATTTATTTGCCTACAAGAATTTGATTTATTTACCTCTAGTTTAGTAGGAATAAGTAATTCAATTAATAGTGTGGATGGATTAGGAGGATTAGGTAACTCAATTAATAGCGTGGATGGATTAGAAAAGTAATCCAATAACACTAAAGAACTAATAGTGTGGCAGGATTAGAAAACTCAATCAATAGTGTGAAAGTATTGATAAATAAATTTGTATCTCAGCAGTCATTAATTCGAGTCTAAGATATTAAAAGTTTTAACTAATGATTATAATCCACAAAAATTAATTGAAACACGTGTAGATAGATTAGTAAATGTAACGAGGTATTATAAAAGAAGGAAAGGGTTAAAAGAAAATTTTCCCAAACTTCAAATCCCGATATTGGTGGGTATTTTATTTTTATCTCTAAACTTGATCTATTATCTATTAATTTCTAAGACATTCTTATTAAAAAAAAAATTGCCATCCTATTAGATCGGGCCGATCTAATATTCTATAAGGAATATGAAGAATTGTCATCCTAATAAAGGCAATAATCTTAGAATAATGGGAGAAAATAAAAAAGTTTAAAACATCCATATAAAAAAATTATCATCCTATTAGACCGGTCGAATAATTTATGGGAAATATAAAAATATATATATATTGTTATCCTAAATAAAGATAATAAATTTTGATTATAATTTCAAAAAAATCTACAATAATGGGGAAAAAGAAAATGTCCAAAGTATTCATATGCAAAGATTGTCATCCTACTGAATGACTTAGGTCGAATACTCTTCAAAAAGTACAAATAATTGTGATCCCAAATAAAAGCAATAATTTTAACTATGTACGCGGTATAAAAATTGTCTAGAGTAATTTTAAGGGGGAACAAAAGTATTTTGTGCGGTCACACTAGTATTTTGAAAAGATTAGTTTTGTGATTTTTGTATCACCCTAAGAGTTTGAGGGTGTGGCTGAATAATTATAGTAAGAAAATCGTGTTAATTCTTGTAATTAGAAAATGACACAGAGTTAAGAAAATATTTTTATTTTTCTCACAAATTTAGTATTGTGATTTGATTTGAAAATTCATTTATTTGTCTCTAGTTGACTTTAATTAAAAATTTGATTTATTTGCTCTTAGTTTAGTATGATTAGGAAGCTCAATTAATAGTGTGGATGAATTAGGAAAGTAATCAAATCAACACTAAAGAATTAATAATCTAGTAGGATTAGGAATCAATAGTGTGGTAGGATTAGGAAACAAATCAATACTTGAGTAAGATTAGGAAACTCGATTAATAGTATGGATGAATTAAATTTTTAGTAAGATTTGGATTTACTCAATAATAAATTATAATATTAAGATTTAGGGTTTTTTCAGAACCAATAAAGAATTTATTCGGTTATTAACACCCTTGATGAATCGTTAATTTCAGGATCTAGAGATTAGTTGAGATGGATAATACTTAATGCGGGTAAAAAAAAATAATAATAATAATAATAGTTGTGGGTGGGTTAATATAGGTAACAGGGTATTATAAAAGGAAGCAAAGCCTTAGAAGAAATCCACCAATCACTCCAAGCAAGAAGAAAGTGATGGAACGAGCCATGCGCCGCTGCGCGCCTTCGCCAGATGCGTACCCTTGGCTTGTGTATAGCCATGGAAGAGGGTTAAGAAATCAGACTTTCTGCACCATATCGGAGCCCAACAATAATTGCGTTCGGTCTATTCCAGAGCTGCGCAACAGATATGTCTGGAATTGTTGCCACGGTTGGGTAATTATCAGCGACGATGCAGACGATCAGTTCCACCTTTGGAACCCTGTCACGTTCAAGTCTGTCCGTCTACCTCAGCTGGAACTCAATTCTAAAAGTCGAATCAATGGCTGCATTTTGTCATCGCCGCCTGGCGACCCTCGTAGCACGATTCTGTTATTGGACCGCGGCGTCCAGAGTATTTGGTTCTGTTGTCTTGAAGATAAACAGTGGATTCAGAAACGGTACAGTATGGAAATCAAGGGCTTAAACAAGGATGATGATGGTGATTATCTTGAAGGGCCTGCTTGCTGCGATGGTAAATTATATGCCACAACAACGAGAAGTCAACTAGTACTGATTGAACTGATCAAACCCAACGGCCTTGTCATAACATCGTTGAGGAATCAGTTGTCTTTCCCGAATGTGAAACTCGGACCCCTCGTCAGCAGGGGTTTGGTTGAATCCCGTGGGGAGCTTTTCTGCATAGTTGTTGTCTATGCTGGAATAAACCACTCAGAAGCCATTGCTATTGAGATTTTCAGATTGGACTTCCCTTCTATGGCTTGGAACAGAGTAGATAGTGTCAAAGATAGAGTCTTTTTCTTGGATGATCGGAGTTGCTACTCATGCTCTGCTAGTTATTGCTCACAAACAGAAGGGAATCGGGTGTACTTCATTCTTTCGGAGGATAAAAGCTTGTATTCGTACAATATTGAAGATAGAAGTATCTTGGTCTCTCTGCCTTGTCAAAATTTACCAACACCATGGAAGCAACCCATTTGGTTAATGCCAGACATCAGGTAACGCGCACCACTTGTTGTTCTTAAACTCAAATATAGTACGTAGTATACTTATCTCAAGTTTGATTTTCTTAATGAATAAATCTTCGCATACTATATAGGATTTTTTTCTTTAATTTTGCACGTTTTCCCGTTTGGAAGTTCTGATAAATTAATTGTTGTTTTTGTGTGGCACGTCTGTGTGCACTTCAAAATTATGCTGGCTAATTATGAGTAATGTTCCAAAAGTTTAATCGTATCACAAACCTCGTTACTTTGTTAACCTAATAGACTTGGGTTTTCGTGTTTTTCCAAAATTAATTTTACTTCTTTCTTTTTTTGTAGATACTTAATATTCATGGTTGAGATATGTATAAAAAAAATATTACCTTATTAGAAATTTAATAATTAATACTACTTGTTTTGTTTTCGTTGACTGCTCAATTTTTAATTGTGATTCAAGTCAGTGACAGAGTCGTATAATGGCTAAGGTGGGCTATAGCTTGGGTAAAATTTCAGTCCAAATTTTTTTTTTAGTAATAATAATATATGATATTTTAATGTAATCATATATAAATCTGTGTAATATTTTGCCCACGACTCAAATATATTTAAAAATTAAAAATAAATTAGTAGCTCGAAACCCTCCTCCCTCCCCCCCCCCCCAAAAAACCAAGGCAAAGATTAAGAGTGCATAACTGAATAAAACTTCATAATTTTTATACTTTTTCAATTTTATGTCTTTGCACTCTTTCTCTCTCTTTATAGATATATATCTCTCAAATTACAGTGATTTTGTTTGCGATTTTAGACGTAGTTTTAATTTATGTTTTCCAAGTAAACGAGTTACTAATCTTTATATGTTTATTATATATATTTAAATGTTACTTTTTCATACTTTGCTTTGTTTTTGTTGGTTGCTTAATCCTTAACTGTGATTCAAGTTTAATTTGTTTGCACTTATGCAATTACTTGCGCATTTGGTATTTCATTACTTATTTTTGTTTAAAATTTTAGTCGAGGATGAGTATATCTTTTTATTTTTTATAAGTTGGTTTAAATGTGATGTTGGCAGTGATGCATTGATCAATGCACCAAGAGAAGAAGGTAGTAAAGAGAGAGGAGAAGTCCAAGAGGAAGAACGAGACTCAGAGGGAACCATAGAGGTAGGAGGAGGAGGAAAAGAAGAAGAGGAGAAAAACACGGGGAACAGAACATCGGATGGAACACATTTTGTTGACCTTCCGTTGGACATTCTAAAATCATTGTCTGACCGACTTATTCTGGTGGATTACATGAACTTCCGTGCATTATGCATAACTTGTCGACTAGTAGCACCACCAATCAAATGGAGAACTGCAATGTCTGGTTCGGTTTGTTATTCTTTGACACCATGGTTGGTGACTATCGAAAGAAAAGGGATTTGTAGTTTTGTTGACCCAAAGCATGGAAACAAATACTTTGTTCATATTCCCGAGTCATTGCAAGATGCTACACTCTGCGTTTGCAAAGATGGTTGGTTAATGATGTGCAAGCGTGAACATCTTGATCAACTTTGCATATTCTTCTTTAATCCATTTACCAAGGAAATCATACAATATCCAGACTTACCTTATGTAACCTTGGAACTCTCACGCTTTTGCTTCTCATCGGTGCCAACTTCTTCAAATTGTGTTGTCGTTGTGGCTACAGTTTGGCCATTGAACATTGATGTGTACATGTGTCGTTCAAGGGAAGAGGGGTGGCATTATTTTTCCTTGGAAAGTGATTCACGTCTTGAGTTAAGTTACAACGTTCCTATCTCTACTAACAGTTCTTTTTACTTTTTGGGCGAAAATGGAAAGATTGGAATTTTGAGATTTGAAGATGAAGATGGCTGTAGTTGGGAAGTTAAAAATATTCAGAAGCCTTGTAATTCATTCAACCAGAACTTCTTGACTGAGTGTAATGAAGAGCTTATATCAGTGTTTGTCGGTACGCGCGGAAAAGGGATAAAAGTTTTCAAATTGAATACTTTTACAATGGTTTGGGACAGAGTGAAGAGTTTGGGAAATTATACATTATATTTTAGCCGCTCATCAGTCTTATCAGTAATAGCAAAAACTCCCGAGATGTCAAATAAAATCTATTTTTCGAGATTTTGTGGACAGCAGCACTTAGTCTCATACTCTATTAGCAGTTGCGTGTATCAATCTTCAAGTAATAAGGATTCATTTCATGATTTCTATGGCACAAGGGAGCCACAAATGTGTGGTTGGATTGAACCTAGGTGGTCTTAGTTATTGTCCAAAAATAGTTCCAAGAGATGTATAGGTACAAGTTACACATATTAGTTCTTCTTATTTTCTTTCTTTGTTTTTTTTTTTTTTTTAAATTGCTTATTTGTTATTATCACGTTGATGTTGTCTGACATTGCTTGTAGTAACATATATGGATCATCTCTATTGTTTTTCTGAAGATTGATTTTTCTATTCAGTATTGCCTGTGTTATTGTAATAATTCAACTTAAAGCTATTGCATGTAGATAAATTAATACACATCAAAAACAAACAATGCATATAAAATTGAAGAACAAGCTCACTGGTGTGTGTGTGTAAAGTGACAGACTACTTGCATTCTTTATCTTTTCTCACGTGCCACGCGTCTAGTGTTAGATATATTTTTTTTTTTCAAAATTTAAAAGTAATCAGTTTAGTATTAAAATAAATTTTATTTTATACGTTTTGATATATTAATTTAATTTTTATAAGAAAAATATATAAAAAAAATTTATATTTTTTAAAATTTCAGACAGAAAGCAATTTCAAATTCAGTCCAAATTTGGTTAAAAATATGTCTCAAATCTTAAAAAAAAAAATATGTCTCAAATCAAATTTGGATTGGATTAGCGAGCAGCTCGTCAAACTTGTTAACTCGATTGATTAAATGAGGTTGATAAATAAATATAATCCTATATTTCTTTAGAGATAAAAGCTGAACTTAATTGGCAAATTCACGAAGTGACAATAATCTAGAGCAGTAATGGAGGGTGATAAATCTACCTTAAGTAGATTTCAGTGCCTTGTCAACTCACCTTAATCTAAATAGACGGTTCGAGTCGGGGGAGCCGCTTTATGTGAATGCGGCTCCGAGCCCGAAGCAAGGGGACAAACAATCAATATCTTGAGGGATCGATCTACCACAAACAGAAGTTACTAGCAGCACAAAGAGGAGAAAATTATCATTATCAGCCTTCCACAAATTCACCCTCCTTTGATGGTGCCTGGTAACTAGTACAGTACAAATACCATAAGTTGCTGTCATTTTACAAAGAGGAATCCTACACCCTATACAACCAAAAATGTGATACAGCAACCAGGTCATGACCGCATAAAATCCCCTTGTTTGATCAATGACAAAGAGGCCGAAAAAGCTTTGAGTTCAAATTCTTATCAAAGCATGGTTGGGACTAGTTGGTACAAGAATGCAGAACCAGTAAAGAATCGAGTCCGCGAAGACGATCATGCTACTATCATCCACAGGTTCTTCAATTTTCAATCAGCAGAAGATGGAAGACGAACATGGTCCGAAAAGGAACTCCAAATTTGTTCCTTCTCATTCAGTCCGAAATTTAACGATGCAGGGCAGAATCAGCATGCCAAAACTTTTGCTGTATCTAAATCTTCTGTTTAAGAACTTGCCTCAACTGGATCTTTTGACTTTCCATCCTAGGCTCCAAAAGCTTTGCTTTCAAACTGCTCTTCTGCATGCCCCGCGGCCATTCAATGCACCCTTTCATTCCTCGAGTTTTGTGCGGATTCCCGGTGTCCGGGAAGCTCCAATGCCCCGTCAAATCTGAGGGGCTAAGCCTGCCTTTACCTGAACCCCTATTGGGAGAAATGATAGCCCCATTAGAAAGCCTTCCATCAGAGAGCCTTCCATTAATTCCTTCCACAGAGATTATCTTGAAGTTTTCACCATCGGTTGGGCCTGATCTCCAAAGCCGGGATATCGATGAAACTTTCTTCGTATGTGTCTTTGGTGCCGCACAAACTTCACTGATTTCTGTAATTGGTGTCTCCTCATATGCATTTTCTTCCCATTCTGTCGTGCTTCCTGACACGTTGCTGTCTTGATGAGTCCTGTTAACGTATGGATTGCTCCCCTCAGGTGAATAACTCGATCCCTGATCCTCGGGATTGCTCACAGTTTCCCATCCACTGCCATCTTCTTCTTTTTCACCACTCTGATCGAGATGTGCATTAGAATGTCTTTGCATGCTGTCTTTGCTAAACACCTCTACTTTGGGACTCACAGTATGGACCTTGGAGGCATGGCTAATGGAACTATATCCAACACATGGTTCAATCTCTCTCTCGTTGGCTTCACCAAAATTAACATCTTCAAAAATAGAGAAAATATCCTCAGAATTCGGTGGCTCGTACGTAAGTTCCTTGATCTCTTGGATATTCACCGAGGCAGCGGCCTGTTGAAGGAACTCGGCTTTTCTGATCTCCTCCACGTCAAGGGTTGAATTCCTTGAACTTAGAAAGGTCTCTAGATCGGCTACTAGTTTATTCATCTGACAGTACTACTCTTCAAGCATCACCTTTGCATCAATCAACTTCAACTAAACCCTTTCCTCCCGCCAAACCTCGGCCATCTGTAACATCTTCCTCTCCTCTTCCACTTCCTTGCGGAATTTCAAGGATTCCCTCTTTAGTGCTTCCACTTCAGCCTTGTCTTCTCCAATCTCCGCAGCAAGCTCATCGCACACCTCCTCTATCAACTCTCTGGCCTTCCGCTATTTTTCATATTCCTGCATATAGCACTTTGCTGTTAACTTGGCATCAGCCAGCTCACTGACCAATTTGGAATTAACAATTTCCAACCCCTGGCGATTTTTCCTCTCCCTGTTCAAGTCAGCTTTCACATCATCCATGAGTGCACGGATTTTCTCATGTTCTCTGCTCCGCCAAGTGGCTCTTTCCTCACTCAGTTTCCTTAGAAAATGCTCAAGTTTCTTTTTTGAGGACCGTTTCTCAGACTCGAGTTCCTGGATACGTGCTTGGGCTTGTTCAAGTTCTACCTCCATTGCTGATATTACTGAGATGGCACTCACTTGTTGGTCGACATGCTTTGAGTGACCACACATCCGTTGTACCTCATCTGATGTTTTCACACAAACAGGGCTCATTTTGTTGCCCCCTCCTTTGCAGAATTAGAAAAGTTGAAATGAAGGTTCAAACTGCAAAACATGAGCGTAATTTGGATCAAATGAGCAGAGAAACAATACAAATGGGAAAATTACACAATGACACAGAAAGCTACAAAAAGAAAGTAAATGCAAATAAATACATTAGAACTTTAGACAATAAAGCTGAGGATACAGTTTAGTGTTCTTCCTTTATTTTTATTTTTATTTTTTTGGGAGGGGGTCAGTAATTACACTTTTATCCCCTTATAATTTGAACAAAAAACACACTCCTCTAGTTTAGAAGTCAAGACATAACCCCTTCGTCATTTACACAAATATGCAAAATTGCCAGAAAATGTCAAATTTAACTAGATTGATGTCACACTTCCCATATAGACTCACATATGGTCATCTATAAAACATCATTTAAAAAATAAAGACAAATTGAGTTGTTTTAAAAAATAAAATAACGTTCCATTTTAATATGAAAATAGATAAAATTGTACTTATATCTATTTATTTTTGTGATAATCTTTTTCCCTCAACAAATTTTGACTCATGAGACACAAACATGTTAAATTTAATAGATTTAATCAATTTTACACTTTAGTTGCAAGTGCATGTTTGAGACTTGAGAGTGTTAGCTATCATTTAATTCCAATTCTAGTATAATCGTAACTCTAGAAGTTCCATATCGAACAAGTCATCTATTTATTTTCTACAGTGCAGTTGTTTAAATGATACCTAAATTACTTTATTGTGTGCCATTCTTTAACATGCTAAATCCTACCCACTCTCGACAATCATGGGGTTGAGGCTATTCCCCCATCACCCAAAAAAAAAAAAAAAAAGAAGTCGTCATCATTTACGGTCTTCTATGCATACATTTTCCTCCAATACACTGTAGGTTGGGTAACATCACTTGGACTTGCTGGAGGCAATGCTTTTGGATGGCCTTGTGTCCTGTTTTCTCATTTTTTAGATCATTATTTTCCAGATATTAATGTTTTTATTCGATTTCTAGTTTTGGCGCATGGGTATCGTTCATGAGCATGGATTCATTTTGTTCTGCTTCATTTTAGGAAAAGGAACCGACACAGCGAACTTCACATTGCGATGCGGGGTCTGCCAGATTGGAGTAATCGGCCAAAAGGTTCTCTCCCTCGTCAATGCAATTAATATGCTGTCGTATTGCTCTGTGTTCTTCCTCATCAATGCAATTATCTCAATGTTTCTGGGGCTTGAATTTCATGTTGGCTGTTGTTGCTGTGTGAAAAATTGCAGGAAGCCATGGAGCATGCCCAAGCAACAGGACATGTCAATTTTCAAGAATACAGATGATAGAAACACAACAGTAATAGAGAACAGAGAGCTTCTTTCAGTGAGTTTGTTCAAACTTTGTTGATTCCAATGGTTCTCAGTCAATAAGTTATCCCATGGGATAGTTGAAGTGGGACCATCGAACTAGTGTAGTTTATTTGTTGAAGAATTGTTATTGTACCGTAACAAAAAAGGGCTTCCCTTGTGAGTTGGTGGGAGAATTTCAAAGTAGTGTTTGTGTTAATGCTTGAATCTTTTATTCTTCTTTATTGAGTTTCGGCTGAGGTTTGGTTTGGCAAGAGTACTTCTTGTCACACCCCACTTAAGAATGTAACTGGCCGAGTACCCTAAGCCTTAGTTTAAGGAACACACAAGCCTAATTTTCATTCAACTTAAATTTACAAAAAAAAAAAAAAACCCTTAATGAAAAAATAACCTTGCCATTTAAAATTTACGAGAATAAATAAAATAGTCTACTAACGTTTCAAACTTAAAACAATTAATAACAGTAATTAAAATTTATTCAAATCATCAAACTCTAATATAGCTACCAAAATAAAATCCATCAATAAAATGTAAAATTGTTCCTAACAGGCCACGACTTAAAGGTCCCACTGCCAGAGTCCATGCCTAATTTCTTCCATGCTCACCTGAAAAATGTTATAAGGAGGGGTGAGCTAAAAGCCCAATGAATGGATTGCCAAGCCAAAAATAATAATATCCATTTAAAAATAATAAATTTTCAAATAACCAATTTAATCAAGAAAATTTTCCAAGTAACCATGTCCATGCATAATCAATAACAATTTCAAAACCTGCACATCAGAGTGCAATAACATCCATAATTCATCCCGTCAATCACAACTGTGATAACAAACATTAATCCATGGATATATGGAAATTAAATATAAAATGTGCCAATATATTTTCTCATGGGTAGTGCCCGTTGGATCCAATATCGTACTTAGAGTCACCCAGTCTGGCTCCTGGGTTCTTCCCTAAGCAGATCCGATTGAGGTCACCACGGTTTTCACGGGCCTGTTCCTACAATCGTTGAGAACTAGGGTCACCACGGTTTTCACGGGCCTGTTCCCTAATTGCCAGAGTCACACCACTTAAGGAGCCTGTCCCCTGGACTTTAATTTTTATTTCCAATAACCACAAAAAAAATTTTCCATCACAATCTCATAATTTCCAGGATTAAACACAAATGTCCAAATAATTTTACTTATGCTCAATAGCATAAAACATATAATATCCTTATCAAAACAATATAATTTTTCACAATGAATAATCAAAAAATTTTCAACTTTCAAATCTTTATGCATGGAATAATTTATAAAATAATACTAGCAAGGCAAACCACTCACCTGAAGTCCAACGGTGTAAGTGTAAAAATAAACCAGGATAAGTCGTCACAATCCTATAACTCTCTGACGTAGAACAAACGACGAATGGGTTGTGATATCGTTCACGTAGGCAAAAGAATATTTGATTCAATATGAAAAAATTCAGAATACAAAATCTAAAAGAATAAGCTCTCCACAGAGAAATTCTGATTTATTGAGTAATAAAAACTAAAGAAAACTTCTCCTCTACCTTCCTTATATAAGCTAACAAAGTAGTCCTAATTTAAATAGGAAACTAATTAGCTAATCCTAAATTGAAGAGGAAACAAATAAGAGAGTCTTAAACCAAATCTGAAAAGAAATTTAAAATGAATAAGAATCCTAACTAAATCTAAAAAGAAATCTAAATTGAATAGGAATCCTAAATTGGGTAGGAAACAAATAAGAGAGTCCTAAACCAAATCTGAAAAAATATCTAAAATGAATAAGAATTCTAACTAAATCTGAAAAGAAATCTGAATTGAATCAACTAATTCGAATAAAACTATAATACTAAACAAAGCTAACCAATTCTAATAAAACTATAACACATAAAAATATAAATAATAATAATAAATATATATATTTGGGTTATAACACTTCTAGCTACTAGTTTTTGGCTTTTTTTCTAAAATAATTAAAATTATTTTTTTAATGTTTTAAACTTCTTTTAGGCGGTTTAGGGTTATGATAGAATTAGAAGGATGGACTTTTATTGAATAGTTATAATTTTGGACGGATAGTTAGATTGATGTGATGGTTTTGAGTGGGATATAAAAAGTTAGATAACTAAAATTCGGGATTCATTTTCAAGACATACAATCTTAACTAAAATGTAATCGTTAATTGGACTTTTAAAATTGAATCTTGCCTACTGAATTAAAGGCAGCACAAATCTATGGGTTGAAAATATTTTAAATTTAAAAAATAGCATTAATAAAAATATAGATGAAGTATAAACCAATTAGATGGCACCAGGAGTGTAAAGCTAAATATATTTAAAGTTTTAAATTTTTTGTGCATTAAAATTAAATTTTTAACGTAAATTTTTATTTTTTGAAGAAAATTAAAGTCTAAATATCATTTTTTTAAATAAAAAATATTAGTTAACTTTGTCCATTAGGTATTCATATAGTTTTTAATAAATATATAAAATTTTATTATTTATTACAAATATTATCATAGTTTTAAAAATATTAATTTAAAATTTTTTATAAAAAAAATATTTAAAAAATATAAAAAGAATGAGAGAGTGTGTTTATGTGCAATTATCGAAACTGAATTACTCAAAATTAAGTTAACCAAAAGAATTAATTCAGTTTTGGTTAAAATTCAAATTCTATTTATGTATATATAAGTATTTAACTTTACTTGTATAAATTTATTGTTATTTTATTATATAAAATCATATTATATGTATTTTTTAATTTATTTTTACACATAATTATTATCTATATTTATTTTTAATTTTTAATTTGATTTTTAGTTATGTTGAATTTATCTGTATACAAGAATCAGAAACGAGTTAAATTTTGATTTAGATTTAAAAATAATCAAATTTGAGCCAAAAATTAAATAGTCATATTGAAAACTAAAATTTTCGATTTAGTTTTCATTTTCAGTTCGGTTTTGCACACTCCAAAACACAGCTAAAACATAAAATAAAAAACAAATCTTTGGACTTCGCAAAAAAAAAAAAATTAAATAAAATAAAACAAAAAAACATTTACAATTAATCAAAAAGAAAAACCTTTGCGTCTCACCATTATTGAATGGATCAAGCAAAAGAGATTAGATACATATATATATTTACAGATAACATCAAACTCTATCTTGGAAGATGGGGGTTTTATGGAAAAAGCGTCATCCTATTGGATCGGGTTGAATACTGTATGGAGAATATGGAAAATGATCATCCCAAATAAAGACAATAATTTTGATTAAGAATGGTCTAAAGAAATCTAAAATAATGAAAGAAAAATAAAATATTTTCTACTATCACACTGGTATCTTGAAAAGTTTGCTTTTGTAATTTTTATATCACCCCAGGAGTTTGATGGATGACTAAATATTTGTAATAAGAAAGTCGTATTAGTTTTTGTAATTAAAAAATGACGTATAGTTAAAGAATATATTTATTTTTTATTTATAAATTCTAATTTTCATATTAAACTCAAGCTTGAATGGGTAATTGGATTCGAAAATTCATTTATTTGTTTACAGGAAAATTTCATTTATTTGCCTCTAATTTAACAGGATTATGTAACTTAATTAATAGTGTAGATGGGTTAGGAAAATAAACCAATTAACACTAAAGAATCAATAGTGTGGCCAGATTAGAAAACTCAATCCGTAGTATAAAGGGATTAGTAAATAAATTTGTTTCTCAGTAATCATTAGTTCGAGTCTGAGATACTAAAAATTTTACTTGATCATTAAAATCTACAAAAATTAATCAAAATATGTGTAAATTAACTCAAACAATCTAAACAAATCAATAATGTGGATGGATTAGAAAACGTAATGGGATATTATAAAGAAAAAAAAAAAAGATTGAAAGAAAATTTTTACTAAATCTAAGTCCCGAACTTGGTGGGTATTTTATTTTTACTTTTGAACTTGTTTTATTATCTGTTAATTTCTAAAACATTCTTACATAAAAAAAAAAAAATTATCATCCTATTCGATCAGGCCAATCCAATATTGTATAGGGAATTTGAAGAATTGTCATCCCAACAAAGGCAATAATCTTCATTATGGAAGGTGCGGAAAAAAATTCTAGAATAATGGGAGAAAAATAAAAAATTGAAAATATCCATATAAAAAAATTGTTATCCTATCAGATCGGTCGAATACTCAACGAGAAATATGAAAAAAAAAATGTTATCCTGAATAAACGTGATACATTTTGATTATGATTTATCATGTAAGAAAAAATCTAGAATAATGGGAGAAAAACAAAATATATAAAATATTTATATAAAACTTGTCCTCCTAATGAATCAGGTCGAATACTCTAAAAAAATATATATAAAAAATTGTAATCCCAAGAAAAAGCAATAATTTTGATTATGTACGTGGTGTAAACAAAAAGTCTAGAATAATTTTAAAGGGGAAACAAAAATATTTTGCGTTATCACGTTGATATCTTGGAAAGATTGGCTTTGTGATTTTTGCATCACTCCAAGAGTTTGATGGAGTGGCTAAATATTTGTTGTAAGAAAGTTGTGTTAGTTCTTATAACTAGAAAATGACACGGAATTAAAAAATATTTTTATTTTCTTACAAATTTAGTATTGTAGTTTTTATATTAAACTCATCTTTCAACGAGTAATTTGATTCAAAAATTCATTTATTTGTCTTTAGTTGACTATAATTGAAAATTTGATTTATTTATCTCTAGTTTAGTAGGATTAAGAAACTCAATTAATAGTGTAGATGAATTAAGAAAGTAATCAAATCAAATCTAAAGAATCAATAATCTGACAGAATTAGGACTTAATAATGTGGCAGGATTATGAAACGAATCACTAGTCTAGCAAGATTAGAAAACTTAATTAGTAGTATAAATAAATTAAATTTTAATAAGTTTTGGTTTTACCCTACAATAAACTCTAGTATTGAGACTTAAGTTTTTCTTGGAGACACTAAAGAGTTTATTTGGCCATTAACACCTTGCTCGATCAAGATCCTTAATTCCAAGGAGGTATGGTGTGGGTACAACTTGACCCTGGTAAAAAAAAAATAATAATAATAATAATTATGGATGGATTAATGTAGGTAACCGGGTAGTATAAAAGGAAGCAAAGGGTTAGAAGAAATCCTCCAATCACTCCAAGCGAAGAAGAAAGTGATGGAACGAGCCATGCGCCGCTCCGCGCCTCCGCCAGGTGCGTACCCTTGGCTTGTGTATTTCCATGGAAGAGGGTTAAGAAATCAGACTTTCTGCACCATATCGGAGCCCAACAATAATTGCGTTCGGAATATTCCAGAGCTGCGCAACAGGTTTGTCTGGAATTGTTGCCATGGTTGGGTAATTCTCAGCGACAATGCAGAAGATCAATTCCACCTTTGGAACCCTGTCACTTCGGAGTCTGTGCGTCTACCTCAGCTAGAACTCAATTCTAAAAGTCAAATCAACGACTGCATTTTGTCATCGCCGCCTGGCGACCCTCGTAGCACAATTCTGTTATTCGACGGCGGCGTCCAGAGTATTTGGCTCTGTTGTCTTGAAGATAAACAGTGGATTCAGAGACGGTACAACATGGAAATTAAAGGCATCACCGGGAAGGATGATGGTGGTTATCTTAAAGGGCCTGTTTGCTGCGATGGTAAATTATATGCCACAACAAGGAGATGGCACCTAGTACTGATTGAACTGATCAAACCCAACGGCCTTGTCATAACATCGTTGAGGAATCAGTTGCCTTTCACGAATGTGCAACTTGGACCCCGCGTTAGATGGGGTTTGGTTGAATCCCGTGGGGAGCTTTTCTGGATAGTTGTCGTGTGTGCTGGAATAAACCACCCAGAAGCCATTGCTATTGAGATTTTCAGATTGGACTTTTCTTCTATGGTTTGGTTCAGAGTAGATAGTGTCAAAGATAGAGTCTTTTTCTTGGATGATCGGAGTTGCTACTCATGCTGTGCTAGTTATTGCTCACAAACAGAAGGGAATCGAGTGTACTTCATTCTTTCTGAGGATAAAAGCTTGTATTCGTACAATATTGAAGATGGAAGTATCTTGGTCTCTCTGCCTTGTCAAAATTTACCAACACCATGGAAGCAACCAATTTGGTTGATGCCAGGCATCAGGTAACACACGCCACCTTTTGCTCTTGAACTCAAATATAGTACGTAGTATACTCATCTCAAGTTTGACTTTCTTAATGAATACATCTTAGCATACCATATAGGATTTTGTTCTTTAGTTTTACATGCTTTCCCGTTAGAAAGTTCTGACAAATTAATTGTTTTTGTGTGGCACGTTTTGGTGCAGTTCGACATGATGCTGGCTAATTATGAGTAATGTTCCAAAAGTTTAATCATATCACAAGCCTTGTGATTTTGTTAACCTAAGTAGACTTGAGTTTTTGTGTTTTTCCTAAAATTAATTTTACTTTCTTTTTGTGGATACTTAATATTCAGAGTTGAGATATGTATAAAAAAACATGCTACCTTTCTCGAAGTTTAATAATTAATACTACTTGTTTTGTTTTTCGTGGTTTTCTCAATCCTTGACTGTGATTCATATTTAATTTGTTCGCACTTGCGCAATTACCTGCACGTTTGGTATTTCATTGCTTTTTGTTGTTTAAAGTTTTAATCAAGGATGAATATATCTTCTAATTTTTTAAGTTGACTTAAATGTGATGTTGGCAGTGATGCATTGATCAATGCACCAAAAGAGGAACGCAGTAAAGAGAGGGGCGAAGTCCAAGTGGAAGAACGAGACTCTGATGGAACCATAGAGGTAGGAGGAGGAGGAGGAGGAGGAGAAGGAGAAGAAAAAGAAGAGAAAAACATGGGGAACAGAGAATCGGATGGAATACATTTTGCTAACATCCCGTTAGACATTCTAAAATCATTGTCTGATCAGCTTACTCTGGTGGATTACATGAACTTCCGCGCATTATGCACAACTAGTCGACTAGTAGCACCACCTATCAAATGGAGAACTGCAATGTCTGGTTCTGTTTGTTATTCTCTAACACCGTGGATGGTGACTATAGAAAGAAAAGGAATTTGCAGTTTAGTTGATCCAAAGCATGGAAACAAATACTTTGTTCATATTCCCGAATCATTGCAAGATGCTTCACTATGCATTTGCAAAGATGGTTGGTTAATGATGTGCAAGTGTGAAAATCTTGGTCAGTTTTGCATATTCTTCTTTAATCCTTTTACCAAGGAAATCATTCAATATCCAGACTTACATGCTGTGGACTTGGAAATCTCACGCATTTGCTTCTCATCGGCGCCAACTTCTTCAAATTGTGTTGTTGTGGCTACAATTTTTTTATCGGACATTTATGTATACATATGCCGTTCAAGGGAAGAGGGGTGGCATTCTTTTTCCTTGGAAAGCGATTCACATTTTGGGTTAAGTTACAACGTTCCTATCTGTATTGACAGTTCTTTTTACATTTTGGACTCAAATGGAAAGATTGGAATTTTGAGATTCGAAGACGAAGATGATTACAGTTGGGAAGTTAAAAATATTCAGAAGCCTTGTAAATCATTCAATCAGAATTTCTTAACCGAGTGTAATGGAGAGCTCATATCAGTGTTTGTTGGTACACTCGGAAAAAGGATAAAAATTTTCAAATTGAATACTTCTACAATGGTTTGGGATAGAGTGAAGAGTTTGGGAAACTATACGTTATATCTTAGCCGCTCATCAGTCTTATCAGTAGTAGGCAAAAGCTTCCCGAGATGGCAGATAAAATTTATTTTTCGAGATTTCGTGGACAGCAGCATTTAGTCTCATACTCTGTTAGCAGCTGCGAGTATCAGTCTTCAAGTAGTAAGGATTCATTTCATGATTTCTATGGCACAAGGGAGCCACTAATGTGTGGTTGGATTGAACCTAGGTGGTCTTAGTTACTGTCCAAAAATAGTTCCAAGAGATGTATAGCTACAAGTTACACGTATTAGTTCTTCTTATTTTCTTTCTGTCTTTCTTTTTTTTTTTTTTAATTAGTTATTTGTTATTATCACGTTGATGTTGACAGACATTGTTTTTAGTAACATGTATGAATCGTCTCTATTGTGTTTTTAAAATTTAATTTTTCTATTTAATATTGCCTGTGTTATTGTAATAATTCAATTTAAAGCTATTACACGTAAATAAATTAATGCACACCAAAACGAACAATGCATATAAAATTAAAGAATATGCTTACTAGTGTGTGCGTGTGTATAGTGACAGATTACCTGTATTTTCTGTCTTTTCTCACATGTCACGTGTTTAGTATTGGATATAATTTTTTTTTCAAAATTTAGTTTAGTATTAAAATAAATTTTTTTTTTATACGTTTTGATATATAAATTTAATTTTTATAAGAAAAAATATATATATATAAATATATATATTTTTTAAAATTTCAGACAGAATGCTTAATTCCAAATTAGGCCTAAATCAGGTTCAAAATATGTTTCAAATCTTAAAAAAAGAAAAAAAAAAAAAAGAGGATAAATGGATTGGGTTAGCAGGGCAGCTCGTCAAACTTGTTAACTCGATTGATTAAATGAGGTTGATAAATAAATATAATCCTATATTTCTTTAGAGATAAAAGCTGAACTTAATTGGCAAATTCACGAAGTGACGATAATCTAGAGCAGTAATGGAGGGTGATAAATCTACCTTAAGTAGATTTCAGTGCCTTGTCAACCCACCTTAATCTAAATACACGGTTCGAGTCGGGGGAGCCGCTTTCTGTGAATGCGGCTCCGAGCCCGAAGCAAGGGGACAAACAATGAATATCTTGAGGGATCGATCTATCAACCTCCAAGTAACATCTTTGAGGAATTGGTTGATCAAACCCCATGGACTTTAGCATAACATCTTTCGCTCTCGAAGAGGATAAAAGCTTCAATTGGTGCAATAATAAGATGAAAGTATCTCAGTCTCTCTGCCTCTGTCAAACTTTACCAACCCCTTGGGAGGGAGGCACCCATTTGGGCAATGCCTAACATCGGGGAACACCCCAAGGCTTTTTGTTCTATGAACTCTCAACTTCAGCGGTATGTTTTAATTTCTCAGTTTTACTTCCTAAATGAATATATATCTTAGAGAGCTCTCGCAAATTCCATTGACCGAGTAGGGAATTCCTCACTTGTTACGTATACTCTTGTTACTTTGCCAATATAATTGAAATTATTTTCCTCGTCTCTCGTTGCCGTAAAACGTAGTTGTGCCGTACTAGAGATTAATTCAAAGCAAATGGTGATGGTACTTGTGAGGCCAAAAGATATCTCCCCGACCACAATAATAGAGTGTCTCTGACCACAATAGTGCACTCCGACCAGGGGTATATTCCAGTTGCATTAGGACTAATTGTTTGATAGTTACGTTGTATCATCATTTACTTGCTACGCTCAAGTGCAATAGGAGAAAAGATCTGCAAGAGTATGTACGATAAAGTCACTTTTACACGGCTCCCAAAGCTTACACTATCAGGCATTTAATACTAGCCACCAACTCCACTTTAAGTCATATCAAGATAAAGCAACAGTCTCTCGAAATGGGTAGTCGAGTTGATTCGGATGGCGGGCTGAAAGGCCTGGGACCAATAGGTCCTAGGTTCGACTTTTCTTGGGGGGAGTCCTTCCTCTAATTGTGGAGAGCCATCTAACAGCCTTCTCGGCTGAGCTGGTCAACTAGGACTTGCCTAGGCTAGTTTACCTCATCGTGGTTCTTTGCCGGTTAGAGTCACGGGGCGGGCTTCACCCAATGCGCATCCATGGGTAACGGTTGCGGGTTTCTTCTCGACCCCAGAAGATAAAGCAAACAGTCAAATCAGCAAAAGTATGTTACACACTCTATCTATAAATACCAAAAATAAAGACAAGGTAAGGGTCTTTCGGCTCTTTTTTCTCAAATCCTCTTCTCTCTCTCTATTGGTTTACGTGAACTTATTATGTATATGAGTTACTGCCTTAAGTATCGGAGTATCCTTGGTCGGAGACTAACTCCGACCGTTTTATTTCACTATTTTTTGCTTGCAGAGGATCTCAATGAATAAGGGAGAGAAGGGATCTACGGAGAAGAGGGTAAAAAATATCGTCGAAAAATACTAAAGCAAGCATCAACAATTGTTAAAAATGGTTTTAAGTCAGAAATTTCTTCCACTCCTTCGTGGGTCCGGATAATTCTACAACAATTGTTAAAACAGAACCACAAGATTCTGCAACACCAAACCCATCACCTGCAACACCAAGTTCATTTCTTTCACCCGCAACAAACACAGGTTTGAACCACTCCGGCATTCGGTTTGCTCTGGGAATTATGATTTTCCTAGTTCCCACTAATCTTCCCACATTCCCATGTTTACCAAACTAATCTTACCATCTGCTGTCATGGACCAAAAAATAATGTAAAATGGCATTAATTAGACTTCTATCAAACTCTTGTGCACGACCATTGTGCTATTTTATGAGAATTTCTATTCATTATCCCGTACTTAATTCCAGGACGCTTGAAAACATCTACCACAAACAGAAGTTACTATCAGCACAAAGAGGAGAAAATTATCATTATCAGCCTTCCACAAATTCACCCTCCTTTGATGGTGCCTGGTAACTAGTACAGTACAAATACCATAAGTTGCTGTCATTTTACAAAGAGGAATCCTACACCCTATACAATCAAAAATGTGATACAGCAACCAGGTCATGACCGCATAAAATCCCGTTGTTTGATCAATGACAAAGAGGCTGAAAAAGCTTTGAGTTCAAATTCTTATCAAAGCATGGCTGGGACTAGTTGGTACAAGAATGCAGAACCAGTAAAGAATCGAGTCCGTGAAGACAATCATGATACTATCATCCACAGGTTCTTCAATTTTCAATCAGCAGAAGATGGAGGACGAACATGGTCCGAAAAGGGACTCCAAATTTATTCCTTCTCATTCAGTCCGAAATTTAACGACGCAGGGTAGAATCAGCATGCCAAAACTTTTGCTGTATCTAAATCTTCTGTTTAAGAACTTGCCTCAACTGGATCTTTTGACTTTCCATCCTAGGCTCCAAAAGCTTTGCTTTCAAACTGCTCTTCTGCATGCCCCGCGGCCATTCAATGCACCCTTTCATTCCTCGAGTTTTGTGCGGATTCCCGGAGTCCGGGAAGCTCCAATGCCCCGTCAAATCTGAGGGGCTAAGCCTGCCTTTACCTGAACCCCTATTGGGAGAAATGATAGACCCATTGGAAAGCCTTCCATCAGAGAACCTTCCATTCATTCCTTCCGCAGAGATTATCTTGAAGTTTTCACCATTGGTTGGGCCTGATCTCCAAAGCCGGGATATCCATGAAACTTTCTTCGTATGTGTCTTTGGTGCCGCACAAATTTCACTGATTTCTGTAATTGGTGTCTCCTCATATGCATTTTCTTCCCATTCTGTCATGCTTCCTGACACGTTGCTGTCTTGATGAGTCCTGTTAACGTATGGATCGCTCCCCTCAGGTGAATAACTCGATCCCCGATCCTCGGGATTGCTCACAGTTTCCCATCCACTGCCATCTTCTTCTATTTCACCACTCTGATCGAGATGTGCATTAGAATGTCTTTGCATGCTGTCTTTGCTCAACACCTTTACTTTGGGACTCACAGTATGGACCTTGGACGCATGGCTAATGGAACTATATCCAACACATGGTTCAATCTCTCTCTCGTTGGCTTCACCAAAATTAACATCTTCAAAAACAGAGAAAATATCATCAGAATTCGGTGGCTCGTACGTAAGTTCCTTGATCTCTTGGATATTCACCGAGGCAGCGGCCTGTTGAAGGAACTCGGCTTTTCTGATCTCCTCCACGTCAAGGGTTGAATTGCTTGAACTTAGAAAGGTCTCTAGACCGGCTACTAGTTTATTCATCTGACAGTACTACTCTTCAAGCATCACCTTTGCATCAATCAACTTCATCTGAACCCTTTCCTCCCGCCAAATTTAGTATCGTAATTTATTAGTATGCTAAAACATTCCCATAAAAAAATGCCATTACAAATTTATATTGTAATTTTTATATTAAACTTATCTTTCTATGAGTGATTTGATTTGAAAATTCATTTATTTGTCTCTAGTTGACTTTAATTAAAATTTTGA
Source organism: Vitellaria paradoxa (assembly GCA_019916065.1). Classification (NCBI taxonomy): domain Eukaryota; kingdom Viridiplantae; phylum Streptophyta; class Magnoliopsida; order Ericales; family Sapotaceae; genus Vitellaria; species Vitellaria paradoxa. The sequence continues at coordinate 52,475,505 of CM034239.1, forward strand.
TTTATTTGCCCCTAGTTTAGTATGATTAGGAAACTCAATTAATAGTATGGATGAATTAGGAAAGCAATCAAATCAACACTAAAGACTCAATAATCTGGTAGGATTGGGAATCAACAGTGTGGTAGGATTAGGAAACAAATCAATACTCGAGTAAGATTAGGAAACTAAATTAGTAGTACAAATAGATTAAATCTTTAATAAGATTTAGATTTACTCTATAATGAATTCTAATATTAAGATTTAGGATTTTTTCAGAACTAATAAAGAATTTACTTGACTATTAACATTTTGATGAGTCATTAATTTTAGGATCTAGAGATTAGTTGAGATGAGTAAAACTTAATCTGGGTAAAAAAAAAAATAATAATAATAATAATAATAGTTGTGGGTGGGTTAATATAGGTAACAGGGTATTATAAAAGGAAGCAAAGCGTTAGAAGAAATCCACCAATCACTCCAAGCAAGAAGAAAGTGATGGAACGAGCCATGCGCCGCTGCGCGCCTTCGTCAGGTGCGTACCCTTGGCTTGTGTATAGCCGTGGAAGAGGGTTAAGAAATCAGACTTTCTTCACCATATCCGAGCCCAACAATAATTGCGTTCGGTCTATTCCAGAGCTGCGCAACAGATATGTCTGGAATTGTTGCCATGGTTGGGTAATTCTCAGCGATGATGCAGACGATCAGTTCCACCTTTGGAACCCTGTCACGTTCAAGTCTGTCCGTCTACCTCAGCTGGAACTCAATTCTAAAAGTCGAATCAATGGCTGCATTTTGTCATCGCCGCCTGGCAACCCTCGTAGCACGATTCTGTTATTGGACCGCGGCGTCCAGAGTATTTGGTTCTGTTGTCTTGAAGATAAACAGTGGATTCAGAAACGGTACAGTATGGAAATCAAGGGCTTAAGCAAGGATGATGATGGTGATTATCTTAAAGGGCCTGTTTGCTGCGATGGTAAATTATATGCCACAACAACGAGAAGTCAACTAGTACTGATTGAACTGATCAAACCCAACGGCCTTGTCATAACATCGTTGAGGAATCAGTTGTCTTTCCCGAATGTGAAACTCGGACCCCTCGTCAGCAGGGGTTTGGTTGAATCCCGTGGGGAGCTTTTCTGCATAGTTGTTGTCTATGCTGGAATAAACCACTCAGAAGCCATTGCTATTGAGATTTTCAGATTGGACTTCCCCTCTATGGCTTGGAACAGAGTAGATAGTGTCAAAGATAGTCTTTTTCTTGGATGGTCGGAGTTCCTACTCATGCTCTGCTAGTTATTGCTCAGAAGCACTGGGGAATCGAGTATACTTCGTTCTTTCTAAGGATAAAAGCTTGTATTCGTACAATATTGAAGATAGAAGTATCTTGGTCTCTCTGCCTTGTCAAAATTTACCAACACCATGGAAGCAACCCATTTGGTTAATGCCAGACATCAGGTAACACACACCACTTGTTGTTCTTAAACTCAAATATAGTACGTAGTATTCTTATCTCAAGTTTGATTTTCTTAATGAATAAATCTTCGCATACTATATAGGATTTTTTTTTCTTTAATTTTGCATGTTTTCCCGTTAGGAAGTTCTGACAAATTAATTGTTGTTTTTGTGTGGCATGTCTGTGTGCACTTCAAAATTATGCTGGCTAAATATGAGTAATGTTCCAAAAGTTTAATCGTATCACAAACCTTGTTATTTTGTTAACCTAATAGACTTGGGTTTTCGTGTTTTTCCAAAATTAATTTTACTTCTTTCTTTTTTTGTAGATACTTAATATTCAGGGTTGAGATATGTATAAAAAAAAATGTTACCTTACTAGAAGTTTAATAATTAATACTATTTGTTTTGTTTTCGTTGACTGCTCAATTTTTAATTGTGATTCAAGTCAATGACGGAGCCATATAATGGCTAAGATGAGCTATAGCTTGGGTAAAATTTCAGCCCAAATTTTTTTTTTAGTAATAATAATATATGATATTTTAATGTAATCATGTATAAGTCAGTGTAATATTTTGCCCACGACTCAGATATATTTAAAAATTAAAAATAAATTAGTAGTTCGAAACCGTCCTCCCCCCCCCAAAAAAAAAAAACCAAGGCAAAGATTAAGAGTGCATAACTGAATAAAACTTCATAATTTTTATACTTTTTCAATTTTATGTTTTTGCACTCTTTCTCTCTCTTTATAGATATATATCTCTCAAATTGCAGTGGTTTTGTTTGCAATTTTAGACGTAGTTTTAATTTTTGTTTTCCAAGTTAACGAGTTACTAATCTTTGTATGTTTATTATGTATATTTAAATGTTACTTTTTCATACTTTGCTTTGTTTTTGTTGGTTGCTTAATCCTTAACTGTGATTCAAGTTTAATTTGTTTGCACTTACGCAATTACCTGCGCATTTGGTATTTCATTACTTATTTTTGTTTAAAATTTTAGTTGAGGATGAGTATATCTTTTTATTTTTTATAAGTTGGTCTAAATGTGATGTTGGCAGTGATGCATTGATCAATGCACCAAGAGAAGAAGGCAGTAAGGAGAGAGGAGAAGTCCAAGAGGAAGAACGAGACTCAGATGGAACCATAGAGATAGGAGGAGGAGGAGAAGAAGAAGAGGAGAAAAACACGGGGAACAGAGAATGGGATGGAACACATTTTGTTGACCTTCCGTTGGACGTTCTAAAATCATTGTCTGATCGACTTATTCTGGTGGATTACATGAACTTCCGTACATTATGCATAACTTGTCGACTAGTAGCACCACCAATCAAATGGAGAACTGCAATGTCTGGTTCGGTTTGTTATTCTTTGACACCATGGTTGGTGACTATCGAAAGAAAAGGGATTTGTAGTTTAGTTGACCCGAAGCATGGAAACACATACTTTGTTCATATTTCCGAGTCATTGCAAGATGCTACACTGTGCGTTTGCAAAGATGGTTGGTTAATGATGTGCAAGCGTGAACATCTTGATCAACTTTGCATATTCTTCTTTAATCCATTTACCAAGGAAATCATACAATATCCAGACTTACCTTATGTGACCTTGGAATTCTCACGCTTTTGCTTCTCATCGGTGCCAACTTCTTCAAATTGTGTTGTCGTTGTGGCTACAGTTTGGCCATTGAACATTGATGTATACATGTGTCGTTCAAGGGAAGAGGGGTGGCATTCTTTTTCCTTGGAAAGTGATTCACGTCTTGAGTTAAGTTACAACGTTCCTATCTCTATTAACAGTTCTTTTTATTTTTTGGGCGAAAATGGAAAGATTGGAATTTTGAGATTTAAAGACGAAGATGAATGTAGTTGGGAAGTTAAAAATATTCAGAAGCCTTGTAATTCATTCAACCAGAACTTCTTGACCGAGTGTAATGAAGAGCTTATATCAGTGTTTGTTGGTACATGCGGAAAAGGGATAAAAGTTTTCAAATTGAATACTTTTACAATGGTTTGGGACAGAGTAAAGAGTTTGGGAAATTATACGTTATATCTTAGCCGCTCATCAGTTTTATCAATAGTGGAAAAAACTCCTGATATGGCAAATAAAATTTACTTTTCGAGATTTCGTGAACAACAGTACTTAGTCTCATACTCTCTTAGCAGCTGTGAGTATCAATCTTCAAGTAATAAGAATTCATTTCATGATTTCTATGGCACAAAGGAGCCACTAATGTGTGGTTGGATTGAACCTAGGTGGCCTTAATTACTACCCTAAATAGTTCCAAGAAATGTATAGATACAAATTATATATATTTAAGTAGAATTTCCCCCCCCCCCTTTTTTTCAATTGTTCTTTGTTTTCATCATGTTGGTGGTGACAGAGAATGCTTTTATGGATTATCTCTGTTGTTTTCCTGGAAATTAATTTTTCTTTCTTTTAGTGCTCCTGTTTTTCCTGCTCCTTGCTAAACTATTTCTTTGCAATCCTTTGATTTGATAACACAAGTTTGATCAGCTGTTGGTTTGTTTGGAAATTCTTGGTTGCTATTTGGTACAAGTTGTTCTCGCAGATGAAAAAGATTTTTGCAAATTAAAATAATCCTCCTAATTTTACTTGGTGCAATATTACTAGCTCAAGAAAGAAATGTTGATTATCTGCAGCCTAACCTAAAAGCAAAAGGCTAATAGTCACTTCCCTACTTGTTTTTCAGTTATTGCTTTTGTTATTTGAAGTAAGAATTCAACTTAAAACTAGTACACGTAAATAAATTAATGCATACCAGAAAATAACAATGCATATATATAAAATTAAAAGACCGCACTCACTATTAGATATATATTTATATATAGTGACAGACTACTTGCATTCTTTTAGTCTCGCATTCTTTTAGTCTCTTCTCACGTCATTCACCTGTCACACGACGAGTATTTGATATAATTTAAAAAAATAAAAGTAATTAATTTAGTATTAAAACACAAATTACTTTGTAAGTTTTGATATATAAATTTAATTATTGTAAAAAAAAATGAGACTATTGGGTCAATTGAAATGCTTGCTCTCAACTTTGTTAAAGAACAGCAAAGGTAGTAAATGTCGTCACTAACTCCAAATGGTACACGATTATTTTATTTACTTCTCTGTTTAAAATGCAAACTTTTTTAATTGAATATAGAAAGATTTACTTGTGAAGTATTTTAAACCATGCATAGCTTTACTTTTATGATTTCCTCAGTTGAAAAAATGGTTGATTGTTATAATTTGCCTCTGTTTCCCTGGGAATATTATCAATCTGTCTGTTGAATATGTAGGTAGGATCTATAAACATGTCTGAATATTCAAATGAAACAAATTGCTGATAGTTTTAGCATATTTTTGCTGTCAAATTCTTCTATTGGCATTGTGTGCACATAAACCATTCACTGTTGGGAGCATTAGCTAAGTTGAACTGGTTATGGAGCTTTTCAAGCCTGGCTTGGTTATAGTGAGTTGAGCTTGATCTAATCTCAATTACAGTAGGTTTTCCATGACGTGTGCTGGAGTTAAATTTGTTCACAAATTAGCTGAGCTTGCCAAAAATCCCTCATTAACTAAGAATTTTTAATCCCTAACTGTTTTTAATGCAAACTAGTGATTACAAAATGACGACATATTTGAAGCGTTTACACAAATTTTCGCTACAAAGTTCCCCCAACAGCGTGGTTGTTTAAATAATACCTAAATAACTTTATTGTATGCCATTCTTTAACATGCTGAATCCTACCCACTCTCAACTGTCATGGGGTTGGGCTATTCCCCCATCACCCCCCCCCCCCCGGGAAAAAAAAATCATCGTCATTTACAGACTTCTATGCATACATTTTCCTCCGATACACTGTAGGTTGGGTAACATCGCTTGGACTTGCTGGAGGCAATGCTTTTGGATGGCCTTGTGTCTTGTTTTGTCATTTTTTGAATCATTATTTTCCAGATATTAATGTTTTTTTTCTATTTCTAGTTTTGGTGCATAGGTATCGTTCATGACCATCTATTCATTTTGTTCTGCTTCATTTTCAGAAAAGGAGTTACACCGACACAGCGAACTTCACATTGCGATGCGGGGTTTGCCAGATTGGAGTAATCGGCTAGAAGGTTCTCTCCCTCATCAATGCAATTAATATGCTATCCTCATATTGCTCTGTATTCTCCCGCATCAATGCAACTAGCTCAGTGTTTTTGGGGCTCGAATTTCATGTTGGATGTTGTTCCTATGTGAAAAATTGCAGGAAGCCATGGAGCATGCCCAAGCAACAGGACATGTCAATTTTCAAGAGTACAGATGATTGAAACAAAACAGTAATAGAGAACGGAAAGCTTCTTTCAGTGAGTTTGTTCAGACTTTGTTGATTCCAATGGTCCTTAGTCAATAAGTTATCCCATTGGATAGTTGAAGTGGGACCATCGAACTAGTGTAGTTTATTTGGCGAAAAATTGTTATTGTACCATAACAAGAAAAGCTTCCCTTGTGAGTTGGTGGGAGAATTTCAAAATAGTGTTAGTGTTGGGTTAAGACTTGAATATTTCATTCTCCTTTATTGAGTTTTGTTGAGGTTTGGTTTGGTAAGGAGTACTTTTCCCTACTAGTGCTTTTTTTTTTTGTTTTTTTTTGGGGGGGGGGGGTCTAGAATGACCAAAATTACATTTTTTTTATATTTTAAACTTCTTTTGGGAAGGTTAAGGTTAAGGTTAGGATGAGATTGGAGCACATAGTTCTCAGTTCTCAATGAATTATAATTTTGGACGGATGGATGAATGTGATGGTTTTGGGCAGAATATGAAAAATTGAATTAAAATCTGGCCATTTGTTTTCAAGAGGGATAATCTCAATTATTAATTTTTTGGTATATTTTCTTAAAATTGAATTTTGCCTATTCAATTAGAGGTAAAACAAATCTAAGGATTGAAATTATTTTAAATTTATAAAATAATAGGATAAATTATAAAAATCACCCGTACAATTTCTTCAATCGCACTTTGCTCTTATTAATTTCAATTGTGTCAGTAAAAACTCTCCACTTTTAGTTAATTAGTAATGCGGTTTGTTTTTCTTATGTGTAATGCAGTTCTTCTGTTTATTGCACCGGTAATTGCAATTTTTAGGGTGAGAATAAAATTGCCATCTCTTTACAAATTATTTCTCTAATTTTTTTTTTACTATTCATTTTTTCGGTGACTTTTCCAATGTCGTCCGGCCCTTTTCCAATGTCGTTTGGCTCTTTCCAGCGACACCACCGAACTTATACTCGTCGACTTTTCTCCTTCAATCTTGGGTGGTTGGGTTTGATTTTTCGATGATCTAGCAGCCATTATGGCTACTGAAGAACCCTTAGATTTGTTGCTTAACATTCTGGATGATGTGGATGTAATTTCTAGCCATGTTTTGACTGTTTCTGATCATCCTATGATGAGTTTTGGCACCCTCCTATGTGAACATTGGTTTGACCGCTCTTCTTTTTCAGTTGTAACTCAAGTGAATCTTAACTGCATTCATGCAGCCGGTAAAAAAACAAAGGTTCTTCTTGGATTGGTTTATGCCAATTCGTTGATTTGCGAATTTCTGAGTAGATTTGGCCCTAAAAAGCCCTCCAATCAACTTTCAAAGCTCTAGCCTTATTCCTCCCTTTTTTGACGGTTTTGGCGACTCTAGTTACCTTTACTCAGACAATCGGTCTATCTTTCGGTGCTAGCGCAATGTTGCCATGGCTGTCAACGCTAGCACTCCCATTGCAACCTCATAGTTCCTCAGCTGCCATCTTTTTTCCCTCAAATCCTAATCCCATCAGGAAATGATAATTTTATTCTCGCGCTAACGGTTATAATTAACAGACAGCAGACGTAAAGACTACATTGTTGCTTGACTGGAAATTTGGGGATTTCACTATCACAATTGAAATTAGTGGGATCAAAGTGAGACCGAGAGTAATGTATAGGGAGTGATTTTGTACGTTACCCAAAATAATATTGACAAAAATTTACGATAAAGTGAATAAATTTAAAGGTTGAAAATATTTAAATTAAAAAATTTTGACTTCCACTATTAGATAGATGATACAATGTATAAAGCTGTAGATATTTAAACTTTTAAGTTTTGTGTACATTAAAAATTAAAATTTTAATTTAAATGTTTACTTTTAAGAAATTTTTAAAGAAAATTAAATTCTAAATATAATTTTTTTAATAAAAAATCTTAGTTGACTTTGTTTATTAAGTATTCATACATTATATAATAAATGTGTTAAATTTTATTAATTATTACAAATATTATCATATTTTAAAAAATAATAATTTAAAATTTTTTTATAAAAATATTTAAAAAAATATAAAAAAGAATGAGAGAGTATGTTTATATATGAAATGATCAAAACTGAATTACTTGAAACTGAATATACCAAAATAATTCAATTCGGTTCCAGTTAAATTTATTTTTATAAATTTATTATTATTTTATTTGTAAAATCATATTATATATATATTAGATTATTTTATATTTCTTTATAAAATTTTAAAAATTAGGAAAATTTTTAAATAGTGTTTAAAATATTTTAGAGTATTATAATTATTATAAATTATAATATTCTAGAACCATTGAGAGCTTATAGAAAATGTATGGAATAATAGTAGTTATTACAAATATCATAGATATTTTAATAGATGTTTTTAAGGGTAAAAACTCCAACGTTGGATCAAATCAATCTCCATCATCTATTAAGAAAATGAACGAATATAAATACGATAGATTTTGTCTATTTGTATGAAATACATTCAAAGCATTTAAGTGAATTAACCAAAAAAAAAAAGAAGTTAAGAATTAAAAAAAGTCATGTTAGTTCTTATAATTAGAAAATGACATGGAGTTAAGAAATATATTTATTTTTCTTATGAATTTAATAATGTAATTTTTATATTAAACTCAATTTTGGATGGGTAATTTGATTCGAACATTCATTTATTTGCCAATAGGAAAATTTGATTTATTTGCCTCTAGTTTAACAAGATTAGGTACCTTAACTAATGTAGATGGATTAAGAAAATAATCAAATCAACACTAAAGAATCAATAGTGTGACAGAATTAGAAAACTCAATCAGAAGTGTGAATGAATTAGTAAATAAATTTGTCTCTCAATAGTCATTAGTTAATAGTCATTAGTTTGACTCAAGGCACTAGAGGTTTTACCTGATTAAATTTACTAGTAACACCACCAATCAAATAGAGAATTGCAATGTCGGGTTTAGTTTGTTACTCTTTGACACCAGGGATGGTGACTATTGAAAGAAAAGGGATTTGCAGTTTAATTGATCCAAAGGATGGAAACAAATACTTTGTTCATATTCCCGAACCATTGCAAGATGCTAAACTCTGTGTTTACAAAGATGGTTAATGATGTGCAAGTATAAACAATTTGAACAGCTTTGCATATTCTTCTTTAATCCATTTACCAAGGAAATCATACAATATCCAGACTTACCTTATGTAACCTTGGATTTCTCACGCTGTTGCTTCTCATTAGCGCCAACTTCTTCAAATTGTGTTGTCGTTGTGGCTGCAATTTGGTCATTGGACATTTAGGTATACATATGTCGTTCAAGGGAAGAGGGGTGGCATCCCTTTTCCCCGGAAAGTGATTCGCATCTTGGATTAAGGTACGATGTTCCTATCTCTATTAACAATTCTTTTTACTTTTTTGGCCCAAATGGAAAGATTGGAATTGTGAGATTCGAAGATGAAGATGATTGTAGTCGGGAAGTTAAAAATATTCAGAAACCTTGTAATTCATTCAATCAGAACTTCTTAACCAAGTGTAATAGAGAGCTCATATCAATATTTGTCAGTATACCCAGAAAAGGGATAAAAGTTTTCAAATTAAATACTTCTACAATGATTTGGGACAGAGTGAAGGGTTTGGAAAACTATACGCTGTATCTTAGTCATTCATCAGTCTTATCAACAGTGGAAAAAACTCCCAAGGTGGTAGATAAAATATGCCTTTCCAGATTTTGTGGACAGCAGTGCTTAGTCTCATACACTTAGCAGCAGGAAGTATCAGTTTTCAAGTAATAAGGATTCATTTCAAGATTTCCATGGCAAAAGGGAGCCACTAATGTGTGGTTGGATTGAACCTAGGTGGTCTTAGTTACTATCCAAATTTAATGAAAATTTGAAGCAGGATAATTTCCTGATAATTCTCTATAGGTAGCATATAGAAATAAAATACCCCGTTAGATATTTGTGTAACAATTTCGATTTTGGGGTTTGTATACTTATAATTGCTATTATAATTGAAATTGAGAAGGTATTTTTTTTGAAAAGAATCCACATTGATTATGGTTCCAAGAGATGTATAGATACAAATTATATATATTCAAGTAGAATGTTCTTTTTCTTCTTTATTTTATTTTATTTTATTTTATTTTTATTTTTAATTGCTTCTTTGTTTTCATCATGTTGTTAGTTATAGAGCAGTTTTTAGTAACATATATGGATTATCTCTATTGTATTCCTAGAAATTATATTTTCTTTGTTTTAGTTCTTTTATTTTTTTCTGCTCCTTGCTAAACTATTTCTTTGCAATCCTTTGATTTGATAACAAGTTTGATCAGCTGTTGGTTTGTTTGGAAATTCTTGGTTGCTATTTGGTACAAGTTTTTCTTGCAGATGAAAAAGATTTTTGCAAATTAAAACAATCCTCCTAATCTTATTTGGTGCAATATTACTAGCTCTTAAAAAAAGAAAAGGGGGTGATTATTTGTAGCCTAACCTAAAAGCAAAGGGCTAATAGTCAATTCCCCACTTGTTTTTCAAGTATTGTGACCGCTACTAGATTGTGCGTCTATTTTACCCCCAAGTGGAAGGATGTGCGGTGTAGTTTTAACTCGGTGAGACTGAGGTCGAATTCACAAGGAGCCTATGTTATTCAGTTTCTAGGTTATAATGGGAAGTTAGAATTTAAATGTAAACAAAGTTTGATATTCAATTAAAACTAAATTCTAGGGTTTTACAAATTTAAAATTTAAACTAAAAAGCAAATTAATAACTACTTAAAGGAATTCAGCAAATGAAATTTTGCTTTTGGGTTTTAAAGAAATTAAATATTAATTAAATGAATTCAATTTAATTTTAAAGTGCAAGAAAATAATCTACTCTAAAATTTCAAAGAAAGCAATTCAATCAACTCAAAAATCGAATTAAATAACAATCACAATATTAAAGTCGTTCTTGATCTAACTTTCAATTCTGGATAGTTTACTACTTCATTATGGGATGTGTTTTAAACTACAATCTATGGTTTACTTGAAAGGAACGATAGATTGGAAAGATGTCTTCGTTAAGGTTTACAAATTTCCTAATACCCAGTTTTAAAATCTCGTTTAGGATGATAAAATCGGATTAATTTTCAATGAAAACATTTGGGTTCAAATCTAATTTAGGATTTGTTTAAAAATATTAAGAAAGTTTTAATCGAAAACCTTTACCAGTGATTATAGAGAATGTAGTCAAAGGTTTTCATTTTCAAAAGCTTTTGAAACAAACAGAATCAGATTTGAGTTCAAATCCTAATTTTAATTCGTCCAAAAATATTTAACAAATTTGAATTAAAAACCTTTACCAGTGATTGTAGAGAATATAATTAAATATTTTTGTTTTCAAAGGCTTTTGAAACAAATTAATATGAATTTGAAAATCATAGATCCTTACGCATAGGTTTTCGCAAACCATGCGAAAAGTCTACGCATATCCCATAGATCGTCTTAAACTACGCTTCCTTGATTTGTTGAATCAAGAATTAGGGTTTTAAGCTAACATGACTTTAAACAAAACAAAATCAACCAACGAACACAAATTCAAAGGATCTACTAAATAAAACGAATAAATCATATTATTAAATAAAGAAACAAAATACAACGTACCCTGAAATTAACTCGAAAACTGGAGTATTGAATAACTACTACTGTACGAAAACTACGAAGGCTTCAAAAATACGTAGAAACATCCCACGCACAATAAAGTCCTCTCAAAACTCTCTAAAACCCTCAACAATATGTAGAAAAGCAAAAGTTTTTCCCCCCTCTGGTTCGATCCTGTAACAAGGTTTATAAAAGGGTTATAAAGAAACCCTAAAAGATGAGATTTAAAAGTCGCGTGCCCGATGACTATAGTCCGGACCATCTAAGTGGGGGTCTGGACAATAGAATCATGGATCTTCAACTTTTGCTTCCTCCTCCATGCTGGGTCTTTGGGTTGGTCGGAACCATCCTAGGTGGGGTCTGAACCATAGCTTTTTCTTCATATTCTAGGTTATTTTCATCGCTATAAATCTCACTTATCTTGCCATTTGCCCTGCAATTAAGAAAATAAAGACTATAAGTAATAAAATAATGATAAAATTTCAAGATTAACTACTTAAATGCATCAATGTGTATCAAAATGTGAAATTTGTAATTACACTTTTCAAGTGTAATCATATTGCTTTTGTCACTTGATGTAAGAATTCAACTTGAAACTAGTATATGTAGATAAATTAATGCATATCAAAAAAGAATAATGCATATATATAAAATTAAAAGACCATGCTCACTACTAGAGATACATGTATTGACAAACTACTTGCACTCTTTTAGTCTCTTCTCACGTGTCATGCCCTAGTATTCGATATAATTTTTTAAAAAATTTAAACGTAATTAGTTTAGTATTAAGACAAATATTATTTTATGAGTATTGATATAAATTTAATTATTATAAGAAAAAAAATATCATGAAGATAAATTTAGATTTAAAGAGCCAAAATCTGTAAAAGTATAAAATATTCTACCTCATATTTTGTTGTGTTTTGTAAATTGAATTAGTTTTTTTTTTTTTTTTTTTTTTTTTGTGGATGCAAATTCACATATATGACTAATTAAAATATGTTAAAATTATTATTATTATTTTGTGGCTTTATCTCTACTATATTCATATCCTAACTTTTTCAAAATTTATGTATCCACATCGTATCAATAACCTTTATTCATATCCACACTCTTAGCTTAAATGCCTTACAACCCATAATATCTTATGGCTTCCCCTTATTCTCTAATTAAATAATTGTCAATTTTTATCTCAATCTCCTTCTCCTCCGCTACTTGTTGAAAAAACAAAAGACAAGAAAAATAGAGTTCGAGAGAGGATATAAATTCTACGTCTTGTTATATATTATAAAGATTAATAAAAGGCATGTAAATAGGCTTATAATGAGATGTATGTATAATAATGATCTACGTACCAAAATAAACCTAACTACCTACTAAAACCTAAAATATAAAATATTAGATATATGCAAAAAGAATATTTCATAACCTAATATAGAATATTCTAACATCCTCTCTTAAACTCAAGGTGGTAGAAACAAAAAAATTCTAAAAATAGCTGAACCGAATAGCAGAACAACCCGTAAATATAGAATCTGGAATTGTGTAGCTACTAACGGCGATGAAGTTTTGACGGTGAGTCACTGAAGAAATTTCATTGGCACTGGTGAAATTTCATTCCCACTGGTACTGATTATTTTCCAGATTGGAGATTAAAAAATAACCAAATAGGATATATGGTGTGCGAAGATGGAAAAAGAAAGACAAAACTGTAAAACATTGAAAGAAAAACAGTAGTAACTTACTTTCCAGAGTTTATGGCCAATAAGAAAAACTAATATATGTTGGTGTATTGTAGTTGGTTTTGTCAAGAATAGTACTGTTAATAGGACAAATAATATCATGTTAAGATGCCATCCCAAATAAAAAATGTATTGAGACGATAAAATACGAAAAAACAGATGTTAGAATCGAAATCAAAAGGGTCATAAAATAAAACCTTAAAAACTAGTTCAGAATACAAAAGAAAAAAGCAGAGCTCTGAAGAGGAAAAAAACACTAGAGAAGAAAATAATGAAAAGATTAGGATACTAAATTTAGGTTTTCCTTTATAATACCTGATTTCCTTTTTCTTCTTTCTAATTTATGCCTATATATATAGGTTCATACAATGTACATAATCATTCAATTCAACAGAATACAATTCTTTTTTTAATTATTTCTCTGTTCTTTATTTCTTTATGGTATCAGAGCTATCAAACTTTGATACTTGATTTTTTCTACGCTAGTGGTCTATTTTCTTGCCAGTTCTAATTCTTTATTTATCTGGAAGTAAAATTTGTCTTGAATTTTTTTTTTTTTTTGTCTTCTCCAACCATCGGAAATCAAGATAAAGTTATACCCAAAGCTACGCCTCCTTTGGACGATCACGATGTTCAAATTTTTTTATGAAATACATCTCCATGCGCCTTCACATGTGGCCTGAACGTTGCTATCTCTGGCCTCAAGCCGGTTTCTCCTTCCCGGCTTCCATGCAGTTTCATTCAATCTAGCTTTTAGCCAGTTCAGCTAGATTGGTTCATAGGGTTTTTGACCTTTCTAATCGTGATTTTGCCCTTTGTTTCTGTTGATTATGCTGTTTCAGTACACTTTATTCTTTGCAATGAGTTCCCAAGACGATATTACTCGTCCTATTGAGACTGTTCTTGACGGCACAAACTACAACGTTTGGCCCCAATAGATGTTTTTAATTGGTAGGAAACTCCAAAGGTATGTCACTGGAGAGCGAACCAAACCAAAAAAGGGCGGGAAAGAATCACAGGAAGATTTGACAATGTCTTGAGGATTGGGAAAGCATTCACTGCAAGATTATCTCCTGGTTCATTAATACATTATGCTCCTCTATCCAAAGTCTTCTCCCCCAATTTTGGATTGCTTGCACTGAAGTGCATTCTCAGATGCTAATTGAGCTGGTGACCCCACGAATCAGCAATCTACTACTAATTACTATTTTTTACTTGGCTCATCAGTTATTTCATGGCGTAGTAGAAAAACAACTCCAGCACTGAAGCTGAATTTAGGGCACCGACTAATACTACTCCTGAACTACTTTGGCTTCGCTAGCTCTTTACTGATGTTGGTCTTTCTTTCACTAGTGGCACTTCTTGTATTGTGATAATACTAGTGCTACTTAAATAGTCCATAATGATATGTTTCATAAGTGTATTAAACACATTGAGATTGATTGTCATTTCATTTGACATCATTTCAATCAGGGCACTCTTCAGTTACAACATGGTTTCTCTGCCATGTTTCCTCTCCCGATCAGCTTACTGATATCTTCACAAAATCCTATCCACTTGCTCGGTAACGCTAATTAGTTTCCAGACGCAAGTTGCCGTCTTCATTGTCATCATGAATTTGAGGGGTTGTTACGATATGTATATATTATAGAATATTCTTATGCAAAGATTAGGATACTAAATTTAGGTTTTCCTTTTCTATAGCTGATTTCTTTTTTTCTTTTCTAATTAATGCCAATATGTATAGGCTTATACGATGTACATAATTATTCAATTCAATAGAATACAATTATTCTTTTAATTATTTCTCTGTTCTTTATTTCTTCACTCATTTCTTCTCTAATTGTCTATCCTTTTCTTTGCCCAAATAATTCGATGGGGGTAGTTACTGAACCATGCCACATAGTTCCAGCAACAACAAAAGCTGCAAAAAAGACAACTATGATACTACTAGATTTCATATTTCTATATGTGAAAAGAAGTATAAATATCTCCATATACCAAGTGCTCGCTAATGAGTACTGCATCTTCAAAATTGTAACCTTCCCATGGCATATAAGCCACTAATACATTTTTCCTCGAAGCGAGTTTGCCACCAACTATAGCAGCATCGTCTGCTAAAATTTGTCCTTTTTTAATGCATCTACCCCGCCAAACCTAAGGGTTTTGATGCATAGAAGTATTTTTATTAGAACGTTGATACATAACTAATGGAATGCTTAGAGTAACAAAAATGTATTCTCTTTGAAAAGCAAATTTGTCCCATCTACTAGGGCTTGAAGAATTCCCAAAGGTCCAGTGAATTCGAGGCCAATACGTTGTTGTATCCCTGTAGATATTTCTCTTTCCAACCAAACAATTACTAGTACACCTACTGTGATTCCGAATACAAAAGTCATACCTGTGCTTTTATCTTTGCTCTTGGTATCTTTGATTAGTTTGATGCCTATTCTCCTAAACTAAAGAAATACTAATGGTTTGATACATAATAAATTGTCCATTATTTTTTACAAACAGACGAAGGGGTTCTATAATCAATATCTCCCTTTTCATCAATTCTGTAAGAGGTAAATTATTTTCTTTTTGATTTTGATTCTTTAATTCAAAAGAATTTTTTTTTTTTTTTTTATTCGATGGTAGAATCCCTTGTTGCTTTCTATTGATGTTTTTATTTTTACTAGCATTTTCATTTATATTCAAATTTAAAAAAAAAAGTAATTTACTTGGTATAAACCACGGTTTCATTTTATATGCATTATAAAGTAGTATAAATTTTGGGAAGAACCAAAGTTCTAGATTCGATATGGGACGACTTAGTATTTCTTCGTTCTTTCCCATCCAATCTGTACCAAATTGAGGCAAACTCTGAATACTAGATATAATGTCAAACAGGGGTCAAAGTCGGCCAGTGAGATGATGGGGGATAAGTTTCATCGTCGAGAGAGAAACAACCCGGATCACCATCTTAAGGTGATTTAGATTTATCACGTCTATCCAAGAGTTTCAATGTTTGAATTGAGGGTTTATGTTGCAAGATTTATCTGATCTTATCAATTGTTAGAATTTATTGGGTACTTTTCGAAATATTTGAAATACGGAAAAGAAATACCATTCAGGTAATATTTCCAAAGGGTTGCAAATGGATCTACTGGTTCACCAATCATTGATGGTTCTAGAACTGCTAAACCTAGGATCTAGAGTAATAACAAAAAAGATTATGAGATTAGAGAATTGTAAAATAAAAAAAAAAAAGGGAAAGAGATCTAAAAGATCTTTTTCCTAAAATTCCTATTTGGTCTACTTATATCATACCTCTCCCCAGTGAAGATTCTATTTATATTGTTCAGTGAATCCTTAAATATTAGGAGTCATTGTGGAAAAAAAATGATTTGTTGAGATGGAAATAAAGATATCAAATTTCTACCAAGAAAATTGGAAGTTCCAACCAATAAGAATCCTAATCAACCTAAGAAAAGGATAAAGGCCCAGCAAAAATTATTGGTGCTTCGAATTTTTTGATGATTCGAATCTTCTAGCATTATAACTTGGTTTATTAGGACTAACCAAAAGAATTGACGACGGAGCCGTATGAGTTAGGAAACTCTCAAGTACGGTTCTAAGGGAAGGAATTTACCGGCCTATTCCGATCGGGGAGAACAAGCCATTCAACAGGGAGATTCTGAAATTGCAGAGGCTGGGTTCGATCAAGCTATATTGCAGGCTGCAACTCGCCTACATGAAGCTGGAATCGCTAGTAATCACCAGTTAGCCATACAGCAGTGAATTCGTTCCCGGGCCTTGTACACACCACCCTAATCAGTAAAAATTAAGAAATCAATTTGGAGATGAAGAGAATATGTGGGAAGATAGGGAAGATGATGAACTGACACAGTTCAAAAATTTTTGCACATGCATTGTTTGCCTTTGTCCCTTGTGAACAATAAGTCCTGATACCTTAGGATATTGAAGAAACATGTACATCGAAAATAGAAAGTGAAAATTCCAAACCCACACAATCACACACTCGTGGAAGAGAACGTAAAATTTTACGTACCATTTGTATTCTGGAATTGGTTCTCCAAGGTTGTGGCAGGAATTAACAATGTGACTAAGCCGGACATAAAAATCATCAAACCTTTCGTCTTCATTCATCCTTAGTCCCTCAAACTCAGAAGTGAGTTTTTGAAGCTTGCTGGTTTTGACTTGTTCGTTCCCTTCATGTGTACTTTGCAGAATTAACCACGCTTTTCGGGCACTCGTACAACTTGAGATGCGACAGAATTCATTAGGGCAAACTAGAAAATATGGCACTCAAGGCTTTGAAGTTCCACTCCGAACTCTCTTGCTCAGTTTTAGTCCACGTCTGAATTGACTTTTGTTTGATTCTTCCGTCAACTTCATGGGTCGGTTCTTCCCATCCTTTAACTATTGACATCCAGACTTTGTAATTAATTCCCAAAAGAAAAGCTTGCATTCGTACCTTCCAATATGAATAGTTTGAGCCGTCAAATCAAGGGGGTCTGGTGCTTGAACCTCCTTCGCGCGGTGGATCCATTGGTTTGGATGAAGATCTTCACTCGAGAACTTAGAGTGACCCGCTCTGATACCAATTGAAAATTCCAAACCCACACAATCACACACACAATGAAAGTAATCACACAAGAGAATAACGAGGAAACCCTATCACAGGGAGAAAAACCTCTATTTACAATCCCACTATCAACGGGTTACAAGACTCTACTCAGACTCTCTACGAATCACTCGCACGAATCCTTTCGTCACTCTTGCTCGAATCACTCGATAAACCCTACAAGTAGGCTTTCTGCCTCACACAGAAAGTGAAAAGAAAATACAAGACGAATTTAGAGAAAGAACATGAAAGCTCTCAATACTCAAAGACTCTTTCTCTAGGTCCCTATAATATGTTCTCCCACCTCTGCCAATTACAGAGTTGGTTTCACATATATATAGGATTACAAAGTTGCCCTAGTTTGGCAAAATAGGAAATTGAATCCGAACAAAATATTCATAGCTCGATCCCTCGCGCTCCCATCCTCCAGCCTGCGACCTGCACTGGAATTTTTACGCTCTAGGAAATAATACTGGCGCAGCCTCGCTCTCCCATCCTCTTGCCTGTGGACCTCACTGGAATTTCTGGGACACCTTGGCGCACCCGCGCGCTCCCTGCGTGCTGCCTGCGTGCTTGAAGCGCACCACGCGCTCCCCGCGCCGTGCCTGCGAGGTACACTGGAATTTCATTCATATTCCAGAAAGCTGCGTCTGAATTCCATTAGGTTTTGTAATCCTTCACACCAATTAGAATTCTTCAAAATCTTGGTCAACTTGATTCATTTTATCTCCTTAATTGTTTAGAATTCTTTAAATCTTCAATTTGCATCACTTTAGGAAACTTGAATAGCATTTCTAATTTAACTAAGATTTTGATTGGATTTGCCACAAGACTTTACAGAAAGAAAGAAAGAAAAAGAAAAGAAGAAAAAGATATGACGGAGGAATGTACCTTACACGAATACTTGGACCAGAGATTGAACAAAGACTCTGCATCAAATCCATTGCTTCTGGACTATGCGTTCTGCCACTGTGATGATCAACAAATGGTAATCCAACGTGACTGGTTCTATACTGTAAGGAAGAAAAACTGGTAAGCAAAACTATCATTTTCCATAACTGTTATGACATATGAAAATCTAAATCTTCCAAAGTTAACCGCATTGGCCCTGAAATCAATCATGCCCACTGATCAAGACATAACACAGGCGCCGAAATCTTATTAATCAAACCACAACTTTCGATGCACTATAAAATATAACAATAGTATTGATCATGTTAACTTGGAAAAAAAAAATTCAAATGCTTAAGAAATCTCTGTGTTAGATAATTCAATAGAATGAAAAAGACAAATGATTATTGAGGCCAAGAGTGGGAATTTGAACAGTTCAAAAGAATCTTTCAGAGTTCAAAAAACCAGTGGACTGAATGTGGGTACAGGAACTGTGATAAAGACCTAATTCTTGTTTGGTGATAAAGAAAATAAAGAGAAAATGGATGAAAATCAAGACAATTGGGTTTGATTCGAGAGTAACTCTTCTATCCCAATTGAGAAACTAATCTCAGAATATTCTCTTTCATACTTTTCTATTATATTTCAATAGCTATTTATACTAGATTTTATAACTAATTTCTCTATTACAATGTTAAACTAACTTTGATAACTGGGTACATAACAACTCCCATCAAGGTGAAGAGCTAGCTTTTCCAACATATAGCATGGGAGTTTCCCCATTTACCAAGAGCATTCTAAGTTGCAGCCTCTTCCCACGAAGAAGGTTGTAAATTTCAAGAAATGGTTTTGAGCAAGAAGAATGCGCACACTGCGGTAAGGTTGAAAACTTCTGAACTAAGATGTTTGCATCACTCCTCAAATTACTAAACCAAGATGAAAATGGAGTTTATTCATCTGCTTGGTCAAATGCTTTGTAAATTTCATGGAGAATACCAAGTCAAATTTGTCCTCAAGGTGGTTCATATCCTCAAAGGTTTGGATCCTGAGGTTTGCTTCGTGTGAACTAACTAGCCTTGAGTAAAGTACACCCACCAACATGTCTTATATTGATGCTGCAAAACCCAATATATTCCACAACCATGTTGCTCAGATTGTCTAGAATGTTGTTTGATGAAAGTAAACTAATATCTCCTCCGGATCCAACTGGTGTTTGGAGTATCTCCAATAGTGACTTCATCAAAATCATTTGACTGTTTTGTTGTTCTTGTGAGTTGCTAACATCAGGCAGCTTGTCTTCTTCCAAGAACCAGACATTGTTGGAGTCAAATGCAAAGTGATTATGATTTGCAAACGTGTTTTGGATAGAGTATATCTCATTAGTAGGGCAAACCAAAATCAAAGGCATAGAAGCACGATCTTCCATCTTCACAATGTAATAAACTTAAAAAAAAATTTATACATATGAATATTAGAACACTAAAATCAAAAATAAGATTAATACTTGTATTTATCGCAGCCATCTGGATCCTTTAGTATTAATGATGAGCACAAGACCATTTCTTGCTCAAAACCATTTCTTGTTCATAGCTGAATTTGTCCATAGCTGAAAGTCTTCTGTGCCTTCCTCTATGGAGGCCAGGTCATTTAATCTCTTCAGTACCGCAACACTTTTATCAGGCATTTCCTCAAATAGCTTCCGTGCAACCTCAATCAACCTCTCCGTCCATAGCCGAAAGTCTTCTGTGCCTTCCTCTATGGAGGCCAGGCCATTTAGTCTCTTCAGTACCGCAACACTTTTATCAGGCATTTCCTCAAATAGCTTCCGTGCAGCCTCAATCAACCTATCCTTCGTATGCACACCTGCCAATTTGATCAAAATGGAGCAAACAAACACCATAGATTTTTCACCCAAATGTGTATCTCTAGCAATGATCTTGAATTCGAATCTCTCCTATCCGATCTTCAAGATTGAAACAACCAATGTTCCACCACCCATACGTTTGGCTTTCAATTAACCTCTCTCCTAACAGTTATGATACTAGAATTTTCCATTAAAGCTTCCAAAGCTAACATTGCAATTTTCCATTAAAGCTTCCAAAGCTAACATTGCAAAACAGATCCTGGCCACCTGCAATTCATACAATGAGAGAAACTCACGCATCTCCAATTCGACCAATCAAAGCAATTCTTCGTCATGCTTGTTGAGGAAGCTTGATCCCCATTTAATTCTTGGTATCATGTTGAGAAGAATCTTCTCCAAATTTTCTTGTTCCTGAATTCCCATCAATTTTATGAGTTTCCTAATTTTTTCATTGATTTCTTGTTGATTAAATACTTGATTCTGAATTTCCATTGATTTCATGAGTTTGCTGATTTTTTCATCTTGGTGAATCTTAAAATTTTTCTATGTCAAAACTACTCTGATACGAATTGATAAAAACCTAAAATTAGTGTTTAGTGATAAAGAAAATAATGAGTAAATTAACGACAATGAAGGCAAATGAATTTGATTCGAGAGTAACCTTTTTATCTCAAAATGAGAAACTAATCTAAAGAATATTTTTTTCATACTCTTCTATTACATATCAATAGTTATATTAGATTTTGTAACTAATTTTTCTATTACAAATGTTAAATTAACTAACTTGATAATTGGCTCGATAACAAACTGACGCCAATCTGGGGGGAAAAAAATTCACAGAAAACAGAACCACGAGTATGAAGGAAGATGGTTATTACTTTTCTTACTAATCATACTTAGCACGCAAAAAGTCGCAATAAAGGAGCTTTAAAAAAGAATGCGGATTCAGCAAATTAAATTTGCAGTGGTAACAGTTTGTACATTGCTTCAAAAGATCGATCAGACAGTTGTAAGCACGGTTAAGTTAAAACAAAATAAAAAAAGACTACTAATCTGAAAGCTCAAATCTTGAAAGTGAGGGTGTGCTTAGAAATTTTAAAATATAGACTTTGAAGGTGTTTCTAAAATGTGTGTACTTGGAATACAAAGTTGATAACTATTTTAGTTGGTCAATCCAAAAAAATTGATAAGATCTGTATGGAACGGAAGTCTCTATTACCCATTCCAATATATGCCAATCGATTTTCAACAGAAATTAGTAAGATTTAAAAAAATTGACACAAATTGATATAATTTTGCAAAAGTTAGCAAAAATTTGCCAACCAAATGGTGCATTTGGAATTGGGAATGATACAAGGTATTATAAAATGAATTTGTGCCATGCTTTTGGGATTGGAAAGGCTAGTAAGGTACTATCATGTATCTGGGATTGTGGGATTGGGAGTGATAACTAGGCATTATTAAATGAAAGTAAAGGATGAGATTTTATTTAATAAAAAAAAAAAAAAAACTATACGACTAAATGCTACAATTAATTTAGGAGTGTGCCTAGAGTTAAAAATAAGAGTTGTTTTTGAAGTATGAGTTCTGAGTTATTTAGATAGTATGCATTATAATGGTATTAAAGAAGATGAATTTAAAAATAATGAACCCTTGGAAGTTTATTTTTTAATAGGTTCTAGTATGTTAATTAATATATATAATGACACATACATCCTCATTTATTAGTTAAACTGGAACCACCTGCAATAGATATTGGTATTTAGACTGTGTATATAAAATAATATTTTGATACATATTTAAGTAACACCAAAAAAAAAAAATTAATAATAAAACTTTGAAGTACTTCAAATCTAAATTGCTAAAAAAAAAAGTAGTCTTTTGAAAATTACATCTAAAAATAATAATCCAAATAAGTCACATTCACATTATAAGTAATCCAAAATATATGACGTTCAAAATGTATTTAAATAAGTCAAATCCAAATCATACATTATCCAAAATATATAATAGAGTCTTGTTACCGGTACCAAATAATTGAGGATATGAGTAATAGTATTTTGCTAAGATATGCCAAATTTAGATTTAAATATTTTAACTATTCACTGTCAAGAATTTTATGATCCCCTAAAAACTCTCAAATTGGGGTGTTTAAAAAATTAAAACAAACATTCACTCAAGAGTTCCGAGGTGCTCAACAAACCTATGAGCGCACTTCAAAACTCTATCATTTAAAAACTCTCAAAATGGTCTATATAAACACCTCATACTTTAAAATCTCTCAGAACCAATGAATATCACATCCTCGTGAAAGTAAAGGATGTAACCAACCGTATTTATACAACGAATTTAGGAAACTATACCATGTATTTTGGTGCATTTTAGCCATTTATTATTTTGTTAAGTGAATAAAAAATTACTTACTATGGCATTGTTTAGGGGTGTGTACAACTTGGTCAAATTTTGGTTTTTGAATTATACCGAACAAATTTAAGAAATTTGATTCAGTTATTAACCTAAATATCTACTTGTGATATCTAAAATTTTTGTTACTTTTAATTGCATTATTAATTTAACTTTTATTTGATGTATAGTAATTTAATTGTGATAATATGGTATTATTTTAAAAATTAATTAATTTTATTTAAATTAATTAGGAAATTAATTAAATTATTAATATATTACTTAGATTAGTTTATGGGATTGACGCCAACCGTGTAGGTTAGACGGGTCAGTTGATAGCATGTGCTGGTGTACATATGCGCAAGTGGGAGGCGCGAGGGAAGCCCACGTGGAAAGCTTGAAAAAAAAAAAAAAAAAGAGATTGAGGCGGTTTTGGGCTGCCAGGTGAGGATTCACTTACATGTCTATGTATATATGTATCTAGTTAAAAGTAGAACGAAAAAAAAAAAAAAATAGAAAACAGTGGGAAAGTTAGGAGAAAAAAAAAAAAAAAAAAAAACAGTACAATAGAAGAAGAAACAAGGAAGGAAAATTAGAGATTTTAGTCAGATTGTGAAGGTAAGTTATTTTACTTTGTTAGTTTAAAATTAATACTATAGAAGGTTAGATAAATTAAAAATATTAGATATATAACGGTTGTACTTTATTTATTAAATTTACATTATTAATTAATTTTGGTTATATTTTAATTATTGAATTTCTGATTTGTATGATTTGTATGGGTTAAATTAGGATCCGAGAATAACCAACATCAATCACTCCAGTAGTTTGATTTTCTCAGAATATCTGTAGTTCAGGTGGATGTTTTAAACTTAAACGTAAAACGTGTTAAATATAAATTGATAAATTATATTAAATTATTGTTGTTAATTGTTGTTCTGAGATGAAGTGCTGAGTATTTATGGATTTGTGGTGTTAGTGAGATTTGTGGTTGTTTGTGGAATGATAAATCTGAGAAATAACTTTTTACTTGGAAAAAAAAATATTGTGCATACCATCATGAATTGTGTGCATTCCATTTACATTATGGTCAGATGAGACCAAGCTAGATGGGGCCATAAAAAGAAAAAGAAAAAAAAGAGGCCAGATGGGGCTAGGAAAAAAAAGAATAAAAAGGCCAGATGGGGCCAAATGTCTGTTGCATTATTATTTAAATCATTTATCCTACGAGCATACCACGAGATGGCCAGTTGGGGCCAAACGTGTGTTGCATTATTATTTAAATCATTTATCATAAGAACATACCACGAGATGACCAGTTATGACCTAGTGATAATGATAACAATTATTAAATGAAAAGCAGTGATGAGCTATGTGTTGAGATATTTGTATTACTGTCAGTTACGATGTCTTGAATTAATTGTTATCTGATTATGGGACAATTGCCTATGTAATCATTGTGGATTATCTCTAGTTTATATTTATCATCTTTCTATTTTAAGTATGATACTTCCACTGAGTGTGTAACACTCATACCTAAAATTTACACATTTCAGGTTGAGTCTAAAAGGGGCTGCAGGGGTCTGGAGAAGCTTTGAGTGGTCTGTATTTCTAATTCCATCATGAGTTACATTTGGGAGTTTGTATAAATAAACAAAGAGTTTTAACAGTATCAGATTAAGGGTTGACTTAATATGTTAGAAACTATGAGTTTGCACCTATTTAGGTGTTTGTGTGATTTTGATTAGTTTGCTAATGAATACGTACAAATCTCGTAGGTGGTACTTCACTTTAATATAGGGTTGTCGATTCAATGTGATTGTCGGCTGATTATGGTTGTGTCCTCTCTTTTTAAGAAATTAAAGATATGTCCTAAAATAGGGATGTGACACCACTCTTATCAATGGTTTTGTCTTTTGAAATCTCAAAAGTGGTAGGAAATTAATAAATCATTATACTATTAAGTACACATTTGGCTTTTGAAAATATGAAGCTAGACCTTTTAATTCGTTTTTTTTTTTTTTTAATTCAACTTCATCCTTTTTAGTTTTATATTACGCATTTTATTTTCTAGTTATGGTTTAATGGAAACATATGTTAGCTTTTGCAACTTGAAACTTAGAATTTTAATGTTTTGATAACATTATGCTTTTTTTTGCTAGTTGAAAATTT
Source organism: Vitellaria paradoxa (assembly GCA_019916065.1). Taxonomy (NCBI): domain Eukaryota; kingdom Viridiplantae; phylum Streptophyta; class Magnoliopsida; order Ericales; family Sapotaceae; genus Vitellaria; species Vitellaria paradoxa. The sequence goes on from CM034239.1 coordinate 52,500,579, forward strand.
ATGCAAGCGGATCTTTCAATTTTGTCTTTTATTTTTTGTGTATTTAACCAATTAACAATTGAATATTACTATAAATCGTTTGTGCTTGGGAGCCAAAAAATCATGGGTTTTGAGTGATTTTTAAAATATAAGTTCTGAAATATTCATATATACCATACTTGAAAATTTTTAAGCAATAGGTTTTGGGGTGTTCCCAAGGGTTTGCTGAATATCTTAGACCTTATGAGTGGGTGTTTTGTTTCAATTTTTAGAATACTCCGATTTTGGGGTTCTTCATAGTTTTATAAAATTTTGAACAATAATACTCTCGTTAAAATATTGAAATTTAAACTTAACCTTTCTTAACAAAACTTAATTAATAAAATATATTTTCAAATATATTTTATGTTAATTTAATTTAATAAATATAATTAATTAATTAATTAAATTATTAATTACAATTAATTAATTAAATTAGATTGTTTTGATAATATTATCTATTAAAATAATTTAATTCAATAGATAAAATATATTAAATATTTTAATTATACTATTTATTAAAAATAAATTATCTAAATATATTTTATATTGATTTAATTAATTAAATTACATTAATAATTAATTATTAATTTAATTAAATAATTTATTTTAATTAATATAATTATATTATTATTAAAAATAACTTAATAATATATATTTCATATTAATTAAATTAATTATATTATATTATTTATTAAAAATAATTTATATTTTGTAAAATATCTGAGTAAAGTAATTGATTTTAATATGAGTAACAAAAATGGACAAATTATTAAAATTGACAAAAATATTTATAATAGAAAAAAATGAGAGTGAAAATACTTCTTATTTTGTTTATTTTTTTCTTTTTAAGTTTTGAGTTTTTTTTTTTGAAAAAATAGATTTAGCAAACACATTTTTGTTACTCATTTTTAGAACTCTGTAAACATAAATAAAAAATAACAGTCATAAATAATATCAAACGGGGTCTTATATTTCTAACTTTACATTGCTACAACTTAGATGTTTTATATTTGGATGGTTTATAATTTAGATTTGACTTATTTGGACAAGTATTTTGAATGTTATATATTTTGAATGATCTATAGATGTGACTTATTTGAATTAGTATTTTTGAAAATCATTTTTAGAAAAATATTTTTCTTTTTTTGTGCTACTTTAATGTATATATCATAATATATTATTATATATGTGCAATGCTTACTACTTAACGAATAAAAAAGATATATGTATCATTATATATATTAATAAATACCTCAAAACCTACTTAAAAATAAACTCTCAAGTATGGGTTCGTTATGTTTAAACCCATATTTCTGAACATCTTAAAATCTATACGAACCTATATAATTTAAATACCTCAAAAACCCATAATTTAAGACATCCAAGCACACCCTAAAGTAACTATAATTAGGTGTTTTGTGCTACGATTATATACGTGTCATAACTATAATGCATGTTAGGTCCTGCGTGGTAGTTATAATTATGTACCATGTGTCACAACAGTAACGCAAGTTAGGTCATATGTAGTGCATTACTAGACTCTACTTCACATATAAAATTAGTGATATGACTCGCGCAATAAACAAATTTATCATATTATATGGTTAAGTTGAGCGTGTTATCATATGCCAAAACAATTAAGTTGTAGAAACATATTTAAAAGTACTATATACTATTATTTATACGAATTCAATCAAATTGTAAATGTAAAACAAACTAAAATATTGATATCACCAATAGTATCGATTCGATTAAATTCAAATTTTAATAAAAAAAAGAAAAATAAAAAATGAAAAAATTTAAAGAATAACAATATTTGCTCATATAATTAAACAATTTTTATAGTTATTAAAGAAGGACCTTGGACACATGGCTTACATTTAACTCAGACACATGGTGCACATCTGAGGGGGGAAATAAGTTCATGATTAGAAGAACGGTTGCCTTTTCGGTCGCATTAATAAGGAGCACAAAAGGCATACTGATGTCCACTATCAATTACAGCTCCAGTCACGTATGTGCTAACTATGCGGTAATGGGCGTGACTCTGGCCATCACCATATCATTACTCATGATGACTGGACATGGATGACACGTGCCAGAGAACATATAAATACATAAGGGATGAAAGAGAAAGGTAAATTCCATCTACTTAGTAAAGATTCTATAAAAAATCCCCTCTATCTTCTTCTCCCTATACACATGTACTAACTTGATTGTTAGAGAAGCGTTTGACTGAACATCGTCCATATGGTAGTTTTTCATTTTCAGATTCTGGAGCTGGATTACCAAACCTGGAGCACCAGTATTAATGAGCACCAGTTTGACCACATAAGCAGCATTCCTGAATCTAGTTGGCCATGTTAACAGATGGTCTTATCGATTTTTTGGCACTCCAATTGCTGCTGTCTGTGGGGATCAAGAGCATACTGCCACGAAAGATACAACCTACCAGTAGCTGAGATGAGCAAAAATTGTTGGAGATGGGGGATCTGGCCAAGACCCACCCAGAGTAAGGTCAGAGGTATTAGGAAGATCCATTGATCATGAATAGTCTCCTGCACACAACCAATCCATCAGGCGCGAATATTCCAGGAGGGCCAAACAACTCGACGCCTAACAAAATCATCAGGCCACAGACCGTCAGCTCCTAATGCAAAATGGGCTTACTTTGGTCCAATTTTAGGCGGAGATATAGTGAAGAAAGTACAAATTGGAGATCCTCCGTGACCAGATGAATCTATATGCTGAACATTCACGAGCTTAGGGCGAGGGCCATTGTTCTTACTGTAACTTTTGCAAACACAGACATTGTAAGCCATCCTGACACCTCCCCAAGAGAGGGAGCCTAGCACCACAAAGGAACAGGAGATGGTCTCCATTAGCAAGTTACTTCCCCCTACCCTAAGGGGAAACAGAAAGGCAATCTAGCTCAGACTCACACAAGAGCGAGGCTCACTCTAAACGGAGACATCCTCCAGCCAATAGGTAACCTTGGGAAGATGGTGGTGATTTAAAAGATTGGGTGCTCGAACAGTTAGTTGACCACGATGATTAGATGATAGACCATTCCACTCACCACCTAGCTAGGAGGGCCCTCAATCACATTACTAGTTCACCATTCACTGCAGATATTAAACAAACTGACCCTCCTCGAAAATTTACCCCTCGAGGTTCACCCTTTAGGATAGCAAAGCTAACTGGGTAGGATATGTGCACCATTACAAGCAGGTGATGTCCTTATGGAGCTATAATGAAACCCTCATGTGTAAAGTCTTTCCCCCCAGCTTGGGGGAAGTCACCCTGCGGTGGCTCGACAGATTGGAGCTAGGATCAATCAACACTTGAACCCAGTTAGTAGAAGCTTTCGTGGCCCATTTCATCGCCAATAGCAAGCAGCCTTGCTTGGTGGATACGTTGATGACCATGGGGAGGTGGAGCAATGAGAACTTCGAAGCCTATAATAAAGTATAAGGGTGTTCCAAGTGTTGTGTTGGCTCCCCAAAATCCACATCGGGAGAGAGAACAAAAAATGGGAGGCTGGCTCTTATAAAAAGGGCTTTCTCCCATAGTTATTATATGTACCAAGGACACAACTTAAAACCTGTGTTACCAAAGTGTGGGTGTAATTGGGTTTTTGGGTTGTGTGAGTGGAAGAGGGTTTTACAATTTTGTCCGTGCAAAAATTGTAATAGTTTAATATTGAGTTGAGTATATTATCCCTTTTTGGGATCGTGGATGTAGGTCTTTTGAGGGACCGAACCACGTTAAAAATTTTTGTGTTGAGTGCTCTAAATTTTTTTCTTTCCTTATTTGTGTGTGCGCTTTCGTTGCGGGCTTTACAAGTGCTTGTGGGCCCAACAAGTGGTATCAGAGCTGAAGGTTCCAACCTGGGAGAAGGAGAGAAAAAAAAAAAAAAAGGAGCAGTTGGTGTCACACTAGTAGCAAATTTTGGAAGAGGTTAGTCTTGCCTAATTTTGACATTCTAGTTCTGAGGTTAGTTTTCTCAAGTTAGGCTTCGATTGTGGTATTTGCTGCATTGTTGGCTATTAGTGTTGGTGAATTCCTTTACTACATTGTGAGTTGCTGGTTGTTGGTTGCTTTGGTGTATATTATTGAAGTGTTTAATTGGAAAAGATATTAAGCACCATGTCTACACTAAAGTTTGAAGTCCCTTTATTCGATGGAAAGAGCAATTTTACATTGTGGCAGAGTACAATTCAAGACTACCTAGTGCAACAGGGTCTTGATATTGCATTAGAAGATACAAAACCAGATGAGATGAAGGATAATGATTGGAAAGCTGTTCAAAGGAAGGCTGTTAGTACAATTCGGTTGGCACTTGCACCGCAGATTAAATACACGGTGTCGTCACCGAAAGTGTTATGGGACAAGTTGGAGAGCGTGTTCGCTTCAAAGTCCATGGCAAGCCGTCTTTGCATGAAATTGGATTTGTACTCATTGAGAATGTATGAAGGAGGTAATATTCATGACCACATTAATATTTTTAATCAGCTAGCATGTCAGTTGTTGAACACAGGGGAGAAGGTTGAAGACGAAGAACAGGCGTTGCTCTTGTTAGCTTCATTATCCAGGTCATACAAACCATTGGTTCAGTCGATGTTAATTGGGAAGAAAACTCTGACATTGAATGAGATGATTACGGTTTTGAAGGAGAATGACAAGATAATGAGAAATGGAGGCAATCCTGGAGACAGTCAATTGCTAGCCATAGAGAGTTCTGAGCGAGGGAGGAGTCAGAAGAAGAAAGTTGACCGTCGTGATAGATCGAAATCTCGACAAAGAGATATGAGCAATGTTGAGTGCTATTATTGTGGAGCGAATGATCATATACAGAAAAGTTGTCCAAAGTTCAAGGAAGACTTGAAAGGTTTGAAACAACTGCAAGAGAAGATGAAGGTTAGTGATTCCTCAGTCAATGTGGTTAATGATTCTGGTGATTTCTTGTTGCACACAATGGATGATGGTTCTGTTGAAAATTATTCTGGTTGGGTGTTGGATTCTGCTTCTGACTTTCATATATGCAGAGATCGAGCTATGTTTGACACTTTGCACACTGATGGAGATTTTGGTTACATTAATGTGGGTAATAAATTGAAGCAGAAGATTGAAGGTGTTGGAAGAGTTTGCCTGAAACTCCACAATGGTGTTATCAAAAATATTCCCAATGTGAAATATGTATCTACTGCTGGAGCGAATATAATTTCTTTGGGTGAGATGGCTTCACATGGATACAAGTATGTGGGTATTGGGAATCAGTGCAAGGTATATAGAGGTTGTAGCTTGATAATGCAAGGGAGGAAGAAGGGAAAGAATATTTATTATTTGGATGATTATCCCCTGAAGAGTCAGAAATCAGAGAAGAGTCAGAAGATCGAGAAAAGAGTGCATTTTTCTGACACTGTTGAAGTATATGGGAATTTGGGGAAAGGGAGGATTTGTTGTGTTGGCTCCCCAAATCCCACATCGGGAGAGAGAACAAAAAATGGGAGGCTTGGCTCCTATAAAAAGGGCCTTCTCCCATAGTTATTATATGTACCAAGGACACAACTTAAAACCTGTGTTACCAAAGTGTGGGTGTAATTGGGTTTTTGGGTTGTGTGAGTGGAAGAGGGTTTTACAATTTTGTCCGTGCAAAAATTGTAATAGTTTAATATTGAGTTGAGTATATTATCCCTTTTTGGGATCGTGGATGTAGGTCTTTTGAGGGACCGAACCACGTTAAAAATTCTTGTGTTGAGTGCTCTAAATTTTTTTCTTTCCTTATTTGTGTGTGCGCTTTCGTTGCGGGCTTTACAAGTGCTTGTGAGCCCAACACCAAGTTGATTGCCGTAGCTTTCTTTAAGCTCAGCTTATCAAGCGATGACAAACTTTGGTAGTCACTGACCAAACAGTCTGTCGATGATTTGGCTGACTTAATGAACCGCATCGAGAAGTACTCCAAAGTTGATGACGAAACTAGAGGCACAGAGAAGAAGCCCCTAAAGAGAGAAAAGGATAAAGTAAAAGCACGTGTTGAATTTTTCTATTAAATTGTTTTTTATGTCTTTTATTTTCTTGAGGATAATCTTACTCTAATCATATGGGTTTTGCCCGCTTAACATTTGTAATTGGTTACATGTTTATTCGTTTCAATCGTGAGATTTCCATTTACATGTATATTAGATCGTTGAAGTAGGTAACGACAACTATTTTTGTTTTCAGGGATATATTTAACTTTAACATGGAAGGTTCCATAGTTAGGAGGGTCACTACTTCAGACAACAGTTGCCTCTTCAATGCTGTTGGGTAAGGCTCCAAATTACCAACACGCCTTCTTTTTTCAATCTTTCTGACTTGAACAAAAATTAGTTTAGATGTGTTTGGCTATTTTATTTATCTTGTTCCTTCATTTACAGGTATGTTATGGACCACGACAAATACAAATCTGCTGAGTTGAGACAGGTTTATAACCTTTAACATTATGCATATCTAGAGACAATATTTAACCGATAAATATTTCAGCCATAATAACTTGTGTTTGCCAGAGTGAATGAGTTTCTGAAATATTATACAGCGATGTTTTAATCCATGCCATTTGAGACTCTTGCCAAATTTGATCTGAACCTGTGATGTCTACTTGCCTTTCAAGAACAATTACTCTTTCATTTTTATTGCATGAATTTGCTTCATTTAGGAGCCATGACATGAAGGTAACATCACAAAAGTCGCAGTACATATGTGAAGTTTATACAATTGTGCATTTTCCCTTGTTACTTTGGTAATCATACATGTACTGTGTTTTAAATTGAGTTTCTTTATATGCTTTTTGACTAATAAATCGCACTGTACCTTAAATTGTTGAATTGACATATCTTAGATTCTATAATGTGTTGTTTACTTCACTGTCAAACAATGTACCAGTTAAGCCATGCACTATTGTTGCAACTTGAATATTACATAACTCCATTCTAGCATCCGCTACAATTTGTTAATATTAAGATCATGTTACCGCATCTGGAGATATCCTGACAATCAGCAGTAAACTAATTGGATTGTTCAATATCTGTGGTTTTCTTTGCTTGGATTAACTTCACTAGTGGTGGTCAGTAGACCTGGTATTATTTTCGAGATTTATGGGTTCTTTATAATGAATTATTGGAATGGCTCAAAGAAATGAAGCTAGCACTGCATATAGCTATAATTTTTGAACCTCGTAACAATGGAGATAATAAAAATATGAGAGTTAATTGAAAATGGGGGCTGCCTTTGGCAATATATTTTTAGTTGGATTTGTTGTCCCTTCCCTCTTAAAGGGCAGGGTCCACTGCAGGGGTTATTACATGAAACAAGACATCTTTCAAAATAGTTCATATGTGTTTGAAGATATGATCGTATGATGTGTATAGCTTTAGCTTGTAAGCTTCTTACTTGCATTAATGATGCTATAGTAAATGCTTTTAGAATATTAGCTCATGGTTCAATTATATTTTTGGTATATACATGATTTATGCAGCATATATTTGTAAGGATGTTGATCCCTTTGAATTTTTATGCTTAATGAATGAAGTAAATGTTGCCTTTTATTTCTTTGTTTCCTTGCCATTCGGTGGCCTTCCATTTTCGAAGGTTATAGCTGCAACAGTGGCAAGTGATCCCAGACAATATTCTGAAGCATTTCTTGGGAAGCCAAATGAAGAGTACTGTGCCTGGATTCTTAACCAAGAGAAGTGGGGAGGTGCGTTGAGATAAATTTATCAAAACAATGTGACTCCATGTAATGAAATTGGTTGCAAATGCTCGTCTTGGTCTTGCTTTATCCTTCATATCCCCATTATTTCCATGTATTCCAGGCCTCGTTCAACTATAGATAGACCTCTTTGTATATTTGAATAATAACACAAATACAATCCTTTTCCTTTCTTTTTTCTTAACATGCTATCGGAGCCATAAATCAGATTGTAAATCTTTTTACTGAATTCTGCCTAGCTGGCAGGTGGCCCCCTTTTTTGCCTGTCGAAACATGACTTTACCCCTTTTGTTGCCTGTCGGAGCATCACTTCATTTCCTTAAAATCTAGTTTCTCTTCTATCTCCCAGTTATCATCTCTATCCATTCATAATCTCTATTATTTTGTTGCTATCTCATGAAATAATTTGCCACTGTTCTTGTTGCGGTCTAACAACCAATTTCTTAATTTTTTTTTGGAAAGATTTGAAAGAATAAATTAATAAAGCAAAAGTACCAATCTCACTACTGTCTTGCAACCACTCTACTATTTTACAACCATTATCACATCTATTTTGTTGCCATTTTCGCTTCTATCTTGCAGCCTCTTTTGCTATTGTCTTGCAAATATTTTGTTGTCGTTTTTGCCATCGTCTTGTATTTATTGCAGCCTTTGTTGATGATCTCTTTTAGCAGTTTCTGTGATTTTCTCCAACCACTCTCACAAACTATTTTGCGGCCGTTTTGCAGTCAGTTTCGCCACTGTCTCATATATTTTGCAAAATTGTCCCTGGTCTCTTGTGTCAGTTTTTGTTGTTTTCTCATTGCTATCTTGCAGTTGTTTTTGTCTCTGTCTTGAAGTCGATTTTGCTGCTCTCATAGCACTTATTGGTATTTTCTTGCTTCTATTTTGGCAACCGTTTTGCCGGTGTCTTGCGCCTGTTTTTTCCATGTCTCGCAGCCACCCTTTTTTGCCTGTTGGAACATCACTTTACCCCTTCGTTGCCTGTCGGAGCATCACTTTATTTCCTTCATATCTATTTTCTTTTCTATCTCACAGTTATTATCCGTATCTATTATGTCTTTTATCTCTCAGTCATAATCTCTATTATTTTGTTGCTATCTCACAAAAAAATTTGCCACTGTTTTTGTTATGGTCTAACAACCAATCTTATAACTGTCTAGCAACCATTATCACATCTATTTTGTTGCCATTTTTGCTTCAATCTTGCAGCCTTTTTCACTATTGTCTTGCAACTATTTTGTTGTCGTTTTTGCCGTTGTCTCATATTTCTTGCAGCCTTTGTTGATGATCTCTTGAAGCAGTTTTTTTTTTTTTTCTACAACTACTCTCACAACTATTTTGTGGCCATTTTGTAGTCAGTTTTGCCACTGTCTCATATATCTTGCAACGTTTGTCCCTGCTCTCTTGTATCAGTTTTTGTTGTTTTCTATCTTGCAGTTGTTTTCATCTCTGTCTTGCATTTGATTTTGCCACTCTTGTAGCACTTTTTGGTATTTTCTTGCTCCTATTTTGGCAACTGTTTCGTCACTGTCTTGCAACCTTTTTTGCTCTCATAGCTGTATTGATGATCAGACTATATTTATTGTTCAGAAGGATGGAACTATTGGGTCAGCTGAAATGCTTGCTCTCAACTTCGTTAAAGAACAGCAAAGGTAGTAAATGTTGTCACTAACTCCAAATAGTACACGATTATTTTCTTTACTTCTCAGTTTAAAATACAAACATTGTTACCGAATATAGAAAGATTTACTTGTGAAGTATTTTAAACCATGCATAGCTTTACTTTTATGATTTCCTCAGTTGGAAAAATGGTTGATTGTTATGATTTGCCTCTGTTTCCCTGGGAGTATTATCAATCTAAGATCTGTCTGTTGAATATGTAGGTAGGATCTATTAACATGCCTGAATATTCAAATGAAACAAATTGCTGATAGTTTTAGCACATTTTTGCTGTCAAATTCTTCTAGTGGCATCGTGTGCTCATAAAACCATTCACTATCTGGAACAATAGCTAAGTTGAACTGGTTATGGAGCTTTTGCTGCTTTTCAAGCCTGGCTTGGTTATAGTGAATTGAGCTTGAGCTAATCTTATTGTAGTAGGCTTTCCATGACGTGTACTGGAGTTAAATTTGTTCACGAATTAGCTGAGCTGGCCAAAAATACCTCATTAATTAAGAATTTGTAATCCCTAACTTTTTTGAATGCAAACTAGTGATTACAAAATGACAACATATTTGAAACATTTACACAAATTTTCGCTACGAAATTCCCCTGACAGCGCAGTTGTTTAAATAATACCTAAATTACTTTATTGTATGCCATCCTTTAACATGATGAATCCTACCCACTCTTGACTGTCATGGAGTTGGGGCTATTCCCCCATCACCACCAACCAAAAAAAAAAAAAATATTGTCATTTACAGACTTCTATGCATGCATTTTCCTCCGATACACTGTAGGTTGGGTAACATCGCTTGGACTTGCTGGAGGCAATGCTTTTGGATGGCCTTGTGTCCTATTTTCTCATTTTTTAAATCATTATTTTCCAAATATTAATGTTTTTATCTGATTTCTAGTTTTGGCGCGTGGGTATCGTTCATGACCATGTATTCATTTTGTTCTCCTTCATTTTAGGAAAAGGAGTTATACCGACACAGCAAACTTCACATTGCCATGTGGGGTCTGCCAGGTTGGAGTGATCGGCCAAAAGGTTCTCTCCCTCATCAATGCAATTAATATGCTGTCGTATTGCTCTGTATTCTTCCTCATCAATGCAATTATCTCAATGTTTTTGGGCTTGAATTTCATGTTGGCTGTTGTTGCTATGCGAAAAATTGCAGGAAGCCAAGGAGCATGCCCAAGCAACAGGACATGTCAATTTTCAAGAATACAGATGATGGAAACAAAACAGTAATAGAGAACAGAGAGCTTCTTTCAGTGAGTTTGTTCATACTTTGTTGATTCCAATGGTTTTTAGTCAATAAGTTATCCCACTGGATAGTTGAAGTGGGACCATCGAACTAGTGTAGTTTATTTGGCGAAGAATTGTTATTGTACCATAACAAGAAAAACTTCCCCTGTGAGTTGGTGGGAGAATTTCAAAGTAGTGTTTGTGTGAGGAGTTTAATCTGTCACTCTCCTTTACTGAGTTTCGACTGAGGTTTGGTTTGGCAAGAGTACCTCAGACTACTAGCTTTTGGCTGTTTTCTAAAATAATTAAAATTATTATTTTTCCTTTTTTATGTTTTAAACTTTTTTTAGGCTGATTAGGGTTATGGTAGGATTAGAGAGACAGAGTTCTTATTGAAAATTTATAATTTTGGGCGGATGGTTAGATGAATGTGATAGTTGAGTGGGATATAAAAAGTTACATATCTAAAATTTGGGATTCGTTTTCAAAACATACAATCTTAACTAAAATGTAGTTATTGATTTAACTTTTAGAATTGATTCTTGCCCATTGAATTAAAGGCAAGACAAATCATGGGTTGAAAATATTTTAAATTTAAAAAGTAGCATTAATAAAAATATACGATGAAATATAAATCGATAATATGACACAAAGAGTGTAAAGTTGTATGTATTTAAAATTTAAAATTTTATATTCATTAAAATTAAATTTTTAATGTAAATGTTTATTTTTAAGAAAATTTTAAAAATTAAAGTCTAAATATCATTTTTTTCTAAGTAAAAAATATTAGTTGATCGCGTCTATTAGATATTCATGTTTAATAAATATATAAAATTTTATTATTTCTTACAAATATTATCATATTTTTAAAAAAATTAATTTAAAAATTTTTATAAAAATATTGAAAAAAATATAGAAAGGGTGAGAGAGTATGTTTATATGTGAACTTATCAAAATAGAATTAATCAAAAGTAAATTAACCGAAATAATTAATTCAGCTCTAGTCACAATTGAAATTTTATTTATGCATATAAATATTTAACTTTATTTTTATAAATTTATTATTATTTTATTACATAAAGTCATAATATATATAATTTTTAATATATTTTTGTACATAATTATTATATATATTTATATTTAATTTTTAATTTGGCTTTCAGTTATGTTGAATCTACCTGTATACAAGAATTGGAACCGATTTAAAGTTTGGTTTAAATCTAAAAAATAATTGAAACTGAGGTAAGAATTAAAAGTCATACTGAAAATCAAAATTTTTTATTCGGTTTTCATTTCGGTTCGATTTTTCACCCTTCAAAACACAGCTAAAGCATAAAATAAAAATCAAATCTTTGGACTTTGCCAAAAAAGAAAAAAACAAAATAACATTTAACAATTAATAAAAAAGAAGACATTGCGTTTCACCATTGAATGAATCAAGCAAAAGAGATTAGCTATATATATATATATAACATCAAACCCTATCTTTGAAGATATATATATATATATATATAACATCAAACCCTACCTTTGAAGATGGGGGTTATGTGAAAAAATTGTCATCCTCTCGGATGGGGTCGAATACTGTATGGAGAATATGAAAAATTGTCACCCCAAACAAAGACAACAATTTTGATTATGATTGGTGTAAAAAAATCTACAATGATGGAGAAAAAACAAAAAAATTTGTACTATCACACTAGTATATTGAAAAGTTTACTTTTGTGATTTTTTTATCACCCCAAGAGTTTGATGGTTAACTAAATGTTTGTAATAAGAAAGTTATGTTAGTTCTTTTAATTAGGAAATGACATGGAATTAAGAAATATATTTATTTTTCTTATAAATTATAGTTTCTATATAAAACTCAACCTTGGATGGTTATTTGATTCAAAAATTCATTTATTTGCCTACAAGAATTTGATTTATTTACCTCTAGTTTAGTAGGAATAAGTAATTCAATTAATAGTGTGGATGGATTAGGAGGATTAGGTAACTCAATTAATAGTGTGGATGGATTAGAAAAGTAATCCAATAACACTAAAGAACTAATAGTGTGGCAGGATTAGAAAACTCAATCAATAGTGTGAAAGTATTGATAAATAAATTTGTATCTCAGCAGTCATTAATTCGAGTCTAAGATATTAAAAGTTTTAACTAATGATTATAATCCACAAAAATTAATCGAAACACGTGTAGATAGATTAGTAAATGTAACGAGGTATTATAAAAGAAGGAAAGGGTTAAAAGAAAATTTTCCCAAACTTCAAATCCCGATATTGGTGGGTATTTTATTTTTATCTCTAAACTTGATCTATTATCTATTAATTTCTAAGACATTCTTATTAAAAAAAAAATTGCCATCCTATTAGATCGGGTCGATCTAATATTCTATAAGGAATATGAAGAATTGTCATCCTAATAAAGGCAATAATCTTAGAATAATGGGAGAAAATAAAAAAGTTTAAAACATCCATATAAAAAAATTATCATCCCATCAGACCGGTCGAATAATTTATGGGAAATATAAAAATATATATATATTGTTATCCTAAATAAAGATAATAAATTTTGATTATAATTTCAAAAAAATCTACAATAATGGGGAAAAAGAAAATGTCCAAAGTATTCATATGCAAAGATTGTCATCCTACTGAATGACTTAGGTCGAATACTCTTCAAAAAGTACAAATAATTGTGATCCCAAATAAAAGCAATAATTTTAACTATGTACGCGGTATAAAAATTGTCTAGAGTAATTTTAAGGGGGAACAAAAGTATTTTGTGCGGTCACACTAGTATTTTGAAAAGATTAGTTTTGTGATTTTTGTATCACCCTAAGAGTTTGAGGGTGTGGCTGAATAATTATAGTAAGAAAATCGTGTTAATTCTTGTAATTAGAAAATGACACAGAGTTAAGAAAATATTTTTATTTTTCTCACAAATTTAGTATTGTGATTTGATTTGAAAATTCATTTATTTGTCTCTAGTTGACTTTAATTAAAAATTTGATTTATTTGCTCTTAGTTTAGTATGATTAGGAAGCTCAATTAATAGTGTGGATGAATTAGGAAAGTAATCAAATCAACACTAAAGAATTAATAATCTAGTAGGATTAGGAATCAATAGTGTGGTAGGATTAGGAAACAAATCAATACTTGAGTAAGATTAGGAAACTCGATTAATAGTATGGATGAATTAAATTTTTAGTAAGATTTGGATTTACTCAATAATGAATTATAATATTAAGATTTAGGGTTTTTTCAGAACCAATAAAGAATTTATTCGGTTATTAACACCCTTGATGAATCGTTAATTTCAGGATCTAGAGATTAGTTGAGATGGATAATACTTAATGCGGGTAAAAAAAAAATAATAATAATAATAATAGTTGTGGGTGGGTTAATATAGGTAACAGGGTATTATAAAAGGAAGCAAAGCCTCAGAAGAAATCCACCAACCACTCCAAGCAAGAAGAAAGTGATGGAACGAGCCATGCGCCGCTGCGCGCCTTCGCCAGATGCGTACCCTTGGCTTGTGTATAGCCATGGAAGAGGGTTAAGAAATCAGACTTTCTGCACCATATCGGAGCCCAACAATAATTGCGTTCGGTCTATTCCAGAGCTGCGCAACAGATATGTCTGGAATTGTTGCCACGGTTGGGTAATTATCAGCGACGATGCAGACGATCAGTTCCACCTTTGGAACCCTGTCACGTTCAAGTCTGTCCGTCTACCTCAGCTGGAACTCAATTCTAAAAGTCGAATCAATGGCTGCATTTTGTCATCGCCGCCTGGCGACCCTCGTAGCACGATTCTGTTATTGGACCGCGGCGTCCAGAGTATTTGGTTCTGTTGTCTTGAAGATAAACAGTGGATTCAGAAACGGTACATTATGGAAATCAAGGGCTTAAGCAAGGATGATGATGGTGATTATCTTGAAGGGCCTGCTTGCTGCGATGGTAAATTATATGCCACAACAACGAGAAATCAACTAGTACTGATTGAACTGATCAAACCCAACGGCCTTGTCATAACATCGTTGAGGAATCAGTTGTCTTTCCCGAATGTGAAACTCGGACCCCTCGTCAGCAGGGGTTTGGTTGAATCCCGTGGGGAGCTTTTCTGCATAGTTGTTGTCTATGCTGGAATAAACCACTCAGAAGCCATTGCTATTGAGATTTTCAGATTGGACTTCCCTTCTATGGCTTGGAACAGAGTAGATAGTGTCAAAGATAGAGTCTTTTTCTTGGATGATCGGAGTTGCTACTCATGCTCTGCTAGTTATTGCTCACAAACAGAAGGGAATCGGGTGTACTTCATTCTTTCGGAGGATAAAAGCTTGTATTCGTACAATATTGAAGATAGAAGTATCTTGGTCTCTCTGCCTTGTCAAAATTTACCAACACCATGGAAGCAACCCATTTGGTTAATGCCAGACATCAGGTAACGCGCACCACTTGTTGTTCTTAAACTCAAATATAGTACGTAGTATACTTATCTCAAGTTTGATTTTCTTAATGAATAAATCTTCGCATACTATATAGGATTTTTTTCTTTAATTTTGCACGTTTTCCCGTTTGGAAGTTCTGATAAATTAATTGTTGTTTTTGTGTGGCACGTCTGTGTGCACTTCAAAATTATGCTGGCTAATTATGAGTAATGTTCCAAAAGTTTAATCGTATCACAAACCTTGTTACTTTGTTAACCTAATAGACTTGGGTTTTCGTGTTTTTCCAAAATTAATTTTACTTCTTTCTTTTTTTGTAGATACTTAATATTCATGGTTGAGATATGTATAAAAAAAAATGTTACCTTATTAGAAATTTAATAATTAATACTACTTGTTTTGTTTTCGTTGACTGCTCAATTTTTAACTGTGATTCAAGTCAGTGACAGAGTCGTATAATGGCTAAGGTGGGCTATAGCTTGGGTAAAATTTCAGTCCAAATTTTTTTTTTAGTAATAATAATATATGATATTTTAATGTAATCATATATAAATCTGTGTAATATTTTGCCCACGACTCAAATATATTTAAAAATTAAAAATAAATTAGTAGCTCGAAACCCTCCTCCCCCCCCCCAAAAAAAACCAAGGCAAAGATTAAGAGTGCATAACTGAATAAAACTTCATAATTTTTATACTTTTTCAATTTTATGTCTTTGCACTCTTTCTCTCTCTTTATAGATATATATCTCTCAAATTACAGTGATTTTGTTTGCGATTTTAGACGTAGTTTTAATTTATGTTTTCCAAGTAAACGAGTTACTAATCTTTATATGTTTATTATATATATTTAAATGTTACTTTTTCATACTTTGCTTTGTTTTTGTTGGTTGCTTAATCCTTAACTGTGATTCAAGTTTAATTTGTTTGCACTTATGCAATTACTTGCGCATTTGGTATTTCATTACTTATTTTTGTTTAAAATTTTAGTCGAGGATGAGTATATCTTTTTATTTTTTATAAGTTGGTTTAAATGTGATGTTGGCAGTGATGCATTGATCAATGCACCAAGAGAAGAAGGCAGTAAAGAGAGAGGAGAAGTCCAAGAGGAAGAACGAGACTCAGAGGGAACCATAGAGGTAGGAGGAGGAAAAGAAGAAGAGGAGAAAAACACGGGGAATAGAACATCGGATGGAACACATTTTGTTGACCTTCCGTTGGACATTCTAAAATCATTGTCTGACCGACTTATTCTGGTGGATTACATGAACTTCCGTGCATTATGCATAACTTGTCGACTAGTAGCATCACCAATCAAATGGAGAACTGCAATGTCTGGTTCGGTTTGTTATTCTTTGACACCATGGTTGGTGACTATCGAAAGAAAAGGGATTTGTAGTTTTGTTGACCCAAAGCATGGAAACAAATACTTTGTTCATATTCCCGAGTCATTGCAAGATGCTACACTCTGCGTTTGCAAAGATGGTTGGTTAATGATGTGCAAGCGTGAACATCTTGATCAACTTTGCATATTCTTCTTTAATCCATTTACCAAGGAAATCATACAATATCCAGACTTACCTTATGTAACCTTGGAATTATCACGCTTTTGCTTCTCATCGGTGCCAACTTCTTCAAATTGTGTTGTCGTTGTGGCTACAGTTTGGCCATTGAACATTGATGTGTACATGTGTCGTTCAAGGGAAGAGGGGTGGCATTATTTTTCCTTGGAAAGTGATTCACGTCTTGAGTTAAGTTACAACGTTCCTATCTCTACTAACAGTTCTTTTTACTTTTTGGGCAAAAATGGAAAGATTGGAATTTTGAGATTTGAAGATGAAGATGGCTGTAGTTGGGAAGTTAAAAATATTCAGAAGCCTTGTAATTCATTCAACCAGAACTTCTTGACTGAGTGTAATGAAGAGCTTATATCAGTGTTTGTCGGTACGCACGGAAAAGGGATAAAAGTTTTCAAATTGAATACTTTTACAATGGTTTGGGACAGAGTGAAGAGTTTGGGAAATTATACATTATATTTTAGCCACTCATCAGTCTTATCAGTAATAGCAAAAACTCCCGAGATGTCAGATAAAATCTATTTTTCGAGATTTTGTGGACAGCAGCACTTAGTCTCATACTCTATTAACAGTTGTGAGTATCAATCTTCAAGTAATAAGGATTCATTTCATGATTTCTATGGCACAAGGGAGCCACAAATGTGTGGTTGGATTGAACCTAGGTGGTCTTAGTTATTGTCCAAAAATAGTTCCAAGAGATGTATAGGTACAAGTTACACATATTAGTTCTTCTTATTTTCTTTCTTTGTTTTTTTTTTTTTTTTAAATTGCTTATTTGTTATTATCACGTTGATGTTGTCTGACATTGCTTGTAGTAACATATATGGATCATCTCTATTGTTTTTCTGAAGATTGATTTTTCTATTCAGTATTGCCTGTGTTATTGTAATAATTCAACTTAAAGCTATTACATGTAGATAAATTAATACACACCAAAAACGAACAATGCATATAAAATTGAAGAACAAGCTCACTGGTGTGTGTGTGTAAAGTGACAGACTACTTGCATTCTTTATCTTTTCTCACGTGCCACGCGTCTAGTGTTGGATATATTTTTTTTTTCAAAATTTAAAAGTAATCAGTTTAGCATTAAAATAAATTTTATTTTATACGTTTTGATATATTAATTTAATTTTTATAAGAAAAATATATAAAAAAATTTATATTTTTTAAAATTTCAGACAGAAAGCAATTTCAAATTCAGTCCAAATTTGGTTAAAAATATGTCTCAAATCTTAAAAAAAAAAATATTTCTCAAATCAAATTTGGATTGGATTAGCGGGCAGCTCGTCAAACTTGTTAACTCGATTGATTAAATGAGGTTGATAAATAAATATAATCCTATATTTCTTTAGAGATAAAAGCTGAACTTAATTGGCAAATTCACGAAGTGACAATAATCTAGAGCAGTAATGGAGGGTGATAAATCTACCTTAAGTAGATTTCAGTGCCTTGTCAACTCACCTTAATCTAAATAGACGGTTCGAGTCGGGGGAGCCGCTTTATGTGAATGCGGCTCCGAGCCCGAAGCAAGGGGACAAACAATCAATATCTTGAGAGATCGATCTACCACAAACAGAAGTTACTAGCAGCACAAAGAGGAGAAAATTATCATTATCAGCCTTCCACAAATTCACCCTCCTTTGATGGTGCCTGGTTACTAGTACAGTACAAATACCATAAGTTGCTGTCATTTTACAAAGAGGAATCCTACACCCTATACAACCAAAAATGTGATACAGCAACCAGGTCATGACCGCGTAAAATCCCCTTGTTTGATCAATGACAAAGAGGCCGAAAAAGCTTTGAGTTCAAATTCTTATCAAAGCATGGTTGGGACTAGTTGGTACAAGAATGCAGAACCAGTAAAGAATCGAGTCCGTGAAGACAATCATGCTACTATCATCCACAGGTTCTTCAATTTTCAATCAGCAGAAGATGGAAGACGAACATGGTCCGAAAAGGAACTCCAAATTTATTCCTTCTCATTCAGTCCGAAATTTAACGATGCAGGGCAGAATCAGCATGCCAAAACTTTTGCTGTATCTAAATCTTCTGTTTAAGAACTTTCCTCAACTGGATCTTTTGACTTTCCATCCTAGCCTCCAAAAGCTTTGCTTTCAAACTGCTCTTCTGCATGCCCCGCGGCCATTCAATGCACCCTTTCATTCCTCGAGTTTTGTGCGGATTCCCGGTGTCCGGGAAGCTCCAATGCCCCGTCAAATCTGAGGGGCTAAGCCTGCCTTTACCTGAACCCCTATTGGGAGAAATGATAGCCCCATTAGAAAGCCTTCCATCAGAGAGCCTTCCATTAATTCCTTCCACAGAGATTATCTTGAAGTTTTCACCATCGGTTGGGCCTGATCTCCAAAGCCGGGATATCGATGAAACTTTCTTCATATGTGTCTTTGGTGCCGCACAAACTTCACTGATTTCTGTAATTGGTGTCTCCTCATATGCATTTTCTTCCCATTCTGTCATGCTTCCTGACACGTTGCTGTCTTGATGAGTCCTGTTAACGTATGGATTGCTCCCCTCAGGTGAATAACTCAGTCCCTGATCCTCGGGATTGCTCACATTTACCCATCCACTGCCATCTTCTTCTATTTCACCACTCTGATCGAGATGTGCATTAGAATGTCTTTGCATGCTGTCTTTGTTAAACACCTTTACTTTGGGACTCACAGTATGGACTTTAGAGGCATGGCTAATAGAACTATATCCAACACATGGCTCAATGTCTCTCTCATTGGCTTCCCCAAAATTAACATCTTGAAATACAGAGAAAATATCGTCAGAATTCGGTGGCTCGTACTAAGTTCCTTTATCTCTTGGATATTCACCTAGGCAGCAGCCTTTCGAAGGAACTCGGCTTTTCTGATCTCCTCCACGTCAAAGGTTGCACTCCTTGAACTTAGAAAGGTCTCTAGATCGGCTACTAGTTTATTCATCTGACAGTACTCTTCAAGCATCACCTTTGCAACAATCAACTTCATCTGAACCCTTTCTTCCCACCAAACCTCGGCCGTCTGCAACATCTTCCTCTCCTCTTCCACTTCCTTGCGGAATTTCAAGGATTCCCTCTTTAGTGCTTCCACTTCAGCCTTGTCTTCTCCAATCTCCTCAGCAAGCTCATCGCACACCTCCTCTATCAACTCTCTGGCCTTCCGCTATTTTTCATATTCCTGCATATAGCACTTTGCTGTTAACTTGGCATCAGCCAGCTCACTGACCAATTTGGAATTAACAATTTCCAACCCCTAGCGATTTTTCCTCTCCCTGTTCAAGTCAGCTTTCACATCATCCATGAGTGCACGGATTTTCTCTTGTTCTCTGCTCCGCCAAGTGGCTCTTTCCTCACTCAATTTCCTTAGAAAATGCTCAAGTTTCTTTTTTGAGGACCGTTTCTCGGACTCGAGTTCCTGGATACGTGCTTGAGCTTGTTCAAGTTCTACCTCCATTGCTGATATTACTGAGATGGCACTCGCTTGTTGGTCGACATGCTTTGAGTGACCACACATCCTTTGTAGCTCATCTGATGTTTTCACACAAACAGGGCTCATTTTGTTGCCCCATCCATTGCAGAATTGGAAAAGTTGAAATGAAGGTTCAAACTGCAAAACATGAGCATAATTTGGATCAAATGAGCAGAGAAACAATACAAAAGGGAAAATTACACAATGACACAGAAAGCTACAAAAAGAAAGTAAATGCAAATAAATACATTAGAACTTTAGACAATAAAGCTGAGGATACAGTTTTGTGTTCTTCCTTTATTTTTAATTTTTTTTTTTTTTGGGAGGGGGTCCGTAATTACACTTTTACCCCCTTATAGTTTGAACAAAAAACACACTCCTCTAGTTTAGAAGTCAACACATAACCCCTTTGTCATTTAGACAAATATGTAAAATTGCCAGAAAATATCAAATTTAACTAGATTGATGTCACACTTCCCATATAAACTCACATATGGTCATCTATAAAACATCATTTAAAAAATAAAGGCAAATTGAGTTGCTTTAAAAAATAAAATAATGTTCCATTTTAATATAAAAATGGATAAAATTGTACTTATATCTATTTATTTTTGTAATAATCTTTTTCCCTCAACAAATTTTGACTCATGAGACACAAACCTGTTAAATTTAATAGATTTAATCAGTTTTACACTTTAGTTGCAAGTGCATGTCTGAGACTTGAGAGTGTTAGCTATCATTTAGTTCCAATTCTAGTGTAATCGTAACTCTAGAAGTTCCATACTCAACAAGTCATCTATTTATTTTCTACAGTGCAGTTGTTTAAATGATACCTAACTTACTTTATTGTGTGCCATTCTTTAACATGCTAAATCCTACCCACTCTCGACAGTCATGGGGCTGAGGCTATTCCCCCATCACCCAAAAAAAAAAAAAAGTTGTCATCATTTACGGTCTTCTATGCAAACATTTTCCTCCAATACACTGTAGGTTGGGTAACATCACTTGGACTTGCTGGAGGCAATGCTTTTGGATGGCCTTGTGTCCTGTTTTCTCATTTTTTAGATCATTATTTTCCAGATATTAATGTTTTTATTCGATTTCTAACTTTGGCGCATGAGTATCATTCATGACCATGTATTCATTTTGTTCTGCTTCATTTTAGGAAAAGGAGTTACACCGACACAGCGAACTTCACATTGGGATGCGGGGTCTGCCAGATTGGAGTAATCGGCCAAAAGGTTCTCTCCCTCATCAATGCAATTAATATGCTATCGTATTGCTCTGTGTTCTTCCTCATCAATGCAATTATCTCAGTGTTTCTGGGGCTTGAATTTCATGTTGGCTGTTGTTGCTGGAAGCCATGGAGCATGCCCAAGCAACAGGACATGTCAATTTTCAAGAATACAGATGATAGAAACAAAACAGTAATAGAGAACAGAGAGCTTCTTTCAGTGAATTTGAAACTTTGTTGATTCCAATGGTTCTTAGTCAATAAGTTATCCCATTGGATAGTTGAAGTAGGACCATCGAACTAGTGTAGTTTATTTGGCGAAGAATTGTTGTGGTACCATAACAAGGAAAACTTCCCCTTATGAGTTGGTGGGAGAATTTCAAAGTAGTGTTTGTGTTAGGACTTGAATCTGTCATTCTCGTTTATCGAGTTTCGACTGAAGTTTGGTTTGGCAAGAGTACTTCGGGCAACTAGCTTTTGGCTGTCTTCTAAAATAATTAAAATTATTATTTTTTTAATGTTTTAAACTTTTTTTAAGTCGGTTAGTGTTATGGTAGGATTAGAGAGACAGCATTCTTATCGAAGAGTTATAATTTTGGGCGAATGGTTAGATGAATGTGATAGTTTTGAGTGGGATATAAAAAGTTACATATCTAAAATTTGGGATTCATTTTCAAGACATACAATCTTAACTAAAATACAGGCATTGATTTAACTTTTAGAATTGATTGTCGCCCATTGAATTAAAGACAAAACAAATCGATGTGTTGAAAATATTTTAAATTTAAAAAATAACATTAATAAAAATGTACGATAAAATATAAATCGATAATATGATAAAGAGTGTAAAGTCGTATCTATTTAAAATTTTAAATTTTATACACATTACAATTAAATTTTTAATGTGAATGTTTATTTGTAAGAAAATTTTAAAAATTAAAGCCTTAATATCATTTTTTTAAGTAAAAAATATTAGTTGACTTTGTCTATTAGATACTCATGTAGTGTTTAATAAATATATAAAATTTTATTATTTCTTACAAATTTTATCATATTTTTAAAAATTTTAATTTAAAAATTTTTATAAAAAAATTCAAAAAAATATTGAAAGGGTGAGATAGTGTGTTTATATGTGAAGTTATCATAATCAAAAGTACATTAATCGAAACAATTAATTCAGTTCTAGTCACAATTGAAATTCTATTTATGCATATAAATATTTAACTTTATTTTTATAAATTTATTATTATTTTATTACATAAAATCATCTTATATATAATTTTTAATTTATTTTTATACATAATTATTATATACATTTATATTTAATTTCTAATTTGGTTTTCAGCTTTGTTGAATTTATTTATACACAAGAATTGAAATAGATTTAAAGTTTGGTTTAAATATAAAAAATAATTGAAACTGAGCTAAGAATTAAATAGCCATACTGAAAATCAAAATTTTTGATTCGGTTTTCATTTCCAATTCGATTTTTCACATGCAAAAACGCAGTTAAAGCATAAAATAAAAATTAAATCTTTGGACCTTGCCCCCCAAAAAAAAAAACAAAAAAACCTTTACAATTAATCAAAAAGAAGACCTTGCGTTTCACATTGAATGAATCAAGCAAAAGAGATTAGATATATATATATATATATAACATCAAACCCTACCTTTGAAGATGGGGGTTATATGAAAAAATTGTCATCCTATCAGATCGGATGGAATACTGAGAATATGAAAAACTGTCATCCCAAAAAAAAGACAATAATTTTGATTATGATTGGTGTAAAAAAATCTAGAATAATGGAGGAAAAACAAAATATTGTGTATTACACTAGTATCTTGAAAAGTTTGCTTTTGTGATTTTTTTATCACCCCAAGAGTTTGATGGGTGACTAAATATTTGTAATAAGAAAGTCGTTTTAGTTCTTTCAATTAGAAAATGACATGGAATTAAGAAATATATTTATTTTTCTTATAAATTATAATTTCTATATAAAACTCAACCTTGAATGGGTTATTTGATTTGAAAATTCATTTATTTACGTACAAGAACTTTGGTTTATTTACCTCTAGTTTAGTAGGATTAAGTAACTCAATTAATAGTGTGGATGGATTAGAAAGATTAGGTAATTCAATTAATAGTATAGACAGATTAGGAAAGTAATCCAATAAGAACTAATAGTGTGGTAGGATTAGAAAACTCCATCAGTAGTGTGAATGCATTGATAAATAAATTTGTATCTCAGCAGTCATTAATTCAAGTCTGAGATATTAGAAGTTTTGACATTAGAAGTTTTAACTAATGATTATAATCCACAAAAATTAATCGAAACACATTTAAATTGACCCGAATAACCTAAACAAATCAATAGTGTGGATAGATTAGTAAATGTAACAAGGTATTATAAAAGGAAGGAAAGGGTTAAAAAAAAAATTACCAACTTCAAATCTCGAAATTGGTGGGTATTTTATTTCTAAACTTGATCTATGATCTATTAATTTCTAAAACATTCCTATAAAAAAAAAAAAATTGCCATCCTATTAGATTGCGCCAATCTAATATCCTATACAAAATACGAAGAATTGTCATCTCAATAAAGGCGATAATCTTCATTATGCACAGTGCACCAAAAAAAAAATCTAGAATAATGGGAGAAAATCAAAAAATTTTAAATATACATATAAAAAAATTGTCATCCTATCATATCGGTTAAATACTTTACGGGAAATATAAAAAAAATGTTATCCCAAATTAAGGTAATAAATTTTGATTATGATTTATCGTGTAAAAAAATCTATGGTAATGGGGGAAAAATAAAATGTCTAAAACATTCATATGAAAATATTGTCATCCTAATGAATGAATTAGGTCAAATACTCTTCAAAAAGTACAAAAAATTGTGATCCCAAATAAAGGCAATAATTTTGACTATGTATGCAGTGTAAAAAAAATGTCTAGAGTGATTTTAAGGGAGAACAAAAATATTTTGTACTGTCACACTAATATTTTGAAAAGATTGGCTTTGTGATTTTTGTACCACCCCAAGAGTTTGAGGGGGTGGCTGAATATTTGTAGTAAAAAAATCGTGTTAATTCTTGTAATTAGAAAATGACACAGAGTTAAGAAATATTTTTATTGTTCTCACAAATTTAGTATTGTAATTTTTATATTAAACTCATGTTTCTATGGCCTCGTTTGGCGTAAGAAAAAATAAGATAAATTAAGATAAAATGTAGTTTGGGATTAATTTTGGCGCTTTTTTTTGTGAAAAATAGCAAACCGTAGGAACGGTTTTCCAAATCCGTTCCTACAGATTCAAAAAAATTCACAAAAAATAGCAACAATAGTACTTGTTTGAAAACTTTCAACACGAAGAATATGATTGTACAAAAAATTTATACATTCGATTAACTTACTTTCAGATTTTTTTTTTTTTTAACGAAATATTGAAATTTTTTGAAATTAGTAATAGTGGGAAATTAGAGGTAAAAGGGTTGTTGGAGATTTATAGAAGTTTATAGAGATTTATTTTACACCAAACGGGGCCTATGAGTGATTTGATTTGAAAATTCATTTATTTGTCTCTAGTTGACTTTAATTAAAAATTTGATTTATTTGCCCCTAGTTTAGTATGATTAGGAAACTCAATTAATAGTGTAGATGAATTGCAAAAGTAATAAAATCAACACTAAAGAATCAATAATCTAGCAGGATTAGGAATCAATAGTGTGGTAGGATTAGGAAACAAATCAATACTCAAGTAAGATTAGGAAACTTGATTAGTAGTATGGATGAATTAAATTTTTAGTAAGATTTGGATTTACTCTATAATGAATTCTAATATTAAGACTTGGTTTTTTCAGAACCAATAAAGAATTTGCTTGATCATTAACACCCTTCACCAGATTAATTGAGATGGGTAAAACTTGATCCGGGTAAAATAATAATAATAGTAGTTGTGTGTGGATTAATATAGGTAACAGGGTAATATAAAAGGAAGCAAAGCCTTAGAAGAAATCCACCAATCACTCCAAGCAAGAAGAAAGTGATGGAACGAGCCATGCGCCGCTGCGCGCCTTCGCCAGATGCGTACCCTTGGCTTGTGTATAGCCATGGAAGAGGGTTAAGAAATCAGACTTTCTGCACCATATCGGAGCCCAACAATAATTGCGTTCGGTCTATTCCAGAGCTGCGCAACAGATATGTCTGGAATTGTTGCCATGGTTGGGTAATTCTCAGCGACGATGCAGACGATCAGTTCCACCTTTGGAACCCTGTCACGTTCAAGTCTGTCCGTCTACCTCAGCTGGAACTCAATTCTAAAAGTCGAATCAATGGCTGCATTTTGTCATCGCCGCCTGGCGACCCTCGTAGCACGATTCTGTTATTGGACCGCGGCGTCCAGAGTATTTGGTTCTGTTGTCTTGAAGATAAACAGTGGATTCAGAAACGGTACAGTATGGAAATCAAGGGCTTATGCAAGGATGATGATGGTGATTATCTTGAAGGGCCTGCTTGCTGCGATGGTAAATTATATGCCACAACAACGAGAAGTCAACTAGTACTGATTGAACTGATCAAACCCAACGGCCTTGTCATAACATCGTTGAGGAATCAGTTGTCTTTCCCGAATGTGAAACTCGGACCCCTCGTCAGCAGGGGTTTGGTTGAATCCCGTGGGGAGCTTTTCTGCATAGTTGTTGTCTATGCTGGAATAAACCACTCAGAAGCCATTGCTATTGAGATTTTCAGATTGGACTTCCCTTCTATGGCTTGGAACAGAGTAGATAGTGTCAAAGATAGAGTCTTTTTCTTGGATGATCGGAGTTGCTACTCATGCTCTGCTAGTCATTGCTCACAAACAGAAGGGAATCGAGTGTACTTCATTCTTTCTGAGGATAAAAGCTTGTATTCGTACAATATTGAAGATAGAAGTATCTTGGCCTCTCTGCCTTGTCAAAATTTACCAACACCATGGAAGCAACCCATTTGGTTAATGCCAGACATCAGGTAACGCGCACCACTTGTTGTTCTTAAACTCAAATATAGTACGTAGTATACTTATCTCAAGTTTGATTTTCTTAATGAATAAATCTTCGCATACTACATAGGATTTTTTTTTCTTTAATTTTGCACGTTTTCCTGTTAGGAAGTTCTGACAAATTAATTGTTGTTTTTGTGTGGCACGTCTGTGTGCACTTCAAAATTATGCTGGCTAATTATGAGTAATGTTCCAAAAGTTTAATCATATCACAAACCTTGTTATTTTGTTAACCTAATAGACTTGGGTTTTCATGTTTTTCCAAAATTAATTTTACTTCTTTCTTTTTTTGTAGATACTTAATATTCAGGGTTGAGATATGTATAAAAAAAATGTTACCTTACTAGAAGTTTAATAATTAATACTACTTATTTTGTTTTCGTTGACTGCTTAATTTTTAACTGTGATTCAAGTCAATGACGGAGTCATATAATGGCTAAGGTGGGCTATAGCTTGAGTAAAATTTCAGCCCAAATTTTTTTTTTTAGTAATAATAATATATGATATTTTAATGTAATCATATATAAGTCAGTGTAATATTTTGCCTACGACTCAAATATATTTAAAAATTAAAAATAAATTAGTAACTCGACCCCCCCCCCCCAACAAAAACAAAACCAAGGCAAAGATTAAGAGTCCATAACCAAATAAAACTTCATAATTTTTTTACTTTTTCAATTTTATGTTTTTGCACTCTTTCTCTCTCTTTATAGGTATATATCTCTCAAATTGCAGTGGTTTTGTTTGCGATTTCAGACGTAGTTTTAATTTATATTTTCCAAGTTAACGAGTTACTAATCTTTATATGTTTATTATGTATATTTAAATGTTACTTTTTCATACTTTGCTTTGTTTTTGTTGGTTGCTTAATCCTTAACTGTGATTCAAGTTTAATTTGTTTGCACTTACGCAATTATCTGTACATTTAGTATTTCATTACTTATTTTTGTTTAAAATTTTAGTCGATGATCAGTATATCTTTTTATTTTTTATAAGTTGGTTTAAATGTGATGTTGGCAGTGATGCATTGATCAATGCACCAAGAGAAAAAGGCAGTAAGGAGAGAGGAGAAGTCCAAGAGGAAAAACGAGACTCAGATGGAACCATAGAGATAGGAGGAAGAGGAGAAGAAGAAGAGGAGAAGAAGAAGAGGAGAAAAACACGGGGAACAGAGAATCGGATGGAACACTTTTTGTTGACCTTCTGTTGGACGTTCTAAAATCATTGTCTGATTGACTTATTCTAGTGGATTACATAAACTTCCGTGCATTATGCATAACTTGTCGACTAGTAGCACCACCAATCAAATGGAGAACTGCAATGTCTGGTTCGGTTTGTTATTCTTTGACACCATGGTTGGTGACTATCGAAAGAAAAGAGATTTGTAGTTTCGTTGACCCGAAGCATGGAAACACATACTTTGTTCATATTTCCGAGTCATTGCAAGATGCTACACTGTGCGTCTGCAAAGATGGTTGGTTAATGATGTGCAAGCGTGAACATCTTGATCAGCTTTGCATGTTCTTCTTTAATCCATTTACCAAGGAAATCATACAATATCCAGACTTACCTTATGTAACCTTGGAATTCTCACGCTTTTGCTTCTCATCGGTGCCAACTTCTTCAAATTGTGTTGTCGTTGTGGCTACAGTTTGGCCATTGAACATTGATGTACACATGTGCCGTTCAAGGGAAGAGGGGTGGCATTCTTTTTCCTTGGAAAGTGATTCACGTCTTGAGTTAAGTTACAACGTTCCTATCTCTATTAACAATTCTTTTTACTTTTTGGGCAAAAATGGAAAGATTGGAATTTTGAGATTTGAAGATGAAGGTGAATGTAGTTGGGAAGTTAAAAATATTCCGAAGCCTTGTAATTCATTCAACCAGAACTTCTTGACTGAGTGTAATGAAGAGCTTATATCAGTGTTTGTCGGTACACACGGAAAAGGGATAAAAGTTTTCAAATTGAATACTTCTACAATGGTTTGGGATAGAGTGAAGAGTTTAGGAAATTATACATTATATCTTAGCCGCTCATCAATTTTATCAATAGTGGAAAAAACTCCTGATATGACAAATAAAATTTGCTTTTTGAGATTTCGTGAACAGCAGTACTTAGTCTCATACTCTCTTAGCAGTTGTGAGTATCAATCTTCAAGTAATAAGGATTCATTTCATGATTTCTATGGCACAAAGGAGCCACTAATGTGTGGTTGGATTGAACCTAGGTGGTCTTAATTACTACCCTAAATAGTTCCAAAAAATGTATAGATACAAATTATATATATTTAAGTAGAATGTCCCCCCCCCCTCTTTTTTTCAATTGTTCTTTGTTTTCATCATGTTGGTGGTGACAGAGAATGCTTTTATGGATTGTCTCTGTTGTTTTCCTGGAAATTAAATTTTCTTTCTTTTAGTGCTCCTGTTTTTCCTGCTCCTTGCTAAACTATTTCTTTGCAATCCTTTGATTTGATAACACAAGTTTGATCAGCTGTTGGTTTGTTTGGAAATTCTTGGTTGCTATTAGGTACAAGTTGTTCTCGCAGATGAAAAAGATTTTTGCAAATTAAAATAATCCTCCTAATTTTACTTGGTGCAATATTACTAGCTTAAGAAAGAAATGTTGATTATCTGCAGCCTAACCTAAAAGCAAAAGGCTAATAGTCACTTCCCTACTTGTTTTTCAGGTATTGCTTTTGTTATTTGAAGTAAGAATTCAACTTAAAATTTTTCAGGTATTGCTTTTGTTATTTGAAGTAAGAATTCAACTTAAAACTAGTACACGTAGATAAATTAATGCATACCAGAAAATAACAATGCATATATATAAAATTAAAAGACCGCACTCACTATTATATATATATTTATATATAGTGACAGTCTACTTGCATTCTTTTAGTCTCGCATTCTTTTAGTATCTTCTCACGCCATTCACCTGTCACATGTCGAGTATTTGATATAATTTAAAAAAAATAAAAGTAATTAGTTTAGTATTAAAACACAAATTACTTTGTAAGTTTTGATACATAAATTTAATTATTGTAAAAAAATATATTAAAAAAAAGATATATTTTTTAAAATTTCAGACGGGAGTACTCAATTCCAAATTTGGTCTCAATCGGGTTCAAAATATTTCTCAAATTCAAACTTGTTAACTCGATCGATTAAATGATGATGATAACTAAATATAAATCCTACATTTCTCCAGTGATAAAAGTTGAACTTATTGGCAAATTCACGAAGTGGCAATAATCTAGAGCACTAACATCTTTGAGGAATTGGTTGATCAAACCCAACGGACTTTATCATGACATCTTTCACTCTCGAAAATTCGTTTAAATATTGAAGATGGAAGTATCTCAGTCTCTCTGCCTTGTCAAAGTTTGCCAACGCTTTGGTAGGGAGGCACACAATGGGGTAGTTTTTTGCTCTTGAACTCTCAACTTCAGCGGTACGCTTTAATCTCTCAGTTTTACTTCCTAAATGAATATGTATCTTGGAGCTCTCGCAAATTCCCTTGTCTGAGTAGGGAATTCCTCAATCCTCACTTGTTATGCATACTCTGTTACTTTCCCAATATGATTGCTATTATTTTTCTCGTATCTTGTTGCCATAAGACCTAGTTGTGCCGTACTAGAGAATAATTCTAATGGTGGTAATACTAGAGCAAGCATCAACAATGGTTAAAACATGGTTTTAAGTCAGAAATTTCTTCTACTCTTTTGTGGGTCCAGATAGTCCTACGACAATTGTTAAAACAGAACCACGAGATTCTGCAACACCAAGTTCATTTCGTTCACCTGCAACAGACACAGGTTTGAACCACTCCAGCAACCGGTTTGCTCTCGGAATTATGATTTTCCTAGTTCCCACTGATCTTCCCATCTGGTGTCACAGACCAAAAAATAATGTAAAATGGCATCTATTAGACTTCTATCAAATTCCTGTGCATGACCATTGTGTTATTTTCTGAGAATTTCTATTCATCATCCCCTACTTAATTCCAGGACGCTTGAAAACATCTACCACAAACAGAAGTTACTAACAGCAGAAAGAGGAGAAAATTATCATTATCAGCCTTCCACAAATTCATCTTCCTTTGATGGTGCCTGGTAACTAGTACAGTACAAATACCATAAGTTGCTGTCATTTTACAAAGAGGAATCCTACACCCTAAACAATCAAAAATGTGATACAGCAAGTAGCTCATGAACGCATAAAATCCCCTTGTTTAATCAGTGACAAAGAGGCCAAAAAAGCTTTGAGTTCGAATTCTTACCGAAGCATGGCTGGGACTAGTTGGTACAAGAATGCAGAACCAGTAAAGAATGAGTCCATGAAGACAATCATGCTACTATCATCCACAGGTTCTTCAATTTTCAATGAACAGAAGATGGAAGACGAACATGGTCCGAAAAGGGGCTCCAAATTTATTCTTTCTCATTCAGTCCGAAATTTCACAATGCAGGGCAGAATCATCATGCAAAACTTTTGCTATATCTAAATCTTCTGTTTAAGAACTTGCCTCAACTGGATCTTTTGACTTTCCATCCTAGCCTCCAAAAGCTTCGCTTTCAAACTGCTCTTCTGCATGCCACGTGGCCATTCAATGCACCCTTTCATCCCTCGGGTTATGTGCGGATTCCCGGAGTCCGGCGAGCTCCAATGGCCCATCAAATCTGAGGGGCTAAGCCTGCCTTTACCTGAACCCCTATCGGGAGAAGTGATAGCCCCATTAGAAAGCCTTCCGTTAGAGAGCCTTCCATTCATTCCTTCCACAGAGATTATCTTGAAGTTTTCACCATTGGTTGGGCCTGATCTCCAAAGCCGGGATATCGATGAAACTTTCTTCGTATGTGTCTTTGGTGCTGCACAAACTTCACTGATTTCTGTAATTGGTGTCCCCTCACATGCATTTTCTTCCCATTCTGTCATGCTTCCTGACACATTGCTGTCTTGATGAGTCCTGTTAATGGATGGATTGCTCCCCTCAGGTGAATAACTCGATCCCTGATCCTCGGGATTGCTCATAGTTTCCCATCCACTGCCATCTTCTTCTATTTCACCACTCTGATCGAGATGTGCATTAGAATGTCTTTGCATGCTGTCTTTGTTAAACACCTTTACTTTGGGACTCACAGTATGGACCTTAGAGGCATGGCTAATAGAACTATATCCAACACATGGTTCAATCTCTCTCTCATTGGCTTCACCAAAATTAACATCTTCACAAACAGAGAAAATATCGTCAGAATTCGGTGGCTCGTACGTAAGTTCCTTTATCTCTTGGATATTCACTGAGGCAGCAGCTTTTCGAAGGAACTCGGCTTTTCTGATCTCCTCCACGTCAAGGGTTGCACTCCTTGAACTTAGAAAGGTCTCTAGATCGGCTACTAGTTTATTCATCTGACAGTACTTCTGTTCAAGCATCACCTTTGCATCAATCAACTTCATCTGAACCCTTTCCTCCCGCCAAACCTCGGCCATCTGCAACATCTTCCTCTCCTCTTCCACTTCCTCATGGAATTTCAAGGATTCCCTCTTTAGTGCTTCCACTTCAGCCTTGTCTTCTCCAATTTCCTTAGCAAGCTCATCACACACTTCCTCTATCAACTCTCTGGCCTTCCGCTCTTTTTCATAGTCCTGCACATAGCGCTTTGCTGTTAACTTGGCATCAGCCAGCTCACTGACCAATTTGGAATTAACAATTTCCAACCTCTGGCGATTTTTCCTCTCCCTGTTCAAGTCAGCTTTCACATCATCCATGATTGCACGGATTTTCTCATGTTCTCTGCTCCGCCAAGTGGCTCTTTCCTCACTCAATTTCCTTAGAAAATGCTCAAGTTTCTTTTTTGAGGACCGTTTCTCCAACTCGAGTTCCTGGATACGTGCTTGAGCTTGTTCAAGTTCTACCTCCATTGCTGATATTACTGAGATGGCACTTACTGGTTGGTCGACATGCTTTGAGTGACCATACATCCTTTGTATCTTATCTGATGTTTTCACACAAACAGGGCTCCATTTTGTTGCCCCCTCCATTGCAGAATTGGAAAATTGAAATGAAGGTTCAAACTGTAAAACATGAGCATAATTTGGATCAAATGAGCAGAGAAACAATACAAAAGGGAAAATTACACAATGATACAGAAAGCCACAAAAAGAAATTGAATGCAAATAAATACATTCGAACATTAGACAATAAAGCTGAGGATACAGTTTAGTGTTCCTTTTTTTGGGGGGGGGGGGGGGAGGGGGTTGGTACTTACAGTTTTACCCCCTTATAGTTTGAAAAAAAAACACACTCCTCTAGTTTAGAAGTCAACACATAACCCCTTCGGCATTTAAACTAATATGTAAATTTGCCAAAAAATGTTAAATTTAACTAGGTTTATGTCAGCCTCGCCATATAGGCTCATATATCGTCATCTATAAAGCATCATTTAAAAAATAAAGACAAACTGAGTTGCTTTAAAAAATAAAATAATATTCCATTTTAATATAAAAATGGGTAAAAATGTACTTATATCTATTTATTTTTGTGACAATCCTTTTCCCTCAACAAATTTTGACTCGTGAGGCACAAACCTATTAAATTTAATAGATTTAGTCAGTTTTACACTCTAGTTGCAAGTGCAAGTTTGAGATTTGGAGTATTAGTATAATCATAACTCCAGAAGTTCCATATTCAACAAGTCATCTATCCATTTTCTATTCTTATATATAAAGGAAGAACACCATTTAGAGTCTCCCTTTTCAGAAAACTGTATCACAATCTTAGGTTCCATAAATACCCAGTCAATTGGATAACTAACCCAATTTCAATTAAGTAACTGCCTCTGTTTCAAACACATAAAACATAAAAGATGGCGAGAGGTTGAGAAGGAGAAAAGACTTGAACCAGAAAAACAAAGGAGAAGTGGAGGGAAAAACAAAGATTTTACATAGGGGTGGTCTCACATTGGGTCCAGTTTTCCAGTTGAACTTAGAAATTGTACTTAGCTCCCTTTTTTTTCCAGTTGAACAGAAAAGCCGTTGAGTAGTTTGCCCGCATTGCCCACCTACAATCACAATCCACGCCCACGTGGCACACATGAACAGAAGCAACCCCACTACCCAAGTTAAAATAATTTATTCTTTCAAAATTATCCCCATAAATTCTATTACATTACCATAATTGCTTTTAAAAAACTAATTTTATATAAAAAATATCTTTTTTTTCTCCCGACTAATCACCTATAGGTAACTTTGTCCCCATTGATTAGAAATTCTAGGTTCAGTTTGTGTGCCTCTACCCCTATATTATTATATACAAATGAGAACACCGGATTGGTGTCTCCCTTAAATTAAAGTCGTGCCACAATTCTTATGATTTAAATATTATTAAGCATGGATAGTTTAAAATTGGATATTGTATATGTATCCAATACGTATTAGACAAGCATAATTTTTCGACACAATAAAATATGTATCAGCTACACCATTATTATATCATTTGTCCTTCAAACAAATGATCAATTCAAATCTCAAAATCCCTAAAAACATAAAATATTTAATCCCATATTTTGTTGTATTTTGTACATTGAATAATATATTGAATTAGTTTTTTTTTTTTTTTTTTTTTTTTTTTGCGCATGCAAAATTCACATATATGACTAATCAAAGTATGTAAAAATTATTATTATTATTATTATTATTTTGGTGGATCTATCCTTGCTATGTTCATATCCTAACTTTTTCAAAATTTCTATATCCATATCGTATTCCTATCCTTTGTCCACATCCATACTCTTAACTTAAATACCGTTCAACTCATAACTTCTTATAGCTTCCCCTTCTTCGCTAATTAGATAATTGTCCATTTTTATCCCAATCTCGTTCTCCTCCACTACTCCTTATTTCTTCTCTCTCTCTCTCTCTCTCTCTCTCTTTTAATTTAATCAGTAAAAATTAAGAAATCAATTTGGAGATGAAGAAGAGAATAGGAAGATAGGGAAGATGATGAACTGACACAAAGTTCAAAAATTTTCATACATGCATTGTTTGCCTCTGTCCCTAGTGAACAATAAGTTTTGATACTTAGGATATTGACGAAACATGTACTAAAAAGAATATATAGAAAGAAAGAAAGAAACAGAAAAGAAGATGATATGAATGAGGAATGTACCTTATACAAATACCCATTTCTTGGACCAGAGACTGAACAAGGACTCTGCATCAGATCCATTGCTTCCGGACCATGCGCTTTGCCACTGTGATGACCAACAAATGGCAATCCAACGTGACTGGCTCCATACTGCAAGGAAGAAAATACTGGTAAGCAGAACTACCATTTTCCGAACCGTTATAACAGATGTAAATCTAAATCTTCAAAAGTTAACCCCATTGGCCCCGAAACCAATCATGCCTGCTGATCAAGACATATAATCAAACCACAACTTTTGATGTCAATGTAAAATATAACGACAGTATTGGTCATTGTTAACCGCCGGGGGGTGGGGAATTAAATTGGTGCAGAAATTTCCATGCAGATAATTCAATAAAATGAAAAAGAAAAATGATTATTAAAGCCAAGAGTGGGCATTTGAAGAGTCTGAAAGAATCTTTCAGAGTTCAAAAAACCAGTGAACTGAATGTGGGTACAGGAACTAACGCCAATCTGAAAAAAAAATTAATAAATAAAATAAAATAAAATCACAGAAAACAGAACCACGAGTATTGAAGGAAGATGGTTATTACTTTTCTTACTAATTAGCATGCAAAAAGTTGCAATAAAGGAGCGTTAAAATGAATGCAGATTAAGCAAATTAAATCTGCAGTGATAAGAGCTTGTACATTGCTTCAGAAGATCGATCAGACAGTTGTAAGTATCGTTTTAAGTTAAAACAAAATAAAAAAAGACAAATAATCTGATAGCACAGATCTTGAAAGTAAATG
Organism: Vitellaria paradoxa; assembly: GCA_019916065.1. Taxonomy (NCBI): domain Eukaryota; kingdom Viridiplantae; phylum Streptophyta; class Magnoliopsida; order Ericales; family Sapotaceae; genus Vitellaria; species Vitellaria paradoxa. The sequence goes on from CM034239.1 coordinate 52,535,978, forward strand.
TACCTGAAACCCTAACTGGTGCCTCGGCGGAAGAGTGGACCTCTCTCCAGCGGTGGGAGGGACATCCGGCAAATGTAACCGCCACAGAACGGCAGCAAGCTTCCTCGCGGAAACCACCGCCTCCTTCCCTCTCGCTCTTACCTTCCGGCAACTTTTCAGACCAAACTCCGGCTGCGACCTCTCCTCCTTGATAGAGACATCTTTACTTACATCATTGAACTTCCAGCTCAGGAGAGGCGTCTCTGGTCTGCTCCGCTTACCCGCTGGAGCTCCGTCCCTCTTCAACCTTACTCCGGCGCCGGGATAGCCGGGGCTCCGCGCTTGCCGGCGACGCGGTCTCAGAGACTTCGGTTTCTGCAGAAGATCTGAATCTGGTGAAGGGTTTAGAGCTTTGGATGATCGAATCCCAGGGAGATCAGTGTTGGCACTGATCTTCATCGTCGCCGGCGGGACTCAGCCATTAGAGTCTTTAGAGATCGTCTACTGAGGTTTCTACAGAACAAAGTGAGAGTTTAGAGATAGAGAGAGCTTATTGATCTCTAATCCCTGCATCAGCCATGTTTAAGCGACTGCGTGTGGGGGGAAACGGGAGGAAGACGGAGTAGAGAGCTACCAGTTTCAGGGATTTCCTTGACGAAACGACGCATACAGACCGCTCTGCATATGTATGTATATTTGTACGGTCAACGTCTACTTTTTGGATTTCTCGGTACGGTGTCGTTCTGGTATGATAATTAAGCCATGGGACGGTGCCGTAACAGCAAAAAGTTGTATCTTACGGTGTCGTATTAAGGCCTTGATCATCAACAGACTATTAACTAGTTAAATTACTACACCGCCCTCATGACAGGAAGTTCACCGGAGCGTTACCACCGCAAGCGCGGACAACTTCACTCTCCTCGCCGCATGTGATTTCATGCGAATTTTGAAACATATGTTTCCTATTATATTTATTGTGAATAATTATACCTTACTTTGTTGGTGTTTGATTTCAAAGTACATGATTCTCGTTTGATTTCAAAATACATGATTCTGCCTTGTAATTTAAATTAAAGTAAAAAATTAATAATATTTATTTAATTAAATTAATTTTATATCTCAATAATCAAATTTGATTAAAAAATTGTAAAAATTGATATATAAAAGTATATTTTTAATTATTTTTATGATAAAATAAATTTTTTTCAAAGATTTTCATCGAATTTTTATGCATCAAACGCAATCACTATATGTCTTGTTCCTAGTTTTAAATGTTTAAAAAATGAATGTCATTAAAAAATAGAATATAATTTGACAAAAAATAAGACTAATCCAAGATCCAATCACATCAATGAATAGTTATCACACATAATCATTTGGGTTTGATTGTATAGTTGTACAATTAATACATTGTAGAGCTCTACACACCATCTCCAATTCTTTATTAAAATAATATAATACAATCCAAATTGTTCGGCCATAACATCATATGCACAGTCGTAAATAATAATTTCTGACAGTGAGTCATATATACAACACTTCAAACTAATTAATAATTATATAAATTATACATACATCCTCTCAATATTAATATTTAGATAATTATACTTAATTTCTTAACGTTTAAAAATTATACTTATCTCTCTTAATTATTTTAAAATATTATTAATATTAATTTTCTTTCATTAAATCAATTGTTAAAATTTAAAATAAAAATATTAAAGTAATCGAAATTTTAGATATTTTTCCATTTTACTCCCCTCTCATATTCCCCTTAGTGTTTTTTTAATAAAAATTAATAAATTATTTTTATTTTTACTTATTTTTTTTAGTTTTTTGTAAAAAAAAAAAAAAACTGATGGGAATGAGAGAGAGAGAGAAAGGTAGAAAAAGGAAAGTATATAAAATTATATTTATTTTGAAATTTTTTATTAAGTTTAACAATTAATTTAATAGAAGAGATATCAATGTTAACAATATTGAGAAAAATATGAGATAAATATAATTTTTAAATGTTAAAGAGTGTAAATATAATTATTCAAATGCTAAAAAAATATAAGTGTAATTTATCTTTTATAACCACACAAATTTAGGTCTCGAAATCTACATTAATTTTGAGTTGCACAAATAAAAATACTAAGATAAAAGGATAATGAGATTTCTCGATAAAAATAATAGTCAGAGCTTTACTCTGATTGAGTGCTCCCAACTATCAAGAGTTATCTGTGATATATAAAAGATAACATTTGATTAGATAGAATAATATTAGTATATATGTTCAAATATAAATAGTGAACACTACACAAAATAAAAACATATATTCATGTCAACCAAATAAACATATATGGAAATGGGGACACAAATGACATTATCATGCGATTATAATATTGATCTACTTCATGAGAGGGCAGCAAAATTACGATGAATTGCACTTTTTGGAAGGAAAAAAGAGTTTATTATTAGAGTTGGTTTGCAGGATTTTCGGCGAGGAAGCAAAAATCAAAATAGATACGATATCCATTGAGGAAGCAAAGCCAAAGTAGTATGTTTTTTTTTTTTTTTTTTTTGGGTAACGAAAAAAATTAACTAACAGTTTTATTCACTGAGTTACAAACTATCGGAAAAATTAACGTAGCAACTTACTGCCACGGCTTTTCACTTAAATCTTGACTGTCTCAAGTAAAAATCGAACCTACGACCTAAATATATTACTTAAATCTTAGACTTGATTCCCAATACACTTGACCACCCGGGTCCAGTGAAGGGTAGCCAAAGTAGTATGTCACCGTTGCAATGCAAGAAAATTTTGATTGTCACGCTCAACAATGCGCGTAGCGAAGGCGAGCTCTTTCTTTCTCCTTACTAATCTGCAACTCCTTCACAATTTAATTGATTGTTTTTTTTTCTTTTTTTTTTTTTTTTTGGGTTTTTTTAGTGGCGAAGGAGGCAACCGAAAGGCATCCGAGGGAGCCAGCACGTGGCTGCACCTGAAACTGGACTCGTGGCGGCCGCTCACTGGGAGAATTTACCTTGTATTCCCAGGCAGAGAGACCAAATGTACTATATATTCATCTGCAACGCCAACATTGTTTGGCGGGGGGGAGTGAAGCAAGCTTCATTAAACCAAATATAATCAAGGGGGTTTATATATATATATATATGTGTGTGTGTGTGTGTGTGTGTGTGTATAGATTTGGATCTGCCTTTAATTAGTTTAACCCAAAGGCAGAGAATCTAGTCCCAAGAGTGGAAGTTTAGGATCGTGTTTGATTAATTGATTAATCAGGCAAAACATCACATCACGTGATGAGCGTTTGGATCAAATAAAGAATAATTAATATTTCAAAAATGCTATTGTATTAAAAATATACTTAAAAAAGAGGAACTAAAATGATGTCACAGCTTATCTTATTACACTTGGAAAGGAAAGGAACATTTAACAAAATATTAAAAATAATGCCACTCAATCCCAAAAAAAAAAAAAAATAATAATAATAATAATATAAAAATAATAAAAAATGCGTAAAATTACAAAACTATAACTTTTACAAATTACCTATTTATTGTATGAATTATAAAATTATAATTTTTACAAATTTATATCAACTTAGGGGCGTTTGGAGTGTTAAACAAATAAAAATAAAATTTTTTTTTGGAATTTTGAGTATAAAAAGTTATTTTAAAATGATGATTAAATGTTTATATTTGATTTAGTATAAAATTGTTAAAAATTATATAAAGTAACACGTGATAAAATTCTAGTTGAAAACTTTAAAAATTTTTAGAATTTTGTTAAATTGTTTAGTACAAATGTTAGTATGACTTTTTTAAAAATCTTGCAAAATTCCTTTAAACATATTATAATAATTTGTTCCAACATATTTTGATAAATTTTTTTAAAATGTTAGAATTTTTTAGGTGGTATTTGGTTTACTTTTCTATTTTCTGTTTTCTATTTTTGTTTTATGTGTTAAAACTCTAAAAATAAGGAAACAAAAAATGCTTCATTTTTCTTATTTTGAGATTTTCTTTATTTTTTGTTAAAAATTCTCAAAATAATTTTTTGTCATTTTTTATTTCATGTGTAAACTTATTTTCTGTTTTCGAAAATAAATTTTAAAAACACAGATAATCAAATGAGTTTTGAACTGTTTTCTTTATTTTTAAAAGTACAAAATGAAAAATGAGTTCAAAACAGAAAATAAAAAATAAAAATAAAAAATAAAAATAAAAAAATAATCCGAATGAGCCCTTAGAGTTTAAAAAGTTAAAATTTTTGAAGCTTAGAGTTTCAAACCATCCTTGTATAATTCCAAACACAGTCTTCTAACTGTGATTACGAAATCGGATAAAAGTAACGTGTGGGGGTTGCAATTTTGCTTTATGTACAATGGTGATGTAAGAAGCAAAGAGGGCGATAAACTCTTCCACCGTGGAAAGGTCTGTGTCACCGTCAGCAATGACCTGAAAATCCAAGTAGTTAATGGCTCCGTCTAAATTTTGAATTTTATTAAAAAATATTAAAAATTATTTATTATTTATTTCACCATATAAATTATAAGTTTTCAATCTTTATTAAGATTTATTAATTTTTTTTATTTTAAACGCACCCAATATTACAAGGTCGATTACTATTTTCATACTTTTATATATATAATTAACCGTTTAAAATAAATAAAATTCAATGTATCTTTTTTTTTTATTATTTTTTGATTGCAATGTATAGTAAATACCTTTACAATTTGTAGTCTTTTTGTAAATACTTTTGTATATTTTAATTCAATCTTTTTACCAGATTTATTAATAAATTAATATAATCAACACTTGACTTTTTTAATTATTTTTTTTTAGTATTCGAAAAATTAAATTAAAACTTTAACATTAAATTAATATATCAATGCAAAAGTTTAATTTTGATTCCTTAATAAATCAAAGATACTATTAACGGTGTTCGAGACACTTACTAAGGAGCCAATAAAAATATATCACGTAATAAAATCTTACACTTTTACATGCATGACTTCGCCAAAATATGAGACATTGTTATATAATCTATTTTTTATTAACTTTTAAGGTGCTATTTGGTAACTCAATTTTAAATAGAAAACTATCAAATTTTATTTCTTAAGTGTTTGACAAAATACTAGTTTTGTTATTTTTTTATTTAGTTATAATAATTTACTCAACTCAAAAGTTATTAAAAATTGTTAAAAATTATCAAAAATTATTACCAAACACTAAAAATTATTACTTATTTCATAAAAAAATTATTAAAAATTATTATTTATTTCACCAAACATATTAAAAGTTATAATTAGTAATTTTTAATAAAAAAAATCAAAAATTATTAAAATTTGGAGTTTCAAACTGTACCGACCGAGCAACAAATGCCATGAATGAAAAGGAAATGGCGAAGATTTTGGAGTCTAATTTGAAACCCTTGTACAGAGCTTCAAAAAAATAAAATAAAGAAACCCCTGTACAGAGGTTTGGGGGGAAAAAGACGGTTCTCTTCTGAGAGACGAAAGCCCAAGAGGGCCTGTCCTTTCCTGGCTCCTGCGAAGCCTACGTGGACTTTGTTTTCTGCAATGTTCGATGCATCGATTTCATCCAATTAGGAGATAAGACTTGCAAAAAATCATTGGTTTCCACTGTTGGGGCATCATCATGCACCTTCCTTCTCCACCTCCTTTCGTGCCCTAAAATTTAGACATCGTCTGCTATTCATGATTTGTTTGTTTACTTACCCTCTCCCCCCATCCCCCCAAGAAAAAAATGATTTGTATGCTTAAAAATAATAAAAGATTTTGGTAGTGTTTTTCTTTATTTTTCTAAGTCTTATTAACTTTTTTTTTTTTTACCAAAATTCAATATTATTTTTAAAAATTTTTATGTATATTATCCACATTTCAAATAAATTGCAGGAAGTTTATTATTTTTAATTTTTTGATATAAATAACATGCTTAAACGTAACCTACCCCAAAAAATATAAAAAAATCAAATTTTAATTTAAAAAAAAGGATTACCACAATACTTTATTTTTAAGCAAAAATGTCATGGTAGATCAGATTTCATTATCAACTATTTGTAATAAAATAATTAACTATTAAGCAAAAGATTAAACCAATAGCGTCTGTTTTGGTGCGAGTAACATTTTCCCATTTCGTATATATTGCTTAATTCTGGAAAAAAAAAATATTAGTAAATCAATTTTCCTCCATTTAATAAAGAAAAGAGGCTAATTGGTTTAGGTATAAAAACTAAAATTTTGATTTTTTTCTCTTTAATTTATTTTCAATTTATATGATTTTTCACCAAAATTTGTTGTTTTATAAGCTATAATTTTTAGAATTAAAAAAAAGTAACAAAAAGTTAATTTTTATTTTTTTTAAATTTTTGTTTAGGAATGTGGTTAATACGCGGAGCCGAGCCCGCGTGCGGATATTTACGTCCACCACACGCACATATAATTGATTAGAGGTGTGACGAGGCAGCGATTGGTCATGGTTTGTTCTTTGCATGTTAGCAGAGACACTGTCCCACGTTGAGGAAGGGACAGCTTGTCCACAATATATATATATATATATATATATGTACATATTATATATGTATATATATATTGCAACTGATTCATATTATCCTAGCATCATTCATGAGCAATTTGACCTTGCAAACCCCTTCTAATTTAAATTATATTTATTTAAAAAAAATATAAGGCAACTCTAATCTCTAGAGTTAACAATTCTTTGTAGGTTTTTTTTTTTTTTTTGGTCAAAAAAACTTTCAAAACAAAGTAGAAATATACGTGGTGCTTCAAATGTTGTATTAAAATGGGATGCTAATAATTATGGTACTAGTTCCTCCAAAGAGGGTTTCAGGTGTTGCAGTGAATCAATTAATTGTATGATATAATTGTATTAAATCTAATGGTTTTAATTTAATGTAATAAAATTAAATTTAAAATAAAAATAAAAAAATAAATAAAATTTGATTGAAACACAAATAATGAAAAATATGAAAAGATAAATCATATTAAAATACAATCACATCTTGACCATTAATTGACCTATTACACCCCTATAAAGGATTTCCTACTGCAGCCCTAGAATCCCTCCAAAGAGGGGTCCAGTCCAGACTCCAGAATAACCTGGGGAGTTCTTGGATTGGTCTTGTTTGGAATTAATCAATGAGAATAGGACTGGACCGGACCCATTAAATGTTTGTTACCGTTGGCATCGGACAAGAGCTGCAGCTAGACTTTAAAATGCATGGCCAGGGGTTTTAAGTGAGATTTAAGGCTCCTTTGAAGTAACTAATTTTTTCAAAACAATTTTAAAAAATTTTAATTTCTTCTAATCAAAATTTATCATGTGTCATTTTTATATTACTTTAATATCAATTTTTAATTTTTTTTAAATTTTTTTGAAATTCCAAATTAAAGCCCCCTCTATCACTTTCCACTCATAGAGAAGCACTAGTGACAAGAACCAGAAGCGATTTTAGAGAGATAAGATTTTAATCCTGTAGAAGTTTGTATTATTTTGTTGGATGCCAAACACATCTAATATAGATTTTTATTTTAAACTTTTTTACATACGAATACAAGAAGTTTTTTTTTTTTTTTTTGGGTAAGTACGAGTACAAGAAGTTGTTGTGATTTTAAAAAATTAAAGATACGAATATGATAATAATTTGTATTAAAAATATTTAATTTTTATTAAAAATATTAAACAATTTCACTTTTTTTTAACAGTACTCCATTCTATTTCACAATGAATAAAACTTTTTAGAGTGTGAGAAATTAAAAGTTAAGTACATTAAAAATTACTCCTTTTATTAGTTGTATATATAAATGTAACATGCACGACAAAAAATAATTTAAAATATAGAAGTATAACAAAATATTAGGGGTGCGTTTGACATCTCAAAAAAATTTAAAAAATTTCAATTCCCTCCAATCAAATTTTGTCATCTATTATTTTTATATCACATCAATCTCAACTTTCGAGTTTTGTTTTTAGTTTTTTTGACCTTCAAACACCCCCTAGATATATGATTTTGAGGGTTTTAATGATTCATTCGAAATTAAGTTGTTTGGTTTAAAAGAAATGATAAAACAATTAAACACATATATTTGATATGTATCTTAAACATATCGAAAAACATATACATACATACATGCATATATATATATATATATATATATATGATCTCAAAAATATTGAAAAAAAAATATTTAAATTAACTGTATTTCATAGATTCAGAATAACTCAAAATGGATAAAAACTATTTCTTTTGGGAAACTAAAGCTCCAATATTACCCTCCATTTATATAAAATTTGTAGAAATAGACTTGTCAAAACTGGTTGGCGACTGCAGGTGGCAAATCTGCTAATAATTAATCGTGGACAAGCAAGTAATACCGGTCATTGAAGCCCAACCTCCGACCGGTAATACATAGGAGGATAGTTTTGATCGAAATCCATTATTTACATAGGCAAAGATTGCCTTTACTCAGTCTTTTATTTTTATTTATTTATTTTTTATCAACTTTTATTAATTACTTATTTAGGATACGTTTAGAATGATAAAAAAGAGATAAAATGAGATAAATTATAAATTTATAATTTATATAATGAAATAAAAATAAATAATTTTTAACATTTTTTATTAATTTTTAAAAATTTTTATCACTTTAAACGGAACCTTACCAGTCAAGTTTTACAAATCTAGTAAGTAATCAATTGCTGGAATAAAAATAGAAGGCAAAATTAATGAAGTCTCAATCCGACCTCTCGGCTAAACCTAAACATCAGCTGAGTAAGCAACAAGATTGAATTCAATTTCTTGTCGTGCTATCGTTTAATCTCTAATTATTCAAATGCTAGAATTTTCAAAACCGTGACATCATTTAAATGTTTATCCTGACACGTACGTGTAGGCGTCGGGTCTGAGAATTTGTAAGCATAACTGGGCATTTGAGTGTAGGTTTATTTTGTATTTTTTTAAATATATTATATCTTTAAACCCCCAAAAAAAAATTATTGAAGGTACCCGTTTGGTAATAAAACAAATTTTTAAAAAATATATATATAAATAAAATAATACATAAATATATTTAAAAATATAAAAAATTAATATTTAATTTGTTAACTAATCCATCGTTTTAATTTTTAGGCCATAATAACCTGTTAATTTAATTGAATTTTTTTCTGAAATTATAGAATTATAGAATAGTTACAAAAACACGCTTTTGTTATCATAAAACTAATCTTAAATTCTAGAAGACTTCCGAACACAGTTACAACATTTCAAACAAGAGAAAACTTACGTAGGGGTGGAAAATGGCCTTGGACGTAGCCAACGCTATGTTCTTAAGATTTTTTGGCTAGCTTGGAGTTTAAATAGAACGATACAAAATTCTACAAATACGAATTACGAGATAATAAAATTTAAATTATTCACTCGCTGCACAAAATATGAGATATTAATTTTTATAATTTTATACAACTCCAAACACTTATTATAAGCTCGATTTTATTATTATTTTTAAATATCAAGTTCGTTCAATTAAATTTACTTAATTTATAAATCATTTTTTTTATAATTTTTACCATTAAAAATAACTAAACAATATTACAATATCCAATTAATAACTTAACAAATAACAAATATTAATTCAAATTCAGTTGTTGTACGTCTAGTCTTATTTGTATATCTTTTAAGTTTATAGTATATAAATAATATCTAAATAATAAAAGCATATTTTAATATATTTATGGCAAGTCGAGATAATATATCGAGCTTATAATTATTTTTAGACCTATTCCAAATAGCTTAAAAAAACAAACTAAAATCTTAAAATATCGTGTTATTATTAGTACGTGCTTTTTTTATTTTACATTTTTGTCAATTTTAATATCTGCTTTTATTTTTTTTCATTATTGACTCATTCTATAAAATAACTTGAGTTAAAAATACTATTGATTTTAATTATATTAAATAATTTTTATTTCGTTTTAAAAAAATTAAATTATTATTGTTATTAGTTTTTAAAGTTTAGGTTTTAAATAAAAGTTTCAATTGTTATTAATTTTTTAGAATTTTTTTATTATTAATTATTTTAAAATTTTAATTAAGAGGGTGTCAAGCCTGATATAAAAAAGCACGAGGTTAAAAAGACATTTAATTCAAAAATTTATAAAAAATAAAATAAAATAAAATTATAGAGAAATGTCACGTGAGATTTAAAAAAAAAAAAACAAAAGAAAGCGATTTTAGTAAATATATAATAGATACAATATGGTTGAAATTGATCAACCATTGAATTGATCCTCTCAATATTCATCCTTCAATCAATTACTTGGGTGAGTCAACAACTTAATAAACTAATGCCTGCAAGTTTTGGCTAGAGCTTGCTTGTGTGTTTGTGCAACTTTGAATGCCGGAGATTAAACAACCTAAAATTAATCCCTACAGGCAATGAATCACTGTTTCTAGTGTTTGTTTATTTATTTATTTTGATAACGAGTAACCTTCCAAGCCATAATTATATTTATATGTTGAATTTATATCAAGAGAGTAAATTCTAAAGCCGTGAATTATTTCATAAGATCTTTCCGTTGGGTTAAAAATATAAACAAATTCTATATAAAAGTTGCTTGAAGAAATTTTTGCAAATTTTGAAAACCATAAACTCATAGAGATTATCGTTGAGAGGTGCGCTTTATTAATTATTGGCAATAACATGTGTTTATGGTATTCTGAACAAAATTAATATTTAATTTTTTTATATAGTTAAAACTTTAGACAGAAAGTTTAAATAAAAAAAAAATATGATAATTCACGAATTTAAATTTTTTCCAAAACTTTAAACCCTAGTAGTTATAAATGTGTTTTAGTCTCCCTCTCTCTCCCAATTAAGAAAACACAAATAATAGTGATTTACTTTGGAAGGTTTAACTTCCTAAAAACTATAATTGGGCAAAATTTAAGTTAGCAGTTTTGATTTACATATGATCTCCACCCTTAAAATATGGTGAAATTTAAAATACTCAAACCGTTCTGTGAGATAATTAAATAACAATAAAGTCCACTAAAATAAAATTAAACCATTTTTTGAGATAAATAACAGTAGAGTCCATTAAAATAAGAATTAAATTATTTTTGTGAGATAAATAATAGTGGAGTCCACTAAAATAAAAATTAAAGAAGAAGTTAAAAATATAAAAATGATCTCAATCGTTAAATGAAATAAAAAATAATTCTTAACTACTGAATCTTAATTTATGAGAGAGATATTTTCAAAAACCATCCTGATTTATTATATAAATTTATTCATTTAATATTATAATGCTATAAAAATTTCGTTCAACCAATAAATTGTCAATAATTGGTTGGATATTTGATTGTCCCCGTACACTTAGGATAAAATTGAAAATAGAAAGCAGTTAAAGAAAATATTAAACACGTTCTAATTTTAACATTAAACACATTCTAATTTTAACTGTTTACGAGCAGTTTCATTTCCAATGACTAGTGTTTTATTTATAAATATGATTTTAATTAATATAATAATAAAATTATAACACCAAAACCACAGATAATATATATATATATATATATAAACATAATTTTGTCAAGTTTAATTCGAATCGAAATCAAATTGAATTATTCCATTAATTTGATATAGTATATTACATTTATTCAAATAATTCAATTACCCCTATGTAGGAATTGAATCAATTCAATTTTAACTAGGTCAATTCGAACTATAATCAAATTGAATTATTTCATTCATTAATTTGACATAATGTATTGTATCTATTCAAATAATTCATTGCTCCTAAATAGAAATCGAAATGATTCACACAAATCGAGCAGAATAAAAATCGAAGCAAAACAAAATAATCACCCTTAGGAAAAAATTATAACTAGCATGGTTCAATAAATATACATGCGTAAACATACACAATAATTTGTAGTTACCTAACATAATCTTCACAACTAAAGTACAAAATCAACCGAATCTCTTAAATTTAATTAAATTTCTGTTTAATGAGCCAAGATTAGTTAAAGATAAAAATTTATCTACAAAAATAAATAAATAAAAGTACATTTTTATCTATTTTTATGTTAAAATGAAATACTATTTTAATTTTTAAAAATAATCAATGTATATCTATTTTAACAAAAAATTAATTAAATTTAATATATTTTAACAATTTTATATTTTAGTCTAAATTACAAAAAATTATATATATCGACTTTTGAACTAGAGAAAAATTAGGTATTTTTAATTTAAGACTCCGATTGAGAAGTTTCGCCAGCTTTTCAATTTCTAACTATTTAGGTGATTGGTTTATTTTTTTGCTTTTTATTTTTTATTTTTGTTTTATGTTTTAAAATTTTCAAAATGAGAAAACGAAAAATCCTCTATTTCCTTATTTTGATATTTTCCTTATTTTTGTTAAAAATTCTCAAAATGATGTTTTGTTATTTTTCATTTCATGAGTAAATTTATTTTTTACTCTTCTATTTTTGAAAATAAATTTTGAAAACTTGAATAAACAAATGAGTTTTGATTTGTTTTTCTTATTTTCAAAAGTACAAAATGAAAAATGAGTTTAAAACAGAAAATATAAAATAAAAACAGCAAATAGAAAAAAAATCCAATGACACATTAATTTTTTAGTTTTTTTTTTTTTTTAGAAATTACTAAAATTACTCTCTTAAATTTTAAATTTCTTTTAAATCACAAAAGACAAGAATATCATATTAATAAAAAGTTAAAAAACTTATTACTAAAAAATTAGTATTTTTTTCCTTCTTAAATAAAAAATTAACTTTTTACACCTTCTCTTCTATTAATGAGATAAGATTAACTTTCGATGGAACGGTGGTACAAGAAAGTTGGCAGGAGCCAACTTAGACTGTACGTCATCTTAAACCCTTTTGGGGTAAATTTGCTTCTGCACGTGTGGTAGGATTATAAAATTAATTTGTTAATCAAGAGGATTATATTTCATTGAATAAATTATACTAACTTCCTCTTAATATTTACTGATTATATTTAACATTTATAATATTTAAAAGTTACACTTATTTTCCTTATTTTGAAATATTGCTCATATTAACCTCTCTCATTAAAATTAGTTGTTAAAACTTAGTATAAAATGTCAAATTAATCAAAATTTTAAATATTTTTCTTATTTTATCCATTTCTCTCTCATATTTGATCAAATTTTTTTTACAAAAATTTTTAAAAACTTTTTTATCTTACTTTTTTTTTTTTGGCTTATCTTTAGAGATTTTTATAAATAAAACCAATGAAAATATAAAAGAGTGATGGATAAAAAAAAAGAAAAACACCCAATCTTTTAGTTATTTTGACAATTTTTGTGAAATTTTAACAATTAATTTTATTGAAAGGAAGTTAATGTTAGCAACATTTCAAAATAAATGAGATAATTGTAATTTTTAAATATTATAGATGCGAAGTGTAATTATCTAAATATTAGGGGAAGGTAGATGTAATTTGAACTACCAAAGCAATAGGTAATAGTAAAAATTTGATATAGTTTTTGTCATGGTCTAGATTAATAACAAGAAATATCTAACTTTTCAAAAAATATTATAAAAATAATTAAAATAATATAATAATAATTTCATAAATAAAAATATCTTAATGAAACTTTATTTTAAATTAATTGAAACGCAACTTTTTGTACATTTTCTAAAATTATTAAATCAATTGTAACGGATTAATCTCAGTTTAATCAGTACGAGTTACACATAAAATTTAATTTTTTAAAAAAAAAGAAAATGTTAAATATATTATTAAATAATAATATTGTTTTTAGAGTGCAGTAAGTTGAAAATAAAGTTAATTTAGTATTTTGTTAAATATATATATACATATGTATATATAACATTACGTTTTAAAGACCATATTCTAATAAAGAATGCCTTAATTACCAAAAAAAAAATAATAAATAAATAAAGAATGCCTGATTAGGATAATCATTCAAATGGAATTCACACGCGGAAAATCATGAAAGCTCAGCGGAGGGAGATTCCCTTTGCTGAGCCGCGTTCACACCTATTTTAATCTCCAAGATTCGGATCGAAACCCTTTTCACACCTAAAAAGAAAAAGGGATTTGCGTCTAGCCGGCTTCCAAGCAATTCGGCTTCACTTCCTGCCCCATTCGGCTAGGATAATATTTCATGGCTTTGCTCTACGTAGAGGTCGTATGGCCCACGTAGTCTTTTTCTTATCATGGCTTATTTTTTGTATTACACAAAAAAAATTATACAAAATTATATATGTTAGAATTATTAGTTTAATTTTCAAAAAAAAAAAAAGCTTGTTAAAGTTATATTATAAAAATACCATCACTATTGGTACATTTGGCATACTAAATTTTGTTGAAAATCTCTAAAAATTTATGAAAATATTTAAAAATTATTCATTTTTTATCTCACTACATAAATTATGAACTTATAATTTATTTTACTTTATTTCATTTTATTCTTTTTTATCACTTTAAACATATCCTATATTGTTTTGTGAAATTTATATGCAAAGTTTTTGAAAAATTGAAAGTCAATTCATTGTAATTTATAAGTTTTTTTAACAATATAAAACCAATATTATTGTTAGTAAGTCACAAAAAAAAAATATTATTGTTAGTAGTAGACACAAAAATTTGAATGAGATTGGTTAGGCCCCGTTTGGTAACGTTTTTATTTTCTGTTTTTCTATTTTCATTTTCAAAATTTTGTAAATTGACAACAGAAACATGTTTGTTAAATCTGTTTCCGTTTTTTTGTTTCCAAAAAAAATAAAACGGAAACAGAAAAAATGTGTTTTCACTCTGATTTTTCTTTTCTGCTACCAATATTTTGTCAATTTTAAAACTTTGTCTAGTTTTGTTACATTACATAAAAATAAATTATTTTATTCAAATATTTTATTAAAATAAGTTATTTTAATAAATAATATAATTAAATTTAAAAATTAAATTAATTATATAAATTAATATAAATTATTTTTAATAAATAATAAAACTAAATTAATTTAATTTAATAATTAATTATTGCTAAATTATTTGAAATAAATATCATAATTAATTTATTTAATTTAATAATAAATTTATTAATATAAAATAATTAATAATAAATAATTAAATTACATTAATTTTTAATTTAATTTAATAATTATTATTAAATTATTTTAAATAAATATCATAATTAAATTAAATTATTTATGATTTAATTAATTTAAAAATAAATAATTTAATTTAATAATTAATCTAATTTAATTGTTTATTTAATATGAAATATATTTTATTAAATTATTTTTAATAAATAATATAATTTAATATATTTTATATTTATTGATTAAATGATTTTAATAAATAATTTATTGTATTAATTTAATTAATTATATTAATTAAATTAATATAAAATATATTTTATTAAGTTCTATTAATTTTTTAAAACTAATAAAATTAAATATTTTCTAAAATAAAAAATTAATAATTCTAAACAAACTTGCATTTCCAAACACAGTTTCAGTTTTCATTTTAAAAAAAATAAACGACAACAGAAAACAAAAAACAAAAAACAAAAAATGACAACAAAAAAACAACAATAAAAAAATGATAGCGTTGTCAAACGGGCCCTTAACGTAAACTTTTTATATTTTAAAGCAGCACATTGAAGCTTTTTCATATTTTGAGAGAGTTAAAGTAATTTTATTTTATTTTTTTATAATTTGAGAGACTAATTCATCATTTATCCTTCTAAATACTTTAAATTTTACGGGATCGTAAAATAATATTTATAAAATTCAAGGATTTTTCAATGAATTAATTAAGATAAACTTTTTCATAATTTTAGAAATTAACAATACATTATATAACATTATAAAAATAAAAAATTTGAGGGCCATAAAATCATTCTAAAATTTTAGGGGACTGTGGCCCACGAACCCCTTCCATCAATTAATGATTACTGTAATTTTAAATTTATAATAAACTTCAAACAAAAAATTAATAAATATTTTTCTTTTATTTTTTTTTTGGTCAAAGTAAAAAAATTCAAATAAAATTAAATAACACCCATCCAATTATAATTATAATGTCACAACCAATTGAAACAATCAAACAACTTCTAATTTTTAATTAAAAAAAATTCCGAACTAAAACCAATTAAATGAAAGTACTACCAAGCAAAAGGTTAGTTGAATTGATCAACATCTAAGCATGCGCCTATCATTAAATTTGTTGCATCATTAAATGATAACATATGAATGAGACTGCTATTATTATTTTCAGCCATGCTTTCTTTTTTGCACCAATATATATACACATTATATATAGAGAGAAAGAGATAGAGGGCTCGTTTGGTTCGGCAAAATTTACTAAAAATCTCTAAAAATCTCTATAAATCTCTGTTAACTTTATATCATATCAACTTTTTTCTCTCACTGCACGTATTACGAACTCTCCCTAAATCACAATTTATCCCAATTTATCTCATTTTTTTTACTCCAAACAAACCCAGAGAGAGAGAGAGAGAGGACTCAGCCAAGTAGAAGGCAAGCCAAGCCGAGTCACAAAAAAGTGGTGCAACAACTAAAGTGACCAGACCAGAATTGGTAGGAAAGGTGACTAGGTCAACTCTCCATCCATCACCACCCAGATAGGCTAGGACACCCAATGTTACCCAGATTGGTCTGACCCTTTCCCAACCTCCCATCCCTTTCTCTCTCTCTCTATCCTAACCAAACTCTCTCTCTCTCTCTCCCCTCACCACCTTCCCTTCCTCTATATATACTACAAACGCCACCATTTCTCAAACCTTGCTTTTTCTTGATATACACCAAAATTAAACGATAGCATTCATAATATATAAAAAAACTATATATATATATATACATATATATGGGGAATTGTATTAGAAAAGAGTCTTCCATGCAATGGGGCGGCGAAGACTGGGGGTCTCCGGAACCGGAAACTCACTTTTCCGGCGAGGCAAGCAGAGGAATTAGATTGTTTGAGAAAGGCATGAAGATGGAAGAGAAGAGGCTTCTATCAGAAGAGAAAGGCGATGATTCTCTTTTCTCTCCTCCTCCGGAAACCACATCATCGGTAGGAGGTGCAGCAACAGAGGTGAAGATCAAGATTACAAAGAAGCAGCTGGAGGAGTTGTTGGGTAGAATGGACGTGCAAGGACTCTCCGTGCAGCAGTTAATAGCCCAGCTGATGAGCGTCGGTGATCGGCTTGAGACCCATAATCATCGGCCCTGGAGGCCTGCCCTGCAAAGCATTCCAGAGGTCAATTGACTTATATCCACCTGTACATAGGGACATCGTGTATGGAGAGGAGAGAGTTCCTTCTTTCTAGTTCCTTCCTTCTTTCTTCCTTCTATTTATTTATTTATTTTTTTTGTAGGATGGGTTTATATTAGATCGATCTTTTGGCGTTCAGTAAATTTCTCATTGCTGGGATTTGTTTTCATGTACATGGATGGTAATTAAATTAAAAAAATGGGTTTCTTGTTATGTGGTTAAAGTCTAAATCTTGTGATTAATATTGGTGGTTAGTGATTCCAGGAAATCTTTGGATAATATTGATCTGAATTATTTAAATTAACGAAAGATTAAGCCTTATTAGCCATAACTTAGCTTGGTTTTGTTAAAACCTCGATTATTTGTGTTTTACAACTTAAAATTCCCTACATGATTAAGTGCGTAAGATGTGAATTAAATTTTGAATTTACCCCTTTTCCCCCATCCCATTTTTGCTTTGGAGATCAAAACTGACAATAGCCGTGTGCACTCGCACGTGAGAAACAGAAAAACTGCACATCTGAAGTATTAAGGTAGCATTTGATTTACTTTTTTATTTTTATTTTATGTGTTAAAAATTTTAAAATGAGTAAACAGAAAATACTATATTTTTTTATTTTGAAATTTCTCTTGTTTTAGGTAAAAAAAAATTATCAAAACGACTTTTTATTATTTTTTATTTCTGGTGTACACTTATTTTATGTTTTTTAAAACAAATTTTGAAAATGCCAGTAACCAAATGAGTTTTGAGTTATTTTCTTTATTTTCAAAAGTATAAAATGAAAAATAAGATCAAACCAGAAAATAGAAAATAGAAAATAAAAATAGAAAATAAAAAATAAAAAAACCAAATGACAAAATTTAGCTAAAAATTTTTAATTTTCTCTAGTTTTTTTCAATATCCTCCAACTTTCTCCTCACCAAAAATCTTTAATTTTTTAAAAAATTTTTATCATATTTTTACACTTTTTTTTTTTTTTTAGAAATATACCAAATACCCAAATATTCAAAAATTTATTAATTTTCTTATTTTTTATTTTTAAAAATTTGACACTCGAAACAGCCATCGGAGTAGATCAATATACTGTGCACTTATCTGATCCGGTGCATTGCACCGTAGAGGGTAGAGACCCTCAATCCCTTTGGAGATGAACGACGGTGCATTGCATTGTAGATGCCATTAATTCCTTTGGAGACTACTTTATAAACAATCAACTTTAGATAATTAAGCGGTGTCTGGAGTCCAAAAAAAATAAAAAAAATTCAAAAAGTGAGTTGATGTGATGTAAAAATAATAAGTGGTAAAATTTAATTGAAGAAATTTAAAAACTTTTAAAATTTTTTAAAATTTTTTAAGTTTTTTTGGGTTCCAAAAAAATTAAACTGTATAATTTATTTGTACTTTTTTTTTAAAGTGTAGGATGCTAATTTATGTATCATTTAATGACTGTATTTTTTCTTTTTTGGGAGCTAGATGATGAATTTCCTAATATGTACCCCATATGGGGGGGGGGGGGATATCATGAAAACAAAAGGCATATATGTGTGGATCGAGATGCTGACTTTTCATATCATAATAATTGACAATGTAGGCACCTGCTTAACAAGTAAATGAAAGTGACTGAATACTGGTCCAGCCTCCTCTCGTCAAATGTTTAAAAAATTTTTAAACTATTGATTGAGCAATCAAACCAATTGATCTAGAAAATTAAGAGGCAGCAATTAAAGCCTATTAATTAATTAGTCAAATTAGAAATAATCGTAATAATAATTAAGAGTTAAGGATGATGATTCCATACAGCAGCGGCAGCAGCCTTGGGTGATCTTATTTTGGATAAAGACAAAAAACTAAGAGAAAATGAATTTTAATTTGAGCAGTAAGTCTAATTATTAGAAAGGAGAGCCTTAATTGATGACCATCTTAATTAATTATGATATGAAAGAATTGTCAAAAAATATATATATATATATATATATATATATATTTGAAAAATGGTAATTACATTTTGAGGAAGAACATAAAAGGAAAAAAAACTTGAACAGATCAAAGTTGAGAAAAGAAAAAAAAAAGAAAATTCTTATTTTTTTCGATAATTTTATTTTATTTTATTTATTTATTTTTTCAATAAGGACGTTTACGGTTTTTCCCCAAATATCAAAAGTTACTAAAATTGGATCCTGTTAAACTTTTGGGCCAAACCCAATAACACCTATCGACCACCGATGCACGCCATGGTGTGCGTGGGCTAGCCCGAAAGCCCATATGATGTAAGACAATGGAAGTTTTTTGTTTTGAACATTGATTTGAGCCCATTCGGAACTATCTATTAAATTTAAAAAAATAAGTCAAAATTAAGTTCAGTGTTTGAAAAAAAAGAAAAGAAAACTGCCTTGGAGCATTTGGTAACATGTCCAAAAAAAAGGTGACTTTTATTTCAAATTTTTTGTATAGATTAATTGGTATTGACTTAAATAAAAATAATATTATGTTATTTTTGGGACATAGTAAGGTTGAAACTAAATTTTTTAATAATAACTTCAGAAATTTGGCAACGGTTAGTTTTTTATAATATTATAATTCATTAAAAAATACATTTGTTTAAGTATAATTTTTTTTTTATGGTTTGTTTATGATTTCTTTCATTCTATTTTCTATCCATAAATTTTCTCTCTCTCTCTCTCTCTCTCTCTCTCTCTCTCTCTCTCTCTCATTTTCCCTGACTCATTATCCTCTAGGAAGAATTCTCCATAATTCAAACACTTGGTAAGTAAACCTATCGCTAACAGCATTTTAGTATACACTACTTCTACAATCTTATCTTTTTTTTTTTTTAGGAAAAAAAAAAAAAAAGAGAAGAATGGATTATGTTTGCTCTGTTTCGTTTGGTTGCCATGAAAGAGAAGACAAACTGAAGCACGTAGAAAAATTCCAAGTTTTCCATCGTCTGCAGTTGTCATTCCGTAAGGGTATGTGGTTGCTTTTCGATGGTCTTAGGTGCCAATAAATATGAGGTTTTCTTGAAGTTTTCTTTTTGTTCTCATCTCTGTTCCTTTTCTCGGCATGCAAACAGCTGGATTATAACCAATCCTCTTTCATCAAAATTCGGTCGATCGGTCTTCTGTTTTGTTGAAAATCAAAAAACAAGTCCTGACAGGTTTCGTTTCATCAGTTACCCTTTTCTTTTCCCTTTCCTAATTAGCTTTCTCAGCAGCCAAACAAAAAAGCACCAATTCATTTGAATCAGTATATTCTGCTTTTATTTCTATTTGTCTTCTAATTTCTTATGTTTTGATTGTTTTGTGATATATATATATATATAGAGTTGAGGTGCCGCATGTGGATAGCACTGGAGTTGCTGCTTTTCTGAGGAACAGGAGGTTTTGGGAGCTATTCGGATGCAAGCTCGTGTTTGAGTTTGGGTTCGACCTCTGAAGTTGTGGTGAAGGAAGAGACAACAAGAAAGGGGCCTGCCCCTGGTGTATGTTGATAATGATGATGGACGGTGCTCGACATTGATATCTTGTATTAGACTTTGTTGTTTGTTTCGTGACAATGGTGTTTACTACCTTCTTATGGGCTTTGATTATGATCGTGCTTTTACCATGGTCACACCAGAGGATTCGGCAGGGTAATGTCTACGGACACGTGACGGGCAGATTGCAGGCAAGTGAGTAACAACCAAAAAAAAAAAAAAAAAGGAAAAGAAAAGAAAAGAAAGGAAACAAAATGAGTAACAATTCTCTCGGTGGCAATATTCTTCTTCACAGATCATATGGCACCCCCATGCATGTTTGGACAGCTTTATGTCTTTTGCGAAGCATCTCCGCATTGATCGTTCCAATCCAAGTGCAGCCATTCAGTCCATGGAAGAGGTGAATGTATTTCTTCTCTAAAATCTGTTGCATTGGCTGTCCTTAGTCTGCATTACTAACAAGTAAACATCTTCCTCTGAGTTACAATCAGGCTGCTTGTACAGTCGTCATGAACAATTTATCTTTGATCATTTTTCCAGAGGGAACCGGCTCCAAAAATGGCTGAGGTGCACCGTGCATCAGCCATTTGTATCTTTCTCTTGAGTTGATTCCCAACATGAGACAGTTCATGTCAAAAGCTATGAGAAGCGTCGTGCTACTCAAGGGGCGGGTCAGGTCCGACTCAGCCTATTTACATCGCTGAGATCCTGTTCTTAGATGGTTTTTGTAATTGGCTATGTGGGGGGATAAATAGTAAAATGCTGATCATTTACTTTTAACCTTTTATCCCAAAGATTAAAAAGTCTTTGTATATTTTAGGCTGAACCAACATGAAATGGTACGAGGAATAAAAGGTATTTCCTGTTATTATGAATATGCGTGTGTATATATATATATATATTTTGCATGTCTTCTTATATAAAAATAGTGAGTATTAACATTAAATTAATACGTGTTATTAATTTCCTATAATATGATAGAATTTGATGGTTTATTGCAGGAGTATTTGCTACTTTACTTTTTATTATAAATATTTTCATTTTTATTGTAATTACTTTTACAAAATTCATGTTTACCAATTAAATTATATATTTATGATAGTTGATTACACATGTTGTATATTTCTCATTTTTTATCTTTCACAAAATTAAATGTATTACAAAAATCCGAAAGCAACACATAGGCGTTCGGCTAGTTATAAATTATTATAAAAATTATATGTTTAGTTTTCAAACAGTATCTAATTACCGATTTTTTTTTAATAGTCATTATGTGTGCATTATTATTATTATTATTATTATTATTATTATTATTATTTATTTTTTGCATGCATTCTAGATCTAGAACAATTTATGTGGTACCATCCAAAAGAAGGATAGACAAAGAAAAGAAAATATTACATTTTAATAATTAAAATATGGTAGGTTTTTTTGGTATATTTCATACCATGATTAAAATCAAAGTTATGTTACACTTCATTTGAAAACATTCCTCTCTTAATATTGATTGATTTAATTTAATTTTAATGTAAAGATTTGATTTGATTTCATTTGATAAATAGAATTTTTGTGTTTGCAACACATATTTAATTTAAGAATTGAATTAAATTAATTCAAGAGAAATATCATATTTGACTATGTTAGCAGAAAAGAGAAAATATGGTAAATATAATATATGAGAGTAAATTTGTCTACTTACTTAGATGACGTAAGAAAAAATGAATTCTCCTTAAATTCAATTATTTTGAGTTTGATTCCAAATGATATAGAAATCTCAAAATTTAAGTTATAAAATCAAATCATGTTCATAAAAATTTTATTTGATTCCAAATATAAAAACTGATGGGAATTCTCATTAAATAAAATCAAATTTCATTAAATTCACCATTTTAAATAAAGTATTGTAACTAAAAAGGAATTTCATATATTTTTTTTGGGATTTTATTGTCTAAAATAAAAATAAAATCAAATAAAAAAATCTCTATTTAAACAAGTTAGTACTGTTTAAGTTGAACAATATATAGAAAAACAAGATTAAAAATTAATCAAATAAAATCAAAAGGGTAAAAAAAATTCCAAAATTGAAAATATCCCATATTTGTTCAAACGTAAAATTACTATAAAAAATTGCATCCAAACAAACTATTTAATTTTGGATAAGAGTCTATTAAAAATAATAAAATTAAATTAAAGGGGGAAAAAAGAAAAGCTAAAATAGCCCCTGGGGGTCACATTTTTTTTTTTTTTTCCGAACGAAACGCAGCTTCTTTATTGATTTTTAAGCTTTTAATAAAATAAAATAGGAAAAAACAGTAAATTATATTGAAAATTAAAATGCTTATAAAAGTCCTCGCGTGACACTACTACGGAAGGAAATCCAACCGAAGTTGACCTTGCGACGACGTCAATTTCTCTCTCCTCTCTCATGGTAGGAAGAACAAATTTCAATTTAGGTTTTTCTTATTTAAACTGCGAAGGAAACATTTAGGCTCCGTTACAGAAAGCTCTGCCGCCGCTGCATTAGTTTTCTTTATTTCGATTTTACGAAGACTGCCTTTTCTGTGCGTGCCTGGAAGAATAATCTAACCAGTTTTGCAAAAATTATCCTTCTTTTTCTTGACAGTTGCTGAAGATGAACCGGCGGAACAACTCTGATGCTTCCCCAGACCTCCCCGTGAAGCGAAAACGGGGTCGCCCGCGAAAGGATCAAGGCCCAAATCATCGGGAAAGTGTGCCGGTGCCGCCAGGATTTGAAGGGGTTAGTGTAAACCAAGATGCAAATGCCGGCATTGTGGGCCAACCAGTTACGGGCGTAGTTAATGCTGAATTTGATGCCGGTTACCTGCTCTCCGTGCGGATTGGTGACTCCAATTCCATTCTCAAGGGTGTTGTTTTCAAGCCAGGAAATTATTCTCCTCTCTCATCGGAAAATGACGTGGCACCGTATATTCGAATGATTAGAAGAATTGAATCTCCCCACCCAGCGGGGAACCACCAGCGCAAACATGTGTCGCCATTGGCAACCGGCGCTGTCCCTCCGGTGGGCTCAAGAGGAACTGTGGTCCCTGTGGTACTCCAGCCAGTCAATTTATCAAATGGGTTGGTGCCTCCAGTTTCATCCCAAGCTGCTGGTCACCACGGGGCACCATTAGGCATCAACAAAGAAAACAGTCCTCTCCCTCAACGTGCAGAAGTCAAGTCAATGAAATATGAAGTCAACAAGAGGGTTCGAGTTTTTGCACAATCATCTGAAGGAGGCAACATGAATGAACCTCTCTTGGTACAGCCCCTGCAAGCTATACGGTCCGATATTCATAACTACTATGACCCTTTTCCCAAGCCTTCAGAGAACAGCAGAATTGGCAGAACGTCTGAGCTATTGCAGGTAAAGTGAATCCTTACATTCAGAACAATTAAATACCCTGAATGAATAGTTATTTACGGACTTGGAAATTCATTGATATAAATGCTAAAACCAAATACATTGTCTGGCAAGGTTTTGCAAGAAAATATGAAAGAGGAGAACCAGAGTTGAAGACCCCGGCACATAAACCAATCTTGAGGGGTGAGGAAACTGTTCAGTCAACTACTCAAAAGCGTAGAGTGTCTAATTTTCTGCCTTAAAACTTGTGTATAGCACCTCCTTTTTTCCCTTATACCACCACCAGAGCAGTGCCGGAGGAAAGCTAGTGTTAGTTTAAGCTACTCTTGACTAGATTTTTTTTTTGGTCATCTGATATTTGCAATCTAGTGTACTTGTAAAGGCATATAGCATTTTGCTCGTTGTGTGCCTTGCTTCTACAGTTGATTGAAATATAATTTTATTTTTTTGGTAAAACAGTGCATGATTAAGAGCCCTTGTTTGTGGTTTGGCTTGGGATCTTGTGCAATCTTCTAGCTGTGGAATACCTTTGGGTTAACATAAGGCCTTTAGATGATGGGGATGATTATTTTATTTGAAGAGGAGACCTCCACCCCATCGAATCCTTCTTCGAAGAGAATTATCCATAAGGGGGACTCGTACCTATCTTCTGTGTTCAAATCCAACAGAGAAGTTGACTAGTGGCTTTAAGGATGTGTTTGGATTAAAAATTTGACGAGAAGAAAGAACATGGGAGTAATTAATAAAAGAAAAAAAAAAGAAAGGAAAAAGGAAAGAAATATAAAATTTAAAATGTATATTTTTATTTGTGTGGATTAGAAATGTAAAAAGAATAAATAAATCCTATATATTAATACATTAATTTTCAAATTTAGTTATTTTTAATATCTTAAATTTGATTTCTTTTCCTTTTATTTTTCATCACAAACCAAATTACTTTGGGTAGTAGTTTCGAATTCCTTTTTTTTTTCTTGACAAAATTTTAACTCTCTTTTATTTTCTTTCGACAAAACTTTAATCCAAACAAAGTATTAGTAGCAAGCAGAGAGCAAGGGTTTCTATTTCCATCTTGAAATGAATTGTTTAGGTCTCATTTGACAAAACTTGTACTTTCAAATTTATTTTTAGTTTTCAAAATTTATTTTCAATTTTTAGTTTCCGAAAAAATGAGAATTATGTTTAAAAATTATGAAAATATAAAAAATGTGTTTTCTCAAATTTTTACTTTCAATTTTATTTTTCTCTACAACCACTTAGCACCACCCACCTACAACCACTTAGCCACCATCTCTACTACCACCATCGTTGTCAATCATTGACAACTATCAGCCGTTCTCTCAAACGTCATAACTATTAATTAACAATTATTGTTATTAAATGCCTTTTCAAGTTTTCCTTTTTTCTTTTTTCCCTCCTGCTTTAAAAATGAAAATTAAAAATCAAAAACCGTACACAAATTAAGACTAACAGCTTTGTCAAATAAGCCCTCAATGATTATTGAAATGGCTTCCATTCCTGTGGAGTAGCAGGATTTACATAAGCTTAAAATGCAGTCCAAGCTCCAAGCATTTCCACTAGCAGCTTTGATACAATTCAGAGGATAGGGGTGTGTGTGTGTGTGTGTGTGTGTGTTTGTGTGGGTGTGAGCTCCAAGCATTTCCACACTGGCAGCTTTGATACAATTCAGAGGATTGGGGGAGTGTGTGTGTGTGTGTTTGTGTGTTGGGGGGGGGGGGTTCCAAAAAGAAAAGATGATGAATCCAACAATTTCAGTTAATGATCCCCAGTTTGTACAAAGAAATTTACTCACATTAATAGCGCGAACAAAAAATAATGCATACTGTAATCATCATTTACAAATAATGCATATTGTAATTCTCTCTCTACCTTGTGCGCTCAAAGTTTAGTGCAACGTCACCTCACAAATCAGGAAAGGGGAAAAAAAAAAAAAAAAACACTGAGGAAGAAAGGATCTTCGAACTGGAAAAATTCAGGCTCCTCTCTTTGGTAAAAGATTGTTGAAGCTGGTAGAGGTCTACGGTTCCATTTTACATAAAGAATTTACCCCCCCCCCCCCCCCACAAAAAAAAAAAAGAAAAACCGATCAAACTTGCTATTGGACCAGGCTTTGCAGTGTCTTTTTAACTCTTGCCATCATGTAGATGAAGACAATGCCCCTCATTGATGATCATCCATTGAACTAGCTATAGTCAAAATTTTGGTGGAAAGAAAAAAAATTTCCAGACAAGGCGATCATATGTGAAAAAACCTATTTATGGAAACTTAGTGCCAAAGATGCCATTAGATCCTGGGACTGAAATAGGACGAATAACAGGGAAGGTTGGCTGTGGAAGGGGGATGTGGCTTTGTACTGCAAATTGCTGCTGCTGTCCACCAGCTATAAAAGGTGGAGTCATGCACAGCTGCAATGCTTGAGCAGCTGCATTTCCTGCAATTAATGTTGAATTACTTCAATGAGAAATGGCAGCCACAAATTTTGAAAATAAATTCCTCAACAAATATCATATTTATGGGGCGTTTGGAGTGACAAAAAGTAAGATAAAGTGAGATAATTTGTGGATTCGTAATTTGTGTAGGAAGATTAAAAGTGAAAGATTTGTAGAGGTTTTCACAGATTTTTAGAATTTTTCACCGCTTTTCAGTGTGCCAAATGCACCCTTAATGTGAAACACAATTAGACCCAAAAAAAATAAATACACGGAAAAATAAATATTGCATAGAGCAGTAATATTGGATACGGCACGATGCAGTAACATGTCAACACTTGCTAAGATGAAACATTAACCCAACATGAAATGAACACATTAACTCGAGATTGACACGATTTGATCAGATTTTAAAGTCAATTAATTACTTAATATGTTCATTAAATTTTAGAACATTTGACTATAAGCATGAATTGACATAGATTATAAACCTGAGCACGACACATTGCTTCAACAAGCCTTTCACAATTTGCTTGGGTATAAATTATAAAGCACAAGGCCTTGCATGAATGCAAAGCTCTTAGATAGGAAACTCAAATTCCACACTAACCATATGAGGTAAAAATTTCGAAATACAAATTTCTAAACTTGATCCTGATTCCTGTGCAACCAAGCTTTTTAGAGTAGAGAGTATGCACGAGAATAAGCATAGAGTAGCATATACTGCCATGAGCATTGGAGGAAAAGCCTTAAAACTCTCACAATACGTGTACATGAATGCGTGAAGGTATTCCATGCTTAATTTGGTTATCTATCTTTTAGATTAAATCAATTGACCAGATCAATGTTGAGAAATTTGCCAGCTCACATTAATCATTAGGCTCCGTTTGGAGCTCTAAAAATTACTAAAAAATATTGAAAATCTCTAAAAATTATTCACTTGTTATCTCATTGTACAAATTATGAACCCACAACTTTTATCAAATTTTATCACTTCAAACGGCCCATAAGTTATAGATTGCTACCACATTGTGGTAACTTTGACAGTACAATTTTTTTTTTTCAAGAAGTCATCAGGCTAACTTATATCAAGCTAGTTTCATGACTATGCATCATTAATACCATGAAAAAACCAAAACTTAATGTCTATGTTTGCATAATTCACCATGTTTTGTTGTGTTCAGACCTTGGTGCTTAGGAAGATGGCCCTGATGTGGAGTCAGCAAGGGACGGGTAGATACTTGAGAGAACGCTGCTGCACCCTGATTCACATCCTTCAAGTTGAAATAGAAGGCAATTAAGCAACCAGGATATGCACAGTCAAAGATACAATGAACAGGGAGGAGACAGGAAAGAAAAGAGAGTTGAAAATGAGATGTAAACATATATGTTCATGCAAAATTGCAGTTGGATGAGCATTTAGCAAGAATTATTTGGGCTTTCCTGAATTAGGGCCCTCAGCATTTTCTTTCATCAGATGCCCTTGGATAATTGGTTTAAATTACCAGGATAATTAATAATGAAAATTTCAAACTGGTATAATAGTCTGTCAAGCAATTGTTTCAAGTTGCACAGAATAATCATAGCTTACATGAGAAACTGGATGCATGTAAACAAGCTGCCCCAATCGTCCAACCATGACCTGAGAATATCGATAAATAATTGACAATGAAAGTCAAAAAGTACATTTTATTACAAGAATTATTTATTACAGGGAAAGGGGTTGGGACGACTCAACCCATGACCTTTGATCAGGGTGGGGAGACTTTTCCAATTCAACTGCCACTCTCATGAAGATAAATACAAAAATAAACACTAGGAAGCATTCCGCAGCAAAGAGGGCTGAATAAAAGCCCTCCAATACTTACATTTTGAGAATTTGGATGCATGTAAGGAGGCCCTGCTTGGATAGAATGATGATGCTGACCGGCATATCTAACTGGCTGAGTCCTGCTGCCCATGTGTCCAATAATCTGTGCTCAGCCAAAAGAGATACAGTAAGAAACATTTTCCCTTGGCAGTTGAACACCTAAAAATCACACTTGATACAGCTCGTTGGCGAAACTGAGACTGGATGCCAGTAAAATAAATAAGCATTATATTAAAAGTGGACCATTGTGACATATGGCAACATGAGAGAGTGCTGGCACATTCTGCATTTAACCATTTGTTTTCTAGTTTTCTTCATTTATTGTTTAATATTGTCATGCTCATAATCATAGCAGATCAAATAGGAAGGCACCAAACATTAAGTAAAGTATTGTATGTGTTATAAAGCATACAAGGACAACAGAGCACCTGGAATCAGCACTCCATCCAGGGGGCCAGGGCATCCCCCAACCCACTCAAAAACCTCCTACCCAATTACAGCCGAAAACCCAGACATATGTGAGCCCTATAAGAGTATATTCTACTGTCACTTTTTCCTTGTCTCAAAATGCATGTACGAACTAGAAATTCCCTAAGTGCTTCTTGGCAGACAGTGGCAAACCTATAGATGAAAAGGTACGGTTTATAAAATTTGATGAGGCCAAAGAATTTTCTGTCTTGTTTTCCCAAAAGTGAAATCCTAAATTCTAGACACTCACATCAATAGGCCATGGCATTATAAGACACTCATTTTTTCCCTTCGTTTGCTCCAAAATTTCAAATAAAATAAATAAATAATTATTCAATTCCCAAATTCTCTTTAACTACTATAATTCTCAACATCACACTCCAGTTACCTTAATTAATCACTACAACTCCCAATATATATATATACATGCACCAAAACTAATATATTTACACAAATTCTAATAAATTTTATTTTTATTTTATTTCAATGTTATAATAAATAAAAGATCGATACTAATCGTAATAAAAAAAATGAAATAAAGTAACCTTTGAAATAAAAAGGGACAAGACAAAATATTATGAATACTAAAATTACTCAATTTGTTTTTTCTTTTAACATGTAAGATTATTTTATTGTAATTCCTAAAATTATTTTATGTAGAAATATTCATATATTTTGAATATCTCCCATAAAAAGCAACCTCTAAGCAATATTGAAAAATAAATTAAAATTGATCAAAATAAAAAATAAAATTAACTCTAAAAACCGAGGGGGAAAAGAAAGCTCTTTTGTATTCTCATCTGCTATCATATTTCTCCTATGCACATAGAATTATCATTAATCCAGAAACTCGAATAGCTCGATTAGACATGTTAAATAGGTCAAACTAACCTTGACCCAACCTGGAAATCAGGTCAACCTAGCCAAATTTGTCCTTGACCCTGATTGGCTCGGATAAAACTAGGTTGAGTCAGGTTAGGGTCAGACAAATTTGACCCTGACCTTGACCTATTGACCCTATGTATTTTTTCAATATTTTTTACCTATTGACCCTAACCTTGACCTATTAATCCTGACCCTGACCTATTGACCTTATGACAATATAACAGTCAAGCCTATTCTAAATGACAATTAGTGATTGAAAGAAATGCAAAACATGAAAAAGTGGTGAAATTACTATATCACTGTTAGATAAAAACATCACCACCAGTGTGTGCTTACTGTTTCCACTTTATACAGCTGGTCTAGATTTTGTATGGAGGAGGGTTGTGTTAAATAACTGACAACCAGTGTAAAACTTCGTTAAACCACTTATGTAGTACTAGCCAGTAGCCAAACCCAAGCAGTTGGGAAAAAGGCCTAATTGAGTCGAACACAATGCTGGTAAATTGGTAATACAACTGAGTTAATGAGTCCTGCAGCACTGCTAGTACACATTGATAAAACTAGGGGTTGTGATGGTGAAAAAAGATTTAGTAGGGGAATAACAATCAAACTAATTGATTATATATGGTTTATTTAGCCATTCTCTTGGCTTACTAATGATAGACCTTGAAGAGCATTCTAGCAGTTCAATCAAAGAGAACAAACCGAAGATCAAAGGGCCTTCTTGTCTAGCATGTAATATGGTATTTAAAAACAGAAACAAAATAAATTAATAAATAAATAAATATAAAACTTTCACAAATCACTAAGAACAAATGAAATTGCTACAAGTATTCATCTTTATCAGGAAATGAGGATCTTATCAATTTATTTCTAAACTATATATATTGCAACTAGAAGAGATTGACAAATTTCCTGAGTAAGTGCTTATTTTATCAGAAGAAGCAGCTGTTAGCTATTACTTTTAGTAGGAAAATGTCAAAATACAAATTTTTCTCAATGAGCAAAACAAAGTCGGACGTAACATATGCAGATATATAGTACTAAATTCATTGTCTTGTCACTAGAAAAGCCTGAACCTCAGCCTGTATCTTTATTAAGAATAATGCCATATTACATGTAAATAATAAGAAAATAATTAAAACGTGACAAGACATACCGATTGAGAATATTGAGAATCATTTATGCCATTGCCAGCCATCAAGTTACCATATGGACTAAACTTGGTAGGCAGGGATGAACGAGGAACAAATGGGCTGATTTCAACTTCTGGCTGAACACTAGCAATGGATACCATGGGAAAGTTATCTGATATGTAAGCCACATTTGCAACTGTTGGCACTGCTGGAGGAGTCACTGATCTATGTTTCGCAGATGAAGGGCAGAATACCTTAGCCCCAGGGTTGAGCTTAGATTCCTAAAGCCAAAAGAGTCCAAAAAAGTTATCAACTTGGGCTATAAGTGAAAACAATACGCCATAGTGATTTTTTAGAGGCATTATAATCCATTTTGTGTCAAACTCAAACCAATGAATGATTATAATGTGTGTTTCAAATTCCAACAAATTGACAACCATCATATACCAAAGAAGTCAGCAATAATATGAGGTTGCTATCAGTTTCATCTGATAAGCCACGGCAACATGAGCAAAACCAGAAGTGTTTCATACCCCTATTGCTACAATATCCATTGATAATAATGTGGAGTATTTTTAAACTATCATAGAGTTGACCAAAAAAAAAAAATTGCAAAAGGAACCATAAAAATAGTATTCCCCAGCATTCACTTACCTTAGAACTTTTTGGAGGGGCCATTTCGGTTAGAATTGATGATGAACTAACATGTGATTCTGTGGTACCATTCACAAATGAAGTGCCAGAAGTTGAAACACCTGAAGAAATAGCATTTACACATGCACTATCTTCCAAAGTATGCCTATCTTGAAATCGATTATTCAGTTTGACAATGGAAGGAGCAGGATGATCGGAAGGTCTTGGCATCAGTTTGGATGCTATATCTTCCCCGACAGCTTTTGACTGGGTAAAGCAAGCATCAACTGCATGTAAAGTACATAAATTTAAAATCTGATAATAGCATTTATGAGGGTCAGGCAGTTAAACTGTGTATTAAACGGGGCAGGGAAAACATCCATACTGAATGGGATTCAAATTTTATGATGGGCTGGCAGCAATTAGTCAGGCAAATATGGCATTTATATTCCGTAGTAATAATCTCCTAACAGCGAGCGGATGGAAATCCACCAGTTGTTAAGAATATCGATCCTAGAAGGACGCATCTATGAAACTGTTCTACAGAAGTTCCATCGAATAGGATGCTGGAAGGGGATCCATTGAATTTCCTTATAATGTTAAATAGTAGTCACAGTTTTAAAAAAAAAAAAAAGGAGGTGATACGAAGGCTTTTTCATCAAATGAGCTTCAGTGAAAATAATAAAGCCGACAGTTAAGAAGTTAAGGTCATTAATTTGCAATTGTACACCATAGGCAGTGAGCTTGCCACTGCCTGCGATTCTTAAGTTCCCAAAGACTTGATGTTGTTACAGATTCTCTAACTAAAATTAAACATCCAATTGATATACAGTACAGGCAAGCTGCTCCTATATAGACTGAAACATTTTTTTAACCAACAGAAAGAATGAACTCACAGCTTGAACTTGAGCTTTGAACTTCATTTGTCTGCAAAAGATCAATAGAAATAATAGTAACAAAAAAAATCACTACAATGGAAAATAATATTTCTCACTTCCTATAAAATGAATTGGTCTCCTGCTTATCTCAACATACAGTTTCTTTAACTTGAAAGTTGCCCTTCAGTTCATGATTAAACTGTTTTCCTTCTGATTTGCCATCTCCAACCTGTCTGTCAGCCACAATTACAGCATATGACACAATGACTTCATCACCCAAACAAAATAACAAAAAAAATATTGGGTTGGGGGGAAATGGAACAGAGATAAATATTTATATTTCATAAGACTTAACAGGCAAAAGTGCCAGTTCTAACATTGACAATGTGCCTGCGTATATGATTGCCAAAAATCAGACATGCAATGAAACACATATGTAAAGAGATGCAAATGCTAATGTTGGCACAAAATGAAGAATTCCCCAATCTTCATTATGAGTGAAATGGATTGTTAATTTGATTAAAATGCAATAAAAATTACTTTCCTTCCCCAAAACTTTGTTGCATAGAGGACTAGAAAGATTTGGTATTCCAGCCTACAAGAGGAGGAGTTCAAATTCGCAGTTTGCAGGCTTAGAACTTGTAATGAGGTAAGTAAATGATTGTAGATATACACTTGCAGTTTAATATGAAAGCGTTTCAACATAAATAGCATGTAAAACTAGTATGGAAAATGGGAAGATAGTTTTAAGATTTCCGGCTGATCGGAAACCTCTGGCTCTCACAATTGCCAAGTTAATAGCCCAATGCCACAGCGGATTAGTGAACGTTGAATTAAAACATATATGGGAAAAGGGAACATTCTAATATTTCACTATTCAACCATTTGTTAGATATGTGGTCCTAGTTGTTTGTAATTTATTGTACAGGACTGTGTATCAGTTATAAGAAGCAATATCAGATAAGTGAGCTAATAAATAAAATTGGAAAAAAAAAATTATTATCATCATTACAATACCTAGTTTTACTTGTTTGCAATGTGTCTGTGTTGGTCTTCTTAGACTCTTCCATTTTTTCCTCCCTGTTTGCACATTCAGAGGAAGGAACAGTTCTCGCAATATCCCCTACAATGTCACCAGCGACATTGCGTACAAGACCATTTGCTGGAAGAAAAACTCCCTATTCACAGACCAAAAAAGAAGCACACCATTCAACACATCATCCAAACAATCAATTAATTTGAGCAGGAAAAATATAATAACATGCCTTGGCAACCACTTGGACGAGATCTTCTGATAGGACAACAAGTGTTTCTATCACATCCTCACTTGCTACATTTGCATCACAATTCCCCCTTTTAGTCATCCTTGCTTTCTTCAATACAATGCCTAAACCATACACAAATCAATCCTCATAAATCTCAGCTAATATTGCCAATTTGACTAGGAGATTAAATGTAAAAGATAGAGAAATTAAAATGAACTAAATCAATCCACATAAATCTCACCTAACATTGCCAATTTGTGTGATAGGTTTAATGCAGAAGATGGATTAAACTGTAGTATTTTATTTTAAAATGACAAGGAAACTAAAGTAAGAGAACAATTTTGAAAAGATCAAAATTCAAATCAATTAAGCTGGATAGGTTTACTAAGCTCAGTAGAGTCTATATTTGTACTTTCCCCAAAGTTTGTAGAAACCTAAGATTCAAAAGATCAATTGCTTATCCTTTCCCATTTTGGTCAGCAATAAGCATAGAAATTAGGAGAAAAGAAACACAACTACGGAGGACAAATCCAGATCAGTATGCATACAGATCCAATCCACTACATGAAAATCACCGCGATTCATCAAGAAACCAAAAGCCCAGACACAATTTCTTGCAGTTCAAAAAACCCAGCAATTGATTCAGAAAATTTCAACAGATTTTGAAAATATATAAATAAAAATGAAAAGGAATTCAATGAAATATTGGCCGGCCTACCATAATCGTTCTCAACACAGGCAGTGTGGAATATTCCGGAATAAATTGAACCATCCCTAACATGAACATCGACTGGGAGGCCAATGATGCACATGGTGGTGCATAGTAAAGCTTCGCCGAGAGATGCAGAGGCGGCGCTTTCTCCTCCGGACAACTCTCTGTTTCTGCAACCCATCTTTCTTTTAACTCTCTATCGACGGGGTTCAACAAAATCGTCTCTTTCTTCTCTTTACTTTCTCTCTCTGTATATTTGGCCTGTAGGTATAAGGCAATAATTGGCTTGAAATCGCGGGTTGCAGAACAGAGATCTGTGAGTGGGCTTTCTTGCGCAAGGCGATACGAGGGAGTTGAAGTAACAAAAGGAAATACAAACGTGCGAGTACGTCCTTTGAACCTTCTTTTGCGAAAACGTTTTTGCTCAGATACCCTTGTACTTTGACTATTTTATTTCTCAACTTTTCGCATCGGGTACTTTGTGAGAAGATATAATTATTCGTAGGATCTGTTTGGCAAACTAAAATCAATCAAAATTTACTAATTTTAATAATTTTTTTATATTTTTTTTAAATTAAATTTCGTCATATATTACTTTTACATTAAATCTTTATACTTTTATTATATTTTTCGCCCAACTTTTTTTTAACCAAACAGAACAATAATTATGTGGTATCAAGTTTACCAAGTTTAAAAAAAAAAAAAATAAGAAAGAAAAAAAATCTACCAATCTTCTTCAACTTTCTCCATCAAATGCAACATCAATTTTATTAATTTTCTTTAATTTTTACCAAATATTTAAAGTAGTGACACGTGTGTCAACTTTGCACACCAAACGCCTCCTACAATATCTAATTTTTTCAATGCCTTAGCTAGAAAGTATTTAAGTACTAATGATGCAAGATGATCAAACTATAATTATAAAAATGCCGATATTAACTGAAATTATCATTCTTAGGTAGCGTTTGGAAGCAAAAAAGCTAGTTTTTTTTAGCTGCCCACTAATTTACTACTAAAAAGTCAAATTTTTTTTATATTTGAAAAAAAAAAGAAAAGCTAATTTTTTAGTGGTTAATTTTTTTAACTTTTTGTTAATTTAATATTCTTACTCTTTATGATTTAAAAAGAATTTAAAATGTAAAAGAATAATTTTGATCATTTTAAACAAAAATTAAAAAACAGAATAGCTAAAAGTTAATCTTTTCCAAACACAGCCTTATTATCATAAATGACATGTATAAACAACATTTATAAAAGAAAAGCCTCAAAATTCTCTTTTGGTATAGTTAAGTATACATATAATCAATTAATTTAAATTTATTTAAGAAAAAAGTTGTATTAACTACAATTTAAAAGCTAATGAATTTAATATGTTTCGTTAGGTGTCACTTAAATAAATAAAAAATAAACTTAATTTACGTGCAAAATAATGTAATCATATTATATCCACGACAATTACAAAAAAAAAAAAATAACAAACACAACAGTACTCTATAATGTCAACTATTCATTATGAACCGATCTTCTTAACACCTTTTTTTTTTTTTTTTAATTTTAATTATGAATCTACAAAATTTTGCAAAAGAAAGCAATAAAAATAGGGGGTCTAGTGTAAACAAAAAACTGTAGAGGGGTG
Organism: Vitellaria paradoxa; assembly: GCA_019916065.1. Lineage (NCBI taxonomy): Eukaryota > Viridiplantae > Streptophyta > Magnoliopsida > Ericales > Sapotaceae > Vitellaria > Vitellaria paradoxa. The sequence continues at coordinate 52,572,102 of CM034239.1, forward strand.
TACTCGTAAAAACCCTAAATTGACGACCTTCTTTTCAAGTCATCCAACCTATAGAACCCATGCCTACCGCCATCCCGTCAAAAGCGTCTCAAAACCCTAAAAAAAACCCTAGCACACGCAGAACGTTTTCGGGGATGAGACGACTCAAATCCAGACAATCCCGCCAGCAAAAACGGCTTTCGGAAGTTCATGAAATCGAATTGCTTGAATCATGGATCGAATTCGGCAGACCCGAATCCGGTTCCAACCCGCTATCTGCCCCGCCGTTGCCGTCCGGCGCTCCTATCGGCCGACTCGACGACAACACCTTCTCTCCCTACGCCGGCTGCAAGAAATTTGATCAGTTGCCTATGTCTCAGAAGACAAAAGATGGTTTGAGAGAAGTTAAGTATACAAAGATGACTGAGATTCAGAGGGCTTCGCTGCCGCATGCGCTCTGCGGCCGTGATATTCTCGGGGCGGCGAAAACTGGGTCAGGCAAGACCCTCGCATTCATCATACCGGTGAGTTTCTACCAAAAGAATTTGGACTTTGTTTTGGCCCTTCTTTGGCTGCTGAGAAAAATGCACACCAAAAAAAAAGTTCACTATTAACTGTGGCCACTAGTTAATTGGTTTTCCCTTCACAGTGAGATGAAGCAAAACATTTAATAGTATTGATCTGGTGTTTGGATTTCAGTTACAAAAGAAAAATTACTAAAAATTATCAATCTTGTCTTTTTACAACCAAACGAGGAGGTTTACTTTGTTTGGCAAGTGAGAACGGTTATTGATTTTTCATTTTTTGGTTTAATGCAAGAATACACTAGACCAAGCAACACTTCAGAACTGTTACTGATTTATTATCTATTGCATTGCTAAAATGAACCTTTATTAAAGGTGAAATTATCCCAATATATATTTCTTTTAGCGTGCTTGAGAAAACTGAAAGACTATCTGTGGTGTTAGTCATTTTGCTTGGCTGAAGGATATTATCTCTATCCTGCTCTCTATCTCTCTGGTGCTTGTGTTTGGAGTGCCTTAAGGCATTTAAACAAGAGCAAAGAAAGTTTCTCTTATTAATATATATATATATATATATATATATTTCCATAGAGAAGCCAAAGATCACACGCAAGCAGATGTAAATCTATTTGGAGCTCATTTCTGGGACAATGATTTTGCTAGTGTGATATTACTACCCCTAAGATGAGTTTTTATTTTATTTTATTTTTTGTTCTTCGGTAGTATTGATTATTGCCATTAAGAAATTACCTGGTCATCATTTCGAGTCTCCTCAATGCCATTGGAGGCCTTTGGGATTAGTCGTGGTACAGGTAAACTGGCCAAACACTCTGAGTTATTAAAAAGAATTCATCTGATACTGAAAAATTTAGATGTTAAAATCATTTTTCACTTTTGTTGAGTGCATGATAGATTAACTTGGGTGGGTTTGTACTTTGTTCTGCTTGGCATCCACTTGATGCTTTTTCTAGTAAAATTTTTATTCATAAAAAAAAAAAAAAGAATTTACCTGATGCATTAATGTCTTGTTGTTATATAGGTCCTGGAGAAGTTACACAGATCAAGATGGGGTCCAGAGGACGGGGTTGGCAGCATTATAATCTCTCCCACAAGGGAGTTAGCTGGTCAACTTTTTGAAGTATTGAAGTCTGTTGGGAAACACCATGGTTTCAGTGCTGGGCTCCTAATTGGCGGCCGAAAAGATGTTGGCATAGAGAAGGAGCATGTAAATGATCTGAACATCTTGGTCTGCACTCCTGGCAGGCTTCTTCAGCACATGGATGAGACTCCAAATTTTGACTGTTCTCAGCTTCAGGTCAAGATAATTTTTTTGCTTTTTTTCTTGACCGTTTTTTGACTTATCAAAAATAAAATATAAAATCTTCACCTTTTACCCCCTCTAGCATATTTTTGGCCTTGTTGCCTCCTCTTTGTTAAGGATAGGGTGCTGGGATGGGACTGCTGTTCTTGATTGCCATATTCACTTACAATATTTCAAGATCTAGGGATTTTGCTTGCCTTTCACATTAACATTTTTCTTAGCCTAGCAAGAACATATTCCAATTGTTCTAACCATCTCATACTGACATTCTTCAAACGATGATACTAACTTCTTGAATAAAAGGAGTTATACAAGTTATCTGGATCTCACGCTGCCAAATTAAAGAATAACTGAGGGTTGGTTGTCATATGCCTATCTTGCTTTATATTTCATCTCATTCGGTCGGATATAAAGTTTTTGAAGTTTGGTTGCACTATTGCTGATTGGGTGTATTTTCCTGGTCAGGGAACAGGTTTTGGTCCTTGACGAGGCAGATCGTATCCTTGATGTGGGATTTAAAAAGGCGTTAAATGCGATAGTTTCACAGCTACCAAAGCATAGACAAACCTTGCTTTTCTCAGCTACTCAGACAAAATCAGTTCAGGATCTTGCAAGACTCAGCTTGAAGGATCCAGAGTACTTGAGTGTGCATGAAGAGTCTGTAACTGCCACTCCTAATCGCTTGCATCAAACAGCAATGATTGTTCCACTAGATCAAAAATTAGACATGTTGTGGAGCTTTATAAAGGCACATCTTAATTCAAGGATACTCGTGTTCCTTTCCAGTTGCAAACAGGTAACACTTCATCATTTGTTTTTTGCTTGAAAATGATGTACTCGTTGCATGAAATTTGCAGGCTGTGATCATTCTTTCCTTTTTTTTTTTTTGGTAAGTAGTTATGATCAATCTTGTGGCCACTAAGGTCACAAAACTAGCAGCGTAAGCACTCATCTAAATTTATTGAACTTAGTTCCTTTCAGAAACAGGTCATTCAGGAGTGATGATTTAAAATTGAAATATGCTAGATTTGAGATGGGATTTGTTGTTTGTATCTTTTTGTTATTTAAGAATTATGTTACGTCTTTCTTATGCAATGAATAGTTAATGAATTAGATGGGCTGTTTATGCCACTTGCATGCAATAGATTTACATTTTTGATTAGGTAAGCCAATGTTTGTTGTATTAGAACGTGCATTAAGCATGGATTGTTAGACTACAAAATGTAAATATTGAACTGGAAACCATGGAGAATATATTAGTAGTATTGATGTTGGGCTGAATAGGGAACTTGGCCTAATATTGCCTAACGTGCATTAAGCATGGATTGTTAGACTACAAAATGTAAATATTGAACTGGAAACCATGGAGAATATATTAGTAGTATTGATGTTGGGCTGAATAGGGAACTTGGCCTAATATTGCCTAACATTGGATTTTGTGGTGGGTTTTGGATATATGCTAAGATGTTATTCTTAGGATTAGGGTTCTAAAAGTGCAATGAGTTTTTTAGGGTATTCTAGACCGCAAAATAACCGCACGTATGGTACTCTCAAAAAAAGCATGCATAAGATCCACCAGTGGTCACTCGTTGTGCCCTTTTCTAGATATTGATTTGCAGAAGTATCCTTAACAGTTGACATCAAATAGAAGCCATTAAACATGTCCAATAACATTATAACATAAAAAATATACATGAATTAATATTTGAACTGACCCTAACATCAGCAGACAATGCCTTTCAAATCCTCAATGCAAAACAGATTTTCTGTATTTACTCTTTTTGTGCTCCACATCAAGTATGTTGATCACATCTAAATCTAAAAATATACAAAGTTCATAGTTATTGAAAATTATCAGCTAGTGTAACTAATGCACTTGCAAACTTACAGTGGAATCTGGACAGGATGTTCAACGATATAACGAAAATGAGTATATAAATAACTAAACAGAATTTTTTACAGTATATAAGGTGTAGTGTTACTTCATGTAGTTGGGCAAAGGCTAAAAGTTGAACTGAGTTGAGTATATGAAGTGTAATGCTTGAGATCCATTTGCTGATGTAAATGATGTGGGTCCTCTACTTTGCCACTTGTCCATGCTTTTTAGTTGAATGCATTTAGCCTATGTCATCTAAGCTGCTTGTGATGAGGTTTAAACTGGTGGTCTACTTGAATTTCTCAGTAGCTGTTACTCAGTCTACCTTCATAGTACATTCAAAATCCTGCTGAACCTAGTTATCTCTGTTTGGTTTGAGAATTCCTTTCAGATTTCACACATTCCATGCAAATAGATCCTTATAATAGCATGTAATATAATAGAGCACTTTCTCTTCTACCATGCTATTCACAATGTTGATTTCCGAAGGTAACCGTTGCCTCAAGTAGGCCATAAATAGAAAAGCATAAAATTCTTTCATCCTAATGGCCTGCATTGTTTTTGTCCAACTCTTGCTTAGTTTTTGTCTTTTTCATTCTCCACTGCTCTCTCTCTCTCTCTCTCTCTGAGTTGCTTTTGCAACTATTTTCATCTATTGATGCTCACTTTTGATTATGCTATCCAACAGGTAAAATTTGTTTTTGAAGCATTCAAAAAGCTCCGTCCTGGAATCCCCTTAAAATGTCTTCATGGAAGAATGAAACAGGAGAGAAGGATGGGGATCTATTCTCAATTTTGTGAGCAACGTTCAGTTCTCTTCTCAACTGATGTGGCCTCAAGAGGCCTTGATTTTAACAAGGCAGTTGATTGGGTCGTCCAGGTGAGTTTTTGGTATTCAAAGAAGCAATATCACGTATGAGTGGGACTGTTAATCTGATTAACTTGTATATTTAGGTGGATTGTCCTGAAGATGTTGCATCTTACATACATAGAGTTGGACGTACTGCTCGTTATTTTAGTGGTGGGAGGTCAGTTATATTCTTGATGCCCTCAGAAATGAAGATGCTTGAAAAATTACAAGAAAAAAAGATCCCCATTCAATTTATCAAGGTAAATTGTTTCTTATTTGCAACAATAAACCATTGCACAAATTGTTTCTCATTTGCAACAATGAACCATTATACATTTATTTACTTTCGATTCTCTGGTCAAGCTACCTGGTTTATGTTGCCTCGCAAGAACTTTCTTTTGAATTCATGATTCAAAAATTGTGTTTCCCATGTGTATATATGATCCTTCATATGTTGATCTTTTTCAACTGCTGTTTATTACAGGCAAACACAAAAAGGCTGCAACCTGTTTCTGCATTGTTGGCTGCTTTGCTAGTGAAGGATACAAATTTGCAGGCTCTGGCCCAAAGGGCCTTCATCACATACTTAAAATCTATCCATATACAGCGGGATAAGGAGGTTTTTGATGTGATGAAACTACCCATTGAGGAATTCTCAGCGTCGTTGGGTCTGCCAATGACTCCAAAAATCCGTTTTCTGAAACATAAAGTCAAAGACAAAAATTTGTCGGGGGAGTCTTCTCTTCAAGAAAAACTTTCTGACAAGGAGAATTTGTTAGAGCTTCCAAGAGAGAGTCCAGCTACCAGGAAACTTGAAGAGGACGAAGTGGATGAGGGTTTTCTTTTGACGAACAACACCCCAAATGAAGGGCAAGGGAAAGTAACTGAGATCAGAGATATTGTGTATGTCATTTTTTTCCTTCTCTTCTAGTGGAATTGGGCTGCATGCATAATCTTGAAAAATATCACCTCATGGTCTGGTCTGTTTAGTGTGACAGTTGGTCAGGGTGGTCCCAAAATGTTTGGTCCTTGATTCGACAAGCACCGCCCCCCCCCCCCCCCCCAAAAAAAAACACACACACACACACAAAGACCAAATAAAAAAAGAAAATGGGAAAATAATATCTGTTGCTTTAGGGACTATTAGATTGCTTGGATTGCAATTCGTGGATTTTTTACAAGTGACTATATCTATAATACTGCCATGTGAAAGACTGCTTATTGATTTTTTTATGTATCACCATCATCAAGTGCTAAGTGAAAGTGATTAGACTGTCAGACTACAAAAGATTGGATCACAATAATGTTGCATATAATTTGTGCTCGTTGCCAGTGTTATAATCTTCTTTACTGTTGTTTTTGAGTTAATTTTTCATGCACTTATTATTTTTGTAGGCCGGCAACTCGGGTTTTGAAGAAAAAGAAACTGAAAATTAATGTCCACCGGCCAGTGGGTACAAGAGTTGTCTTTGATGATGAAGGCAACACGCTGCCACCACTTGCAACATTAGCTGACATGAAGGGTGCCGATGGCTCAGTTCAACTTGATAAAAGTAGAGGTATATTTGTTTTCATTAGTTGGCAAGGCTTTTCCAAATAAAGAATGATTAATATTTGACGCCCTCCTATTACTTGAATGTTGCTTAAGAATGCTCCGAGTGATTAAGAAACCCAACTGCCTGTTTTTGAATGCATACCTATTTAACTTAAATAGTACCAATTTAGAATGCTCAACCATCCAGTCCGCTAGTCAACCCCACATATAAAATACAACCACCATTGATTTCTGTAAGAGTTGTTGCTCTAGTTCGAGCGTAGCTGTCATTGATGTTCTATGCCTATAGGAACCTCTTATCTGGAAGGCCAGAGCATGATATAAGACATTCAAGGTGTCCTGTTTTGTTACGATGCTATATTTTATTTTTTGGCAGTAATTCAAAGGTACATGGAGATGAGAGAGGAGTTAAAGCAGCAGGACAAGGAAGACAAACTTCTGGACCGTCAGCGTCGCAAAGAGAAACGAATGAAGGAGAAGATGAAGCGGAAAAGACGGAAGGAAGAGGATGATGGTGAGAGTGATGATAATCTTTCTGGGTCAGATGGCGAAGAAAGTAGGGACCCCGTCTCCAGTAAAAGGTCAAAGATATATTTTGATAGCGAAAATGATGATGCCGGGAAAGAGAAGGATAAAATTGCTATCAAGGCTGACTCCATTTCTTTGGCAGAGCAAGAGGAACTGGCTCTAAAGTTGTTGAGTTCTATGCATTCTTAAGTTGGTAGATAATTTAGTGATCTAAGTTAATCTCATTCCCGTACTTTATCCTCCGCTGATTTCTGACTTTCTGGTTGAACGAACACACACACACACACACACATTTTGCTGGTACTTTATTAGCTTGTATCTTTTTTATTTTTTATTTTTTAATCCAAAAATGCTTGAGGTGATGAATTTTCAGCGGCATTAAGAGAAACTGGTTGCATATGTTCCATTTGTTGGGCAAATCGGGTGTAGTTTTTTGCACTGTTGATGTAATTCTGTGAATGTCTTGTATGTTGTGCTGTCTGATGGTTCATCACTTGCTAAGCTAATCCTTCCGAGTGGGGTGTCTTGAATTTCAGTCAAATTTCCAAAATTGAAAAGATTCATATTTTTCTTCAATTTCTGAAATACTAATATAGTATTACAATAATTTAATGTGCACCAAGGCATTAGTATTAGTTATAGAATGGTTTAGTGAAAAACATTAAATACCACAATTTTATTAATAATTATCTAATAAATTAATGAATATGCTGGTTGTTTTATTTTAATTTTGATTCAATATTTTAAAGTATTTTGTTCTTCTATTTTAAAGATAAGTTTTTAAGAAGATAATGTATAAAAAATAAAAATTAGATAATTATATATGCTTATAATATTTATATATGCGTTTAAGAGACGCTTTTACTCTTACAAGATTTTTATAAATGGTGCCCTTGCTTAGTTTCATCAGTATTAATTTTTTTCATTTATTTTGGTATTACCTTTGGTGATGTTTCTAGTTTTTTTTTTTTTTTTTTTTTTTTCTTGTAATAAAAAGAGAAGTAGAAAATGTTTGGTAGTCACAAATATTGTAAAAATAAAGTTAAAAATGATAGAAATAGTATGAAATGATCAAAGTGATTGTGAGAATGTTACTAGTGGTGTGGAGTGGTAGTTTAATTTTACGGTATAATATTGATTAGAAATAATGATATAACAATTTTGATGGGTAATGGTAATGAGATAGCAGTAATTGAAAAGAATGATAAATAGTTATGGGTGCATTATAATAACAAGTGAAGTGGCAATAAGAAGAATAACGATGACGTATTGAGAAGTTTAAGATAATAATAAGATTGATAAAGAATGCTAGTAATAATAAAACATGCATAGTGATATTTGTCATGGTGGTAATAATAGTTAGAGTAATAGACTAATAGTATATAGTAATAATAAGAATGACGTTGAACAATTGTGATAATAAAAAATGGCAACATGATAACAAAAATAAAAAATAAAAAAATATGATAACAAAAACAAAAAAAAATGACGATTTAAGTTTAAAACTTGATTATCTATTTTGATCTTACTATAATTAGAAAGATATGAGGTTTAAATATTAAAACTCAAAGCGTAGAACGGATGAAATTTTAGATGTGTAAAAAACTCAGTTATGTTCATTTGATACGTTAAATGAACATATTTGAACACATTTTTCAAACTCAATAAATAAACAGCTTTAGTAAATGTAAAAGTAAGCTCAATATTACTTTCAAAAAAAATCATTTGTTGTTTGTGAATAAACTTGTTTGCCATTCCTCAATAAATTTGTTTAAATATTTGTAGAAAATCTTCTGTTTAAAAGTTCATACGTAAACCCGCAAAAATTCTTTTTCATATTAAAATTAGAAATATTAAATATGCTTACTTAAATCTTATTTGTTAAATTAGAAAAAATAACCTATTTGTTAAACTTGTTCGTCAATAAGCACACGAGATGACCTAACAAACAATGCATAAAGACAAAGTCATAAGTAGTTTGGCCAATAACTTGAAAACAAGCTCAATAAAAGCTTGTTTGTTGCAATTCAATAAAAGGTTATTTGTTGCAACTACCTAAAATTTTGAGTTTGAGCATTAAGCAATGGTCCGCGTGCTATCTACTTCCCCGATTCAGTTTGCAAAGAAAAGAGAATAAAATGAAAAGATAATGATTTTCATTCCTCGATTTATAAGGCAAAGATGGAGGGGGGGGGGGGAGCTAACTAATCGAAGTTAAAAAGAGGAAGTTTCTTATATTTTTCCGCTTAAGACATTAAAATCAAAACCAAAAACAAAAAAGTTCCCATTTTTCTTCCTTTCCATTTCCAGATGGGAGTCTTAAATCTCATGCAGCCAAAGCCAACATCCCACGCATCCAGAAAACATCCAGATAACGTGCACATACATTCCAAAGGATAAAAAGTAGAAATAACCCAAATCATAATATAAAGGGGTCGTAGCTCCATCTTATCATAGTATGATGCATCAATACTGTCATAAGATAAAACAAACGCTCACAGAAGTTTCTCAAAGGATTAAAAAAAAAAAGAAAAAAAAAAGAAAAGAAAAAAGAAAAAACGGAAAAGAACCAAAGAGTAATAACATGCTGCTCAAATTAGATTCCTTTTACTCTACTGAATCCACAACTACGCACACCACCATTATACAACAGTCCAGCCAGCTTGACAAAAATGGAAAACTGCAGCCCAAGAACAGGTCAAACTTGAACATGCTGAACCGACTTCCCCATAATTGGTAACAGATCACTGCAAAATAATAATAATAACAATAAATTGTTTGTCCTTGTCACACATTTAAAAGGGAAATTCAGCGAAAGTAACAATATAATCCAATAAATCAATTAACAAACATATGTGAGGGGCAGCCAACAATGTCAAAGCATCTTCTCTTTCCCCCTTCGCTTTGTTATTTTTTCAATTGTGTTGGGGGGAAAAAGAAGGGGGGGTGGTCATTCAAAGTAACCCCTGCAAACTGGACTACAAGGGCCCCATCGTCATACTTTCTCTCTCTCTCTCTCTCTGTTTGGGTATAAGAAGGCGCAAAACCCTGTGTATAGTCGCACTAAGGCCCAAGTTACTACGCCCAAGAACTAGTAGATTTAAGAAATAATGCTCAAAACAACATTTCCAAAGCAACTCAGCTTTCCACCAAGTACATAAGCACTAGTAATAAAAAAAGTTTGAATAATGCAGTTGTCCACCAAACAAACAAATAAAACCTAACAGAATGGGACTGTTCCAGCAATTTATATCACAACTTAATATAAATCTAATTGCAAACAAGGAATAACATATACGAGCAAAAGATTATGACATTATATTACCTGCTGTGGCTGCTGCTGGTAATTCCCGTAACCAGGATATCCACCATAATACATGTTAGGATCTTGAGGAGGGGGTGCATATCCATATGACTCGTATCCTTGAGCATATCCATAATATGCACCATTCAATTGAGTCTGGTCTGGCTGAACCTGAACCTGTGCCTGAGCCAATCCTAGAGTCAGATTCACGGGAACATGCACCAAGCAAAAATAACTCAAAATACAGAGATACATAAACGAACCTGTTTGTTTGAAGGACTACGACCCCATGAAAGTCGAATATTCTGTCCTCCTAACTGAGTACCATTCAACATAGACAGTGCTTGCTCAGCACAAGCTCTACGAACCACAGGCATGGAACAGAAATGATAACAAAATTAACTAAGATAGTTAACCAAAATTTACAAAGAAAGACATTTTGATTCCTTACCTGTCAGCAAATTGGACAAAGCCACAACGCTTTCCTACAGGTATTTTCACATGAACCAACTCACCAAACTGGCCAAACACCTGTCTCAGATGGTCATCCGACACGCTCTCGTCCAAACCACCAACAAATATCTGCACTCAAAACATGAGGGTTTACCAACATATATAACCAAAAACAACAAAGGGGGGAAAAAGAAAACAAAATCAAAGCAAACAACTCACTGTTGTATTATTTGGATCAGACTCGCCGGGATTTGGTTGAGGATTCTGGTAGGCAGCTGTAAACAACAAATAAATGTGTAAAGAAATGGAATAACAATCATACGATAAATGCTATAATTCGGATACAAAGAATGATGGAGTGTTGCTTAAAAAGGATCCCATTATCAAAACCTGGATGCAGAACATAAGTACATGGCTGACCAACCAATCAAAGCAAGCCCCAATAAAATAGATTCAGTTACTAAAATTCCAAAATTTCCAAAAGACAAAGACATGCCCATTCTAAGGTTTTCTGCAGCTTTTGAGACCAACAAAAATATCAGCACCCCACAGTGTAAACCATCTGCAATTGTATTTTACCTCCTTTCTTCTTTTATTTCTTTTTCTGGATAGGAAGAAGCAATAATGGAACATAATACATTACATTTGCAACAGGGGTGGAATCGAGCCGACCCGAGACGAGCCTTAATTTGTTCGAGCTCAACTTTAGCTTTTTATACTGAGCTCGAGCTCGATTCAAGCTTTTATATAGGCTCGAGCTCATCTCATAAATAACTCGATTTAACCAAAACGACATCTTTTAGTTTAAAATAAAATATTTAAAAATATATATAATAAAATATTATTAAAAATATATATATATTATTTTAACGAGCCAGCTCATAAGCTTTCAAGCCAAGCTTTTCTAAGCTCGAGCTCGAATCTAAACAACCCATAAATTAAGCTCGGTTCAAGCTCGTTTTAATCACAAACCGAGCTCGATCCGAGCTCGAATAGCTCACGAATAGTTTGATTCGTTTCCACCCCTAGTTTGCAATGGAAGTTGAACCCTCAACTCAAGTAGACAAGGTCCAAACCCCAACTACTCTTACTCCAGAGAAAAAGAAACTCTGTTCTGCATTGTATATCCTTGCATGATAACAACAATAATTTAATGTTATAACAATGTGAATAGCAGCAACAGCAGCAGAAAACCACATAAATTCTACCATTTCAAAGATTGAATGAAGCTTTTTTTTTTTTTTTTAATCTGGAATGTATATCACATAAAATTTTAAAATTAACCATATTCACCAGTGACCTATAACAATTTAATGTGCAAAAGAACTACAGGGAGAAACAATTGTATCAATTACCTTTCGCATTGTGTGTATCAGTTTGTTGTTTTCTAATGCTCAAGTCCAAACTTTTATTTAATATACAGATACAAATCTATGAAAAACAGACGCCTAAGAAACATGAACAAAGACTCGAAATGCCAACATGAAATTACACGGATACACCAACTCAACGATTTCAAAAAATACAAGACATGATACAAGGAGAACTAAGCAGAAATGTGTGTATGTGTATATATATATATTATTGATGTCTTCGACATTAATATTTCATTCAATACAATGGAAATAATGCAATATAACACAAATTAAAATTTAAAACCATGTATTTCATAGCTTAAAAATCAACAAAGAAGTCATACAATGATTACATTCCATCTCAAATGATAATAAACTATATTCCATAACTTAAAAATAAACTAAACAAGTCATGTCAACTCCATGCAGTTGCTGAGCGCCCCCCCCCCCAAAAAAAAAAATCCTACACCAACTAATGTGATTCCAACCCCTCTCCCCCTCGTGAGTCTAAATTGTATGGTGAGTCCGTACGATTATAATTTCAAAACTACCTCTTTTATAAGCAACAAAAACTTCCATAAAATTTCACAACCACCCTCAATAGGAGACATTCTCATAAGCAATAAAACCACTAGGTAAATAAATAGTGAACACAACAAAAAGAATTATACTTAAAAGTGGAATGTTGACACCAGAAGAACTCTTCTCACAAGAATTCACAGACTGAATAATATATTTTTTAATTTTTTTATCAATAAGGATTTTACTCGATGAATATAGACTGAGGTAAGATTGTCAGATGCATTACATGTCCAGGTGTCGAACCTCCCAAAATTTCAACATTAGGAGACTAGGATATGAGTCTAAAATTGGATAGAATATGGTAAAGTGTGCGATACATCATGAATATTTAAATATAGTATATATTGTGTAATATATTGACATAAAATACAATAATTAACTATTCTTTAGAAATGTACAATTAAAGGAAAAAATAAGATTCTAATATTCTATCTATACATAAAAGATTAAAAAAAAATTATCATCAAATGTATGCCATTACTTTTTTTAAGAGACATTAAAAAATTAAAAGATCCAAGTGACCAATTTAAGGTCGGACACCCGACACATATCCCATATCCTTATCCTTGTCATACCTGGAGGACATGGATACATCGAAGGAAATAGAAGAATCCATGTAACACTGATTTTACTTTAAAAAAAAAAAAAAAGCCATCGACTGAACTGCAACAACTACATGTATTGGACAGCATTACAAGTTAAGGTATCAAAATTTGAACTCCAATACAAATGTATTCTCAATGGAAAAAAGCTGGAAAACTGAAGCACAAAAAAGCAGAGACTCTCAAATAGGATAGCATCTCTTCGAGAGCTATCAGTTTAAAGTAAGTGCTAAGGAACTGACCCACAGAGAAGTAAAACAAGGAATATTGTGGATTCATATAAACTTAAAGAAGTAATGGAAAAAAGAGAATTTAACTTTCGGAAAGAGAGAAAAAGGAAATTAACTTGACTGGTAACCAATAGTAACTGGAAAGTACGCGTGTAGCATGATAAATGCCACAAGAACATTAAGTAAAGGGGGAAAACTTCGGACATAAACAAAATTAACTGACCTAAAATGAGGCCACGCACTAAAGTGGAATCATTTCAGCTGAAATCAGTTCCAGGCCCCCCAAAATGAGAGCCTCTCTGTGTCCTGCTTCGAGACAACATGAGTTTTATAAGCTTTTGCAAGTTTTAACAGAATTAATGCGTCCAATTTTACAAAAGGTAAATACTGGAAGGAAATGACTTTGTGCAATTCCGTGCATCTTCCGCATCAAATTTGGAACACCAATCAAAACAACAAGGGCACTCAAAATTATTAGTTCAGACAATTCTTTTCAAAAATAAGAAAGATTATAACAAACAAATAAAATAGAAGATCAAAATCAAGGAAATAAAACATCAACATACGTGACAAGTAACATCAAAGTTTGTTTTCTTTGGACGAGGCTTAGAGGGATGGCAAAAAAGAACTATCACAGCGCATACCTTTCTGATATTGCTGACCACCTGCAGGTTTCTTGGTAGCAGCAGGCCCAATCCTCATGGGCCTGGTAGAACAGGGAACTCCATTCATCTCAGTCATAGCACGCAACTGTTCACCCTCATCTCCAAATCGAACAAATCCATAGCCCTTGGAGCGCCCAGTCACTCTGTCAGTGACAACCTTTGCACCCTTTACTGATGGATAATGAACTTTGAATGTTTCTTGCAACAAGAAATCAGAAACATCAGCATCCAAATCTCCCACAAATATTGTATAGTCCGGACCATCATCTACACGCCTTTCACCAGCACCAAGAGTAGCCCAGTTTAGTCTGAAATTCTGGTCAGCATTTGGCATCAGTGCACCATTGTATGTCTGTAATGTCCGTTCTGCCGCTGCACGGGTTGTGAACTCAATGAAACCATACCCCTCAGACTGCACAGTTTGTTTATTGCGAATGACCTTCACAGAAAGGACCTAAAGCACACCCAAAAAATGTTATTTTTTTTTATTAATACATTAATTAAAACAATGAAACTAAGAATTCTCTGCCTAGAACCTATCCCTTCCAGAATGTACAAGTTCAAAACAACATAGGTCCAAAAGCAACAAAGCATAGACGATAGACTGCTTACTACTTTTGGAGACTTTGCGAATCACAGTAGGTACATGATAGCGATGAACCAGCAGAGGTGGAAAGAGAGAGAGAGTTGAGCACAAGGATAAGGCTAATGTTGATTACATACATGCAGGCAGAAACCTCTTATTTGTAAGTGTGTCGTGCCCACAAGACTAGCTCACTTGAGTGCACAAAGCCCAAATTGAGTCTATAGCTATGTTACGACGACTCTTCTAAATGTATGACTAACTTATATCCTAAATTTATGACACACCAATGTTAGATATTTGACACTTGGACAAGAATACTTGAGTAAAGGTATGGTATACGTGTCCTAATATGATTGAATATTCATACAAACATATTTAACAATTCAATTTTATCATGTAACTACGCAAAAAACTTATATTTTATGCATGAACACTCTAATGAATCTCGTTAGTACCATGTTATTCTAAAAAATATAATAATTATATTTTAAACATATAAATATTTTTCCATGTCCCTATATTTTTGAATGAGAGAATTAATTGATCCGACTATTTAACATAACCATACCTGACACCCATACTCAAGTCCACGTAACACTGGTCAAGAGCAATGTTAAAATCTCGATTTAAATATTAAAATCTTACAATTTTACGATGTTAGAGTGTGAAAACTTGTTCAATTTTATGTAAAATCTTAATAGAGGCAAAATAGGTAAAATCTCGATTTTGGAATGTAAAATCATCAAAATCTCAATTTTATCGATTTCAAAAATAAGTGATTTTTGTGTAATTTTGTCAAATAAAATAGATTTATATGATTGTTTTCAAGTAATATGCCACAACTATTTCCCTTGCTACTTTCTTTTTTTAGATTTTTTTTATTCTATAACACTATTATTTACTATACTACACTAGTTGAGAATCATGTGCGTTGTTGTATCAAATTGACTATCATAAATTAAATGTAATAACTAGGATAGAAACCAAGTAACTTATGATAAAATATTATAAATACATTTCAAGTCAAACAAAAAAATTAGGATAAAATGAAATCAATATTTTAATGTCAACTGTATAGATCACATCAAACATTTTAACAATCTCAATTGTGTTATATTAAATCTTTTGTAGGGTTTGTTGAGGATTCGTTTTGTTAATATGAGTAAATTTTTTATGCATGGAATTTTTCTTGATACATGTCTTTTCTCTCTTTTCTTATTAATAAAATTATTAACTTATAAAAAAAAATGGAAGCTCTAAATGAAAAATTGTAGCATAATACACTATATTTTCATTTTATAGGCATCTAGTAAAATCTTACGATTTTGCGATTTGATTCTTGGACCCTTCACCAATTTTAAACAAAATCTCAATTTTAACAACCTTGGTCAAGAGGATACGTGATTCATCGACATTTCTGTTAAGTAGAGTAGTTATATATTTACACCTTAGTACCAAAATTGATCCATATTCAAATAAAAAAACAAAGCTACATCTTATAACATGATGAGGAATAGTACATTTTACCTAACTACTAGACATTTTTCAAGGAGAATGGGGCAAGCCAACCCACAAATCCTCTTAACTCCTGCCCACTAAGCAGCTAGATCACCCAATGGAGCAGCTTAGTTGCTTCATTATCATGGAACCAATGTGAAGGGATCCCTAATCCTTATTCTTGACCTAAGATAATGTAAGGCCACCAAAGTGTCTTTTGGAGGCAACTGTAAATAACTTTGGAGATGAAGAAGTGAGGGAACACAGTCTGGAGGTTCTCTAGCTGAGGAAAAAATACCAAGAACATCTCCATAAGTAGGATAAATGGCAAGGTTAACAGGAGGTTTCCTTGATAACATGCTACGTAATTGACTTCCATGTATATATCAATTATTTGTTTTTATGACGAGAAGCTTCCCAAGGAAAGATTACAATGGACCTAGGGTCGGCAATATTGGATATGTTAACCCAAAGTTGACACGAATTGACCTAATTTTGAAACAAATTAATTATTTAACATATTCATGAAATTATGAAATATTTGAGCATAAACAAGACTGCACACAAACTTCAACTAGAGTTGCAATTTTTCCTCTCACAAAGTTGAGACATAATTAACATGCTATATAATTGCATTGATTAAATCATGAGAAGTTGAACTCATTCTCCTTGTGATCACTAAAAAACGCAGGGAAGTTGAAAACATCAAATTTAATCTGATGTGTATTTTCCCCCTATTTTAGTCTATTGGCCACCATGCATACAGACACGCACACATAATTAGTCTGAAACAGATTTTCGCCTATTTTAGTTTATTGACCAGCCATACACATAATTGGTGCCTCTACGATAATATATGAGGTTGAAACATCATGAAACTGCCTAGGATGAGGGGGGGGGGGGGAATTACTGAAGTGACGAACAAAAAATACGAGAGAAATTTATACAATACCAGCATAAAAACAAATTCAGAAGATTCGTCAATAAAATTGCGAAGAACGATTACAAACGAACACACATAAAATTACCTCTCCGGTATGAGCAAAACAACCATAGAGATAGCCCTCATCCATCCAATACTGCAAGTCGCCGATCCAAAGGGACTTGATCTCGTTCGAAGCAGTCGTCTGGACCGCCGGATACTGCTGCTGCATCGGCATCACCTGCGGCTGTGGGGGCTGCTGGGCCCAAACCGGTGGCGGCTGCGGCTGATAGGCCGGTTGTTGCGGTGGCTGTTGTTGCTGTGGCGGCATCATCATCCACTGCTGCGGTGGCGGTGGCTGCTGGTATTGCTGTTGTTGCTGCTGTTGTTGATCCAGCGGCATCGGAGGCATTGGCGGTGGGACCATACCAGTTCCTGTCTGCATCATCTTCGTATTAAACCCTTACCGGGATAACCCTAGAGGAGGACGAGGGATGTATCGGATAGAGCCTTATTTGAGAGGGAGAGACGGAGGGGATATTTTATAGGGGAAGCGTGGGCCTTTTATAAAGATAAACCCCGCGAGAGCTGAGTGGACACAAATTGTGATTGTTGACCGTGAGTCGGTGTGATATAAATGCTAAGGGCTTGAGATGGGCTGGGCTGAGGTGGGTTATTCTGGAAGCCCAACTACAGGCTAGATTTGGGATTAGAAATTTATAGACAATTAACCTGAAAAATTATAGTCCCCCAATTCTAGCGCATTAGTTGGGTGTTCTTGCACAATAGCCTTAACATGCTCGAATTAACGGTCTTGATTTAATTAAAATAAATTTAACTGAACTTATAAATTTTTTTTAACTAAATTTATAAGTCTTGATAAAATTAATACAGTTGATTTAAGCACATTAAGTGTTGATATACAAAAATCAATATAGCAATCTCCCATTAGTTGGAGAGTTTTCTCCTCACACAATTGATCGTTAGTTTGAATCTCCTGTAAGTACTGATCGTTGATTTGAATCTCCTGTAAGTACCATACTTTTTAGCTTCAAAAAAAGAAAAAATTAATGAATTATCATTTTAGTTAATTGTCTTAATAAAATAATTTATACATTTTACAACTTATTTAATTTCTTGACATATGACAATATAGCGTTAATTAATTATGATTTTAGTTGAATGTCCTAATAAAATATTTTATATACTTAATAATTATATACTTTAAATATAAATATAATTATTAATAATCTGTTGAACATTTAAAATAATTTTTGAGAATCAATAATTTAATTAATTTGTAAGCTTTAAATACATAAACTCCTAATGATACTGAATTACAAAAATTTATTTATTTTAATCAATAATTGATAATAATAAATAAAAAATAATTAAATTAATTTTAAATATTTATTATATATGTAATTAAAGTACGATTACATATGCTTTGAATGTAATTATTATACTTGATGGAACATTTAAAATAGTTTATGAAAATTAGTAATATCATTAATTGTTATGTTTTTAAGTATGTAGACTCCTAATGATTCTCAATTACCAAGATTTACTTACTTTAACTGATAATTAATAGTAATAAATAGTGAATATTATACGCGCAATTAAAATATTATTACGCTTGCCTTAAATATAATTAGTAATAATTGATTGAATATTTAAAATAATATTTGTGAATTAATAACGTAATTATAATTATTATGTTTTAAGTATATAGACTCCTGATGATACTCAATTTACTAAAATTTACTTATGTTATTGATAATTAATAATAAAATGAGTAAATAATTAAAATAATTTTAAATTTGTGTTACCTATGTAATTAAAATATTATGATATGGAAACAAAACAATAATCCAGGTCATCGTGATCAGTTGTTCTTCCTAGCCCTCTCCCAGTCATCTTGAAGACTTTAACCCCATTTTGCATGCCAAACCGACATCTCCCTTTTTTCACTAGTACCGTTTGACAAAAAAAAAAAAAAATAGTATTAATCTACTAATTTTTAGTATAAATCTGTCAACTTTTATTTTAAAAAAGAAGTTAAAATTTTACTAAGATTGTATTTGGCGTATCAAAAAGTGAGAAAAAATTAGATAAAATATGATTTGGGGAAATTTTTTGCGTTTAGTGCACATCGCTCAAACTGCGTTTTTTGAGATGAATAATAAAATTTTGTTCCGACAGATCGAATTTCTGTTTGGACAGATTCAAAATTTTAGGCAATTATGATTTCTTTAGATAGATTGTAGAATCATTTGGACGAAAATTAGCCGCACGATTCCATTGGAACGATTTCTACAATCCGTTGAAACGATTTTAAAAACGTCACAAAAAATAGTCAAAATATGTGTCTTTTAGTAGTTTGAGAGTCCACAGTAAAAATGACGAAAAAATTTTTACTATTTGATTAACCAAATTCTAATTATCTATTTTTTTTTTAAAGATATTGAACATTTTTTAAATTTTAAAAAGATATAAATGAATAAAATTTTATAAAAATTTTAAAAATTTTTAACAACTTTTATTATACCAAACACAGCCTAAAATTCTGACGATAAAGCCATTTTTCCACGGGAAGGGTCACCCAATATCTTCGCTCCTGGCAGGGTATCTTCACGCTGGCTTTTGCCTTTTTGCCTGTACCTGAATGCCATTAGCATTATAATTATTATTGCTGACTTGTTGCAGAACTTTGGCTGCAAAAAGACCACCGTGGAAAAATTTAATAGCTTCCAAAAAAACTAGTTTATTTAATTTTTTTTAATTTTATATAATTTTTTCATTAAAATTTGATTAATATTTTTTAAATTTGTAACTTTTAAATGTAATAATCATATTCATTAAAAAAAATCAAAAAATACTCGTCGATTTAAATAAAAACTTTCATTTAACTAAAAAATAACAAAAAAATTATTTTGTTATTTTTTTTTACCTTTTACTCAAATTAATGTTAATATTTTATTTTTCTTTTATTTTTTATGGTTATGTTAACACGCCTTCCAAAAAGAAAATTAAATTTTGATTAAAAAGTTATATGATACAAAAAAAAAAAAAAGTTACCAAAAAAGTCGATAATTTTTTTGCATCCAAACAAAGCCTAATGAATTCACCAACCACGAAAGGAAACAGAATTTAATCAGCAGCACGAATATTATCGACAACTAAATTGACTGGAGGCCAATAACTTATCCATTAAAATTTTTGATTAGAGAAAGCATTGACATTCGAATTTCTAGACATAACAAATATCCTCATCTTAAAAACCAGATTGCTCGTTCTCTATTGATGCATTGCAATAACTGAATGAAAATGAATGCTCTTGAAGGCGCGGAGGTATATCAGAGGCCCAAACAGATTTACAGAGATAGTTCTACCAATGGTGGATCAGAGAAGCCCCAAAGCCAAAATCCCCCCAGTGACTGTCAAAAATCAAGTCTCACGAGATTGAATTCAGTTTCTATAGCTACTGTTAAATCCTTGAAATTGCATCAATGAAGCTGGCCAAATTCGAGCTAAAAAATATGAAGAGGCTCAATGTGGAGACGTTCTGCTTAACCTTTCATCCTTGCACCGCCTTTGATCTCCTACCATGGACTCGAAAACGTCCAAGAGATTATCCAACCCCTCGGTTTTATCCCCTACAGCCTTCAATGCATAGACAATACTCTCAATCGTAGACAAATACCCAGCCCTTGGCTGGTGCCTCACTTCGTTGTACAAGCTCATCTTATCCAAATCCAACTTCAGATGAGGCAAAAGCTTCAGCCAAGGGTTCTCGTTGTACATCCTCCTTGCCTTTGCCCATGTTCCATCCAACACAATCAAGTTCTTCACCTCGAAATCTATAGCCTCAACCCCAACTGATTTTTCACTCGGGAAAAGAAGTACTGATCCAGCAGGAACTCTAATTTCAAACTCCTCAAATTCTTGAGTTCTGATAGTTCCCCCATTCAATTGCTTGCTCTGCCACTTTTTCACAACAAACCCTTTTGCCAAAGCATCAAGGACTGCCGGAGAAGCCCGAAGCAGATCGAAATCAGGGCTCTGGCATTGAGTTTGGTGTGTCCGGTGATTTACAAAAGAGCTAATAACACCGTATTTGCTAATGGTGAAACTGATGAGAGGCTCCTCAACACCTCTTGGGACCTCTCCAATCGGATCAATCCCCATTCTAATTCGCTTCTTCTTGTGCGCAAAATCAATTTTTCTATCTAATATTGCTTCTTCATTAGATTTAGAATTGCTCGAAAGTAGTTCAGAATCGGTATCATCCTCAAGGTCTGGAGAAGTTTGATCACTATCAAATTCAGTGTCAACAGACCTGCTCTTCTCCTCTTGTGGGTCTACCGGCCCATCAATTTTATCAAACACTGCAATTTGGGTATCTTCACCGTTACAAGCCAGATCAGAATCTGAACTATTCGAATGGCTTTGACATCCACAAGACCCGCTAATCCTAACTTCCGACCAATCTGAACCCGATTCAGGATCCGATTCAGGCGACCGAATGACGAACCGGGCTTCCAAGTTCACATCAGAAACTAACACGACATTGAGATTCTTAAGCCCTAGGGTGGCGATGCGGGTGGAATTGAGAGGGTGTTTCCGTTCGAGACTGTGTTGGAGAATGGTGACAGCCACCGAGTTGTTGAGAATAGGGGTCTTGATTCGAGTGCACAAGCAGAGTCGGGAGGGCTTGGAGCACGACGGGCACATGGGTCTCCTGGAGGAGGAGAACGAGAAGGAGGGGGTCTCTGTCTCCATTTCTAGGGCTGGGTTTATTACGATTTGAGAAAGTTTGGATCTTGTTTGGTTGCAGAGCAGGTTGAGAAAGTAGAAGAGATGATTGTTGTTTCCCACCTGTGATGGAATTCGTGCACGAAAATGGCAAGACATTTGGATTGAAAGTCAGAATGTAAAATAAGACGAAAAGAGAACATCCTTAGTTGTACTAACACAGAGGAAGAACGTAAAATTTTTCCCTTACATGTTCTCGAATTTTGTATCAAAATTTTTAAACTCTTTTTATAATATTTAAATGTTTATATTTTTCAAACCAAGGTTTAACCGTAGGTGTGAAAACCGATGAAATTGTTCGCGGGTTATTAAAGTTCAGCTTAAAACTTGGTAGGAGTTAGATTCATGATTAAAACAAATTCGAATCGAGTTTAATATATAATTTGTTTAGATTCAAGATCAAAACTAAAAAAATACGAATCGAATTTAATATGTAACTTGTTTAGATTCAAGATCAAAGCTAAAAAAAATTAATTCGAACACTCGTGAGGCTCGTTAAAAATAATTATATATAGGGTCTGTTTGATTTATAAAAAATGAAACAAAAAGTATAATAAAAATATAAAGACATGACATAGAAGTGATATGTGAAAAATTTTAATTAAAAGCAAGTATAAAAATTAGTTGAAGTTTGTGACTTTTAATATTTTTTGGTGCTACCAAACATACTTATAATTTATATTAATATTTTCATTATATTTTTTATAATATTTTATTTATTATATTTTAAACTGATACAGTGTTATTTTAATTTAATTGAATTATTTGCTAGTTGAGCTCGACCTTAAATTATTTTTTATCGAATCGAGTTTAAACTTATATAAAAGCTTAAATCAAGCTCAACCTTGAGTGCTGTAAAAAGTTCGGCCTCATTAAAACTCGGATCGATTCGATTCATTTTCACCTATATTTAACCGTCACTAACAACGACATTTATAACAGGTGTAAGGTATTTTTTATTCATATTATAATTTTTTTTATAAATTCTATACTACTGTATAAGAAAATACTAAGAATATTTATTTCATGGGATATAAGGATTGAGAGTAAGACAACATTTTTTTTTTCTAATTGTTATTCTATATTTAGTTATAATTTCTTTTTATCAAACTAATTTTTCTCATGAAATATATATAATATTCTATGATAGATACTAGGTTGATTTTACATACCATTTTTGTACTTTTGGTTTTGTATATAATTAGATTTTATAAATTTTATAAGTATATATCGGAACCTCTCGATTTTGTATTATATTCATAGATTTTATATCCAAAAATTAAGTTTTAACTAATTAAATACTAAAAATTACCTTCTATATCCTAAGCAATTAAACTTATTTAAATAAAAAATAACTAAATAACATTCAAAGTAAATAAAAAATATAAAAATAGTGAATAATTAAAAATATTTAAGAAAAATGATAATATAAATGATTGAAATTACTTAATTATGTGATAAATTAAAAATTATTTTTTAATATCATTAAAATTATAGATAGTTATAGAAAGTTTAAGAGTATTATAGGAGAGAAGAAAAAGATTTCACATAAACAAAATTTCATCAATTCTAAAAGTATACTATTATCGTATTGAAAAAGTTATATTTAAAATTTAGAAATTTCAATATATTAAAATCAAAAATTTCAGTTTAAAAGTTTATTATTTTTAAAATTTTCTTTGTTTTCATTAGTAATTTTTATAAATCAAACAGGCGAGGATATAATTGCCGTTTCACTCCGTACCGAGGGCAATTGAGGCAACCCAATAGCAATTTGGAGTGCGTACGACACACGACCTTCTCGCATATGGACAGGCTGACCGAACCAGCCACACGCCACACGGTTTGAAGCTTTAATCTTTCTCCCACCCCACGGCAAGAGGGAGATGCCGATTTCAATTGACCCTGAAAAATTATAGCCTTCTCGATTTCGGAAAACCCTAGCCACATCTTTTCAAGATTTCGAATCCTGTACAGACCCAGTCCGTCAAAATGCATGATTTTTGCTTCACGATCCCATATGGGCTGATCCTTGTCTGTGGAGGCGTTGTTGGGTATGCCAGGAAAGGGAGCACGGCTTCCTTGGCCGGCGGTATCGGCACTGGATTGGTGCTCATCCTAGCTGGTTATCTGAGTCTCAAAGCCTTTGGCAAGCGGAAGAACTCCTACCTAGCCTTGATTCTTGAGACAGGTAAACTAACGATCTCTATTGCATCTGTATGTATATATGTATGTAAATTTGAATTTTCTTTTTTATGATCATTGTTGTTCTTTTGAGTACTCATTTATGAACTCCTCGCGGTCCATTTAGAGTGTTTTTTTAGATCTTGCAAATGGGTTGTATTTAGTATGTTTATTTCAGATTCCACATGTGATAGTGACACTACTGCCCCTTCTGTTGCTAGGATTGTATGGATTGGATAACATTTTCCGTTTTATGTAAAAAACGACATCTAAACAACATTTCGTTGACTTCTGTCTTCTGTCGAGTATATTTTCTGGAAAACACTCTCTAAACCAAACCAATATGTTTTCAGCTTATTTTAATTTTCTTAGAAAAGGAAAACAGAAAATAAGTGGAAAATGGCCAAACCAAACAAGCCCTAGTCCTGTTTGAGCATTCCGAAAGTGCCTTCTGGTTTTTCAAACTCTAGAGGGGTTTCTCAGGAGTTATAACTAGTTGGTTTGCTTTGGGAAGTTGATTATGCTGTGGGAGAAGAAAACATTTGGTGTTTTATATCTAATCAGTCAGCCTAGTTTGTTAAAGGTTTGCTTGGGTTTATGGAATGGAGAGCTTGTTAATGTGAACTGGGATGTAGATATGTATGATATTTTAGGCCCATCTGTTTTATCAATTAAGATTATTTCAAAATAGCAGGAAAATGTGGGGCTTTTAGTTTTAGTTTCCTTCGGTGGATTTTGGAATCTGGTAGAGAGGATGCTAATACTAGTTTCGTATTTTTGAAGATAATATTCTGTACAACATTTTTTTTACTTGCTTTGAGCCAAAAATAAAGATATTGGAAAATTTTGTTCAGTATATAGGTTGTCCTACTATTGCTTCTTATAAGTATTATTAAAAGGATGAAGGAAATTTTGGTGGCTAACTGCTTTAGTTTGAAGCCTTTGTATTATTCCTGTTAGAGGAGCATCTGCATTGGATGCATTACAGAAAAATGAGTCCCCCTCCGCGTACCAGCTTTCCTTTATTGTCAAGCCAAATCATCTCATATCAATAACTGTAGGACAAGAAACTGATTGACTAGACAGGAAGATATCAATAGCTGGAGAAAAATACAAACATTAATTAAAGAAAAGGGACATTCAAACATTACAAATAATCTTCTGTCAAGAATTGTCTGGAAAACTCAAGCGGGTTCTCATAACTGTACTCAGGTTGAGCTTGTTCATGGCGTTTTTAAACTCTGAAAGCACATGCAAAATGATAGGCATATTGAAGATTGTATGAAGGCATTCAAACATCACAAGTAGTCTTCTGTCAAGAATTGTCTGGAAACTTGAGTAGGTTTTTATAAATGTATTCATGGTGAGCTTGCTCATGGCTTTTTCAAACTCTGAAAGCATATGCAAAATGATAAGACACATTGAAGATTGTGTGAAGCTAACATTGGCTTGTTACAAAAGATGCATGCAAAGAAACCTTAAGATTTGATTCCTTTTGTTGTTCTTCTCATCCTAACCTTCGTTCTTTATTTGTATTATTGGTATTGTAAATGATTGTAACCTTCATTTATTTTTTGTTCTCTATTTTTTCTGATCCATGTGACTTTGTTCAGTTTGTGCTGCCGTACTTACATATGTCATGGGACAGCGCTACACTCAGACCTCTAAAATAATGCCAGCTGGTGTTGTTGCCGGGATCAGGTAATTGGATGAGAAATATTGCCCATTTTTCAGATGTTACATTTTACATGTTCGAGTGCCTGTCACTGATAACTTCGTGTCACACCTTTGTGTTCATCCTACCATATGTGTAGGGTGTATATAACGCACTCAATTTGCATGACATGATCCTTCTTTTGCCAGGATTATCTTAGCCACCCCATTTCATCTATCAAAATATTCAACCCATATCCTTTCATTTGTGGGTCGCTCAAAATTTTGTTTGATGTATATAGTGGAAAGAGCTTAGTTGAAAATCTAATAATTTGTGAAAATAATTTTGGTAGTTTCATAATGTCAAGCAGTGAAATTAATTATAACAAGTTGAAGAAAGGAGCTTGGTGGACATTTTTCAATACTTTCCATTGGGATATCTTGGGGCCTCAATTGGCATGAGTCACAATCTTATTTCTTGTTCAGACGTTCTCATGAAACTGTGCAGTTCTGCTGCAAAATGATATCTTATCTGAATCACATTGTCCACGTATCTTAAAATATGAATTACTTCTTGTTTGGGGTTAGGAGGATTTGGGGAAGAACTACTATGGAGGAGATACATGGTACTGAAATCGGTGAAATGAATAATGGGGTCCATGTTTTATTCAGTTACCTATTGTTGCTTCATCTGCTGAGTACCCAATTTTGTTTCAATTTTATGGGTTGTTAAACAACTAAAAGCATTAATTTTACATGAAGATGGCAGACAAGCTGGAACTTATGGGCTGTGGGTGCAACTCGGGCAGTGCAGAAAATTTACTGTTCATGTGATGTTGTCTAGACTCTAGAGTAATTTATTGGTTATTTCACGACGGTGATGTGTTTGATCATACCGTGCATATTTTTTTTTGCTAAATGGTTAACTTCTCTCTAGTTTATAATTTGATCTCATTTTTAGACATTTATAAGAGCTTCTCAAGCACTACCTATCTCATTTTCCTTGCAGTGCTCTCATGACTTGTTTCTACCTTTACAAGATTGCCACAGGCGGAAACCATTTCCCGCAGAAGACTGAGTGATGGTGGTGGTGGTGCCCCCCCCCCCGGGGGGGGGGGGGCGGGGGGAGACAGTTTCGTTCTTTGTCAACACTTATAGTAGTTGTGTATTGCAAAGAGTTTAAAAAGAAAGATAGCAGTCCAGTTTCCAGCATAGCACTTTGAAGGATTCACGTTTGTTAACTCTCCTACTCTCTTTGTTACGTGTTAATGAACCAGTTCGTAGGCTAATTCCTTGGATGGGGGAAAAAAAAAAGATACTTATGTGATGGCGATGAACATGTTTGTATCAGAGAACTTCGTGGAACAATGTAATTGATTTTTGTCAAACTTCTATGGAGTTTGAACGTACATGGTATCTTATGATCTTGTCAAAAACCATAATAGTATGTTGTGGTTCAATATGACATGAAAATAGACATTTTTAATAATAATATACCATGGCTTGTACTTCGTCTCTGCATGAAAAGTTTCCATTTGAAATAATTTTTTTAATGTCTCTTCTGTTTGATCTCCTTATTATTCTTATGACTATCTCAAAAATTTTAACTAATGCGGTAATGTACATCAAAATTTCCAAATACAAATTTTTCACAATGTTTGACAAGGACAAATGGTATTTTAGAGTACTTCTTGTTTTTGCCATAGCAAAATAATTGTTTTATGCACATTGATAATTGTATATTGTTTTGGATTAAAAAAAAAAATTCTCACAGTATCATTTGCCATTCTACGAGCAGGATTTATTTTCTATCCGACTAAAAAAGCTTTCAGCCTTAACGTTTGTAATTTGCGCTTGATGGATGCCAACTAACTGTATGGATTCGTTATAGTCCGTTTTGATCTTGATCCCATTGAATAACAGCACATAATTTAAAGTAGAGATGATGTTTGATGTGGGTCCAATGTAGAAGCATTCTCAGAGCTGAATGCATTGACTTGGTCTTCTTGACAAGATGAAAATTAACTTCAATTTGCAACTAATGCTACAGCATCTCTGTTTGTCCATGGTAACAAAAACTTTCCGTAAGCCAGGATTCTGCAGTTGCTTTCTTCAAAGTAACTTCCTTTTTTGACCAGTCTATAATTGAACTACAAAACTACAATAGAGTGGCTCATAGGTCCATTTTTACATTCTTTGTGGCTCATCTTATACCACCCAAAAGGTAAAACTAAAGAAATTATGGAGCATGAGGAGTTACAGGGTCCAAAATTAGCTCTTTCTTTCTGAATTTCATCTTTCTATGAGCAACATAATTTCAAATTTCGTTAGTAGCTGTCAAAGGCATAATCATGCATCCCTTGAACTGGTCACAGATCCAGAAAGATGTTAGGCACCTAGTCGTGCATCCCTTGAAATCAGCATCCTTTTCCGTTGGACAGCAAGTCACTGAAGGCTTGACTTCTGGTAGTACTTCTCCAATCCAGCTTGCCAACTGCATATCCTAATCCAGACACTCAAAGATCTCATCACACTGTCAGTGGGCTTGTAGGTTCTGCAAATTTGCTGGATTCCTGCTCCAGATCTTTCTTCCCCCTCCAAAGTATAATCTGATCATCCTTGAACAAGATAGGAACACAAGGTACCAAGTCCTACAATGACACCATAATAGAGAACATTTAAGCCGAGGCAGACAGTATTTCCTCCTAGTTCAATGCGTATACAATAAAAACACCCCCCCCCCCCCAAAAAAAAAAAAAAAAAGAAAACGAAACACAAAAAAAGGATATCTAATTCAAGCACAAATCATACCCTTAACTTTACACCTATCTTCTTGCAGTCACTTGTACCCGCATGAGCACAGTCTAGTCGTATAACTTCTTCTATCTGAAAAGCTTTCCTCACTCTATCCACTACATTAACATAAACACCATTCCTGGCTGTAGACATATAAGTGCAAAAAAGATAATCTATGAAAATGTATCTCATGCCTCCACAGTAAGAATTACACTTAACAACCACTATGACAGGAAAAGCAGTTAGCATCAATCATCCAAAAATAGCTTTTGACTTACAGAGTTTCATCAAAGGAGGAGATATCAGTCCCCTGTTTCTCATTTCCTTTGTTTCTTCAAAAGTGAGACCATCGACAACATTCTTCACAAGCCTCGGATATATTGGAGCAAGTGGCTTCCACAACATTAAAGGAATAACTGGTCTCTTCCTGGGGTCATAGTTTCGACCCCGGTATAATAGAAGGATATTTATTTGGCGGTAGATGATCTTCCCACCAGATTTATCCTGCAGAGATAAATTATCAGCTCACAAGCTCTTGAAACCAAAATATGGCACCAAGTTTTTCAATTCAGACGGAAATATGGTGTTCTAACTTCAAACCTCAAGGTGGAAGCAAACATTGTCCATGTCAAGTGTTGGCACACCCAAGCACTTAATCCTCACAGCTTCAGCCCGCTTCCAGTGGCTGTGAATGTCATCGATCATGTTGTGAGTAACACCCCCCCTTCCTAACATGAAATAGGATTTTGAATCACGGGTTAGTTGTAAACACCAAAGCTCAAGTCTAATGCACTCTCATTTGCATTTGTTTCCCACTCCAACTACATAAACAAGTAAAATGGAACCACACACGCAGAGATCCAGAACTGATTTTCCACAGACCTTACAATTCCATGTGAAAGGTCTGCGTTATAATGGAAGCTTGAATTTAAAATTATATTAGTTATGGTGTGTTTGTTACGGGGCTAAAAATTAAGGGAGTAAATAATATTAGAGTGATTGTTAACCTTTTACTTCCACAACTTTTCACCCGTTTTACCCCACTCCCCAAAAAGTTACATTTAAGCCCTCAAGATGAAGAAATATTAAGCCAAACCAAACCAAACCAAGCCTTTTCCCACTAGGTAAGAAATATTAAGCCATTTAAAAATTTTTATGAAGCGTACATAACACAATTAAAAGGGATAAGATTTTACACATTTATGCACCCCCCCCCCCCTCTTTCTTTCTTTTAATCAGTGCACATTACCCCCTTTTAACCCAATACCCAGCACACTCTAAGCATGAACGCCCACAAATTACACTTTTTACATGCTATAGTTGATTTTACAAATCCAGTGAGGAAGCCCTAATAAAAAAGATTTAAGACTAGTTAAATTGATTCGAAATCAATCTGGCATTCATATTATGCACATTATTTCACCTACAAGTACAAGAGCAATCAACAATAGAAATGTCTCACCACTTGCTTCAGTTTCTTCATTCTAATTATACATATATACATGAGATGCATTCATGCATATACCAATAAATTTCCAGAAATCGAATCAGAAGAGATAACATACAATGCATCCATCCATGAGAATTGTAATTGCCACCGACTAAGATCTAAAAAGAAAAACGAATACTGAGTTGAATAGCTTCAGAAGTCAAGAGGAAGACTGAGCTCAAAACGGACACAAAGCAAAGAAGAATACAGCAAACACAGATGAATAGAGAGCGAAAGAAAGTACCCAGATTAATCTGCCGAGAACAATCGCTGTGACGATACCGCTCCACAAGCTCTGCGACTTCTTCCTCGGAGAGCGGTTCACCGAGAACCGCATTTCGCTCCTCTGCAACCTTCTCCACATCAACATCTCGTTCGGCCGGAGCGCAGGTGCCGGTCCATTTCCGGTCGAGCCGTCCAGGGCCGAAGGGAGAGAACCTGGGGGGTTCGCGAAACCCAATGGGCTCAACCGATGGTTTGGTCTCAGAGTAGGAGTACCTGAAATCGAAGGGCAAATTAGATTTCAACGGAAAGCTCTGGCCTTTCTTGGATTCGGATGAAACTTCTTCTTGACTCTTCTTCTTCTGCTGCTGCTTTTTCTTTTTCTTGCTGTGTTCATTATTGGATATTAGGGTTTTGGAGCTGGGTGAAAATGGCGGGTCGTAGGTATCATCATCGGATTGGAATTGAGACCGTGTAAGGAAACGAGAAATGAAGAGGAATGATGGATGGGTTACATAGAAAAGGCTGTTTGAGCCCAGGATTCGGGTTTGATACGCTGAACGACGCCATCTAAAGATCCTCATCATCGCATGAGCAGAGAGTCGTTCTTGTAATTATTTTATTTTATTTTTTTATGCTTCGCTGTTAAAAAGCAAACAAATTGAATGAAATGCTGTACAGAAAAACTTATTAATTCAGGTTGGGAATCTACACAACTCTACCTTTGCTGTTTTTCTACCGAAACTGAAGCAGCTGACAGCTGAGAATGTATCAAATTTTGATCTTTTACCAGCAAAGATAAGTCAAAGTGTATTTTATGCGCAGAAGAGCTAAAATAAACTAGTGGATAAATTTCACCTATTTTTTCTTAATATTTACATAAATACATTTATCATTTTTTAGTATTTAAAAATTATATTTACATCTTTTACTTTAAAATATTATTAATAAATTATATTTACATCTCTTACTTTAAAATATTATTAATATTAACTTTTTTTTTAAATGAGCCATTAAATTTTATCAAAAAAAATTAAAGTAAATAAAATTTTAAATTTTTTTTCTTATTTGATCCCTTTCATCTCAAATGGATTCAAGGAATTGACATAGTAATGACTTACAATTTGAACCATTAATTTTAAATTTAATAGTTCAAATACATTTATGTCTATTTTAAATTAAAATAGTGTGAATACATTAATATAATTGAATTAAAATCTAACTGTCCATAATCAATGTCGCAGATTGGCATAGCAAAACTTCCCCCTCTTCCTCTCATATATTAATTAATTTTTTTTTACAAAAATTCAGAAAACATGTTTGTTTTTACTTTTTCTATTACTTATTTTTAGAAAATTTTCAAGAAAAATAGATAAATATATAAGAGATGAAGGATAGAATAAAAAAATATTTAAAATTTTAATTACTTTCACATTTTTTTATTTTAATAGTTAATTTAAAAAAAGAAGTTAATATTAACACTATTTAAAAATAAGAGAAATAAGTACAGTGAATATAATTACTTAAATATTGAAAAAAATAAATATAATTTATCTAATAAACTAAAATGGCATAAATTAAAAAAGGATTTTTTAAAAAATTATAAATTTTTTAAATGAAAGAAAATTTAACTTGAATTAAAATATAAGATAAATAATATAAATTAGCTCTATAAATTAATTTCTATGTCACTTTTAGTCTCTTACATTGTGTTTTAAGTTCTGCAATGGTTTAATTCGTAGTAAGAGTTATAGTGCAAAAAAAAAGAGTTGAAACGTAACCTTAATCTTTTTTCAAATGATTTAATAATACTAATTTAATTTGAAATTTGTTAAATGATTTAATGATTACTAATGGTCCAAATCATTAATAATATAAATCCCTAAATGATTTTAGGCACCGTTTGGAGGGTTAATAAATTTCAAAAAAATTTCATAAAACTCCAACAATATCTATGAATCATCAAAATTCTCTATCACACTTTTACTTTTTCCCATTTTTACTAATTTTAAAAAAATTTAATATTTTATTAAAAAATAAAAAATTCGTAAGAAAGTTATTCGAGTGCGGAATTTTTTTTTCATAATCATATTATTTGCATCAAAAGTTTTCAAATAAGTACTATTGTTGCTTATTGATCTTCATTTTTTTAAATCTGTTAGAACGGATTTGGATAAACCGTTCTAACAGTTTATTGGTGTAGAATCTATTAGAACAGATTTTAAAGACTGTTTTAATGGTTTTGACACTATTTAGAGATAGAATAAACATTTTTTTTGAATCTATTAGAACAGATTTGAGAAATCGTTCTAACAGTTTTGGCACTATTCATCTCCAAAAAATACGATTTGAAAAGAAACATTAAACGCTCTTCTTTACTCCAAATCACATTTTTTTCTTATTTTTTATCACTCTAAACATACATTTAATAATGTCTATCTCAACTTTTTAATTCTACACAACAGTCTCTATAGTATATTTATCAATTGCAGTCACTGCAACTTAGGCTTGGTTAAGCGAGTTATTTTTGTATTTAAGAAGAAAAAAAAGATAATTTTTTAAGTAAATTTTTAATTTTGATTAATTTAATATTTTTACCTATAAAAGGAGATTAATGTATAAAAAAATAAATTTAATCAGTCATTGAAATAACCACTAATTAGCAGCCAGTGTAGTAGTTACTAGTACGAATTACCAAACGAAGCCTTATATTTATATATATTTTTGATAATTAAAAAAATAATGAAAAAATCAAATGTGAGTGGGTTGCAGGGCTGCAGTAAGTGATAAGGGTCAAATCTTCTAATAAGTGAGGTGTCCTTTGTCTGATACCGTTTGTACCTGAGGACATATTTGTCAATTTGCATATTCTACGAAATCCACAGCTTTCTCCATCCCTTCCAGCGTCTCTCCGCCGTATAGGACGGCTCAAAGTGTCCGTTGCACGGCTGACACCCGGTGAAGTGGGTGATGAACGGCCGCCTCCACCCACCTTAGTAAGTCACGGTTGCCCGCTTATTGTGCACCATTCCGCTGCATTGCAACCCAAAAACATAGGAACAAAGCACAAAGGCGCTGCCATTCTCGTTTGTGGTGCATGTGCTTGGCATAGCAGGTGTGGTTATGGTGTTGGTTCGGTGCATTCACTTCAGAAGTGGCTTGGCTTGGGAATCTTACAACAAAAGCCTCATCTTCAATGTACGCTTCTTCCCTATTTTTCTAATTCATCTGCTGACAATTCTTGTTTGATTTGGGAGGTGTTTATATAATTCTACAAGATCAAATTTTCAGACTTTGAAAGGATTTCTATTTGTTTTCACTTTTCATTTAGGATTTAGTCACTAATTCGTGGGTTTTGGATATGTACTCATTTTGAAATTTGGGAATTGCCTTGCAGCTCTTTGTCAAAAAAAAAAAAAAAGTTATTTAAGAAGATGAATTTATCTCAGTTATGTTTGTGTGTATATATATATATATAAACCTTCTAGGCTGGTTTAATTGGGTATTGGGGAAGAAGGATGGTCTTTTAAAAAACCATTATGGTATGTTTTGGTTCAACATAACTTGAAAATAGACCTTCGTCTTTGCATGAAAAGTTTCCATTTAAGATAATCTTTTTAATGTTTCTTTTGTTTGATCTCCTTATTATTCTTATGACTACCTCAAAATTTTCAACAGTAGTAACGTTCCTCTAAACTTTCAAATACAAAGTTTTCGGAAGATTTAAGATAGACAAATCATATTTTCATGAATATTTTTTTTTTGGTTTCTGTCATAGCAAAACACTTGTATTATGTGCATCAATAATTGTATATTGTTTAGCATAAATAGATAAAAAAAAAAAAAATCATACAATATCATTTGTCATTCTATGAAGAGGATTTATTTCTTTATTATCCGACTAACAAAGCTTTTGTCTTAAATGCTTGTAATTTGTGCTTGACTGATGCCAACTGTATTGATTCATAATAGTCCATTTTGATCTTGACTCCATTGAATGCCATGAGAGCACATAGTTTAAAGCTAGGCTGATGTTTGATGTACGTCAAACCTAAAAGCATTCTAACAGCTGTATGCATTGAATTGGTTTTAGTGGCAAGACAACATGAAAACTAACCTCACCTTGCAACTAATGCTACGGCCTTTCTGTTTGTCCATGGTATCAAAATTTTCTGTAAGCTTAGATTCTGCAGTTTGGTTTCTTCAACGTCCCCTCCTTTTTGACCTGTCTATAATTAAACTACAAAATCACAATAGATTGAGTCTTAACTTTTTCGGCTTGTAACATGTAACTTTGTTTTGGGTAAACTAATAATTCACAGTTCTTCAGATAGACTTTTGACTCCACTAAGTCAGAAGATGGGTATCCGTTTGTTGTACTTATATAGAATTTTTCTTTAAAAAAAATAAAAAAAAAATTTGTGATAATTTTGATTTGATTGTTTGCCCCCTCTGATGCCACCTAGCTAGAAGGTAGAACCCAAAAAAATTTACCAAAAAGTTTAGATGATTAGTCAACATGTTTATATTGAAATCTCTAAATAGGCTAAACAGAATATTTTTGTGCTATGAAACTAGCACCAAAGGAAAGATACCCATTACCTACCCCAATAAACTACTGAGAAAATCGTTTTTTTCTACTCATAAATATATGACATAAAAATCCATCTCACTCCTGCAGGCACCATCCTTATCGTTCTCACTTTTTCTCTCAATCATGAATCACATTCTGACCCTTTTCCTATTCCTGATCCCCTTCGTCTTTCTTTTTTTGGGAAGACCAAGAGGGAGATCAACAAAGAAGCTCCCACCAGGATCTCTAGGACTGCCAGTAATAGGCCAGAGCCTCAGCCTTCTGAGGGCAATGAGGTCTAATACTGCTGAAAAATGGCTGGAAGAACGAGTGGAGAAGTATGGTCCAATTTCGAAGCTGAGTCTATTTGGAAAACCCACAGTTTTCATCCATGGACAGGCTGCGAACAAGCTAGTCTTCACAAGCGATGGCAGCAC
Source organism: Vitellaria paradoxa (assembly GCA_019916065.1). Classification (NCBI taxonomy): domain Eukaryota; kingdom Viridiplantae; phylum Streptophyta; class Magnoliopsida; order Ericales; family Sapotaceae; genus Vitellaria; species Vitellaria paradoxa. The sequence goes on from CM034239.1 coordinate 52,607,100, forward strand.
CATTACCAACGAGCAGACAACCTCGGTCAAGATGATTTTGGGTGATCGGAACCTGCTGGAACTCGCCGGTGAAGATCACAAGCGCGTCAGAAATGCACTGGTGTCGTTCCTGAAGCCGGATTGTCTGAAGGAGTATGTGGGAAAGATGGATGAAGAGGTCAGGAGACACCTTCAGATGCATTGGGATGGCAAGGACAAGGTTACGGTATGTAATTGAGCGCTGAACTACTTTGCAGGTTCCTAACAAAGAACAAAGATACTGCAAATTCTGATTTTCTTTTCTAAACAGCGTGTCAATCTCCTGTGCTTAGTTACCAATAATGAGACCTGAACAGATAATTGAGTAGGGTGTTTCAATTAGGTTTGTTAAGTTCAATGAACATAAAAAAATAGTTCAAGTTTGATTGGATAAAACATCGAGTCAAACTTGAGCCATCTTTTAATCAAATCGTTCCCGAGTCGAGCCTGAATAATTTAATAATTTACACTATACTTGTCAACTATTAGATTATCAAGCTAAATCTTGATAGAGTTTAATAGTATAACGAGTTTAAGATTGTGGTTGAGTTCATTTGTTTGAAATAGTATGAAATAGTTTCTTTGCCCTTTTTTATGTTCTTGCATCAAAAAAGTCATTTTTTTTAATACATTGGTTCTAGTACTATTTTGGAGTATTTTTTGTAGTTTCTTCTATATATATAAATAACATGTCTAAAAACAATCGAAAACAAAAAATAAATGAAAAGAGAGAGAGAGAAAAAAAGAAATTAAATTTCAATGCAAAAAAGTTATGTAAGACTTCTTGTATGTTACCAAAATGAAGCCCAAGTTAAATCCACCCATATGCCCAAAAAAAAAAAAAAAGGTTCAAAAAACCATGGTTAAAAAAAAAAAAAAAAGCAAGTAGGGAGTTATTTTTGACAATATTCTCAGCAGAGAAACATATTTTTTCACGAGGTTGAGGTTGATGTTGATGGTAGGTGTTGCCTTTGATGAAAACCTTGACGTTCGACATAATATGCTCCCTTCTATTTGGAATGGAAAGAGGAGAAAGAAGAGACGAACTTGTGAAGTGCTTCCAGGCAATGATAGAAGGAATGTGGTCAGTTCCAATCAATCTCCCCTTCACACGCTACAACCGTAGCCTAAAAGCAAGCACGAGGGTCCAAACCATCGTAAAAGAACTCATACATGAGAAGAGGATTGAACTCGAGCAAAATCAGAATGGCTTATTATCATCATCTAATTACCACGACCTCATCACTTGCTTGCTCAACATTGGCGGGAAAGACAACATCGAGGAAGAGATCTCTGAAGATGAGATTGTGCACAATGTCATGCTTGTCATGGTTGCTGGACACGACACTTCATCTGTCCTCGTAACTTTCGTCCTTCGTCTTCTAGCCAATGATCCAAAGATATTCACAAGTGTTGTTCAAGGTACAGTACACACACACACACACACACACACACACACACACACACACATTACGTAATAGTATCTTTCATTGCTAGCTGAGATTGCAGACTTTATCCATTTCCAAACCTTGGATAAGTGGAAACCTCGTGAATTGTGCTCTCCATATTTTGTATAGATTTATTAAATAAACCAAATAGTTCAAACTTGATTTATATTTGATTCATTAAAAACTTGTTCAAGATTAGTTTGTTATGAAATTAGACCAAACTTAAACACAACTTGTAACACATTTAGTTTCGAGCTCGATTTGAGCTCAGCTCAATAAACTTAAATCTGTGTAAAATAATTAACTTGAGCTCAGTTCAAAGGTTTAACAAATCAAGCTTAAACACATCTTCAAGCTTGATAAAATTTTCAAACCAATCTTAAACAATGCTATGATCCCATGGGCATATGTAGTATGAATGTTGGTGTTACGTGTATATACCTGATTTTTCTCTCTAACAGCTAGCGTTGAAGGGTGAACTCTCCTGAGGTTTGTAACAGACAACCTACTATTCGGCTTGGCTCATTTACGGCCATAATTCTTCAACTACCTAAATTTGTTGTTTTGTGGAAAGGAATTGTAAATTTAATGGTTAGATGTTTGTTATTTGGGTATGCAGAGCAAGAAGGTATAGCGAAAATCAAGTCCAAAGGTGAGGTACTGACATGGGAAGACCTTGCCAAGATGAAGTACACATGGAAAGTAGTAATGGAGACCCTGAGAATGTTTCCTCCCATCTTTGGAGGTTTTAGGAAGACTTTAAAGGATGTTGAGTATGGTGGTTGCCTCATTCCTCAAGGATGGCAAGTAAGTGAAAACCCCATGCATTTCAGACTCAAATCTAAATTCTTATCTAAAATCTCTAACAACCTAAACATATGGGTTTGTAACCAGGTGTTCTGGGCTACAAGCATGACTCACATGGATGGCAACATATTCCAAGAACCAACAAAGTTTGATCCAACGAGGTTTGAAAACCAAGTAACTATTCCACCTTACTGCTTTGTTCCATTTGGTGGGGGACCTCGCATTTGTCCTGGATACGAGTTTGCTAGGATTGAAACCCTTGTCGCCATCCATTACCTGGTGACTCGATTCTCATGGAAATTATGCTGCACGGACAATAGTTTCAGTAGAGATCCAATGCCAGTTCCTGCTCAAGGTCTTCCAATCCAGATTGTGCCTAAGAAACTACTGTAAAATCAATAAAATTACGAGACTATAATTTTATCTATTGGGTGACAAATTGAGCAAAAGAAACTACTGGAAAATCGAGAAAATTACGATGTCTACTGATAACAAGTAAATGGAGACGAATCTGTATTGTCAACCTTGTTCGTGAGATGAAATATAACTCTCTTAGAAACATTCTCGCTTAAATCTGATTACGGTACGGCTAATAAGATGTCAAATATACATTAGTAAATATCAGTACAATGCTAATCATCTAACTGGAGTAACGTAGAAAATGAGAATTTCCCATCTATTTTTCCTATTTGCTCTCCTTTCTTCGTACTTTTTCTGAATTTTTTTCGAACAGAGGAAAAAACCTATTGAAAAAGAGTCTACAGCAATAGAAACCTTAATTTCAGGTCAATATCGCTAAAGATCATTTCAACATATGACATGATTCCAAAGGTAGAAAGAACAAGATCGCAACTCATCTAATTGTGCTATTGACAAGTGAAACTTACACTATTCACGATCCCTACTGACTATTGTGGCGAGCCAACTAAACATGGATGTCCCCCCGGGCACCCCCAAGGGGTGTGACATCGGGTTGCTGTCGGCTTTGGTGTAGAGATGTCAAATATATCTGTATTCGATGAGTACTTGCTTCACTCGTTCCATTTGGGGAGAGTATGGGGATATTAATAGCGGGGACGGGTATGGAGATTTAAAATATTTTCCGCACCGGTACGGGGATGGGAACGGGGATAAGGACGGGGATGGGGACGGGTACAATAGTTCTCACCCCGTCCCGTACCCGTTTAAATATTTATTTGTTAATTTTGTTGGCGTGGTGACTCCTTTAGAAGTCCCACATCGGTTTCTCACAAAGAAGTGAAAGTCTTGTGAGGTTATAAATAAAGACTACTTCATCTTTGGTTAAGTGCATTTGTCAAAGTCAAATATTATATATATATTTTTAATTTTTATTTAATATATATATGTAATATATTTTTTTATTTAATATTTATAATAATTTTAAATATTTATTATATATATATAATATATAATTTGTAATAGTTAATATACTTGACCGATAAACGGGAACGGGGATAGGGAATTCATTATTTTGTGGTGATGGGTATGAGAAAAATTTATTTTTCCGAAACGGGGACGGGTTGGGGTATTGCTAAACGGGGACGGAGACGGAGACGGGGAAGGTCATATCTGCCTCATACCCATCCCGTTGACATCCCTACTTTGGTGACATCACATATCAACCGTTAGATTAAAATTTAATATGGATGTCCCCCAGGCACCCGGGGGGTGTGACATCAGATTGCTGTTAGCTTTGGTGACATCACATATCAACCGTTAGATTAAAATTTAATATGGATGTCCCCCAGGCACCCGGGGGGTGTGACATTAGATTGCTGTTAGCTTTGGTGACATCACATATCAACTGTTAGATTAAAATTTAATGGTTCAAACGCATTCAAGTATTTTTATATTTTTTTAATTAAAAAAATACTTTAATAAATTCAGATCATTGAATTTCAATCAAATGATCTATACACATTATATCATAAAACTAACAGCGACCTTACTGTCAGCCTCCCACTTTCATTGAACATTTACCTAAACTAATCCTGTTGTCGTCTCTAATACCTTTGCATCGGACAAGTTGTATACGTAGAAAAATCAAAGATACAAACTACAAGGTGTTAAATACCAAAGCATTGATTCAACACCTCGAGAAAAGGCGTAACAACTGAGTAAGACTTTCAACAACCCTTAGGCCTGGAGTTTTTTGAGGGCACGAATGGGCATCTTTCACTCATACGGGAGTATGGCTCCATGGTATTGTATCCAGGTAGCTTCGTCCCATACTTCCCTTTAATTTGGCAGAAAGGGAGCTTCACTGTGTCCCCACAGCTTGAGAGAGGAAGCATCTTTCATCTGCAGTGGGGATGGATATATATATATATATATATTTTTGGTAATTAGGGATGGATCTATTAACAAAGTATTTATACGAAATTTTCCAAAAATTCAGTATAAACATTCATATTTATCTATATCAGTTCAAATTTCTTTTCATGATAGTACAATAAACGAAAATAGTTTAGATGATATGCACCACCTGGGCTTGAAATTTACATTGCTATTTCTGTCACAGCAAAACACTTGTATTATTTGCATTGATAATGGTTCATTATTTTGAATAAATAAATAAATAAGATTCTGACAATATCATGTCATTTTATGGACAATATTTATTTCTTTATTATCGACTGATAGAGCTTTTGTCTTTATGTTTACACTACCTCCTTCACATAATACATGCCAGACTTTTGCACGCGCTCTTACTTCTTTTTTGGATTTTTACTTTTATATTTTTAAAATCAATATATGTCTCACTTTTTATGTATTTTATTTTATATTTTATTATTTTAATTTTTTGAATAAATTATAATGGGTCATTTTATTATTGTTATAAGTACTTAAGTTGTTTCTTAGATAAATTAACAGATATATATATGTTTCCATTGACAAATCAAGAAATTTTTTTACCTTTATTTTTATTTTTCGTAATATTTGAACATTAAATGTAATTTTGAATTAAATGGTAAAGTTTTTTTTTTTGTTTGAATACTTAGAATATTCAAGTTAATTTGTGCACACCTCGGCTAATCCACGGAGATTTAGAGTTAATGACTTAGTAAGAATCCTTTAATGGGCCTGAAGAGATTCGAACCGATAATCATTGGGGAGCAATTATAATATAGTAATGATAATAATTTAAGCAAATAACTTCAAATTTTTTTTCCACATATTCAGAATTTTTATAAACTTTCATTATTGGCACATATTTTTTTTTTTTTATAATTTTTCTTGTTAAGTCGTCTTCTTTTTTATTGACATACGGTATTGGCAGGTGTCGTTACTAAAATGTAACTTGCTTTAGGTACTGAGATCAAGCAAACTAATAATTCACATTTCTCCAAATAGACTTTTGACTCCACTAAAATCAGGAGATGGGCATTAATATATGGAATTTTCTTTTTTAAAAAATACAAAAAATGTGATAATTTAGTTTTGATTGTTTGCCCTCTGATGCCACCTAGCTAGTAGAATCCAAAAAGTTGACTAATAAGGCTCCGTTTGGTTTGCAAATAAACAACAAAAAATTCTATAAATCTCTGTTAATTTTATATTAAATTATTTTTTTTCTTTCACTGCACGTATTACGAAGTTTCAATTTATCTCAATTTTTTTCATTCCAAACACACCCTAAGTTTAGATGATGACGTCAACGTGTTTATATTGAAATCTCCAAACAGCTAGGCCGGCCAAACAGAATAGATGTTGTGTTATGGAACTAACGCCAAAGGAAAGATTAAGATACCCCTTGCCTACCCCAAAAAACTACAGAGAAAATCATTTCTCTACTTATAGTATGCATGTGTGTGTATATATATGACATAAATCTTTCTAACTCCTGCAGCACCATCCTCATCCCTCTCTCTCTCTCTCTCACTTTCTCTCTCTCTCAATCATGAATCACATTCTGACCATTTTCCTGTTCCTCATCCCCTTCATCTTTCTTTTTTTGAGAAGAATAAGAGGAGGATCAACAAAGAAGCTCCCACCAGGATAACTAGGACTGCCAGTCAAAGGCCAGAGCCTCAGTCTTCTGAGGGCAATGCGGTCTAACACTGCTGAAAAATGGCTGGAAGAACGAGTGAAAGGTCCAATTTCGAAGCTGAGTCTGTTTGGAAAACCCACAGTTTTCGTCCACAGACAAGCTGCGAACAAGCTGATCTTCACGAGCGATGACAGCGCCATTGCCCACCAGCAGACAACCTCAATCAGGATGATTCTGGGTGATCGGAACCTGCTGGAACTCGCTGGCGCGGATCACAAGCGCGTCAGGAATGCACTGATGTCATTCTTGAAGCCGGATTGTCTGAAGCAGTGTGTTGGGAAGATGGACGAAGAAGTCAGGAGACACCTTCGGATGCATTGGGATGGCAAGGAAAAGGTTACGGTATGTAATTGAGCGCTGAACTACTTTGCAGGCTCCCAACAAACATACTCGAGCCATCTTTTAATCGATCTCAAGCCGAATCTAAATAATTTGATAATTTACATTATATTCATCAAGCATTAGTTTATTAGCCAAATCTTGATTGAGCTAAAAAATATAATGAATTCAAAATAGTGGTTCAAGTTCGTTTGTTTATATTTCTGAGTCAAACTTTAGTGAGTATTAGTTAGTTTGTTTGCCTCGTTTATGTCATTGTGTCAAAAAAATCAATTTTTATTCATTTTTATTTTTTTATTTTTTATATTGGTTCCACTATTTTGGACCATTTTTTGTAATTGTTTTTATAAATATAAATACCATGTCTAAAAAATATAGAAAATAGAAAATAAAAAAAGAAAGAAATTAAAAGAAATTAAATTTAAATACAAAAAAGTTACTTAATACAAAAAAAAAAAAAAAAAAAAAAGAAAGAAAGAAACAGAAAAAGGCTTCTCCTGTGTTGCCAAATGAAGCCCAAGTTAAATCCACCCATATCCAAGGAAAAAAAATCTTCAAAAAACTATGTTTAAGAAAAAATAAATAGCTACTTGGGAGTTGTTTTTGACAACATCCTCAATAGAGAAACATATTCTTTTACCAGGTTGATGTTGGTGGTAGGTATTACCTCTGATGAAGAACTTGACGTTTAATATGATATGCCCCCTTCTATTTGAAGTAGAGAGAGGAGAAAGAAGAAACGAACTAGTCGAGTACTTCCAGGCAATGATAGAAGGAATATGGTCAGTCCCAGTCAATTTCCCCTTCATACGCTACAACCGCAGTCTAAAAGCAAGTGCGAGGGTCCGAACCAAAATGGAAGAACTCATACGTAGTACAAGAATTGAACTCGAGCAGAATCAGAATGGCTTTTCTTCATCACCATCATCTAATTACCACGACCTCATCACTTGCTTGCTCAGCATACGTGGAAAAGGCAACGAGAAAGCAATCTCTGAAGATGAGATTGTGCACAATGTCATGCTTGTCATGGCTGCTGGACATGATACTACATCTGTCCTCGTAACTTTCGTTCTCTGTCTTCTAGCCATTGATCCAACTATATTCGCAGGAGTTCTTCAAGGTACACTCTACACACACACACACACACACACACACACACACAAAATTATGTAATAGTATCTTTCATTACTAGTTAAGAACGCTTACTTTATCCATCTCCAAACCTCAGAGAGGTGGAAATCTCGTGGATTGAGCTCTCCATATTTTATATAGGTTTATCAAACGAACCAATCATATTCGAACTCGATTCATGTTTGACTTACTAAAAACTTGTTCAAGATCAATTTATTATGAATTTGAGTCAAACTTAAACACAATTTGTAACTCACTTAATTTCGAACTCGATTTAAGCTCTAGTCAATAAACTTAAATCTATGTAAATAATTATGTTACTAATCTAGTTAGGGTCAAAGGTTTAACAAATCAAGTTTAAACACATTTTCAAGCTTGATAAAATTTTCAAACTAATCTTAAATAATGTCATAGGCATATATAGAATGAATGTTGGTGTTATGTATATATTCTTAGATTTCCTCTCTCTAATAGCTAAATTTTAGAGATAAATTCTTTTAAGGTATGTAACAAATAACCTACTAGTCGGCTAGGCTTATTTATGGCCATAAGTTTACGACTACCTAAATTGTTGTGTTGTGGAAAGGATTTGTAAATTTGTTGATTGGATGTTTGTTATTTGGGTTCACAGAGCAAGAAGATAGAGCAAAAAATAAGTCCACGAGTGAGTTACTGACATGGGAAGACCTTGCCAAGATGAAGTACACATCGAAAGTAGTAATGGAGACCCTGAGAATATTTCCCCCCCATCTTTGGAGGTTTTAGGAAGACTTTAAAGGATGTTGAGTATGGTGGTTACCTCATTCCCCAAGGATGGCAAGCATGTGAAAACCCCATGCATTTCAGACTCTTTTAAATCTAAGTTCTTACCTAAAATCTCTAACAACATGGACATATGGGTTTGTAACCAGGTGTTCTGGGCTGCAAACATGACTCACATGGATGGCAACATATTCCCAGACCCAACAAAGTTTGATCCATCGAGGTTTGAAAACCAAGCAGCTATTCCACCTTATTGCTTTGTTCCATTTGGAGGGGGACCTCGTATTTGTCCAGGATACGAGTTTGCTAGGATTGATACCCTAGTCGCGATCCATTACCTAGTGACTCGATTCTTATGGAAATTATGCTGCACGGACCATAGTTTCAGTAGAGATCCAATGCCAGTTCCTACTCAAGGACTTCCATTCCAGATTGTGCCCAAGAAACTACTGTAAAATTAATAACACTGTTTGAAATGGTGGATTTGGTGGGATTTAATTTCATTTAATGAGAATTCTCACCAATTCTAATGTTTAGAATTATAAAAAAAAAAAAAAATTATGTACCGGAAAATCGAGCAAATTATGATATCCGCTGATAACAAGTAAATGGAGACAGTTCTATATTATCAACCCTGTTCATGATATGAAATGTATCTCTTTTCTTAGAAACAGTCCCGCATAAATCTGACTACAGTACAGCTAAGAAGAAGTCAAATATACACTAGTAAATATCAATGCAATGCTAATCATCCAACTGGAGTAACATAGAAAGTGAGAATTTAGCCTCTATTTTTTCTCCCGACTTTGTACCCCTTCTGAATTTTTCTCAAACAGAGAGAATAGAAAAGAACCACTGAAAAAGAGTCGCGGTATTGAAGTGATAGAAACCTTGATTTCAGGTCAATAGCATTAAAGATCATTTCAACATATGACACGACTCCAAAGGCAGAAAGAAAGAAGAATAATGTAATGTTTTTCACATTGGAACTCATCTAATTGTGCTATTTACAAGTGAAATTAACACTTTTTCCGTGCCTACTGTTGCCAGCAAACTAAACATCCAACTAAGTTAGCTAACCCTGTTGGCATCCTTAATGCCTTTGCATCAGAGAAGCTACATACATATAAGAATCAAAGATACAAGCGACGAGGTATTAATGCCTAAGCATTGATATAACAACTCGAGAAAAGGAAAACCAACTTGGTAAGACTTTCAACAACCCTTAGGCCTGTAGTATTTTGGAGGCATGGATGGGCATCTTTCATTCATATGGGGGTATGGTTCCATGGTGTTGTATCCAGGTAATTCCATCCGGTACTTCCCTTTAATTTGGCAGAAAGGGAGCTTCACTGTGTCCCCATCATTGCACCAATTTGGCAGGTCGCTTGAATTGTCTTCGAAGAACTTGAGAGAGTAAGCATCTTTTATCTGCAGTGGGGATGGATAAATTGACAAAACATTTATATGAAAATTTCCTAAAATCAGTATAAATATTCATATTTATCCATATCATTTCTAATTTCTTTTCAATAAATGAAAATCCTTGACTTCTTTATAAAACAATGGTTAAACATGCTACGTTATACAATTCAGAGTGTTGGTGATGTGGAAAAAGTAGAAATTGGAAGAGAAGAAGATAGGAAGAAACAAGCTCTCAGCCTTCCGTTCAATTTTCTCAAACACATCAATCATGCATCATAATTCATTCAGACTCACATAAATAAGAAACTGCATAGGTAGACTAACAACCCTTTCGAGTATTCAAAAAGACAGAGACCCATCGGGAGACTATCATTCACTTCCCGAAAATTGCATAACACAAATAAGGCACAAAAGATAAGGAATGTCCTCATTAGCTGGGCCAGAGAGAGAGAGACAGAGAGATGTTAATAAAGTGAACGTAATAGAGATGAGAATGTTAAGCTGGATACGTAGTAAAATGAGAGAAGATTGGACTAGGATTCACCGAATTCATGAAATAGTAGCACCAACTGAATATAAATTTAGTGAAAATCGGTTAAGGTGATTTGATCATATACAACTAACCTATAAATGAACCAATTAGCAGGAGTAATCGCACCAATATAAGGGGGCAGGGTAGACTAAAGTGGGTAGAAATAATATTGAAAGAGATGGTTCGATGTAATTTAATAGAGGAAATGACTCTTAACCGGGTGGAATGGAAAAAAATTATATCCATGTTGCCAATCCCATTTATTTGGGAAAGGCCAAGTTGAATCGTCTATAATAATAATAATTTTTATCCACCAAACCAAAATGGCACAATGAAAAATTGAACTTCTGTCATAAAACTATCAGATTCAAATATACAAACAAAAACTCACTGTAAACTCTGTAACTTGAATGGAGCTTGCAATTGGATCAAATAATCCTGCTTCCTTGTACATTTCAAGAATGAAAGCAATGCACGATGCTGATCTCCCATCACTGTATACCCAATCATCCTGCTCAGGGATTGTCAACAATTTGCCAAAAGATGACCCACGCCTTTCAATTTCAATGAGAATTTCAGGAAGATCAAGGCCCTACACACAACACGAAATTCACAAAATATTTAAACAAACAAGGACAAACCTTATATATCTATGTGGACTTCAATGATGAAATTAGTAATTTTATGCGACTTCACTATACCCCAACGCCCAAGAGATTCAATGTCTTGCTGGTTAGAATCAAGCTCTTTTGTGACTTTTGTCTACATTTATCCCAAAATTGTTAGCTGATCTCATGAGCTGCCAGTGCCAACAAATTTCTAAAGTGGTATCGACCACAAACTCTTTGTCTTTTACACCAATTATATATTACAAGAGATGCAGCTACTTGCTATTCCATTTATCAACTGATAACTACAATTGTCATCCTCTTTTTTCTTATTTTCTTTTCTTTTTCTTTTTTTTTATTTTTTTTTTTGAAAGGTTCAATTGTCATCATCTCAATTCATAGAATCCCATCAAATTATCTTGCAATAAGAAAATCTTTATGAGCTTTTGGTTATAGAGAGAGAGAGAGAGAGAGAGAGAGAGAGAGAATAAATTGCTACAATACCTCAGTTCCTAGTCGCTTGTTCAAGGCTTCCCTCCACATATTTGCAGCATAATCAGGCTGTACCTGGTTCCAAATGGTCATAACAGAAGCAACCTGTACCACAACAAATTTGATGAACAAAACCAGCAAATGAAAATTAAAGCCACCTTGATGCTTATTAAATTTAAGTACATAATAAAAGCCCTCACTGTGCATTACATACATTAAAAAGGAGTTACAAAAGATACTAGCAAATATGTGATATTTTTTGCCACGTCAGTAACCTCCCCACCCCCTTCTCTAAGTTGGTAGTGCCTTATTTTTCCTCCAACCTCGTACATGCCTTTTGGGAAGCATAATTACAAATGAACTATATAATTTCAAACTTACTTTATTAGGTATATCCTTAACTAGAAAACATCTCATTTCAGAAAATCTTATAATTGCAAAACTTCATTTGTTGCAAACTCCTTGTAAAATTCCTGAACATACAAAATTGTTCAATCCGTCAGAACCATGTTGACATTCCAAAGTTTATCATATTATGAGGAATTCATTTTAATGTAGAAAATTGGCATGACAACCAATATCAATGTGGAACGAAATTAAAAACTTCGTAGCATCTGTCCAAGGAACAAAATATCATTTCATTTCCATTGAAATGGGTGAAATGTTTCCATTTATCTGAGAGTTCGAAAAAAACATTAGCAGAATAATAACTATAAATTTTTCGTGGAAATACAATAAAACACACCAAAATACAATATAAAATTAGAAATAATTAGTTGTTTAATTAACATACTATTAGGCTTTTATACATTCAAATAGATTTCAATTTATATTTCCAAACATTTCTAAATTTTTGCATAAATTTGTGCCATGATGGAAATGTTTTGTAAACATATTGAAATGTGACCGAAATTTTTCCATTTGTGTGCTAATCAAAAAAACCTACCACAATGAAATTTATATCCTTACTTCTATCAAAGATCTCAGCTAACCATGCATTACATGAACATGATTTTTTAAGCATAAAAGAGTCTCTCAAATTTTGTGATTAGTAAGCTCACTGATGTATTCCATGTATTTATGCTAGCAAAATTCAATGCAGCAGTATCAAAATATCACTTCTCTTCCTCAAACCCCAACCTATGTAACTGATAAGGCCATAACTAACTCAGGATACTCACCAATTTAGACATTAAGGTGGGTTCATAAACTTTTTATCTTTTCTCAATTTTCACAATTAGACCACGCCCTTAGAATTTCTATGGGCTGGCCCATTATGGGTAGCTTCAAGTCGAGATTTTGGCAGCTTGAGCTGGGGTCCCAATGTTATCTAGTGATTCTAGTCTATACCTCCTGAGTGCCATTACATAGTTTTTAATGTTCATGCCACATTACATGTTCAAGAAATAATTAAATCTTGTTTATAATTGCCTTATACTTCATAGTCATACAATAAAATTTCAGAGATATTGATAGCTTCAGGAGCTGGTAAGTAATTCTTTGAAATGTAAACTATCCCAAACCATACAAGAGAATCACGTTAATGAATCACAGAAAATATTACAGGGAAAAAAAAAAAAAAAAGAGTCCACTTATCTAGCAAACCGAGCCCAAACAATAAATATAAAAAGGCCAAATAAATGCGTTACCACTTGAGCATCCAAGGGTGGTGGATAGTTCCCATGAATGGTATCTATCCAGCTAAATATCAGGTTATGGTAACCATAAGGCTTGCCTGTCATGCTTAGTGCATACTCCCAAGCAGCAGTCTCATTAAACTTGGCCCGGACATCAGGATGCAAAGGAAGCAATGCAATATGTGGATTAGAATTATCTTCAGTAAGCTCAAAGTTCCACCACTCGTCCCACGGCAAAAGAGCAATTACATCTTCTCCCTAAAAAAGAAAATGTCAAAGACAGCTTTACATTAACTCTAACTCATACATACTCCACAGCGGCGACAATATGGAACCAATAAGCAATATAGGGTGCATTTGGAGCCCCAAAAAAGCCATAAAACTCCAACTTTTTACACCTTCATCAATTTTGAGAATACAATTTATGGAGTATTATGGTCTCTCATTTGTTTTTTTTTTTTTTGGGGGGGGGGGGGTTCCAAATGCACCCTTATTGCAGAAATAAAATGCACCAAATGATATAAAAAAAAAAAAAAAAAAAAATCTTTCAAATACACAACTATGCTTGTCTAAGAAATAGTAATTCACTAATGTACAATATAGGTGGTTAAAATTTTAATTGATAAGCTTGGCAGGAGTTCTTTCATCAAAATTCAACCAATATGTCAGTAGGGATACAAACCAACAGATGTGAAGTACCTAATAAATTACCAAGGCCATTAAAAATCATGTAGCAGCTGAGTGCATCATAAAAGGTGCAGGGTGTAAGAACATCATTAAATGAGTCAGAGTTGACAGCTCAATGTAGAAAGCCATAACCAAATAAGAAAAGCTTTTTGGCATTCTCATGATATTGGATTCAAGGATCTTGCACTAAAAAGCAGTATGGTAAAACTAGGAGACTCATAGCCTAACAAGTTACATAACAACGGGAAAAGAAAACTTCAAATATTTCAAATAAAAGGGTAATAAAGAAGATCGAAGGAAAGGTTCCATAGATAAAATAAATTTGAAGAGAAAGCTCAATCACTTTCTCTGCCTTGGCCTAGTTTCACCTAAAGGTGAAAGAAAGAAACAAAAGTAGTTCTTAATAAACCTCAGTCCTATTACATTCCTCCATCCTCCACTATCAATGCCCATTCTATATCAAATTATCCATTCTTGGATTTGGAATGAGATAATTTTTATTTTTATTTTTTTATGGTTAGCAATCCTGCATTATGTATCCATAATATTGCAATGGAAGGTGATGGGTATGCAAACGCAAATGTATTTGAGTGAAAAACTTATCCATATTCCATATCTTATCCCAACGGCATCATCAAACTACAGTTGCATAATTGCATTACCTCCTCATTTTCATGTCCGGATTCTGCAACCCATAACTTTCCTTCAGGATCCCTCAAACAAACAGCAGAATGACCAGCATAAGATCCCGAAACCCACTTCTCTAGAGTCTCAAAGGCCCCCCATCGACCCCGGATTTTGGATAATGCAAGGAAATCTCCAGAGTGAATATCATCAACACTAACATTTGTAAACCAAGGCTGAGGACGTTGCACAAATGAAGCCCCCATATGATCCTTGAGAAATGCAATGTTTGCGTTCTCACCCCATCCAGTATTTGTGAACAAGGGGAAAACATCCCACAGTGCTCGAAGAGTTCCCAGCATTCCTGCTTCCATGAGAAAAATTGAAACACCTTTATGCTTTACCTGTCATCATAGCAAGTAAAGACATCAATAAACACTTCAAGACACAAACTGGTTCAGAAATTTTCTGAATAGCAGAAATAGTTGCAACTCACATATTCAAACTCAGCCTTGCCTTCCCACTCCTTGAATTCAAGGGTATGTTCACGCGCTAAAAAATAGTAGTCCCATGTCACGCGATATGGAGTTGCAAAGATATAAAGATCCATGCATGTCCAACTATGGGCATTGCTAACCTGAAGAAAAAGAGAAACGCATCGGAGAAACAATACAATACAATTAAGGGGGTTTAAAACTGATAGATCATTATTTTAATAGCCCTATAGGAAACTTTTATTGCACATAGAAAACCTCAAGGGTCTAATAAGGGAGGATCAAGATTTTATTTAGATAGGTTTCTTGGATTAGCGGAGAAACAAAAATATTATGGACATGTTTCAGAATAGATATTCCCCAAACAGCACAAAAATATAAAATCCGTATAAAATTGAAATCTATCTAAATATATGAAAACCAAATAATAAGTTATTTTAACAACTTTTCCTATGTTATATTATGTTGTATTCATTAAACATAATAATTATTCTAATAGTGTTTCATTCTGGTTTCTTATGGAACATAAATGAATTGACTATTTTGATGAAAACAAAACTATATTTTGTTCCTTGGTAACAAAAGGCAAAGAGCTAAACAGTGCTATCAAAGCTAACATGATACGAATTGAAAAGTATATAAAAATTAGTGCTGAAATATTTAATTGATTTAAAATTTCAAATATAATTTATTTAAGATTTAATGTAAAACCTCCCTCAAGAAAGCATGTAACATTTCATGTTGAGATAACCACAAACAAGCTCGATGTTTTAAATCGCAAAAGGGTTCACGTGGCCATAACTAAGACTGAGATTCAATGATTATTATACCAACTAGTTTCATTCCTTAATGAATCACAAATAGCACAAAACCAAATTACCACCAAATCAAAATGCAAACACATCAAAGAGAAAATATGAATTGCCAAGAACCAAAACAAAGTCCAAGACCGTTTTAAAGAGTTGTTCCAAGGAAACCAACAAAAACCTCAAATTCAGCATGACTGAAAAGAAAGACTCACATAAATCAAATTTCTCAACATTTCAACCCCATCAACTCAAAGTGTGTTTGGTGCACAAAAATTTGATGAAAATCTCTGAACGCCCCTATCACATTTTTACAAATTCTTACCTTTTCAAAGTTCAAAAAAAGTTTAATACCTTTCAAAAAAAAGTCAATAACTAGAATTCGGTTAATCAAATAGCAAAAATTTTTTCGCCATTCTCACTATGGACTCCTAAGTTACCAAATGACACTCACTTTGACTATTTTTTGTAGGGTCATAGAAACCGTTCCAACGGATTGCAAAAATCGTTCCGACGAATTCATGCGGCCAACTTACATCCAAATGGTTTCTACAATCCGTTTGGATGGATTGTAGTACAAAGAAGTCATAACTGCCCAAAATTTTAAATCTGTCCAAACGGAAACTCAATCCATCGGAACAGGAATCTTACTATTCATCTCAAAAAAATGCGATTTGAGATGTGTGTACTAAACACAAAAAGTTTTCCCAAATCACATTTTATCTTATTTTATCTTACTTTTTATCACTCTAGACACACCCTAAAAAGTTAAAGTTTGTGAAAAATTTTTAAATTAAAAAAAATGCTGGGACCTTTTAAAAATTAAAAATAAAAAACACTTTAGGGTCCTAACATAAAAAGAAGCCAAAAAATAAAGATGCTACAAGAAGCAAGTAGCAACCAATCTGCAGGCAGGTACCCAATACTCAACTGTATATGACCTTACTAACTGTTTCAACTTTTAACACCCATTTGAATGATTCGTGGACAAAGAAATCAGAAAGAACCCATTCAAGCAGCACAGTTCAACAAGCAGACTCTCCAGATACCCAATTATCACAAAGCCACAAAATCAACCATACATATCTAAATACGGACACACAAATGAAACTATATATTCAACCACAAATCATCAAATGACCTAAAACCAAAATTGAGGCAGCAACTCTCAACAACAACGATGCCCATTTATATCCAACGTCCCAAAATCCACCAAATTCTCAAGAATTTTAAGTGAGACCAAGATAATAATATTAAAAAATGAGGATATTTTTCCTATAATAAAACCACTAAACACCAATCAAATTTATCACAGATAGAAAAAAATAATAATAATTAAGAATTTAAAAAAAAAAAAAAAAAACTCCGTTCACGAAGGAAGGGACGTTCAAAGACGAAAGTTCGATCCAGAAACCCTGGAACAACAAAGAAAACAAAGTGGGCGACAACTTTCGATTCAAGCAGAAAGTTCCGTAAAGTTAGCAACCCACATGCCCAAAACTTAAAAATTCAGAAAATTTTGAAAATAATTGTGCGCGAAAAAAACAAATACAAAAACCCAAATGGGATAGACCTTGATATGAAGAGTGCCTCCGCCAAATTCACTGCCGCTTTTGTTGTGGAATTCCATCCAAGCCTTGTTCTTGTAGAAGCAGGTCCCTTTCCACTCCAAGTTGTCAACTGGGTCTGGGGACGAAACATGGCCGATGTAAGTGGGCAGAATGTCGAGAGCGCTGTGGAGAGAATTGAGAATAGGCCACGAGACTGATCTTGGCAACAGTGGAAGTAGGTCCTTGGGACGAAAGGGTGCTTTCAGGCCATGTACGTGGTCCGATGCGCAGAGAGAAAATATGGTCAGGAAGATAAGGATAAGAGAAGACGGATATGGAGACATGGTGGCGGTGGGGGTAGAACCAAGCAACCGTAGAGAGAGAGAGAGAGAGAGTCTCTCCTCCGGTGGTCCGTCGGTGCCACGAGGTTTTTTGACTTGCGCAGGCCTTTCGTCCAGATCTGGTGTGCGCTTCCGTAAACATAAAACGCTGCGTTTTGCCAATTTAGAGTTAAATTAGATGGTAATTTTCTTTTTTTAATCACGCGATAATAATTTTTCTTTTATAAATAAAAAAAAAACATATTAATAATTTTCTTTTACTTTTTACTTTTTATTTATATTTACATATAAACAATAAAATATCTATATGAGCAACACTTGGTTTCAGATTGGCTTTCCACTCTGTACTTAGCTTTTTTTTTTTTTTTCCCATCTTATATGACACTTTTTCACTAAAATTTAATTTTTTAAGGGAAGTTGTAATTTTTAAACGTATTAATTATATTCATAAAAAAATTAAAAAAACTAAGTTTATTTGAGTAAAAGTTAAAGAAATAAAAAATTTTAATTTTTTCGTTATTTTTTTATCTAAATGTATAACTTCTATTACAAGGAACATGAATTTTTTTTTTTTTTTTTTTACAAATATGAGTAACATGTTTAAAAGTTACTTCTAAAAAGAAAACTAAATTTTAGAGAAAAAAAGAGTCACATAAGACCAAAAAAACTAATAAAAAAGTTAGAAATTAACACGAAAATTATACGCAGCCTAATAATATTAAGATCAAACTAATTTTATTATTTTAAGGAGGTTAGAATTTGATAGAGACGAAGTTTTAAAAAATAATTTTTAACTTATATATTCTAACTAAAAGTTATATGATTATAATATATTTAATTTATATATGTAAAGAAATTTATCAGTTTTTAAGTTGTAGATATTAAAAAAGGACAACAACAAAGTTAGTATATATATGGTCATATTGAAAGTTTATTATTTTTCATTAACCTCTCTAATGTTTTTTCTCTAGTTATGTATATCCAATAAAATTTTGACAATAAAAAATTGAATTTTAATTTTTGATTTTATCAATTTTAATTCCTAAAATTGTAATTCCTAAAATTGTAATTCAACTTTAGAATTCCCTTGGTTTCGGAATTCTCCCATTCCCAATATATGTATATATATATATCATTTTGTTGGCAAAGTTGTAAATACCCATGGATGCCACCTATATTAGATATCGACATTATAAATCTATTTCCTTGTGACAATGACTTCTACTAATTGAAAATTAAGAGGCCGTTTGGATGTTAAAAAAAAATCAAAAATTTTTAACTTTTGGTAGTTTTTTGTGTTTTTTTAGTTACATTTTTTTGTGTGTTTGGTAGAATAAAGTGTCATTTTTAACATTTTTTTATAACTTTTAGGTGTTTGATAAATTTTTTACTGTAGCAAAGTAAAAAAGTGGTAACTTTTTGTGTGTTTGGTAAATATTTTACTGTAACAGAGCAAAAAAGTGAAAATTTTTGTGTGTTTGGTAAAACTTTTGGTTTTATTTTTTACTGTAATAGAGTAAAAAAGTGAAAAAAATTGTGACTCTACAAAACGCACCAAAAGTTATAAAATATAATGTTTTATATTTTTTTACTAATTTTTGAACATCCATACAAGCCCTAAGTAACTTCCAAGAAGAAACAAGTATATTCCCCTCAAAATTGACAAAAACGAGGATGCGTGTATTAATTAATTTGATAAGCCACGTGGTTTGTTTATTCAAGATGGAGTGCAGTCCAAAGAAATATGGATGCCTGTGGGAAATATTAATTACGCATTTGAAATTATCAATTGTGACATATAGATGGAATAATAATAAAAATCATAAAATAGTGTAGTACAATAGCAAATAATAGGTAAATAATTGATTTTTCAAATGAAAATAATGGGAGAGTGGAAGTGTCTGCAAAATATATATAACTATTATAAATATACATTACTGTAATGTATTAGATTTAGGAATATATTAATATTTTTTACAATATAATTTGATAATTAAGTTAGGATTAGGTTTTAATTATATTTTTCGCTCTTGACTTTAATTTGCAAATTAAGCTTTAATTATATTTTTCATGCTATCTGTGTGGAAAAAAATTTGACTCTGTCTGAATTTACCCTCCTTACCAACTAAAAATCTGAAAACAAGCATACCGAGTATAGGAGAACAAAGGGTTATGGTCGGAGATAAGTTTTCCGACCAAAAAATTCTCCGACGGTCAAGTCTCAAGGATCGAAATCCAGGAAGTTAAGAAAAATAATGTAATGAAGTTGACAATAGAGTGCGTACTTGAGTTTTCCAGCAAGTGTCCTATTTATACTTAAATATTTCATTTTAAATTAATAAATAAATTACCAAATAAATAAATTAATGACATGATGACAATTATTATGTATCCCATTTCATATATCTTCGTGTATTACTCCTCATCATCTGCATTTAATGCTTTTTTTCTTTTCATTTAATACCCCATCCCTTATTTAATGTGCATGGATTTAATGGCGCTTGAATTAATTAGTTTTGGGCCCACAATCACCCAATTGTCACTTCTGTCTGTCACTTGTCATCACCTGGAAAATAGAGAATTAACTAAATTAACTTTCACGCAATTAAGTTAGTCTATTTATAATTATTTTGCATTTATAGTTAGGTCTTAACTCCTAAGCCTTCGTTTCACGTGGGTCCTCTCTTTGATCTTTTTCTAATTACTTCTATTTCCTTCAGCATTCGTCTCAAATTGCTCGGGAAAATATCACGTGTCAATTCTTTTAACTCGCTCGGGAAAGCTCTATGTGTCGTGGCTTTTACCTTAAAATGTTCAAGAGAATGTCACGTGTTGCGGATAGTTTTCGTACAAATACTATCCATTTTTTGTTTATCTAAATCGCATCCTCATTATATTAACATTGGATTGGGTTGAAAATACGTATTTAGGTTAAATTGCCATCCATGAAAGGCCTTTGTGCTTATGTTAACAAACTAATTTATACATTGCAAATTAACTAAGGGCCGTTCGATAAAACTGTCAGTTTTTATATTCAATTTTCAGTTTTTATGTTAAATTTTTAATTTTTTGTTTTCATTTACATAATAGAAAAAAAAAACCTAAAAACACGTTTAGTAATGATAGTTGTTAGTTAATAGTTATAGTTGTTAATTAATTAAATTCAACAAATTTAATTATTTTAATTATATTAATTATTGAAAATAATTTAATTCAATAAAAATAAAATATATTAAACACAATTTATTATAATTATTTTTAAAAACAATTTAATAAAATATATTCCTGTTAATTAAAGTAATTAATTTAACTAACTTAAATTAATTTGATTTAATTAATTAATTATATTAATTAAATTTAATTATTTTAATTATATTATTTTTTTCAAAATAATTTAATTAAGCAAAAATAAAATATATTCAATATAATTTAATTATATTATTTATTAAAATAATTTATATCAAATTATTTTTATATTAATTTAATTAATTAAATTTAGTTATATAACTAATTTAATTTAAATTAATTAAATGTATTTATTTTAATTATATTTTTTATTAAAACTAATTTAATTCAATGAAAATAAAATATATTAAATATAATTTATTATATTATTTATTAAAGATAATTTAATAAAATAATTTTATATTAATTTAACAAATTACAATCAATTATGATTAATATAGTTTAGTTAATTAATATATTTAATGTAATTTACGTAATTAATATATTTAATATATTAAGTTAATTTTTGATAAAATTAATTATTAATTAAATTATATTTAATATATTTTTGCATAAATACAAATAATATATTATTAATTTAATATATTAATATATTTTATATATTAATTAAATAATTTTATTTTTTGCGGTGGTCGGAGATGAGTAGAAGGTAGTGGTGACTGTGGCCAGATGTTGGTAACAACTAGTGGACGATGATAATTATGGTTGTAATTGGTAGTGATTGTATAAGAAATTAAAAACTGAAAATAAAAATTTGAGAAAAACATTTTCTATGTTTTCATAATTTTTGAAAATTTTGAAAATAGTTTTTATTTTTTTGAAAAGTAAAAACTAAAAATAAATTTACTAAACGAATTTTTATGTTCAGTTTTCAAAAAAATAAAAACAAAAACAAAAAATTGAAAATGAAATAATTACCAAACAGGACCTAATATATATATATATATATATATATATATATATTTGAACGATGGGTCAAACGGACTGATAGAGGCTCCGTTTGGAGTAAGAAAAAAAAAAGATAAATTGAGATAAAATGTGATTTAAGGTTAATTTTGACGCCATTTTTTTCTGAAAAGTAGAAAATCGTGGAAATGATTTTTCAAATTCGTTCCCATGAATTTAAAAAAATTCATAAAAAAAATAGTAACAATGGTACTCATTTGAAAACATTTGACACGAATAATATGATTGTATAAAAAGTTTACACATTCGGTTAACCTACTTTTAGATTTTTTTATTTTTTAGCGAAATATTGAAATTTTTTGAAATTAGTGATGGTGGAAAAATTAGCGGTAGGGGGATTGTTAGAGATTTATAGAGTTTTTTAAAGATATATTGTATGCCAAACCGGCCCAGAAAATATCATGTTCTAACCTTTTTGATTCGTGACTCATGTCACGTTAACTTTTCTGAGTTTAAAATCGGAGTATTGCTCATTTGTAAGTATAAAGGGTGCGTTTGGTGCACCAACATTTGATGAAAATATTTGAAAATCTCTATAAAATATTACACATTTTTGCCTTCTTAAAATTCAAAAAACGTTCAATATCTTTCCAAAAATACGTTAATAACTAGAATTCGGTTAATCAAATAGAATAAATTTTTTTTGCCATTCTCACCATGGACTCCTAAGTTACCAAATGACGCCCACTTTAACTATTTTTTGTGGTGTTTTTAAAACCGTCCAAACGGATTGTAGAAACCGTTCCGACGGAATCGCGCGGGTAACTTTCGTCCAAACAGTTTCTACAATTCGTTTAGATAGATTGTAGTGTAAAGAAGTATGATTGCTTAAAATTTTGAATCCATTGGAGCGGAAATCCAATCCGTCAGAACGAAATTTCAATATTCATTTCCAAAAAACGCGATTTGAGCGGTGTGTACCAAACACCAAAAGTTTCCCCAAACCACGTTTTATCTCATTTTTTTGTCACTTTTTAAAGCTTCAAACAAAGCCAAAATCGTGCTAACGTGACCTCACTAGTATGTTGGGTTAGTCCAAACATGTATATATTTATTTTTAACTCAGAGTGTTTGTTCCACTTTGTACGTATCTTAATTAATTTCTAAAACTCTGAAATTAATAATCAGGTAAACGTTTAAGTAAGTCCAAACATACCTTAAATATGTTGTGGCGGTTAGATTCATTAACACCTCTTAAAGAAAGGATCTGATTTGACTTGTCTCGCTCGTTTATGACTTGTACATGCAGGGGCGGATTTAAAATTTTCAGTAAGGGGCACCGGGCATCTAAGAGGGGGATAACAAGTTACATGAGGTGAAGAGTAAGAGAAGAACAATGTCACTTTTTGAGAGAAAAAAAATTATTCTTGTACATTAAATCGGTGCCTATACTTTTTTGAGGTTAATGGTTCAACTGGTTATTTTAGTAGCATCTGAAATTTAATAGGGATGTTTCCCATTATTACAAAAATATATATATAATTATTATTAAGTTTTTATTGTTTATAGACTTTATTATGTTATATATTCTATTTTTTGATATTATGTACAAAAATATTCAATAGTGTAATAGCAGAATATATTTTATTTCACAAAAAAGTACTTAGGTTTGATTTTTATAAACTTCTTTTATGTTGAAAAAATTTGAGTTAATCTTAATTTTTTAATAAAGCCAATATACCCTAATTTTGAATTAATTTATTTTTTTAATAAAAACTAAAATACCCAAGATATTTTAGTAATTTTACATCCAAAATCAAGTCCGCCACTGTGCACATGGGGGTAATGTGGATGAATGGTAGTTTCATTAGGTCCTTTCCTTTCATTTTTGGAGAAAGGAAACTTCCCCTCCTATAAATGAGTTCAAAGTAGAGTGTATGCAGAAAATAATACTTGAATATATGTGTTGACAGATCCAAGAAGTTATCTTCAACAATTCAATTAATGCAAACTCGGGTGAATACCTTCACTTCCCTTCCTCGCTAAAACCTTCCATCCAAGTAAACACATCGATGGTAATAAAATCAGGCTAGTTTAAATTTGCTTTTCTTTGCCTTTTTTTTTTTTGTATGATATTTTTTCTTATTAAAATTTAATTTTTTTGTTTGATAACTTTTAAACATGTTATTCATATTTTTTAAAAATAAAAAAATTCATATATCGGTAACTACATGTGGATTTTAATTCCTATTCTTATTTTTTTTAAATATAAATAGTTTGCTAAAATGTTACTAAAAATAAAAAAAATCAAAATTTGTTGAAAAAAAAGTTATACAAGACCAAAAATGTTATTGAAACAAAAAAAAAAAAAAATCAATACTCTTCTGTGAGCCTATTAGTTTTTTTCCCCCCTTAATTCTTCTTCTTTTCTTTTTTGTAATAGTTGTTAGAATTTTGAACTCCAAAAATAGAGAAAACTATAGAATAAAAAATAACAACACACTAGACATTTGAGAGAACAAAAGTATACCTTCCAAAAAAAAAAAAAAAAACAAAACCACTATTCATCATTGGGACGAAATCTTAGACCTTTATACTTTATATATAGAAATAAATATATGTCCTGTTAACCTTCACTCCAATCAATTGTTAAAACATTCAATCCAAATAATGTATTAACTAACATTTATACTTTTAAATCCTCCACCCGCTCCCAACTCCTCAATTCAAACGGTCTTAATTGTAAGAAAAGTTTTTTTTTTTTTTAATTTTTCTTGAAACTTATTCAAATTTACATTAATTGTTTATCAAATCAACTAGAGGACTAGTAGTTTGAATTTTCAAACATTCCTAGTGAGAGTTGGAATTAATCAAGTTAGAAGGATAATGAATTTTAAATAAGATTGACTAATTAATATCAACAACCTTTTATTTTTATTTTTGTAACACGTCGGGCTCCAGTTGGTTAGACAGCTTGGAGCCCTCCTTTTATGTTATTCGGAGAGCTCACTGGCCGCACACTAGTGATAATAAAATCAGGTTAGTTTGGCAACAGATAATAAATTTTTTTTTTTCTTTTTGGCCTTTTTCTTTGTATGACATTTTTTTCTTAGTAATTTTTGTATAACTTTTAGACATTTTACTTATATTTTAAAAAATATAAAAAAATATTTAAAAATAGAAAATTTCATGTACTGGCAGATATGAACTTTCCTATTTTTAATTATTTTTTAAAAAATGTAAACAGTTTGCTAAAATGTTACTAGAAATAAAAAAATCAAAAATTGTTGAAGAAAAGTTATACAAGACAAAAAAGTTATTGGAAAAAAAAATAAATAAAAATCAATACTCTTTTGTGCTGCCAAACAAGCTTATTAGTTTTTCTCCTCCTCCTCCTTCTTCTTCTTCTTCTTCATCGATTTTTTTTTTTTTTAAATGGTTGTTTGAATTTTGAGCGTTTAGCCATCAATCCAATGCATCTGAATAACGTCGACAATTGTCTACCACTAGAAAGGGCCAGAAAGGTCCACAAGAACCTTTACAAGTAAGTGACACCCATAGAATACAAAAATTGTAGCTAACGACGCCCATAGCCCCACGCAACCTTTCTAGATGCCACAACATTTTTGCCCCTCAAAATGATCACCTCAAGACTCTCCATTTGTTTATAGCCACTATTTCCATTTACAAAATTAGGAGCTCTTATGAGCCAACTCCCCCTCTTAGTCTTAGACACCATTTTGCTTCAATGTCCATCCCATCTCAGCACCACTACTACCACCACCACCCACTTAGGTACCCAAACCATGCCTCTCGTCAATTCCTTCCTTTCCGCATCTATTGCTCAACCACCACAACTAAGCCCAAGAGCAACCCCGAGCCACTAGTCATCGAACCACGGCTCACCTCACCACTGGCCACCACCTCTGGCCGTGCGACTCTCAATGACCCAAGTTTACACTCAAATTGGTCTCACCGAGTCTGGGTGGCAAGTGGGTGCATCACCGTGCTGGCTTCACTGGTGAAGTGTGCGGTGGCTGCAGCCAACTCACACACGTGGCTCGAACCCACTTTGGCAGGCTTGGTTGGGTACATTTTAGCAGACCTTGGCTCCGGAGTTTACCACTGGGGAATTGACAACTACGGGAACGCCTCAACTCCAATTTTTGGTTCCCAGATAGAAGCATTCCAAGGCCACCATAAGTGGCCCTGGACAATCACCAGGCGCCAGTTTGCAAACAATCTACACGCCCTGGCACGAGCTATAACCTTCGTGGTTCTTCCGATAGACCTTGCCTGTGACGGTCCGGTGTTACACGGGTTTGTTGCCGCATGCTCAGGTTGCATTATGTTCAGCCAGCAGTTCCACGCCTGGTCTCATACCACCAAGAGCCGCCTCCCTCCTGTGGTGGTGGCGCTGCAAGACGCCGGAGTGCTGGTGTCCCGATCGCAGCACGCGCTGCACCACCGGCCGCCGTACAACAATAACTACTGCATAGTGAGTGGGGCGTGGAATGAATTCTTGGACAAGCACAAGGTGTTTGAGGCGTTGGAGATGGTGGTGTTCTTCAAGCTTGGGGTGAGACCCCGGTCCTGGAGTGAGCCTAACTCCGACTGGACTGAGGAGGACGAAAGTCCCGAAATCCCTTCTCAAATGACAATGCATTAATTGATTTAGTTTTCTTCTTTCCTTATATATATATATATATTCTAGTTTGTCAACAGAATTGTATTTGAAGAAATAGGTGATTTTATTTGCTATGATGTAAACTATGCATGCTCACAATCAGGGGATTTGCATAATTATAAGCCACCTCAAGTAATGACTTCAGCATTAAAGAAAGCTGTTCTACAAAGTTTACAATAGGCAGAGACTAGCTCTGAACTCGTATGAGCAATCCTAGCACCATGGTCAAACTGTAAAAAGAAAGCCTATATATCTGAAATTCAAACTGTATAAAGAAAGTCAATTCTCTGAAATTTTGGACGTGTATCGGGTGTGTTTGGCAGTTCCGGTGGCGTGAGTTCCCGAACCTACGCCGAGAGCAAATATTTTTTTCTATAATTTTGACCGTCCAATGTGGGTTTGCGAAACCATCCCAAGTCCCAACCGCCTCGCAAACGAATCCTAAATATAGGGTGTTATCCAAAAAAGTAACCCAACATCAAGCAAAAGAGAGGAAAAATACCCCTCTCCATTTGCTCTCTCATTTTAAGTCGAATGGATTATCACTGGACTATGCTGATATTCCTGTGGCTTGCTTTGGAATCAAAAATAGGAAGGCAACTGGAATGAAAGTGCAAATGACTTGAATGGCAATGCCCAGAAGAAGGTTGTCGAAAGAACTGGAAGAGATGTTCAGAACTGAGACCAACCCGGCCCCTACAAATGATCCCACCGTGGACCCAAAATTATTTATCGACATGAAGAGGGCAAATAGCGTCCCTTCAATTCCAGGAGGGCAGAGTTGTCCAGACAAGATCAGAAATGGCATGAACCTGCAGCAGTTTCACAAAAATTAGTTTGCAATTCTGTTTAAACAATTATGAAATTCCTAATAAGCCGCAGAAGGACATACTTGAATTGATTAATTGCATCCGTGAGAGCAGAACCAAATAGCACCATAACCTTGTCTGATATGCCAAATGCAGCATTTTTTCGAGACACTAAAACCATGTCTAGAACACCCAAGAAAGACAAACCAACATGAGCGCACCTGCATCATGTTTTTATTATATCAGAGAACTAATTGCAAAATGAAGAAAAGAATATATATACTACCGAAATATAAACTACCTACTTACATGAGAATTGTTCGTAGCTTCATCTTCTTTAGGTAGCGATTATAAATGAAGGTTCCAAGCATGATGCCTAACCACCCAACAACCCGTGTTGTGCCCAAAAAGGACGCTTCCAAGTTTAAGAACTCTGTCTGGTAATAGAACATGATGGTTGAGAGGTTGGGAACAGTCACGTGCGCTAGGAAAAACCAAGTCATTGGTCTGGTCAAGCAAAATAATCAGATCGGAGAATATGAAAACAAATCCACAGCAAAGAAATAACAAATATAACATATACTATCAAATAATTGGCCCCAAATACAACCAATTATAATATGCACACAGAAAAAAAGAATCACACGGTATATCCAACCAAGACCTCAAATTTGACCACACGAGATAAATATCTCAAACAATTATGAACGATATTTTTTTTATTTATTAACAAGTTAAGAACATTATTTTTTGATAAGTAATAATAATGAATATCAATGCATTGTCCTAGTAAAAGTGGTAATTGGAGGGGGGAAGTTGACAACCAACTCTAAATTATCATAAAATTCAACCAGCAGAGTACCAAAAAATTCATCATTAGTTACCTCAAAATGATCGGCTGTCTGAAGGCCTGTAACAAACTATAAGTGGCTATTTTCAGAGACTGGAACCATTTTGACACCAATGAGCCATCTTTTTCTGCTTTCTGGAATTTGCCTGTGACATCCGACCTCTTGTTGCCATTCTTTTGGTTCTTCTTTCTCCTTGAAGTGCTGCTTTTGGACTTTTCAAACGAGGAATTGTCTGTATCCAGTACAGGAAATTTCCCATTTCCTACATGGGAGCTCTCTGAAGTAGGAACTTCAGGCAAAACTTTACTGCCGACAATATTCTCTTTGACCAAACCACATGAAAATAGCTGTATGGCTGGTAATACAGAGAACAGAAGAAAAATATTTTCTATCCGTAAATTAGGCAATGCATATCCTCCTAATAAACTCCCACAGATCCCTCCCAATGCCATTGCCATCCATGAAACTGACTGGAGATCACCAGCAAATGAGGCCCTGAATATGAGTAATTGTAAAATCTCAACAGATATTCTATTTAAAATCTCAACAGATATTCTACTTAGGTCATAAAAGGTTATAATGATAAATGGGCGCACAGAGAAAAGGCATAAACATAGGATACAGCCCATTTTCTTTCAGGGAGGGGGTTAGACTTGAAGGGTAGGTCCCAAACTTGATCCAACTACTGTGACAAAAGATCGATGTAAGCCCACCACAGATTACCCACCAGGTAGAGATTTTTTTTGGGGGGGGGGGGAGATCCCCAAGTTAAGGCAATCAACACATCATGTAGTGCATAATTTGAACTAAACAAGCCCTACACAAAGCTTTGGGTTTTTCATTAGCCTAACCCCCATTTTTCCTTCTGCATCATTTTCAACACTTTGACCTCGCTAGTGCAAATTAACAGCTGAATGCTGATACAAAAGCTTTACATTTTCCTTTTTTCTTTTTTTTTTTTTATTTAACCAGTTATAACTAATTCCAATTTTTATGTTAATAGTAATTGCATGGCATAATCTGTTAGGTAGCCAAGGCTTGAGTTCCAAAGTTCAGCTCCTAAAAGCAGTCACAGTTGAAACTTAATGAGATTGCATCGCTTGCTTCGTCAGTGAACAAGCCTACCTGATATAAGCAGCTCAATTTATCAGTTTTTGTAACAGATTTAATTACTTAAATGCCTACAGCACTCATATAATTGATAGACTGCTCGCTGCAACTGGCCTATATGCAACCAAAAAATATAAATACCCATATTTAAGCGACAAGTAAATGAACATACCGCTCAACTCTTACTGCCTCAGCTATCATCGCATCAATCACAACATCAGCCATGGCAGAGCCTAGGTTTTGCACAGTTAAGAAGATCATAAGGGGCACCTTTGAACTCCTTAGGGATGAAACTTGGCCCAAAATGAGCCATGGAAATAGAGAAAGCACAGTTGCAATCACTAGATACGGTATCCTTTTTCTTCCTCTAATTGGGATACAATCGGACAAGATACTGCATGAGGGATATTAAAAATTTCAGTCAAAAGAAAGACAAACAAACCATTCAATATTGGTGTTAATTGTAAAAAAAGAATAGTTTACTTGACAGATTCCAAGCCTTAAACACCAATTGACAGCCCATTGGAATTAAATCTCAGTGATTTATATATTTTAAGTATACAGCTAAAATTCACTCACACATTCCAATATCCAACTGTCCTATGGTCCAAAGATTCTATAGATATTCATCATGGAAGAATTCTCAATTAGTGGTAGGATGATAAGACAAAAAAGGGTAGTCATTACCCCAAAAAAATAAAACAAGAAACTTTCCAAAAACATATGTTCCATGGTGCACTGTGAAGATAATTCAAGAATTGCAGAGATGCTACCAAGAGAACCCATTTCAATTTCAAAACTAAAGGGTGTACAAATTTCCAAATTGACCAGTTCCAAAAAGAGTAAGGATCAGAGACATACCCATATAATGGTTTTATGCTCCATGGGAAAAATGCTATTGAAGATACAAATTGGGAAGCTGAGGGTGACAATTTAAGCCCGTCTTTCAGCTGGTAGGACACTGCTGTCCACACAAAGGATCTGAAGCCCTACTCTTGCACATTCAACAAAGAGAACGTCAGCAAACAGAACCTGAACAAATGAGAAGAGCTTCCAAAGAAAGCAACTAAATATCATGAACATGCCTAAATAAAATTTATTGAATCTGACAGTAAGTATTCTAGGCTGGACCACCATCAATTGGTTCAAAATGCAAATTGCAAAGGTTTTCCCAACGGCAGTTCACAGTGTTTTTGCACAGGTTTTTAAGATTTGCACACCAAGCCAATGGCGTGTGAAAGAAAGAAGGTTACTAACTTTCTGATCA
This sequence comes from Vitellaria paradoxa, assembly GCA_019916065.1. Taxonomy (NCBI): domain Eukaryota; kingdom Viridiplantae; phylum Streptophyta; class Magnoliopsida; order Ericales; family Sapotaceae; genus Vitellaria; species Vitellaria paradoxa. The sequence continues at coordinate 52,637,752 of CM034239.1, forward strand.
TTTAAGACAAAATACTTCCATGTGATGAGGTTAATGAAGTGCTGATAACTGAAAGAACATTTTTCAAGCATTGAGATAAATAAATGAAAAGACAATAAAAACTTGAATGAATAATGAAAAGGATTGGTTAAGATGGCTCAAACATATGCAACTGAATGGCATAAAAGTTGCCACCAATAATAATTGGCATAATTTAATTGAGGGAAGACTACAAAGGGCATGGGGATTGAGGCAATGACAAGAAACACGTTGGAAATATGGTGTAAGAGGAAAACAAATGGGTAAAAAAGTAAGAGAAGGAAATCTGTAAATACATGTAATCACCTCATCAATTTCCCAACAGAATGAGGTTGACTACATGATCTTTTTCCTTTATTCTGCTTGGTCAAGAATCATTTCCTCCATTAAATCATATCGAGTCACGCCTTGATTTATTTTCTTTGTCCACATAAATTTTGATGTGCCCTCCCCCCTCGCATTTCTCTTGATTTAGACTCCTCCTAAATGGTGCACATACAGGTCTCCGTCTTATGTAGCCAAATCACCTTTATCAATTTTTCCTTAATTTTTCTTCAATTTGTGCTACTTTGACCATCTCACGAATCCATTCATTTCCAATCCTATATTTTCTCATATTATCACACATCCACCTAAATATTCCCATCTCGGCTACTTTCATTTTATTAACATATTACCTTTTCGTTGTCCAATACTTAGAAACATATAACATAATAGGTCTAATAGCTCTCCGACAAGACTTTCTTTTTAACCTTAAAGGTATATGGTGATCATATATAACACCTAATGCATTCCTCCACTTAATTTAACCAACCTTATTTCTATGTATAACATCCCTAACAATCTCTCCCTCTACTTGTATAATAGACTATAATTATTAAAATTTACCATTCTTTACGTATTTCTTGACCTTCAATGCTAACCATTCATTCGTTTGTATTTTGGTTACTCTAAAATTATATTCCATATATTTAGCTTTAGTCCTACTTATCCCAATTTTTCGTGATTCTAACACTTCTCTCCACAATTCTAACTTAGCATTTTACTCTCTTTTTTATTTCATCTACCAAAACTATATCATAAGCAAACAACATTCATTGTGGCTTCTCTTTTTTTATGTCTGTAGTTAATTCATCCATAACTAAATAAAAAAGATAAAGATTTAATGCAGTAACTTAATTAAGATCTATAGTTATAGGAAATTCACTAGTGTCCCCAACAACTGACCTCACTAAAGTCGTGGCTCTACTATACATGTCTTTTATGACCTTAATATACATATATATGATACCCTTCTTTCTCAATACCCACCAAATCAAATCTCTAAATATCCTAGCATAAGTTTTCTCTAAATCTATAAAAATGATATTAAGATTTTCTCTCTCTCTCTCTCTCTCTCTCTATATATATATATCACTTCATTAGTCATCTTAATAGGTTAATTGCTTTCATAGTTGACCTTCTCGCCATAAATCCAAACCGATTATCCAATGTGTGTTTAAAGTCTTAATGTATGTTCTATTACTCATTTCCATAGTTTCATGGTATAAGTCATACGTTTAATGCTCCTACAATTATCACAACTTTGGATATCACCCTTATTTTTGTAAATTGGTGTTAAAACACTTTATTTTTTTTCATTCATTCCACGTTTTCTTAATTGATTTTATTTTATTAAATAATCTACTTAGCCAAGGTATGCCTAAATCTCCAAAACACTTCCATACTTCGATTCGAGCTTTCCCTATTTTCATATTTTTCAATGCATATACATTTTGGATACTCTAATTAGATTTTTCTCATTTTTACACTTTTGTCACATCTTATATCATTCGTGCTTTGTCTTTATAACACCTCATACCTCCTCATCCCACCACCATGAATCCTTGCCTACAAACCCTTTCCCTATCAAATCTCTAAGAATTTCCTTTCCTATCACTTCAATAGACTCAAATGCTTTGTTCCACATTAAATATGTTTCATTATCTAAATCCCAACTAATTTCATTTATGATTTTGTCTTAAGGACATTTAAAATTTTTATCCTTTTAAGTTCCACCATCAAACTTTAAAATTTTTAATGGAATTTGTTTTATTAAGTTGGTCCTTAAGTTTAATGTCAGATACCATTATTGTATGTTGTGATGATGAACTTTCGCTTGTTATAACCTTACAATTTTTGCAAGTTAACCAATGTAATCTTTTAGTTAAGAAGAAGTCAATTTGAGTTGAATTTGATAAAAGTTACTTCGTCTCTTTTTCTAAAATAAGTGTTTGCTATCATCAGGTCATAGGCTACTACAAAGTCTAAGATAGCTTCTACTCCCTCATTCCTATACCCAAAACCATATCCACCATGTACCATGTCATAATCCATCATTTCTCCCTAAATGTCAATTAAAGTCTCCTCACACAAACAATTGTTCCAGTAGAGGTATTCCTCGAATCAACTCATCCATGTTCTCTGAAAATGGTGCTTTAACGTGTTCATCTAATCCAACTCGTGGTTCATAAGCACAAATTATATTTATTACATTCTTTCCCAGTGCAAGTTTAACTAAAATTACTCTATCTCCTTTTCTAATAACAGTTACAATATCTTGCTGTAATTTTTTATTGCTTACTTAATTTATATGTTTATCCTTACCACTATAGTATAGCTCATAACCATTATTTTCTAATTCTTATTGCTTTCACTCCCACCCACACGTGCGTGCATAAGAATGGATTATGAACAGCTGGGAGGAAGTAGCAGGGCCTCGAGCTTCCTCTGTAGTTGGGACTTTGGGTTGAGTTGGAAAGTTAACATATTACTGTCAATTACATCCAATGTAGAAACAAATAATCATAACAGGGAAAAAAAAAAAAAAAAAAAAACTCAGCATAATGGTCAACTCAACCCTGACAGACCACGGATCTCTCCATCGCAAAGAAAGAAGGAAAGAAATTCAGATTCTAAAATGCAAATGATCGCAGCAAGGATTTGAAAGGAAGTGCAGAGAAATTCAGTTGGAAGGGAAGAAATCAATAGAGATGAGATCTAGTTAGAGAAAAGATACGAAAATTCGAACCTGGGTAAAGTAAATCAAGCAGATAAGCCAGAGAAACGAAGTCCCGAATGCGATTCCCAATCTTTTCACCCATTGTATCATCTTTTTCTTTTTTTCTTTCTTTTTTCTGGATTCGAACGCGTCTAGCTAGAAAACTCCTCCCCGTTCTCGGTCTTCAGAGGACATTCAAGCTCTCCAACGGTCAATCGGGAGTTTGCTTTGCGACGTTCGCGTTCTTATTCTTTATGGTGTGAGCAAATGGGCAAAACCCGACCCGTGTGCCTGTCTGATTATTCTTTATTTTTAATTCTTATAAACAGCCATGTCATAGGGCCCTTCTGTTGCCTGACACGTTGCACTTTTTGCCATTTGGACCAATCATATTAAAGCTCACACATGGCCTAATCAAAATGACGCGTTGAACTCACGATTACGGGTCTCTCTCTCTCTCTCTTTTTATTATTTTTGGGGCCTGTTTGACCACACCAAATCTCATCAAAAATTCTCAACTTTAACTAATTTTTGTATTTTCCTTCACTTAAAATTTTTCACATATCACCATTATGTCATATCTTTTCATTTTTATTATACTTTTTCCTCCATTTTTTGTCTATCAAACGAGTCCTAATGTAAACTGGATAATATAATAATGTTTTAAGAAAAATAAGTAATTATATTTTTGAAGACTAATTACAAAATTATTATTTAAAAATGATGAATATAAAAAATAATTGGCCTTAGGATTCTATATATCTTTTACATCTTTTATGACCATCCCCAAATCAAAATAAGGCTTTTTAAGAAACATAAACTGATGGTTGTACAACAATCTCATTCGTTTGGCATTGAGTGAGAGCTAAATGACACATTTATGATTATTATAAACAAATATGATAGTTTCTTACAGACTTACCCTGTTTAAATTCTAAACTTATCAACCAAAAAAAATTTTTTAAATTATTTCTCTTATTTAAATACAGTATAAAAATAAAAACAAGTCGTTGAATTGAGAAATGAAAAGGTAAAAATTAAAAAAATAAATATATTAAGCATTTGTAAATAATTAAAAAATGAAAATTTATATTTGAATTTTATATTTTCTCTTTCTATTTTCTTACAAAAACCCTTACTCTTAATACCACTTACAAAAACCCTTATTCTCAATGCCACTTAAGAGCCGTTTAAAGTGATTAAAAATTTCAAAAATTAATAAAAGTTTTAGGTTCGTTAATCGTGAATTGAGAAATAAAAATCAAATAATTTTAAAAAATAAATATATTAAGCATTTGTAAATAATTAACAAATGAAAACTTATATTTGAATTTTATAATTTCCCTTTCTATTTTCTTACAAAGATAACAAAAAGTTATAAAAATTAATATAAGTTATAATTCTTAAACCATGTAGTGAAATAAAAATTAAATAACTTTTAATGATTTTAAGTATTTTTTAATAAATTTTAGAGCGCCAAATGAAACTTTAACATCTTCAATATCAGCAAAAGCAAAATAAACCTATAGGAATGACAGCGATTTTCTTATTCATAAATAAGTCTCAACTGATGAATATAGATTTGCACCAACTGAAATCAAATTGTTCACAAAGCTACTCATAGATGATAGGATATAAACCTCTTGATCAAACTCCATACGCACACAAACATTTGGATCACGACCAAACCGGGACCAACTCAATTACAATAAATACTATCTGATTTGTAATTTACATTCACGCACATTTTGGGTACAATATATATAGCAAATGCGCGAGTATCGTGCACTGGGCTGCCTCTCCTCAAATGGCAAATTCACAGTAGGTTGGGACATTGGCTGGCCGATAGACAAAAGGTCGAACAGTATGAGAATAACCGGATTGGCGATTGTAACTGAACTTGACACCCGAACTGCCGTCGCCCAGATGAGTGCAGTGCTCGTGAAAGCTGCTGATAGGTCTTGCCAGGCATGCGTCCCAACGATCGCTTTCTGGCATCGTCTCTGCCACTGTGTATATACCCTTTGAGTTCGTGAAGGCCTGATAGTTGAGAACTTCCCCAGATTTTGTTATGCAGAGAACAGCTACCTCGGCACCTGCTCCAAAACAACCAAAAATTCTCCTTCAGGCCATATGCACCATAATACAAGTTGCCGCGTTTTTATTGGTGATTCATGACGTGGTTATTTATTGGTGCTTCAAAATTAATCAGTATTTTAATTCTGACAAGATTCCATCCCCTGTGTAAGACACTCGGAAGGAAAAATTTTCCTTCCATCTTCTATAGGAAAAAAATATATATATAGCGAGTTTTATGCAATAAAGGTGATTAGGTGATCATAATGAATTAAAATAAAATAGCGAAGGAAAACCAACCATAAAAATGGTAAGGATACAATTTCACAGTACCATAGTTAACTAAAAAGCAAACCAGAACTCTAAAGAGGTGTGAATTTTTAGGTAACGATTATGATTAGTGTAAAATGAAAACCCAAAATGTAAGTACTAATGATGGGGCTTTACCATAGAAGTTTAAGAAACCTTATTAGGCATTACCATTAAGTTTTTCTAGACAAATTTGTATCTCTAAGAACCAACCCCCACCCTACCCCCTCCCACAAAAAGAAAAAAAAAATGGTTTTCCACCCAACCCTACATATCCCCTTCAAACAATGACCATTTACGTATTCAGCAAAATTTCTCACATTTACGTTGAATGTAACAAAAAGCACTAGCCCTCCTTTTGACTTCATCCCAAGTTCTTGCTCTGCAGGAATCAATAATCATATTCTGGTTTGGTCATATAACTGATTTTTGGAGAGATTTGAGCACTATTAATTTAGCTACTTACTAAGCAGGTAGGTGCCTGAGTGTCAGGAAGCTGTGCAAAGTGATCTAAGCTACACAGGTCTGTCACGATTTAGCTATTCTATTCTTCTATCCTCCCACACTCAAGATATAAAATCTCATCTATAATAAATTGCAATATACATTAACTGGATAAAAGCATCAATGACTTGATGCTGCTTTTATTTTTCCTTTTCTTTTATTGCTGTTAAACTACTATCATCTTTCATTGAATAATATAACTCCTCCATTAAAAAAAAAAAAAAAGCCTAAAAGCAGGTTCACCATCATGGATTTGTGTTCCTTAATGCACAGTTCATCCTAAATGTAAAGCCAGAAAAATACAAAGAGCCATACGCATATGATTCCAAAAGAAGTATGGTATACCAGGCTTCTTCTCTCTCATTGTTTTCTTGTCTTGTTCACATGCTAGAATGGCAAGTTCAGGATAGAGGTGATTGAACTTAACATCAGAAACTAAAAGTGAAATCCCCTAGTATATGAAAGAGTGAAAAAGTGCTTTCTTTGTTGTGGAATGAGAAGTTATCTTAATGCACCTATTTATCTACTCTGCCATCAAATTTTAACACTTGATATTGCAGTTTTAATCCTTCCTAGATTACCCAAAGCATAAAGATCAATACATGGTCAGCGGGCACGGAAAGGGCGATGCCAATTTTAAGAGATTCAAGACACCAAACGCTGGGGAAGCGTAAAAAATTAAGCTTGAATGCATTACTACTAATTTCTGAATGTCCTGAAGTTAATGACCATATAAGCCTCTAGTGGCCCTTAAGGAGATAGATTCTAATATTATTTATGATGCAATTTTGATGTCATTGTAGAGCACTTTTTACTCACAGAGGTGGTCTCCAGTAGACTAAAGCTTGGTTTGGGAAGTAAAAAAGTTAACTTTTTTGTAGCTAACTAGTAATTAGCTACTAAAAATAGCTTCTTTTGTGCTTGGGAAGAGAAAAAAGTTAACTTTTTAGTAGCTAGCTTTTCACTTTTTTGTTAATTTGACATTTTTGCCCTTTAAGTTTTAAAAGAAAATTAAAATATAAAAAAGTAAATTTGATCATTTTAGAAAAAATCAAAAAGTTAGTAGCGACTAGCTATTTCTTGTCAAACGGAGCCTGATTATGGGAAATAACCTACAAAATACTCTCTCTTAGACAGTACCAAAAAATTAAAGTGACAACGGCCCTTGGAGTCAGAGAATTTAAATAACTCAAATCCCAGAATATGAAACAGAGAAAGTGGTTTTCCATACAGGCAGCTAGGACAAATAAGTTCTATCAGAAATTAAAATTTCACTCTCAGTTAAGTGATGAAAATTTAGTGCTTATTCATGCCAAAAATAACACAAGATCTTGACTGCTATATGGCATAAGTTTCACTGCTTAAACCAACAACAACTGATGATTGTGTTCCTGGTTAGTGCTTAAGCTGATGTTTTAATCTGACAAAAATAAAAATATAAAAAAAAAAAAAAAAGAGCAATAAGGTAGTTGAAAGTCAATCCTAAAATAAATCCTCTATTGGGACAACATAGAAAATTGACTATTGCTACATCTAACTGAAGAAGTTTAGAAAATGAAATCCTCCATCGCGACAACAATAGAAAATTGGCTACCTGTGCAACTAAATAAAGATGATAATTTTACAATTAGAACCCAACAGAAGAAGTAGGCCAGCTCCATATCTAGCATAGATATAGAGGTTACCCATAAAGATCACGATCTCTCTCCCCTAAACTCATCAAATTGAAGCACATCAACATACTATTGACATCAAAGTCAAATTTTCCCTATAACAATGCAAAGATCTCAATCAAAACAATCCAATTACATCCACTTTTAATCATCATGCCCCCAAACCCCCTTAATCGCAAACAACTTCCCACAAACAAAAATAGCAACAGAGAGCGAATTGATTAAACATGAACTGACAAACACAAAACACCGATACATAATTCGACTGAAAAACAAGTAATTCATGAGAAAAAAAAAAAACAGCGAAAGGAGAGGGCGGGCGGACGGACCTTCCAATACGTGATCCTCGGGGCCAATAGAAGAATCCCCACAGACGTCGCAGACGACTCTGCCATGGATTTCACCAGTCCAAGCTCTCGCGCCGCACATCATCAAAAGTATCGTAGAGAGAGAAAGTGCCACCGACACTTCCTTCGACAGCGACTCCATTGCTGCTTTCGAGCTTCTTGCACGCACTCCAGAACCCACCCGTTGGCTTCTTCAATGGATTTGTTGTTGTAACCATGCAGCAGTCCCCGTCCTCACCTGTAACCGGAAGTATCAGGTACATCCATTTGTCGGCTGTGGGTCTGTTACTTGGTTTTGGCTTGTTTAGGTAGCACGGTTTACCCGTTGCCGTTGGACCCGTTTTGCAGATGCAGATTGATTATTCATTTCGAAATTTTATATTGTTTTATTTAATTAATTTTGTGAGGGAAGAAGAGCATAAAATTTATTTTTAAATTAAGAGGTAGCAAAAATAAATAAATAAATAAATAAAATGTGAAGAAAAATATTATTTACTTCCTACGCGTTAGGAGCTATGAAAAATTCAAAAAAATAAATAAAGAAAGAAAAATTAGTGTAAAAATGTTTCACAATAAATTTTAATTGAAAGTTTGAAGCTTTTTAGAGAAAAAAAAAAAGAAAAATTAAAACTCCAAGCGGGGGTTGCGTGGTCAATCACCTCCTATGCCTCTCTCGTCCATATCTAGGTATTACGTTTATAGTGATAAAAAATGAAATAAATGTGATTTAAAAAATTTTTTATATTTGATGCACACATTTCGAATCGTATTTCTTAGAAATGAATAGTAAAATTCTCGTTTTAACGGATTGGATTTTCGTTTGGATGGATTTAAAATTTTGGACAGTCATAACTTCTTTGCACTACAATCTGACCAAATAAATTGTAGAAACCGTTTAGATAAAAATTGGCCTGTTGGAATGGTTTGTACGACTTGACAAAAAAAATCAAAATAGGTGTCTTTCAGTAGTTTGAAATTCTATGCCCAAAATGGTGAAAAAATTTTTATTATTTAATTAACTGAATTTTATATAACAAATTTTTTTTAAAAGATATTGAAATTTTTTAAAACTTTGAAAAGATAAAAATATGTAAAAATGTATAGACATTTTTAGAGATTTTTAAAAATTTTCACCCACTGTAGTGTGCGTGCCAATTAATTAATTAATTAATTTATGTATTATTATTATTATTATTTTGACATTTGGTAAAACATCAACTTAAAAAAAAAAATTTCCTTGCCAAACGGTCCAATTGTGCTAATAAAAATATATCCAACAGCCACGTGCATGCAACACAACGGAAGTATTTGGTTGGTCAAAATTAATTAAAACTTATCAACTTTTACTAATTTTTTTATTTTCTTCTAATTAAATTTTATCACATATCATTTTTATATTTTTACTATATTTTTTGGTCAAACTTTTACAAATTAAACACCTCCAACATATAAATGCTCAACGGTGTTACACATAAAATTTTATTTTAATATTTTGATTAATATTTTACACGTTATAAATTTTATTTTATATTTTTATTTTGATTAATTATTACACATTGGAAATTTTATTTTACATTTTTGCTTAACTTTATGTTTATTTTATTGAATGTTATAATTGATTTGTCTACCGATTAAATTTTGTTATTCATTTATTTATTACGACAGTCTAAAGTAAAAATGGTAATAATTTGATAGTCATAATTCTCCTCAGCATAGAAGTTAATAAGTTTAATATTTATAAGTATTATGTCAACAGTTATTTTTTTTTAGACAAGTGTAACGGAGAAAAATAAATAACAATTTCATTTGGAAATTATAATTCTCAAATTTTTTATTTTAAGTATTTTTCTTTTTATTATTGTTTTCCAAATTTGTATTTACGTTTTTCGTAATTTAAAAAAAATAGAGAAAGGGTTTGGAAATAAATCATATTATTTTTAGGAAATAAGATACGAAAAGTAACTTAAATTTGTTAAGGTAAAATGGAATGTTATCACACTTTTCCTCCAAACAACTTTCGTAAAGAATTTCCTAAAAAAATATTTTCTTGTATATTTTTTTATTAAATTTATAAAAAATAAATTAGGAGTTTTTAAAGTGATAAAAAGTGAAATAAAATAAAATAATTTAAAATAATTTATAAATTCATAATTTATACGTTGAAATAAAAAGAAAAAATTTTTTAATTTTTTAACGTTTTTGAATGGTTGAAACGCACCCAACGCACCCTAGATGCATTCAAAAGTTATTTGAACCCGGTTCCAAGCGCTCCGCAACTCGTAGATAATGGGCCGCATAGCCCGTGCTCCTGCTATGGGCCACATAGGGCTGTGCGGCCGATCAGCCCCCTAACCTCGCTTCGTGACTCTTCTAATACGAACCGCTCCATAACCCTCGTGCTGCACTGCTGCCGCCACGGGACTGTTACTTGCAATTGCACCTTCGTTGCAAGGGGAGCCTCTCTTATTATTATTATTATTATTATTATTATTATTTTTCGCGTGCAGTGTTCATGTTTTGATCTAATTGGTTGGCGAGAAAATGTTAGTGATAAGGGTCTGGTTGGCTGGCGAGAAAATGTTAGAAAAGAAAGAACGGTAAAGAATATCGATTTTTTCTTTTTTTTAGGTGATCAGTCGATTTCTCATTGTTTTATCCTTGCAAACCCAGTAATTCAGGATTTATGATTCCTTTCGCTCTCTATTTGTTTCTTCAGGCAATCGAAGGGAGGAATTTGTGTCTGGTAGGCAATTATTGACAACAGCGATACTCCCTTTCAATATTTAAAGTGAGACATTACGGAGATCTGATCCGATCCTGCTGTTCTTTCATTCACTGGATTCTCACTAACTTCATCCCGGGAAGATGATTTTGGGTGATCTTTTGCTTTCTGTTTGCTATTTTACTTCCAAAATCCTGATCCTATAACTGTTATTATCTCTTGTGTGTTCAATTATTTAAATACTATTCAATTGTCCTTACAGACATGGAAGCATTCAAGGGAATCTAAGTCATGGACTAATTTATTCCCTTACTATTATTTTTAATTGGAGACATTATTGTCATTCCATTATAGCTTGTGGTGAGAACCCTAAAATGCTGCTCATTCTACTCTTATGCCACAGCTGTGCATATCTAAGAGCCTTATCTATTCATTATGTTATTTAAGGATACAAAGACAGGATGATATTCAAATTAATTATTTTATTTTATAGGATAAAATGGTATTTACAAGGTGCCATTGGATTATGTCATGTAAATGTAAGTTTTATGCATAATTACGTGTTAAATTGAATTGCTATATATATTTGTATAATTATTCAATTATATATGTGGACGCCTATATCATATCTTTTTGCAAGCTTCTTTACCTAAGTGTTAAGTGCATTATAGATTTAGAAGAGTTCATGTAATTTAAGTTGAGATTAACCAGCTGAATCCAACATTAGATATATTTTGTTAGTCAACGCGAATGCGTTCGAGTTAATGATTACATGTGGAATTCTAGTTTGTGACGATCTTTTATTTATTTATTTTTTCTCATGGAAAAATTTAATAACGAATGTGATTTATACCACATGTTCAAGCTTCAACGAGCATCTAGAAAGGTTTTGGTAAATGGGAAAAGAAGGGGCTTTTGGTTATTATCTTTTAAACGGGGATTTTAGTCTTTCAAAGTTTTTAAGCTGAGTATGATTTTTTATTTTGAAAACTTTTAACGGTAGAATTTGTGAATTTTGACATTTGTGTTTGTTTGGCATTTGGAGCCAATAGGCTCAGCATTATGAGTTTATTGCTTTCTCTTTCTGATACTTACTCAATGCAAATTTATTCTTTGGTGGTAACAGTTCTACGTGCATGTACTTATATGCAAGACTTGGACACTGAACCTTGTTTGTTTTCCATTTTTTCTAAAATTCTTGTTTGCATCCCTGTGAAGAATGACATGAAAATTAAAAGTAGTGGACTGATCTCCATTGATGAGCAACCAATTCCGAGGGATGTTAATTTGAATTTATTCTAATTCAATTGATTCTCTCTTATGATTCATTTTGTCCCTATGAAGGTTGCATGGGGGAGATTGATTGGAATTGTCTAAAAGTAGTTTTTGTTGCTCTTTATTTGCTATATATGCTTCTCTCTCTCTTTCTCTCTTCCCCCCCTCCCCAGAAATTGCATCCCTGTGAAGAATGATAAACCAAACCAAACCAAACCAAATCAAGCCTTTTCCCTTCTAGGTGGGGTCAGCTTGATTGCTCATTCTTCATCCTTTTGAAGAATGATATGATAATAAAAAGTGGTGGACTGATCTCCATTGATGAGCAATCAATTCTGAGGGATATTGATATGAATTTAGTCTAATTGAAGTGTGTGTGTTTGATTCATTTTGTTCCTGTATTCATCTTGCACGTCGTGAACTAGGGTAAAGTAAGTAGTTTTTTCTTCTCATGTTACCTAGAGACCTTGTAGATTTGGTATTCCGGGCTTCCTCTAGCATGGCTTGTTGCATTTTGTTATGTGTTGGCCGTTTTCAAAGATGGCAACAACTCTTTTAAGTTCAAGAGGCTGTCAAAGTTTTTGACCTTATGAGGTATAGATGCGGTTGTTAGAATCCAACCTAATTGGTCGGTTGGACCAGGAGCCTGAGTTTCCAATGGTTCAGTTTAAACGTCATTATTATACTGGTTGGCTAAAAGAATACAGTTAACCAAATCAAAATGCTAGTATTTAATATAAATGAGCCTAGGAAGGCTCGAATTCAAGCTAATGAATAAATTTATGCATACCTGACCACTAAGCAAACTGTTTATTTATTTGTTGGTGTTTGCGTGCCCGCGTCTCCTACATATAATATATATAGGAATTAACTTTATAGATAACTGAAAGTATACAATTTATATTAGTGTTGAACCAATTAATGGTGTCCTACATTCCAGTTTATCTGTTGGAGATCCAATTCAGTTATGATAATTATGGGGTGAGATCAAACAATGAAATTCTATTGTGAGTCTTGACTGGTGAGTAGATGTTGAAATTCTACCGTGTAAATTTTGCAGAGAACATGGTCTAGGGGCCTTTTTGGGGGGGGGGGGGGTGGGGGTGGGCGTGGGGGTGGGGATTATTCTGTATGTTTAGTCAAGGAATGTTGATTTATTAATTATTATTACGTGTTAACTAACAAAGATATATATATATATATATATTAATTTCTGTGGATGGCTTTGGAATGTCCATAAAGAAGAATGTCTATTGGAATATTGGATTGGAGTGCAGGAGCTGCTGTTTCAGTTTTAACAGTGCTTCCCGATAGATTGCAGGACACCTTGTGCCAGGAATTTTTACCAGATTTCTGTCTCCCGGAATTTTTGCAAAATTTTAAGGAGCTGCTGAGTAGTTTCTCATTTTCTTTAATTTATGTTTTCATTGTTTATGTGGATTGGGAAAAACCTTTTTGGTAATTTTCTTTTTTGTTTTTATTCTAATTTTTGCGGACATATTTTCAATTATTATTATTATTATTATTATTATTTTAACAGGAAGTGGAACCTTTATATTCTTCCTCCTTCAAGCACCCCACAAAAGACTTCATCTTCCCCAACTAGTGTCTGCAAACACCAACCGGGTCCTCCATCGATCGTTCTTTGCTCTACCTTTGAGCCAGAAATTTTGTGGGCTCGTTTGGAGTCCCCGAAAACAATCAAAAGTGAAATTTTTTAAAAAATTTCACTGCATAAAAAGTTATTTTGAAATTATAGTTAGATATTTGTGTTTGATTTGATATAAAATTATTAAAAATTATATAAAGTAACACATGCCAAAATTTTAGTGGGGAATTTTAAGAATTTTTTGAAGCTTTGTGAAACTGTTTGGTACAAATGTTAGTTTAATTTTTAAAAAAATCTGGCACAATTTGTTGGAACGTACTATTTTGATTCATTTCAATGGATTTTGGTAAATTCTTTTAAAAAAGTTATAATTTTTTAGTGTTTGAAAAAGTTAAAATTTTTAAATTTTTTTAGAATTTTTTGAATGATTTTAAGTGCTTCAAACGGCACTTGCATCTCTCCCCATTTGATATGGCAACGGTTTTATGGGGATTAGTGTGTACTCTTTTTATATATATTTATTGTAGGTGTGTTTTGTTGGTAAAAGTTTAAAAAGAAATATAGTATAAAAATTTGATGTAAAAGTGATATGTAATAAAATTTGATTGAAAAAAATATAAAAAAAATTAATAAAAATTGATGAATTTTAGTTAATTTTGATGAACTAAACATCCCAATTTTTGTTGAATAGCAACCAAGCATTTGTTGAATAGCAACCAAGCATTGGGTGATGATTTGAGTGACAATGGTGATAAGGTTGATTAGAGTGAGAATAATGAGGCGTCAGTAGTATTATAATAATGTACGAATAATTACCAAAAAAATAATAATGTATGAATTAGATATTATATGAGTTTAACTTTTTGTGTAACATTATTATTTTTTTTAATATTTGATTGGTAGAATTAAATTGGGAGGTGGATACTTCTACCTTTTCATTCGCCCCCTACTTTCATGGGATGTTGTATCCCTGCTTTGGAGGATATAGAGGGGCTGTTTAGATGCCAAAAAGTATTAAAAAAATAGAAAAAATGTAACATGTAAGTTACTTTCTGTTGTTTGGAGGATTTATTAAAATTTAACAAAATTTTTGTTGGAACAATTAAGAAAAGTAACATTGGAACGGTCTAGAAAGAAAAAGTAAGAAAGGTGTCAAGTTTTTAGTAGGTAGAGATGTTAGATAACAAAAGAACTCGTTGGAACAAGTTAAAAATCATCCATTCTAACGGATTTGAAAAGAAATTTATTGAATGAAAGTTGCAACTTTGATTTGAATAGGAAACAGAAAAATTAACAGTTTTGATGTCTGTTATTCATGTACGAATTACAAAATCGGTAAAATTTAGAAAAAATTTGATAATTTTTTGTGTCTTTTCGTTACTTTTGATAAATTTTTGCCCTACCAAACAAGATCACCATCAAAATTTTGAGAATTAATCTTGCTATCCAAACACGAGGTTAAAGTAAAAATTAATAAAAAATTATAATTACATTTAGATTCTGCAGTTTCAAATTTTGTTAGAAAAACATCAAAATTTTTAAAAATTTTAACTTTTTACTTACTACAAGATGATAGTTTTTATTAATTTTTTTTGTTACTCTTAACGCATCCTTAATCCTTTATTCTGTTTTCGATAGTCAAACAATATCGGTCTCGTTTGGCATACTATAAATCTCTAAAAAATTTTATAAATTTCTAACAATCCATCTACCTCTAATTTTCCCGCTATTACTAATTTTAAAAATTTTTAATATTTCACTAAAAAAAAATTCTGAAAATAAGTTAACCAAATGTATAAATTTTTTATACAATTATATTCTTTGTGTCGAAAACTTTCAAATAAGTACTATTGTTGCTATTTTTTGTATTTTTTTAAATCCGTGGGAACCGAATTGAAAAATTGTTCTCACAATTTGTGACTTTTTAGAAAAAAATGACGTTAAAATTAACTCCAAATCATATTTTATCTCAATTTATTTTATTTCGTATGATAGCCAATAAATTTGGGTACTCTGTCGTTTTATCGGTTAGAGTTGATACAAAACTAAACTATTTATGTATGCATAAAATTGCTGGTTGGTTTTATTAGTAGTGTTTTTAATAAATTTGGGATAAAAAATTATATTTGACAATAAAAAAAATATTATTATTTTTATATAAATAATAAACAAAAAATATTTTTCAAACAAAACACAAATTTAGAAGTCTAAATTTTAATAAATTTTCATGCTTTTTTGGTCCAAAGTTGTTAATTGTAGGGTGCTTTGGAGTGGTAAAAAGTATGATAAAATGATATAAAGTGAGATGAGTTATAAATTTATAATTCATGTAGTGAAATAAAATGTAAATAATTTTTAGAATTTTTTAATATTTTTTATTATTTTTTAAAATTTTTTTATTATTCCAAACAGAATTCTAATTTTTAGTGCATAATTTTTAATAAATTTTTAGTGCTTAGTAAAATATTTATTAATTTTTAATAAATTTTAATAATTTTTAAATTAAAAAATTATTGTAACTCTATAAAAAAATTAACAAAATTTAATAATTTACTAAACACTTAATAAATGAAAACTAATGAATTTTTTGACTAAAAATTATGATTTCAGACAGTTCCATAATAATAATAATAATTATTATTATTTTTGGGAACTAGCGAGGCAAAGAAGAAAGAAACAAAAACTTTATTACTCGTCCGCATTTCTGCAGCAGATCATCACATTCGTACGTTTCAACTTCCGAGGACACGGCGGATGCAAGAGGTCGACGGGTCAATTTCAGATCTTCCAATTTTATTACAACACCGCGCCTTTTCCCATTATCCAAGAGACCCTCTATTCGCTGTCTCTCTCAGCCCCTGCTGCCTCCACAATGGCGAAACCAGAAGAAGAATCAAAGCAATTTCTAATCTACAAATCAAGAAACGAGAAAATGGTGTCTCAGAAAGACGGAGAATCCACAGTGAGAATCGCCAGATTCCTCGAACCCTGCGCAGAGCAGGTCAACAAAACGGTTGGGATTCCAAACACCCCTCTGTTGTCCGAAATCTTCCCCCACAGTCTTCAACAATGGCGGTCAAAAGTTCTGTTCAGAGGTTGGGGGCGTCCCCAGAGAAGATGGAAGGAATGGGTCGATAGCTTAGCTCAAAAATACGGTTGCATTTGGAACCAAACTGGTATTTGTGATGCAATCATGAGTTCTCTCTACGAAGTCCGCCGTAACCAAAATTTGGTACTTGGGCTCTCCGAATTCTGGTGTTCTGATACCAATTCATTTGTGTTTCCATGGGGTGAAGCAACGATCACCCTCGAAGACATGATGATTCTGGGTGGGTTTTCAGTGATTGGAGAGGAAATCAACATTCCTCTCCCCGAGGACTTGTTGGAAATTGAGCAGGAGATGAACAAGCAGAGGAGTGTGATTTTGAGAAGCAGAGCAAAGAAAGTTGCACACGGTACTTGGATCAAGAATTGTTTGGAAGAAAAAAGTGAGTTTGAGCACGTAGCGTTTCTGTCACTCTGGTTGTCAAGATTTGTCTTTCCTTCCCTCCCTGGAAAAACCATTGCAAAGAATGTTTTCCCCATTGCAGTCCATCTCTCCAGGGGAAGAAGAATGGCTATTGCGCCTGCAGTTCTCGCAAATCTCTACAAGGACTTGAGATTGTTGAAGGAACAAGCCATGGATTCAAGGGAATCTATTCATCTTTCAGGGCCATTTCAGCTAATCCAGCTCTGGGCGTTCGAACACTTTCCTCTCACGGGACCTAGTTCCCCAAATTCGCTTCAGCCCGGTGAGCCCAGAGTCGCGCGGTGGCACAAACTGAGCTTCAAAATCAACCTGCCCCTTGTTCGATCAGCTCTGCAGCTCAAGGAAAATTTTCAGCCGCGCCCTTACGCTGCGAGCTTGGAAAACTGGCGGCATCCATCCTATTACAGAGAAATAGAGCAATTCCTTCATAAGGGTTTGAGTTTGAACGAGGAGTTGAGATCTTTCTTACAATGCTTGCAGGGCTGTGAGTTGGTTGGAGTAGATTGTAAAGAGAAGTATTTGCCACATAGAGTGGCTATGCAATTTGGGTTAGATCAAGATCTTCCTGGTGATCCATCTGGTTTTACGTTTGCTAGTGAGCTTGTCAACTTCTTTGTTCCTCCAAGGTCTTTCCGGCCCGGTGTTTCGGAGAGATATATGAAGTGGTGGAAGGAGATGATGCGTAGTCGTGAAGGTGAAATTAAAGATGTTTTGGTGCAAAAAGGATATGAAGAGATCTTTAAAGATTCATCACCCTGCAAGGAAAATGGGAATGGGGAAGATTTTCATGTTTCGGTTTCATCATCCCAAGCTTCTTCTACGAAATCTAGTGGTGAAAAGAGTCATTCTTCAAGAATTCTTGAATTCCCTTCCAAGGACAGGAAAAGGAGATTCTGTTATTGGAGTAGTGATGAGGATGATGATGATTATGTATTAAGCCCCCGACTCGATCGTGCTAATGTCTGTCGCCATGCAACAGTGAAATCCAAAATATCATCATCTGTTAAGGACGAAAAGAGCGAACGTGGTGGTTGCCATGTCTCAATTGAATCAAAAAATCCAAAGAAATTACCTCAAGTTTCAACTAAATCGGACAGCAAAAAGAACCACGAGCCGGTCACTCCTAAATCTCCTTCTGAGCTCAAAGATAGCGTATCTTATGATTTGAAATCTTATGATTCGATTGATGATGACAGTCTTCCAATATCATTTCGGCTCAAACATCGTGCTCCAACAAGTGCATGTAGTTCGCCCGAATCTTCATACAGCAAATCCCAAAATGCTTCCTCAAGCTCGAAACTTGTCAATGAAAATGGCAGAAAAAGGAAGTTGCATACCACAGAAGAGGAGACTTTGCAAGACAAAGTGACCAGGAAACCTGCTAGTGGAGCTTCTATAGGATTGGAGGGAAGGGCTGCAGGTAAATTTACCCATGAATTAAATGGTATTGCTAGACAAGTGAAAACAGAGAAGGGTTGCTCTTTCAACGAGCCAATAGATATTGATGAAATGAATTGGAAGATGCATTCAGCTAAAAGTTTATCTGAAGCAGAGAAGCCAACAAAAGCTGGTAAGTCACTCTGTGATCAAAATGTTTCCAAAATTTCAAAACTTGCCAATGAAAATGGCAGAAAAAGAAAGTTGCACACCACAGAAGAAGAGGAGATTCTACAAGGCAAAGTAACCAAGAAGAATGCCAATGGAGTTTCTAAAGAATTGGAGGGAAGGGCTGTAGGTAAATGTACCAATGAACTAAATGATATTGCTACAGACGTGAAAACAGAGGAGGGTCGCTTTGTGAATGGGTCAATAGATGTTGACGACATAAACTGGGAGATGAAAAAGAGCAAAGAAAGCAGAGGATCAGCTACAGCCAAAGGTTCGGCTCAAGTAGAGATGTCAACAAAAGCTGGTGGGTCAATCTATGACCCGATAGATCTAATTTGGGAGATGCAAAAGAGCAAAGTAAGCAGAGGATCAGCTACAACTAAAGGTTCAGCTGAAGTAGAGAAGTTAACAAAAGCTGGTGGGTCAATCTATGACCCCATAGATCTTGATGACTACGCGGATCTTGTTACTACAGTTGGTTTTGAGATACTTGGGCAACAACTAGAAAAGAGGGTTGAGAAGCTGGAGAAATTATTGGGCGCAATCTAAAGATTGAAGACCAAGGAGAGTGCAAAGAGAACAAGCTAGTGATGCCTACATATATATATTTTTGTACCAATCTTTTGATAACTTGGCATCTTCTGTTCATGAGTTGCATATTTTGTTTGATCCAGCATGGACAATGGACTTGAGTATCTATTTTATCATTTTGTGTTGAAATTGTTTCGGTATTAGTTTATTTGCCAGCCCCTTTTCTGAATATACATATAATATTCAAATATGACATTTATAATTTGTTGTGTAATAAAAACAGAATGTTTCTAATGTGGTTCGCAGATTAAAATTTAAGTGAAAAAGATTAGTAAAGAAAATGAAATCAAAGAATTTAATTTTTTTTTCCTCCCATCTTTTTTTCAGATTGAGAACTTTGGAAACTGATTTGTCAACAAAACTTATTGATAAAAAATAAATATGTGGAGATAATTTTACATCTCCTTTATTTTCATTTTTCTTTTGCAAACTAGAGATTCGAATATAATATAAACGAAATATTTCTTTAAAAAATAATTTGTGTTATTTATTTACAGTGAGCATTTTTATATTATCATTTAAATTTTAAAAGATAATAAAATTTTTTTTAAGAGAGAAAAAAAGAAATAGAGACTCTGTTTGAAGTGATAAATGATTCTAAAAAATGATGAAAAATATTAAAAAATTTTAAAAATTATTTATTTTTTATTTTACTATAAGAATTATAAACTCACAATTTATTTCATTTTTTTTCATTTTATCTTATTTTTTGTCACTCTAAACGCGCTCAAAATTAAATGGATAGGATGAAAGATATTAATTAGAGAGAGAGTGAGAATCTAAATTTTGTAGAATAAGAGGTGATGACAACTTTGTCAATAATTAAAAAAATTAAATTAACTTTGACATTAATAATTTCTATTCTAATATTATTGCCACTCAAAATAAAATATTTAAGATGTCTTATTAACAACATATTATTATGTACTAAACCATAATCCATCCAATCACTTCTCATTTATTAGTTTTATTCTCTATTCTTTAATGGTACTAAAGAATACAATTTGACCCCTAGCTCATCTATTTAGTTTAAACAATGCTAAAGCCGTTTATTTGAGTTGGAATAAATAAATAAATAAATTCTTTTTTTGACTAAAACACATTGGTTAGTTTGGTAACCTTGTATGAGAGCATGTATAGGATATTTTAAGTGATTTCGAAACCAAAAATATCTGTTTTTTTTTTGTTATATAATTAAATTATATATATATATATATATATATATATTTGCATTTTTATTTATTTTTTATGTTATTTTTTAAAAAAATTAATTTTTAGATGTCATTACCAAGCTCATATTACAAATTAATTTTCAGTACAATTTTTGAAAACATATTATGAAATAAATACCAAGTTCTCTTAAGTCACGGTTTCTTTGGTTTCTAAACTTTGGATTTCATTTTGTTTTTTAAATTTTTTAAGAATTTAGAAAATTATAAAAAATACTTTAAAATATAAAAACTTGCTTTGAGTATTTTTCATTAAAGTCACTCTGAAGTGAGAAAAGTTACATACATTTATATTGGGTTAAGCATTGTGAACATTTAATGCAGAATGATCCAAAATAAGGCACTGAGATTTGGCATACAGCCAAACAGGCTATAAAACTCTAGGTTCCCGCATCTGCTCGTTGCTATGGCTTTGTGCAAACATATTCCCACCGTACAATACGTAAAAATAGTACGTGTCATCATGGGTTTGCAATAATGCAATTCTGACCGTTCGATGGAAACAGGGACAGGGGTTCAAGCCACCCCTTGATTTTTTGGATGTAAAATTATCAAAGTAATCTTGACTTTTTAACTTTATTAAAAGAATTAAATTAACCTAACTCAAATTTTTTTTGACATAAAAAAAGTTATAAAAATTAAATTTAATTATTTTTTGTTAATTAAATACATTCTCTCTCTATATTATTGAACACTTTTGTGTATAATATAAAAAAAATAATATATAATATAATAAATTTTATAAATAATAAAACATAATAATAATTATATTTTTTTATAACATGAAACATTATTATTAAATCTCAAATAATTTTAAAAAAATTGGTTAAACTATTATACTGTATAAAATATTTTAATCGATTTAATATTTATAAATAATTCTATTACGCTCTAAAAATAATATCATTTCTCTTCTCCTCTTAGACCTATGATCGGAAATTTTGGATCCGCCGCTGGTGGAAACCCCCTGGTGCTCAATCTACACCAATAAATGATATCAACGTATACCAAATGGCCGCGTTCCACAGGCACTCTCACCACCCAGGAATTTTTCGAAGCCGAACAATGGCGAGCTCATCGGAAGAGGGAGACACCATCCAGGAGGAGAGAGAAGAGGTTATGGTCTCACCCACCGGTGGTATCCCCACTCCGAGGACTGCCCATTTCCTCAGACCAACAGTTCCCTCCACCGAATGCACTCCAGTGGGTCCTCTCCCCTCCAAACCCACCATTTCTGATTCCAAGAAAACCCCTCTCAAGGTCAAGTTGTTCGAACGGCGATGCCCACCAGAGAAGTGGAGGACATGGGTGGCTCGCTTGCTACCTCTTTACCAACATATATGGAAGAAAGCGGGCGTATACGAAGCAATTTTGGGTTCTACTTACGACATTAGACGAGACAATGATTTGGTTATTGGTCTCACGGAGAGATGGTGTGTTGACACTAATACGTTTATCTTTCCCTGGGGAGAGGCAACTGTTTCTCTCGAAGATGTGATGGTTTTGGGAGGGTACTCTGTTTTGGTGGGTCACTCTATTTCAACTCCCCTCGAGACAGAGGAATCGATTGAAGTTGAAATGAGCTTGAGAAAAGCTCAAAGAGAAGTGAGATCGATTGAAGCTACTCGGACTGTTACCTCTCATCCATGGATGGACCATTTCATGGGAGGTACTAATACCCAACTCGAGCATGAAGCATTTCTTGCCTTGTGGTTGTCCAGGTTTGTCCTGGTGAACTCTAGGATTGACTATATAAGAACTGATGTTTTCCCTATTGCAATTCACCTATCTAGAGGGACCCCTTTGGTGCTTGCACCAGTGGTTCTGGCTAGACTTTATAGAGATTTGAGTTCAATAAAAACATCCATGATTGCCCTTGATGATGAGGGTTTAAATTTTACTCTTCGGTCACCTTTCCGATTAGTACAGCTTTGGGGTTGGGAGAGGTTCCCAGCATTGCGGCCGCGGCCTAATGTCTCCCAATGCGGAGAGCCACGGGAGGCTCGGTGGCATGGATTGAGTAAGGTGAAAGTTGGAGATGTAAAGCTGGCCATAGATTCTTCCGGTGAATGTTTTCAGTGGCGACCTTATGCTACATTTGTGAAAAATGGTATGTTTAGTAAGATTTATAGGGAGGAAGAGGAGTGGATTGTGGTTGAATCTTGTATGGACAAAGAAATTGAGTCATTTGCTAGATGCCTGCGAGTTTGTGAATTAGTTGGATTAGATTGTATAGAGCAGTATCTCCCTCACCGAGTAGCAATGCAATTCGGATTCGATCAAGATCTTCCTGGTTATGTTGAGCGATGTGCTGAAAGCCCTGAAGCTGCTTGGAGAAACTATAACAGGCCGATTAAAGACACAAAACTATACATACCACCTCGGCTTTTTGAATCAGATGTTACTACAAGATATGCCAAGTGGTGGGAACAATTTATATCAGGCAAGGACGATGCAATTAAGGGTGTTATAAGGAAGAGCCGGTCAAGCAATTTCAAAAGATTACCACGTGCTTCTTGGGGAAACAAGTTCCGTATTGCTTCTTCTCCACCTCTCCTTGTTGTGGAAGATGGGGGCTGTGCTGACGTAGAGCAGCCAATCAATCCATTTGAAGAGTTGAGAAGTGAAAAAAAGCGCAGAATTGTTAAAGATGGACTTGCTTCGGGTGCCGTTGAGGGCACACATTTCCAAAGTTCACCTTCAACAGAAACAAAGACGCTGAGCAGTCTGTCAATGGGAGGGTCAAAGACTGTCTTGGAAGATCCAAATATGGTTAATGCAAATAATCTCAGGTTTGGCAATGGCAAGAATGAAGAAGAAACAATTAGTTATGGTGAAAATGTGATATCAGTGTCAGATTTAGAGCTTGAAGCCCGCATTAGCGAGCTTGAGAAACTGGTTGCCGAGCTAAAAGCTGCGAAATTTGGTTACCGAATTAGGTAAAACTCTTACCATAGCAAGTCTAATTGACCTGTAAATATGTTCTGTTGCTTGGTTCAATTTACTTTGTTAAACATATATAGCGACTCTTGAATCCTTGGTGTTCAAGCTTTATTATAAAAAAAAAAAAAAAAAAAAAATCTCAAATCAATTAATCACAGTAAAATTATAAATTCTTTCCTCAATACTGCATAAATTTCCATATACAACAAGAATCATAGCAGGGGGTTGTGCTGTTAATATAGTGTTTCACGAGTAGAGATAGAAATCACATATTTAATAAGAAGCTAGCTATTCCCCATGCATCACACTCGTAGTAGGACTTGCCGCGATGGTGGCATGGTATGTGGTCCTTCTTGAAGGCTCTGTAGCTGATCGACCTTTGACTTTGAGCCAGAGTTCGTCGCCTAGTCGTTTTCTTTTCAGCATCATCAATAGTACAATCCCCAGCTCCACCATTACATGCAGCAGCAGTGCTGTGGGAATGTTGTTGTGATTCATGAGTGACAGCTTCCCCGTGGGAACCCCTCAGGGATGACTCTACTGCCACAGCCAAGGCAAGGAAGAGGATCATCCAAAGTCGAAACTTCATTTCATGACCCTAAAAGCCAACACAATGGGGGAGGGATAAAGAGGGGGAGATAGACACACACACACACACACACACAAAGACAGAGAGAGAGAGAGAGAGAGAGAGAGAGAGAGATAGTTTGTTGTTGCCTGTTGATTTCTTCCCTTCCTGGCAAAGGAGGAGGGGGGAGGGGAATAAGAATATAGGTGTTTGTGAGGTTATCAAAGCAAGGAGAAATTGGATGGGTAGTGCAAAATTTCGAGGTCACCTTAATGGTTGGAATTTTCTAATTTAGCCCGTTGGGGTACCCATTTTTTTTTTTTTTTTTAAGCTCCTTTACCTATCTTTGGATTTCTGTTTCTAGTTTTAATAGAATTTTCTAATTTAGCCTGTTGGGGTTACCCAGTTTTTTGATCCTATAGCTATAATTGGGTTTCTGTTTTTATTTTTAGCAGAGGCTCTTATTTGCTCGTTAATTTCATTCATCCAATATTATGCATGTAAATAGGCATTTTAGAGGTTAGAACTGATCCATTCTCTCTTTCCCTTTTGACTCTCTCTTCCCTACAGTTACTCGGATCCACATAAAAATTTTTATGCTTCCTCTCATTCATATACACGCTTGCAGAATTTTAAAATCATTCACAATAGTTATTTTCTGTATATTCTTTGGGAAAAAAAAAAGAATATTACAGAAAAAAAAATCTATATAAATTATGTAATGTTAGAGCCATCAGATTTTTTTGCTTGTATATCTGTATTTGGGGTTTCTTTTTTTTTTTTAATAAATAAATAAATTGTGATAAAAAAAAATAAAACTCATGAATTATTTTGTCAATATAAAAGCATACATTCTGTATATCGCAGGGCAAACAATAAATTAAATGTATTTTTAACACGTAAAAGAAAACGAGTTATTTTGAAATGCAGCTCAATTGGTTAAAGCGTTGCAATTAAAATATTAATAAAATATAATATAGGGGTTTATCTTTACACTTCGTTTGAAAACGTTTTACTCTTAGAATTGATTGATTTGATTTGATTTGATTGGATAAATAAAATTTTATTTTAAAAACAAATGTTTGAATATAAATTTTGAATTAAATTGATTTAAAAATAATTCCAAATTTAACCCTATTAGTAGAAAGAAAAAATAGAGTAAATATAATGTATGAGAATAATTTTGTTCACTTACTTAGATAGTCTAATAAAAAAATAAATTTTTATCAAATTTTATTAGTTTGAGTTGCATTTTAAATGATATAAAAATCTTAAAATTTAAGTTATTAAATCAAATTAAATTTAATTTATAAAATTTTATTTTAATTTCAAGTATAAGAATTAATCTGAAAGTAACAATTTTTACCAAATAAAATCAAATTTTATTAAATTCATTATTTCAAACGAAATGTTATTGAGATTTCTTGTATCCTCTACAACTTATAACAACAAATTTTACTAATTATAATTATTAAATTCATTCAATATCTCAATGCCTAATACAAATGTCTTGTGCAGAAGACAAAATTTACTAATTATAAAATTCGAGTAAATTGCACTTATCTTTCTTTAATATTTAAATAATACACTTAACGCTCGTAACATTTAAAAATTATACTTTTGTTCCTTATTTTGAAATGCTATTGGCATTAACCATTTTCTAATAAGTCATTAAAACTTAATATAAAGTATCAAATTAATCAAAATTTTAGATATTTTCTTATTTTACCCACCTTTCTCATGTCTCATCAATTTTTTCACAAAAAATCTTCAAAGAAAATTTTTTATTGTTACTTATTTTTTTGGAGATTTTTATAAAAAAAATTGTGAGAATGATGGATAAAATATGAAAAATACCTAAAATTTTAATTATTTTATTTTTTTGTTAATTTTTAACTGTTAATTTTATTGAAAATACATTTTACTCTTCAAAATTACACAATGCTTACAATTTACAAGTGAACAAATAATCTCTATATGGTTTGAAGTAAAGTAATTCGGTCAATTTTTCATTCAAATTAACAACAATACTCAATAATTCAAAAAATGTAATATTTTACTTTCTTGTGATTTAGTCAAAACCATGTAACCCTCTCTTTATAGTTCAAAATTAAACAAATTACCCATGTATGATTTGAATTAAATTATTATTACCATTTTTTTTTATCCAAAGTAACATATTTTATAATTTGAAATTTTTAATTTCATATTCGTAATTTATGATAGGCTTGTCTGAAATTTTATAAAATTTCACAAAACTTTATAGATATCTATAAAATTTAAATTATTATCACATAAATTTAATTTTAGTGTAAAAGATTAGTATTATTGATTTTGCAAGCAAACCAAATAAATCATTAAGTGTCTTGAAGAACAAAAATTAAATTAGTAAAAAAATAGAGCCAAGAGACACCCCCGGCATTGTTTTTAAATTTATCTAACAAACTAGGCACCAAGAAGTAACAAAGATTTCTAAAAGTTACACATTTTTTTATTTTATTTTATTTTATTGCACCAATTACAACTTTTATCCACTTAATTTTTTGCTACTCTAAACGCGTTAATAGATATGTTTGAAATTGTATAAAATTGTATAAAATAATATAAAATAGTTAAAATAAATGTCTTGTAATTCGTACAGTAAGTTAAGAATTTAAATTTTATTGTCTCATAATTCGTGTTTGTAGAGATTTGTAGGATTTTATTTTATGTTTTTTGAGAGCTACCAACGGAGCCAATGTCTATTATCTCCTTAACAAGAGCCATCAGATCTTCTCTCACGCATCTCATTTTCCCTCACAGCTAGCTCTGATTTTGCTCTCCCTGCAAAAGTCTCGCTGTCTTTATATTATACGTCTGTCCTAAATGAACCATTGAGCTTCTGCAACCATCCATGAGGACTCCACGAGGACAGCTGTGTAGGAAAAGGAACACAGAGGGGTTAAATGGAAAAGGGACAGAGAAGGGACAAAATAGAAAAGCAGATCGTATTTTTATAAGAACTTTTTTTAAAAAATATTAAAATTGTGTGGTAAATATATTTTTATATTAAAAATATTAAGTCCTAAATATGTTCACACAGAAAGAGGGGAGACAATATTAATCTCATGACATCAATATAGAGAATTGTCTGATTTTAATTAGACGGTTTACAATAAAAATAAGGGTACAAATTTTAAGTGATAAATTTTGAGTTTATTTTTGTTATGATCGGATGACTCATAGCTCCAATGTCACGTTAGCACTCGAATCCAAAATTACATGGGAACTTTTTTTTTTGGGTAAGTTACATGGGAACTTGTTATTATGATAAAAGAAAATTGTAGTATTTTTTTGGGGGGTAAACATTATCCAGTATTTCTATCTAACGACAAATATTTCAGATCAACTAACTTTTAAGAGAGAGAGAAGAGGGAATGAGTTATGCAAAGATTAGCAAATTTGACATAGTCAAATTATGTATGCCAACAGAAAAAGGGCTGGAGGGAGAGGCTAAAGAAAAAAGAAAGCTGCAAAAATTTTGCTGATCATCATCTCAGGGAGGCCAGACCCCGAATAGGGTTGTCCTTTCCAGGGCTAAGGTTTTGGATTTCTCTCGGCTAAGTCCAATAACCAGTCCCTGGAATTGGGCGCTCCTCTTCTTAATTTGTTCATATGCCTCGTCTTGGATCCAATCATAGGTATGCAACCGTGACTGCAAATCAAACGTTTGATTCAATGTCGTGACAGTTTCTAAATTTTGGGTACAGTTGGATTCGAGTGGTGGAGGATCAACGAAGATGAGCTTCTGCTCGTGTTGCAATTTAGGAGAAAAGGTCTCTGGGAGATCATCATCGAAAAGCATTCAAAAATACAAAGAGGCAAAGAAATTAGCCGACTCCTTTGCTAACATCTCTTTCAAGTCAGGTATTTTCCCCCTCTTCTAATGCGGCTACCTTGAAGTACCTTCGAGTTAAAATTGGAGTCCACAGATTAGTTGAGATGCACGTAATTGACCGAACACCTGAGTTACGAGAAAAAAAAATTGACATAACAAATATTGCATCTATTTTTTTTTCTTCTAACCATCCAAACTAGCATAATTCTACTTAATTCTCCATTGAGATTCCATGGTATTTTAGTGTTTGTTAATTGTAGACATGGATACGATATGAATAATGATACAAATATGATAATTTTAAAAAATAAGATTATAAATACAACGGGAATACAACAAAAGAATTTATAATATAATAAATTTATATTAATACATATATTTTTATTTGTTATACATATATGAATATAATATTTAATTGAACATACATAATAAAATAAAGTATAAGATAAAAGATTTTATAATTTGAAAAAATTCGTCTACTCAAATATAAACTTATTTTAATGGTGTATTTTAAAAAAAATGATAAAATAATTAAACACTTGTTTTATTGTGTTCAAGAAGTATGTGTAACCAATTTACACCGAATACTGATAAAACAACCTAATTTTAAAATGTTGGTGGTTCATAGATGTTCATTACGGTCTGCTGGGTACATATATTTGGCAATGCCCCAAATCATTCAACAAAAGATCATTACTTTGGTTCCTTTCATATTGATGGATAATTCAGGAGCTCTTTGTTTGACACAGCTGAAACAAGATTTTTTTTTTTTTTTTCTGTCCAATAGCTTGAAATTTGAACATGCATTTTGATGGGCAGATGAAAGCAAGCGAAGGTATATCGCTGAAGAGATAGCAAAAATTGGCAAAGGGGGTATCACTGCTGAGGTTTTCTCTTTCCAGGACCTGTCTGTTGCAACTCAAGGTTTTAATCCAGACAACTTGGTAGGCCAAGGAGGCTATGGGCGGGTTTACAAAGGGCACATTGAGCGCTTGAATCGAGTACTCTTTTGACTCCCAAATTTAGTTAGAGAATAATACAATTTGTTTGAATTATTTGTTTCTAATTAAGTTCAACACTAATTTATGTCAGGATGTGGGCGTCAAGCAACTTGACAGGAATGGATCCCAAGGAAACAGAGAATTCTTTGTGGAAGTATTGATTTTGAGCCTTCTTCACCACCCTAACCTTGTCAAATTGATCGGATATTGTGCTGATGGTGATCAGAGGATATTAGTCTATGAGTATATGCAAAATGGATCTTTAGAGGATCATCTTTTTGGTATGACCAAAACTAATTTAATCTTAAAAAGAAAACCTTTTGATCATTTCAAACTGGGTGAGTTTAGCAGATGAGGTAACGACTCCGTCCGTATTATATTTTTAACGTTTTTCAGATATCTCTGCAAATAAGAAGCCTCTGGATTGGAACTCTAGAATGAAAATTGCTCAGGGCGCAGCAAGTGGACTCGAGTACCTGCATGATAAAGCCGATCCCCCAGTGATTTACCGTGATTTCAAAGCGTCTAACATACTATTAGATGGGGGATTCAATCCAAAACTTTCGGATTTTGGTCTGGCAAAGCTAGGACCAACTGGTGATAACACTCATATATCTACTAGAGTGATGGGAACTTATGGATATTGCGCGCCTGAATATGCGCTCACGGGTCAGGTGACGACAAAGTCTGACGTTTATAGTTTCGGCGTTGTGTTTCTGGAGATTATCACTGGAAGGAGAGTCATTGACAATTCAAAACCGAGTGAAGAGCAGAATCTGGTTAATTGGGTACGTGCAAGAGAAACACACAGCTCCTGAATTTTCATATTTTGGATTGGCATATGAATATAACGTTTTACAACCATAGAAAATCTATTTAAAAAAAAAAAATTACTAGAATGAGATGGTAAATCCATTAAAATAGCTTTATTTTAAATACAATACATAGTCCTGGTTTTACTTCTTTTGATATATTTTTCTGGTCCAACATCATTTTTTTTTTCCTTAGCGAACAATGTTTCTGATTAACTTCAAAGAATTTTACATTGAGTGGAATATCAAAGCTTCTGATGACGAAAATTCACTGTTTCTTGGTAGGCAAAACCCCTGTTCAAAGATAGAAGCAAGTTTACATTAATGGCTGACCCATTGCTAGAGGGAAACTACCCCATAAAGGGTCTGTACCAGGCTCTTGCAATTGCAGCAATGTGTCTGCAAGAGGAGGCTTCTGTTCGGCCCGAGATCACTGATGTGGTGAGTGCTCTCGAGTTTCTAACTTCCGGAAAGAAAGAAGAGGAGGAAGGAGGAGGAGGTGCAGAAGACAGAATGAGTTTACCTTCTGGTAAAAAAATTCTTGAAGACCAAAATGAAGGGGCAGATGGTGCTTTGGAAAGAGACTGAGGAGAGATGCTGCATCTGCAGTTTTCCATTTTCTTGTTTCACTTGATCTTGATCCTTTCATCAGAACTGTATTATGGATTCCTATGGGTTTGGGGATTTGAGTATTGTAAGCACTTTTGATAACATGTGGCATTGACAAAAAAATTAATGTTTGCACCATATCCACCATATTCATGTCACAAGGGGTCTGATGAGTTTTGTAAGGATCATTTTGAAATTTGGAGCCATTTTAATGCATGCTATATATCTTTATTTGCAATTTCATATCGAAAAAATCGTTGTCTTTTAATTTCAATAGTTTGTTTTGAATTTCTACGTAACCTACATACATACATACATATATATATATATATATATATATTATATTTATCCAATAGCAAGAAGGCGGGTGCTGGATTTTTTTATGGCTAATGATCCATCACACCATTTGGCCGACTTAGTTTGGTTAAAGGGGGGGAGGGGAGGTTAGAAGCTCTTTTTTTCTGTCATATATGATTTTTCAATCAAAATTTAATTTTTGTTTTAGAGAATAAAGCTTTTAAATTTACTAATCGTCTTCAAAAAAAAATAAAAAATTAAAAAAATTTACATTTATTTAAGTAAAGAACTAAATAGTTTAAATATAATATATATCTATTTATTTAATAATTTAGATGAATACATGTTAGACTTTTTCTCCATAAAATTTGGAGGCAATTAAATTTTTAATAAAATGAAGGTTTAAGATGCAACAATATTTTCTCCAAAATTTAAAAAGTATTTTTTTTCGAAAAAAAGAAAAGAATAATATAAATGGCTTTTCTATAAGCTTTTGGGGTGGAATTAATCTGCTGCATCACAGATCATTGAAAACTCCCTTGTCGGTCTGGTATTTCTGTAATATTCTGAGCTCCTTATAGCCTCAATTAGAAGGAAAAATAATGGAAAAGAAATGCAGAGACAATATATGCACTGAGCGACGGACAAGCAGCGCATGTCGAGAGAGAAACAAGGAAGGAGAGAGTGAAGGGGAAGGGCCTGAAGGCTCAGGTTTTAAAGCTAAACCCCCGTCTTCCGAATAGAGCTGCCAGTCTTTTCAGACGAAGAAGGATAAACCCTTGTAAAACCCTTACATTTATAGTCTTCACCAAAAGCTTATCAAAACGGCTTCTTGTGTCTGCAACCCTGGCTTTAAGCTGAGAAGAGTTTTGGAGGCCATGGCAACGGGGATTTCTACTCAAACCATCCCTTACAAGCCCTCTTGCCCTCCCCTTTTCTGGTTATCCTCTTCATGTCCTCGCTCTTCTTCCCTGACTTCTTACTTTTCTCGCTCCTTTTGGGCTTCCTCCAGAAAACCCCCCAACAGGTTCAGTCTCAATCCCTATCAAGCTCTTTAACTTTTTATTGTGTATTTTCTTGTATTTGAAGTTTCTTTCAAATTTTCCCCCTTACCCACTCTGATTCTCAAATTGGGTTTTTGGGTCTTGGCCGAAACTTCAACATTTTGTAGTTTTGCCACTGCAAATTTGAAGAGTTCATTTTGACGAGTTAGTGGAATCGGCCTAGTTCTTGGTTTCTTGTATCACAATCCGCGCATATGGCTCCACAAACTATTTAAATTTTATACTGTTGATTGTGGGGAAAATGGCAATGTTATGTTTTCTGGGATATTATCCCAGTTGATCGGATGCCTGTAATTGTTTTGCATTTCTTCAAAATGAAGCTTATGACAGAGCCCTTCCACGCCAGCCCGCCCACATACGAAAAGATTTATCTTTCTGCTGCATTTGACATTTCTACATTAATGTAAATTGCAGGGAAGGTGTTTGCAGATACCACAATGCCAGTGGTCCATTTTCTAATACGATGGGCTCTAATAGTTCCCTTCAGATTAATCAGAATTCCCATTTTAACAGATTTTCGTTTACTGAAAATCATGGATATTGTGAGGGCTATTATTGGAAGCTTGAGGCGAGAAATTCAATTGCTCGAATGGTTGCTCAACTCCCAAATCAGAGAAATTCTAATGGAAAACTCCACTCTTACAGCGCACAATTGATGGAGGGAGGAAAAAAACATATTCCGAAAGATCTTGCGAGTGCCGCCTGGATCAAGGCAGCAAATGAACTAAAGACCATTAAGGGAGTATCTTCTGGTGATTGCAAGAAAGATCCCATGGATTCTGAAATGCTACTTGCAGAAACTACTGCAAGGAGTGGGCAATACCAATATGGTCCAACGGTCATGCATGATGGCGGTGCTTATGTGGAATCAGACGGCTATGTAGATTCTTCGTTGGAGTTTGGCAATAGCAGCAGAGAACGGCCTTTAGGAACCCCAAATGGCCAATTGAACATGGGTAGGCCTGGATCTATCAAAAAGGATACTTCTTCATATTCGCCAACTTTGAATAACAATGCTACAAAGTCATCCACGAATCATCGGAGAAGATCTAGTACTACTGCAAAGAGTGAGCAATACCAATATGGTCCAATGGTTGTGCAAGATGGCGGTGCTTATGTGGAATCAAATGGCTATATCGACTCTTCATTGGAGTTTGGCAATAGCAGCAGAGAAAGACCTTTAGGAACCCCAAATGGCCAATTGAACATGGGTAGGCCTGGATCTATCAAAAAGGATACATCTTCAGGTTCGCCAACTTTGAACAACTATGCTACAAAATCATCCATGAACCATTGGAGAAGCGCTAGTGCTTCTAAAGGCACCAAGGCCAATTGGTTGTTGTCAGGAGAACTGTCAAAGCAAGAGATGGAAAAAAAGAGTGTCAAACCACTTAATGGCAGCTTCACTGATGAAGAACAAGGTTTTCATCAGATCGATTCCCTTAAGAGGCTTGGTTGCATTTATGACAAGGTTCTTGTAGTAGATAATATCTACATGGCAAGGAAAACTGTTTGGATGCTCAAGAACCAATACAGGCATCATGTTTATGCATGTGATACAGAGGCATGTCTTGCACTTGAGTTACATTTATATATTCCTCAATTTATTTACTAGTGCATGCAAAATACAGGCATGTATTCTAGGATGTTACATGGACATGTTTAAGCGTTGGATTCATCAATTTTTTTGTGTAGAAGTGCATGGAGATATGGAAACCATACATGTTAATATATTTCTTCATTTTCTAGGGTGAAAATATGTTTATAAGGTGTTATAAAATATTTCATGCATAATGTCAAACTACTTGTGTTAGATTAGATCATTAGACACATATCACACTCGTACTTCATACATTTAGATGAGTTTATGTACCGAAAATTATGCTTAAACATTGTGATTTGGATGTTATATGGTTTTGCATACTTATTTGAGGTTATTATAATCACGTCTTGCTTACATACAGGTGGCTAAAATTGATGTGAAGCAGGAAACACCTGTTGATCATGGAGAAATAATATGCTTCAGTATTTATTCTGAACCAGAACTAAATTTTGGTAACGGAAAGAGTTGTATCTGGGTAGATGTTCTTGCTGGGGGTGGCAAGAATATATTGGCTGAATTTGCTCCATTTTTTGAAGACTTATCCATTAAAAAGGTAAGCTTTTTGTTATTACTAGTGACCTTGGATGTCATCATTTTATGGTAAAAAGTGGTTTGATTATTTATGTTATTGTAATAAAATTAATTGTGTCATCTAGCATTGTTTTATTAATTATTTGACTCTAGGAACAATGGTGGCCTTTTTTTTGAATGAACAAGATTTTTTTTTTTTTTTTTGGAAAAATGAATGAACAAGAATTTGATGAGGTGCTTTGTCCTTTCTATAGGTTTGGCACAACTATAGCTTTGACAACCATATTATAGAGAACTTTGGGCTTAAGATTTCTGGTTTTCATGCTGACACAATGCATATGGCTCGATTGTGGGATTCGTCAAGACGAACAGAGGGAGGGTATTCCCTAGAAGCTCTTACAAGTGACCTAAGGGTGTGCCATGATAAAAATTTGATTGGTAAGGTATCAATGAAAACCATTTTTGGCAGGAGAAAGGTGAAAAAAGATGGATCCGAGGGGAAAATTCTCACCATTCCGGCTGTTGAAGACCTTCAAAGAGAAAATCGGATATTATGGATTTGTTATTCTGCCTTCGATTCAATAAGTACACTAAAGCTCTATGAGAGTTTGAAATGCAAGCTATTGCAGGAGGAATGGAAAGTGGATGGACATAAAAAAGGATCCATGTTCGATTTTTATGAGAAATACTGGCGACCATTTGGTGATCTTCTTGTGAGAATGGAAACTGAGGGGATGCTAGTTGATCGAGCCTATCTTGCCGAGATAGAAAAATTGGCTAGAGCAGAGCAGCAAACTGCAGGTAATAGATTTCGCAACTGGGCTTCGAAGTATTGCCCTGATGCTAAGCACATGAATGTGGGAAGTGATGCACAGTTGCGCCAGCTCTTTTTTGGCGGAATTTTAAACTGGTATGATATTTTAATATGTATGTTTAACTATATACTCTCTGGTATATAGGTGCTGATTTGTGAGCCTAACTTGTCATTAAGGGTGTGTTTGGACTGATGATTTGGTAAGGGAAAGGAAATTAAAAAGGTTGGAAAAGAGGAAGGAAATTCCAAACACATTCTTATTTGAATTGATTAAAAAATATAATAAAATAAAAGGCATTCAACCATATATTAGTTTTTTTTTTTAATTTAATCATTTTAAATTTCTCAAATCCTGTGCCCTTTTCCTTTTATTTTCCGCCATAATTCTAACAAGAAAATGAATTTGAAATCCTTATTCATTTTCTTTTCTCTTGACAAATTCTTAATCCAAGCACAGCCTAAAAAGGTAAGGCCCCGTTTGACAAAGTTTTTAGTTTTTGTTTTCATTTTTTTGAAAACTGAATATAAAAACTTGTTTGGGGTCCATTTGACAAATTGTCAATTTTTAGTTTTTGTATTCAATTGTTTTATTCAGGTTTCAGTTTTTTATCCAAGTTTTTATTTTTAGTTTTCATTTTCATAGCAGAAAAAAAAAAAAACTTAAAAGGGCGTTTGGTAATTATAGTTGTTAATTAATTAAATTCAAAATTTATTATTTTAATAATATTATTTTTTAAAAATAAATATAATAAAAATAAAATATATTAAACATAATTTATTATATTATTTAGTAAAAACAATTTAATAAAATATATTTCATGTTAATTAAAATAATTAAATTTAATTAATTAAATATAAAATATATTAAACATAATTATTTTTAAAACAATTTAATAAAATATATTTCATGTTACTTAATTAATTAATTTTAATTGACTTAAATTAATTTGATATAATTAATTAAATTTAATTGTAATTAAATTAATTATATATTAAATTATATTTAATATATAATTTAATTTAGCAATTTAATATATTTAATATATTGAATTAATTGTTGATATAATTAATTATTAATTAAAAATTATATTTGATATATTTTTGTCTTGAATAAAAATAAAAAATCTGTCATCATTAACTACAATTTCATCATCAAATTGGGAATTGAAAAAAAAAAAAAAGCAATCCAATGAAAGAGCGTAGCAACTTTTTGTTGCTTGTATTTTAGTCGTTATGGTGTATATATATTGAATAAAATATATATTTTTATTTTTACAAAATGATGGTTTTTTAAAAAAAATTATTTTTCAAAATGAATTGGATTCGGGTGTATGGATCAGGTCTGAATCTCATAAAATTATATCAATGGTGGGCAGTGAATGGTGGTGATCAGAGGTTGGTGAGGGGCAGCGGCTATTGGTGGTGACCAGAAGTGGGTGGGGGGCGGTGGTGGCGGTAGTCGAGGGTGGGTGAGGGGCGGTGACGGTTGGCGGTAACCAGAGATGGGTGGAGGGGGGTGGCCACGGTGGGAGGTAGTTGCAGCGGTCGACATTGGTTGGATGTGGGATATGACCAACAAATGGCGAAGGTTGATGTTGGGAGATGGTTGTGACTGGTAGTGGCTTTGGAAAAAAAAATAAAAACTGAAAATGAAAATTTGAGAAAACACTTTTTTTTATGTTGTCGTAATTTTTGAAAATTTTAAAAATAGTTTTCATTTTTTTTTTTTGAAAATTGAAAACTGAAAACAAATTTAGCAAACGAGTTTTCACGTTTAGTTTTCAAAAAATTGATAACGAAAATTGAAAACTGAAAGTTTTGTTAAACGGGGCCTTGGTAAATTTCTTTCTAGTTTTCAGTTTTCAAAAAAAATGAATACTATTTTTAAAATTTTCAAAAACTATGGAAACATAAAAAATGTATTTTCTCAAATGTTCATTTTCTTCCATAACCACTGTAAGTCACAGCATCACCCATCATTGACCACCTCCTACTATTGCAGGCCGCCGTCTCCAACCACCACTGCTGCTGCCCTACACCCACCTCCGGCCACTGCTTGTAAGAGAGCCATGAACAATGAGAGTTGACATTCAAGAGCCATGAACAATGAGAATTGACATTCCTTGTGAAATTTGACAACCCTGCCTAATTTTTCTGGAAAGTTGATTAAGTCACACAAGAGGGGTTGATCCAGCCTTCCTTTCATTATTGTCCTGAATTTAACTTTTATACCACTCAGATGCAGTGGCAACAATCAATCTCTATGAATTGCCACCTATCTCTTTTTCAACCCACAAAGGAGTCCCAAGGGGGCTCTATATTTAATCTTATTAATTATTAGTGTGTGTTCTTTTTTGCAGCAAGGACCTAAACGAGAGCCTTCCTGTGGAGAGGGATTTTAAAGTTCCTAATGTGGAGAACATAATTGAAGAAGGCAAGAAAACTCCCTCAAAGTTTCGTAATATTAAACTGCATAGCCTTGGTCCTGTGTTACAAACTGAGATGTACACTGCAACCGGTTGGCCCTCTGTTAGCATAGATGCTTTGAAGACCCTTGCAGGGAAGGTTTCTTCAGAATTTGATTTTAGAGGTGAAGCTCCAGAGCTGCAGTCACATGATATTATTGAAAGTTCGCCTGGGGTGTCAGAGACAAAGGGAGGAACCACTGAGGGCAGCGATTCTGCTTATGGAACGGCTTATGATGCATTTGGAAAGGGACAGGAGGGGAAAGAGGCATGCCATGCAATTGCTGCTTTATGTGAAGTTTGTGCGATAGACTCTTTGATTTCCAACTTCATCCTCCCCTTGCAGGTTATTACACTGCCATGTTTTATTGGTTACACAAAATGAATTTCTTTTGAAGGATAGCAATTTGATATGATATTTGGATGCCCTGGCCTGTCCAGGCTGTCCTTCATCTACTGGATGGTTATGGAGGGCCATGAATTCATGGTAAAGGTGGATGTGGGGAATGGGGTCAAAACTCAACTCAGGTTTAAGGACAAGTTGAGATTTGATCAAACCTCCTTCCTTCGCCTGGTATATACTGGGAATTCAAAATAGGTTGTTTTTAGTTTTCTACTTCCGTGTAGATTATCAGGTCTGACATAATATTGTTTGGAAAGCTGAGAGATTCAGACTCTATAAGAGATGGCTTATTTCCTTGTGCTGTGGCTTGTATAGCATTGTAGGGAGCATTCTGGCAGTCAAGTGCTTTGTGACTGAATTAAAGTTCAAAAAGTTTAGAATTCGACAGCTATGCATGTGTGTCCATGTTGCATAGCTCTGCCACTCTTATTGTGCCACCTCTTCAATTTATTAAAAAATCAAGCAACATTTGCCTTGACAGTCTAACTCTCCTGCACTCTGCTTCTATGTCTGGGATGCAACTGGGGAATTTTTTGGCATGCTGAGGATGGGTACCCAATCCCATATCTGTCCTCTGATTTCTTCCCCCTGGATAAATCTTTTCCGTCAATTCTTGAAATGCCTTATTTTTATAGGATTGTAATTCAGAGTGTTAATTGGTGATTTCTTGGGCTTCTTGCATTGGTCCAGTAACTATTAAAGAGGTATATGGTATTGTGCTATGGCTTTTATGTGATGTTTTGCTTTGAAACAAGGTTTTGAATGTTGTTTTGTTTGAAACAATGTTATTAATGTCATTAAATAAGTTGACTGGTCCTGCTAAACTAACAGTCAATTCTGTAATTAGTCCCATGACGTGGGATTGAACTTCCCTGCCTGGCCCATAAAGCATGATAAATGGTATTTACCTATTTTCTTAATTGTGTCTTTCAATGATGGCCTGTTCAGAAACATTTTCAGTTCTTGTATTTTTTAGGTGCAATGCTCCTTACTGTTATACCTTTATTATCATCACATCCGCAGATATCTGCTGATGAACTTTGCTACTCATTTTTCCTCCTTTTTTTTTGTTTGGGAGGGGGGGGGGGCTTGTCTTAATGGTTCAAAACCACTTAAATGACAGAACAAATGAGGAAGAATTGCTTGTGAGGTCCATTTTTTCTTTTATAACCTTTCAGATTTTGAATATCTTCTGGATGTATTTCTGGCTATGTTAGGACAACTATGTATTTATTTGATTAGTAAACTTAATCTGTTTGCATGCATATTATTTATTGGGGTAATTTGAAAAATCTAATCAGATGGACTTTAGTCTGCTAAATATATATGCCTGGCCATGGGAGAATGTGTTTGAAATGGCACATGCAAATGAGATTACCTATTTAATGTGCTCTGTCTAGTGGACAATTCGGAAAAGCAGCCTGATTAAAATGACCATCCAGTCTACAGTGCCCTTCCGGAATTTCCAGAGTTGTCAGTCGTTTAGCAAAAAGTGTTGGATATTGTGTGGTTCAATGTCCAGTTATGAGCTCGTAGCAGTGCATTGTTGTCTGTGCATCATCTCCTCCTCCATGAGTTTTCTCCATTCTTTTTCCCATAATATGATTGGCATATTCCGTCAGGGGCTTATATATAATCTGGTTGTCCCTCATATAGCATAAGTCATGACTTAACTCACTCACGCAATGATGTACATATATGACACACACTTCTTTCCCATCCATGACCACGGGTGTTTGCTTATTATTCATCATTTCAGTTAGTAGTTCTCCATTCATGTTACCATTTCTTAATTTCAAAAATTTGAGAAATTAATTATATTTTTGGTTTCTATCTACAGGGCAGTCATATTTCAGGCAAGGATGGGCGAATCCATTGTTCACTGAATATCAACACGGAAACAGGGCGATTATCAGCTAGGAGACCTAATTTGCAGGTTTGAAATATCTTTTTAGGAATATAATGCCTGCTACTTTTATGGATCATGACACAGATCCTTAGAATTATTTTTAGGCTGTGGTGCTACTGATTTCCGCAAATGGTTATTAGCTTTTGCCTATGACTTAAATATATCATACACCTATGACTTAAATATATCATACACCAGATGGCCACATAAAGTTACGGACATGATAGTATTTGCCGTTATCTTTTAAACAATGTTTTAAGGCGTTAACATTTTTGTTTTCTCTGTCAGAATCAGCCTGCGTTAGAGAAAGATCGCTACAAGATCCGCCAGGCATTTATTGCTGCACCAGGAAACTCCCTTATTGTTGCTGATTATGGACAGGTAACTGAGTTGAACTAATTTTCTATTCATAAGCAGTTCTATTTGATTTTGTTGAGAGAGAGAGAGTCTCCATCTGAATTTTAGTTTTTTATTGTATATTTTATAATTAGCTGGAACTTAGGATCCTTGCACATCTCGCCGACTGTAAGAGTATGTTGGCTGCATTTGAAGCTGGTGGAGACTTCCATTCAAGGACTGCAATGAATATGTATCCACACATTCGTGAAGCTGTCGAAAAAAAACATGTGCTCCTTGAATGGCATCCTCAACCTGGTGAGGTTAAGCCTCCGGTTCCTCTATTGAAGGTGAACAGTCTCATTTTCCTCTTAGTTCATAAAGTCCCAGAATTAGCAGCCACAGGGTACGAGAAACTTATATGGATATTATTTGATTTTATATTTTATTTCCCTCCTATTTGATGAAGTTGGCTGGAAGTATGCCAAAAACTAGGCTTGGACTGTTATGACAAGCCTGTTCTTTTGAAAAAAAAAAAAAAAAGAATTCCATTCAATTGGTTGGACATACTATTTTTTAAAAGATGAATATATTGAGGTTTCTTGTAGCTTTATGATGGAACTAGATTTGTATACCTTTGTTTTATTGTCTGCTAGTGGTGTTAGGATTTGATTTGATAGTGTTTGAGTTGATTAACTGACAATTGTTTCTATGATTTGAGATGATTCATGCCAAACAAGGTGGGATATTGTTTTTGCTCTTCAATACTTTATTTACTGGCCTTTAACTGTATCTATTGTCTAATAATGTAATTATGATTACATGATTTTTGCTGTGTGTTTCATATATAAAATCTTGACAATCTTTTGTTTAAGGATGCTTTTGCTTCTGAAAGAAGGAAAGCAAAGATGCTCAATTTTTCAATTGCATATGGAAAAACACCGGTGGGGCTTGCCCGTGATTGGAAGGTTGGTATCTTTGTGATGGATTATTCCTCTTTTTCCAAATGAAATAATTTTATCTACCTAGAAATGGTGATTTCCACCTCTACCATAGGTTTCTGTGAAGGAAGCAAAAGAAACAGTTGATCTGTGGTACCATGAGAGACAGGAAGTGCGGGTTTGGCAGGAGGAACGCAAGAAGGAAGCACGGAAAGACAGATGTGTCCACACATTACTAGGACGAGCCCGCCACTTTCCTTCAATGGACAGTGTTACTCCATATCAAAAAGGTCATATTGAACGAGCTGCAATCAACACACCTGTGCAGGTTCTTTTATTCCAATCTCCCCCCTCCCCCCCTCTCTCTCTCTCTCTCTCTCGATTCTGATTTAGACAATTTACAGGGTAGTGCGGCCGATGTTGCCATGTGTGCAATGTTAGAAATATCAAATAATGCACGTTTAAAGAAGCTTGGGTGGAGGTTGCTTTTACAGGTTAAGTTCACTCCGCACCCAACTTTCAAAAATAATGATATATATGAACACAACATTAACATCACTTCTAGTAATAAATTACATGATAGAATAGATCTGTAAGTGATACTGTAAATAAAAGATCTCGTGCTTGCCTGCTGAAATTATCATTTCACTAAATCAATTTAATGCTGTCAACTGGTAATAAACATCATGAAATTATTCCAACCCATCAAAGTGCCTTGAAAACAGACAAACTCATAGGATTCTCATCCATGTTTCTGTTGCCGCCTCTGCTGATAATTTAGTGAAATCTCTTCTTTGATTTGCATTGATTTATATGTGGGCTACCTGGAGCTACTGGAGCTGGCTTGCATTCTTTTTTATTATTATATGCAATTTATTTCTGTACCTTCTATGAAAATGCTAATTCTTGGTTACCCAATATTGTGCTTCTCCACTGGAGTTAGTTTTCTTGTTCTCCCTGAAGTTCAGTTTAGTTTAATGTATTGTCCAAATTACACTGCAAAAGCCTTTTCTTTTGTGGCTTAATCCAAAGTTCTGGTCTGATTATACAGAACTCTATATTGTCACAACAGCGTGGACCCATTGGATAACCATTTTGTAGAAATAGATTGCTTTGGTTTTCGAGGAGTCCAAGTCAGATTACAGGAAAAGCCTGGTAGATACATATGAATAAGATCTGCAATGTGCTCACCTTTTTTTTTTTGGCAGTTAGTAGTAGTGATAAGGGAGTTACTTATGCTTAGATTTAATTGGGATAATTAATTCTGCTTATGGTCTAATTTGCCTTTGGTAGCTGAAATATTCTTCTGGGAGACAGGTTCACGATGAAGTAATCCTTGAAGGACCGACAGAGTCTGCTGAAGAAGCCAAGGCCATAGTTGTTGAGTGCATGTCCAAACCCTTTGATGGCAACAATATTCTTAAAGTTGACCTCGCTGTTGATGCCAAATGCGCTCAAAACTGGTATGCTGCCAAGTAAATACTAAGTACGATTGCAAGGAGAGATTTTATCTCCCACCACACATCCCCAGAAAGAAAAAACTCCCTAACCGCCACTGGCTGTTGAGTGCTTCATGGGAGAGCCGGTGTTCAGTAGTTTCTTCGCACCTGGACGATGGAGTTGGACACCTCACTGTTTGTTTGTCTGTGCCAGTACAATGACTGCGGCCAATTCATTAGATACATGTCCACAAGAAAATTTGAGCATTGATGTTCGCTGATGACTTGGATTTTCCAATTAAGTTCATTGATGTTTTTGTCTTGATGCAGCTGAGAATTGGGTAGGTTGAGGGTGTGCTCTTCAGCATTGATGTCATTTTGACAGTTCTTTTGAAAACATAAGACCCGTGAGAGTTTCTACCCCCTGTATATGGAATGTTCTTACTATTTAGCCAACCAGCGATTCTGTGTATTCTGTGATAAGTGAATTTCAGTATCCTTCGCTAGGTATGATCCTGATTTCTTAGTTTTATGGACAGCATCCTGGTTTCTGTTTGTAAGTCCCAGCAAAGAAGAGACCTATTCTCTCTCTGTATATATATATATAGTGTAAATTTGTATTCTACTTTGAAATAACAAGCTGTAGGCAGATGTTTCATTGTTGTTTTCAATTCCCAGTAAAAAGACAACCTTTTATCTTCTGGTCTATATGTCTTATGCAACTAGTAAGTTTCTTAGTTATGCAATCGATACTAACTTTGAGGTGAACTCCAGTTCGATGGGAGTGGGCTGTTATGTTCCAAGTAGTAAATATGTTGGATTTTACGGTGGATCAGATTTATTTATTGTTATTAATTTTTTTTATCCTTTTGGCTTTTATTTATTTATTTATTTGTTTTTGTTTCCAAGGTAATTTCATCCGAAATTACAAAGCAAAGAAATAGGGTAGATTTTAATTTGCCCTCGAGTTAATTTTTGTAATAAGGTTGAAAATTTTAATTAGTTACACTTTTGTTACGTAATTGTTCTGCACCTAAACCACTAATATAAGGGATGAAATGGTTGATATTGTAACTAATTAAAAACTTAGGGTTCATTTGATTTATTTTTTTATTTTTTTTATTTTTTGTTTTTGAATTTCATTTTCTGTTTTGAATTTATTTTTTATTTTGTACTTTTGAAAATAAAAGAAATAGATCAAAACACAATTGGTTATTTGTGTTTTCAAAATTTATTTTCGAAAACAAAAAATGACTTTACACAGGAAATAAAAAATGAAAAAAAGTTGTTTTGAAAGTTTTTAACAAAAAAAGGAAAATTTCAAAATATAGAAAATAGAGTATTTTTTGTTTTTTCGTTTTGAGATTTTTAACACAAAATAAAAATAGAAAACAAAAAATAAAAAAATAAACCAAATGCTACTTTAGGTACTTAAATTTTTTTTTTGTTAAAATTCTAGGTCTTGAAGTGAGATTTTTTATTTAAAAATAATAATAATAAATTAATGTTGCCAATGGAAAGATTTATATTATGGAGAGGCTTTCAATCATCTCAGGTATCCAACCTAAGAGTGAAGGTGTTACGTGTGGGAAACTTGCACGGTCACCACCGATGATCTTTTGTCATCCGTACTAATTTTGATGACCATCTCTGCCCAATTCATTCTTAATTCACAGTAACTGGAAGGATGAAATTGATCATCAAAAAAAAAAAAAAAAAACTGGAAAGATGAAATCAGCTTCTGGTCAATAAGATAATATATCATCCTTGTGCCTAAATCACTTATCCAAATCAAGCAACAGAGACTTGTTGCTGTCAAAACTCCCTGCGATATCTGAATCTGATAACCGAAATGAAATTCAAACTGTTG
This sequence comes from Vitellaria paradoxa, assembly GCA_019916065.1. NCBI lineage: Eukaryota > Viridiplantae > Streptophyta > Magnoliopsida > Ericales > Sapotaceae > Vitellaria > Vitellaria paradoxa. The sequence continues at coordinate 52,681,764 of CM034239.1, forward strand.
TGAAAATAACAAATTCTGAGAGGATATATTTTTATCCCCCACCCTCAAAACATAGAACTGTAGAATTCAAACAAATGGGTATCACAAGGTCTGACTACATTTCCAACAATTTGGTTGTTCTGCAGCTAATTCAATCTATCTATGTAATTACAATCTTATCCCAATCACCATTTGCTAAAAGTCATAAAATACAGAACCCAAAAACCAACATACTATAAAGCCGGTAATTACTTCTCCAGCCGCTGTGGATCAATTTCCCATGCAGATGCTAACTGCAACAAGAGTTGGTCAGGTGTTGGACCTTCCCAGTCATCAGGTGGGTCAATTTCTGAACAAGCCTCCTGTAAATTGAACAGAATCGCCCTTTTTACTTCAGTTGGAATGCCCAAGATATCGGGTCCATTTTCTGTCACAAGATCAGTCAACTGCAGGACAAGAACAATGAAGCAAGCTTATGTCAACAATCTTTCAAGTTACTGATATTTTTTCCCCACCAGAACCAAATAGGAATAACGAAACACACAAATCAGCATAGTATTTCAAATTATGTTTGATCCGCTAAGGTAATACCATATGCTACTCAGCTGTCTCACTAAATGTAAATGAGCCTTTGATCTCAACATGACTTTCAAAATTTTCCAGGGAAACTGAATTTTCCATTCGAGTAAATATTGCCTCTGGTAGCCCATATGGTCCACAAATCTCTGTCCATATATACTATCTAGTATATCTGAAGAAGAACCAACCTGGACTAAGGTTGACACCGATAAGTAGTTATTCACATCCATGGCCGCCAAAAATCATAAGCTATACATGCAACAGGTTCTGAAGCAACCAGGAATGAAAATTGTGATTCATGACATGTCTCCAAGAGGTAAATGGTATGGTTTGTTCAAGACATGACACTCAGAATTAGTCAATGCTCTGCTGCTTTCACTGTAAGCAATTTCTACTACCATCGGTGAGTTCAAAGCATTTTGCATTACAAACAGAGGACCGTAGCAGGGTGTATCACTGTCTTCCATTCAGTCAATTACTTAAATGGGTGTAATTTGAGGTGTTGCAAAAATCAGCAAGGCCAACTCAAGGATGTGTTCCGATTTAAGTATCTTCTGTTGTTATAGAGAGACAAAGCAAATTGTGTTTATGTCAAAACAATTTATATGAACTTGGCCGTGGGTGTTAGGTATAGATACGTATCTAATAGTTGGATACATTAATTATGTTATTCAAGGAAACGAGAACATAGGAAAATATTTTTAAAATAATTATTTTATTATAGGATAATATGGTATTAACAAGGTTTCATTAGAGTATTTCATGGATAAAATATAAGTTTTATGCATAAATTAGGCGCTAAAATTTAATTGCTAAATATATTCGTATGGGTATAGATACGTGTCTAATAGTCGGATACATTAATTATCTTATTCAAGGATACAAAAACATAGGAAAATATTTTTAATATAATTATTTTATTATGGGATAATATAGTGTTAACAAGGTTTCGTTAGAGTACTTTATGGATAAAGTATAAGTTTTATGCATAAATTAGGCGCTCAAATTTAATTGCTAAATATATTTATATAGATATTCAATTATATTAAGACACATATACCACCATATCCTTACTCAAGAGTCCTTATCTAAAAGTGTCAAGTATCGGACACAAAAATATTATACATTTAGAAAAGCCTATGTAATAGTGTTCAAATACGTAAAAAAAATAAAAATAAAAATAAAAATAAAAAAATAAAATAACAACGTAGGTTAGCATATTCAAGTTGGTATTCTGATACATTGGCTGCTAATTATCAACTAAAATGAATATGGTTTCTCGACATTGTTCTTTTTTCTTCTATGAAGATGCAAAAATATGATTTATCATTTGCAGACAATGATGGGTTGATGACTCTATTCTATATTCCTCCATCAATATCTGCAGCTAGTGTTAAAAATAAAATATCAACATTAAATTTTATTTCACATTTCCTCTTCAATTTCACAATCTGAGAATATTTTAGTTTCAATTAAATGTAATGGTTTTTATGAAGTGAAGTGATCATTCCTAAAAACAAAACATCTGTGTTACACATGAATAATTGCCTGTAAATACTCCCTAACTGGAAATAGTAACTACATATTTTCCAATAAACAAATTTTGATTTGGTGAGTGAAAACTAGTTAATATATCTCAGACAAGTAGATTAAAAATGTAGACGTCAGGAAAAGAGGAAATACCTGTTGAATCCAAGATAAACAGATGTCAAACAGGTTTTGCTCCTGTAGAAACTGTGCAACAGCATGTAAAACCTCACTTGCTACTCCTTGTGAAAGTTGATCAATCACTGCTCCTGATCTGTCCATTAGCTTCACGAGCAAGAAATCATCGCCTGTAGACAAAACTTCAGCATAAGCCGAATCTATATCACCCATGTGAAGTGCATCCATTGCATTACTCCAAGAAGTCCATATTGGATCCCGCTCTGGCACAATATCATCGTCCCCTAAAGCTTCTGCAGTCATTTCCGGAATAGCTACTCTAGAACTTCGGGCAGTTCCATTATCTTCACCAGCTACCCGAATTGCTTCCAATGTTGCTTCATCCTTTGAAGCTTGCCAGACACTTCTTGCAGAAGGCCCTTCACCTAGCCTAACAGGTCCAGCCCCCTTATCCCAAGCTCTCCTGTTGCCATTCTGGTCATTCTCATGATCTGATTTAGATGACCTACCATCCATAGGACCCCCACCTAAAACTCTTCTAGAGCCCATTTGCACATTTTTTCCATATGTGTGGAAGTCCCTAGCATCAGAAACATCAGATCGCCAAGCAGGGCCCCTTCCTCTCATTGCTGACACTACACTATCAGATGGTGTAAATCTCTCTCCGAATGGGACCCATCCATCACCATTTCTCCCCATCTTGGCACCAGGGAAGTCAGGGAAGCCATTGTATCTGCCTGGAGGCCTATTAGAAGATCCCTCAAACCCTACCATAAAATTACTACCTCTTCGACCTGAGGAGATTGACAAGTCCCGTGCCATGTCTTCGACAATTCTCTCTAGACCCCGAACTCTGTTCTCTAGAGTAACCATGCCATCATGAGATCCACCCATGAAATCCTGTGATATACATAAAAAAATGGAGTCAGATAAGCAGAAATAACCTTTTTTTTTTTTTTTTCAGAACAAGGCAGATAGTACCTGCAACATATTCATAAGATGAGCTTGCTGTCTCTCCAATTGCAACAATTGTCTCTGGATAGCTAACCAATTTGTTCTCGAATCTCTGCCATTAGCTCTCTCTTCAGCCCATTTATCCCGAGGAAATTCATCAAAATCTCTCTGTCTAGCAAGCGCACTAGCAGTTCCTTTCTCTGTGCTACTATACTTAACATTGGCAGACCCATCGTCTGGCAGACAATTTCCTTTTGACCTTCGCCTTGAATCTGTATCAATGGGCTCTGATTCTCCTTCCTTTTGCACATTTGCAGAATTTAAACATCGACGAGGAACAACCACCTCTACAGGCAAATCCCCCGAACCTCTTGTTTCTAGTTTCTGGAAGAATTCTGGGTTCAATTCTTTGTCGGTTAGTGTGGGTGCCTTCTTCTTCAATATCCCCACTGCTTTGTCAAGAATGTTGCCACCCTTTTCTTTGGAAGCAGAATCATTAAGAGATGATCCATTGGGTGAATCCTTTGCTGATGTCTCTGTTGTTTTCTCACCATGATTTGCAACTTTCAGGTCCTTTTCCAAGAATTCAGCTGTTCAAAAATTTCACAATCTGAAGGGATTAACCATGCAGGAAACAAAGAATAACAAGCATGGCAAAATAAAGATCATCAGCTAGTGCAAGGAGCACTTGAATGAAGAACATGTAGGCTCACCATGAGATGAAGCTTTCTGGTCAGCAGAAGCTCCATCTCCCCCTTTCCCTGCAATCTTCTTCCATTGCTGCAGTGCCTCTGTCAAACTATCTCTGACAGGTTTAATCTGAAAATTAGATAATCATGTGAATTTTTTTCAGGCTAAGGGTAAGCCATAATAATGAAATGTTGAATGAAATGATATCAAATAGATCTAGCATAAAACAACATGTCAACATATAGTGATTGCCCATAGCCAAGGAGTCATAATGGGTTTTTGGGCATAACAACCCCACGCCGCCGCCCTTTGGGCAAATACATGACCCCCTTGGCATTGTGCTTGACAAGCCCAACGGCTTACCATGCCTCTTTGCATTGCTCTTTGACACCAATGGGGCTTGGCCATGCCCCTTGACAATGAGCGTGACATGCCTCATTGCATTGGGTCTCGGCAGCCGACGGGGATGGCCATGCCCCATAGCATTTCGATTGACACGCCTCTTTGCATTGCTTTGGGACACCTTTGCATTGCTCTTGAACACTGACGAAGCTGGACACGCCCCTTGGCGTTGTGCTTGGCAAGCCCCGCGCCTTGCCAGTGCCCCGTGGCATTGCTAGTAGCAACCCACGGGGTTTGCCATGCCTCTTGGCAACGCTCTTTGTCATTCCCCGCCCACATCAACCGTGGCCTAAGGGAAGCACAAGGTGTGCCCCATCACCTCGGGTGAGCATGCCAAGGACACTAGTCGAGTGCTGGGTGTAAGAATTCTACATGACCACTCCTAGGCTGCCTTTTTTTTTTTTTTTTGGACAAAAAAAAAAGGAAAGAATAAAAAAAAGTAAGAACAAACCACAAGTGTATCATATACAAAAAAAAAAGGAAAGAATAAAAAAAAGTAAGAACAAACCACAAGTGTATCATATAGATATCCCCTCCCTCCCAAGGAGCTTCGAACATACTCTACTCTAGCATCCACCATGCTCTTTTAATCATTAAATTAAAAATGTATAATTGATTGGATTTTTATGAAAATTCAGTTCCCCTCTCATCTTGACAGATTGTAAAGCAAGGTGCATCTAACAAAGAACAGGGACTTTAATAACCACTTACCCAAGATGTAGGCAGCCACTCACATTGTACAAATTAAACTAGAAAAGAGAAAGATGAAAGTAGATTATATATCCTCGTGTTCATTATTGTTGTTATTGTTTCTCAAAGTAATAAGATTTCTTTTGCTGATAACTTACTGAGATTCAATATCATGCCTAAGACTGAAACTGTTAGGTGATTATTCCAACTTCAACAGTCTTGGTATTAGACATGCTCTGAGTTCAAGCATCAAGAATTGCAAATATGAGCAGGTAGAGAACAGGATACAATTCAAAATCAAACATCCTAAAACAAAAAAAAATACAACTCAAAATCAAAAATCATATCCCACCCACTGTTAGACGGAAGCCCACTGCCCACCCCTTCACAATTGCAGAATTTACAGTGAAATTTAAAAAAAAAAATGTAAAATCAAGTGTGTGTAAAACGTCATCAATGTGTACATGGGGACAAATTGTCATGCCCTCACTTAACACTTAATAAAAGGTACATATCCTAGACTCTCATAGTTTCAGAAGATGTCCATAAGAAAATATTCAAAGAAGGCCACTGAAGAAGGAGCATGCAATAATTCCAAAAGCATTAATGTCTATATGAGATGCCTGGCAATATGACAACCATAAAACTGACGCAATAACCACGAGTACTGTAGATATAGATACAGGCATCATTGATGGTGAGGTATGCAGCAAGAAAGCTCTAAATAGGATCACTATCTAAAGCAAAAATATTCTAAATACCTTGTCAAAGCGGCAAGCCTCAAGAACTTTCACTGTGGAAATAGCACTATCCGTGGTCAAGTTACTCGAATGTAATGCTAAAACACTTAATGTATCGGCTGCAGCTTTACGTGTTGCCCAATCTGTACTTCCAAGGCATTCATGAATGCTTTGAAGCAATGGTTCCAAGCTTTGTGGTGCAATAGCCCCAACCTGCAAGGAGTGTATATTAAAGAAGCTTTATATTGGTTAAATTTCAAATGTCTTAACTTCTCATAGAGCTCATACACAACCTAGGCTACTCATGAACTGTTTAAGTTTGAAATAAATTCCCAGTAACTTCTGATATCATGGACAAGGGTGCGGCAGTTAAACTAAAGAATTACATCCATAAAGAGCTCATTTCAACTCAATGCAATGAATTTGAATATGAAACAGACAGGAAAAGTTCTCCCTGTGATCACATAGAATTTTGAACACATCTTGCTGATTTCTGATGAAGCAATCAAAATTATTAGTAAGATTCTACAAGCCTCTTTAAACTACAGCTTAATCATATTGAAACCCATCAAACGAATACAGGATCCGAGAATGCTTAACCATGGTCCAGATAATTTTTTATAAATAACAGAACTTTCATTAATAAAAATGAAAACAGAATGCATAGAACTGAAGACAAGAAGCCCTCATATGAGACAAAATCGAACAAAAAGACTCCCACCTACAAGACTCCTTCCAGATCATTTTAATTAAAAAGAGAGAAATTCCTTTAAACTCATTATAAACCGAAGCCCAAAAAGGAGCCTGAAGTTTACATCTATCCCACATTTCCTTAAAATCACATTCCTTCTCCTCCAATATTCTCTTATTTATTTCCTTCCATAATAGCCACAACACTGACAAGATAGCACAGTTCCGAATGGATCCTCAGCACTGAAGCGTAGAAAAATATCACTGAACCATCAAATCTGACACAATTTACTTCAAGAATCAAATTCATTTCCCTCTAATAAAACACCTCAGCAATGACACAAAGCATAAAACTTCACAATATCAGTAATGGCATAATTCATTACAATTTATTTCAAGAATCAAATTCATTTCCTTCTAATAAAACACCTCAGCAATGACACAAAGCATAAAACCTCACAATGTCAGTAATGGCATAATTCAACTTAAAATTGCAAGCCTGACACACTCCCTCCATCTAGAATTGAATTCCATCTTCTCTTTTCTAATAATTTGTTAGCAATTAAACAGAGTCCAAAACTCAATCAAATAACCAAATTTGACACAACAGAAGACGCCTGATAAATGCAAGAACATTGAAAACCGTCAGAATTTAGCACATACCTGAGACAAACTTGAAACCACTGGCAACAGTGCAGCCTTTGCTAAGAAGTTGGGATTGTTAAGGTACTTGCAGATCCTGGGACAGAGCTTCTGGAACGAAGCAACAGGCGGGTCCGAAGCACACTCCACCATCTTCGCCATGCACATTGCCGACCCAGCTTGGACCCCCTTATTCTGCTCACTCATCGCCTCGAACAACGGCTTCACAAACAGCGAAACCACCGAACCGAGACCCCCATTCCCATTGTCTCCCTCGCCCTTCAAGTAGAGCGACGAAAGCGCCCCAATCGCATCGCGGCACGAGTCCCTCACGCCCGAATCGGAGTCTTTGAGTCTCTTAACAATGTGGGCAATGATTTTCGTCAAGTGGGTCGCCGTGGAATCGACGTGTGTGGCGCAGAGGGCGGCGAGGAGGCGGAGAGATTCTTTCTTCACGGCAGGTTTCGGGTCGTTGGTGGCATCGTAGAGGCAATTGAGGAGCATTGACACGCCGTCGGGGGAAAGGTTCTGGATGATCTTCTCGAGGTCTTCGACGGCGATCTGGTAGGTGTCTCTGTCGGAGAGCTTGGAGAGGGAAGTGAGGATTCTTTGCTTCAGCTCAATCATGGCGAGGTGAGAGGACAGAGAAGACGACGGTGATCTTGTGGGCGTCGTTCCAGAGGGTTGGTTCTGGGATTTCGAAGGTCTCGACCATTTGGGTCCTTGCGAACTCATTTTGGGTTTTGTTGAAAACTTCACAAATGGTTGCAAAGCAGAGAAGAAGATTCAATTTTGCGGAGTACCAATGCTCTGAAAACACAGCTCTGCTCGTGGATTCATAGTTGCAGAGGCTCAATGGTGATTCAGGAGAGATTAGAAAGAAAGCAAGATTCTGTTTGAGAGAGAGAGAGAGAGACAGAGAGCCAGCAAAATCAAAACTAGTAGTGAAGAAAAACGAGATCTACCAAAACGAACCTCCCAACGTTTAATTTTAAAAATATTGAGATCTAATGATTTTCAGGAGAGAAATTGAACATTGTTATACCAATAATATAATATTGGATTAGTTGATTAGACAAATTTGAAAACAATGTGGGCCGTAACTCTCGGCTCTATTTTTTTTTTTTTTTTTACTAATTTAATTTTATCTTTATTTTTCCCCCTCTTGATAGAATGTAAAATTCTTCAAAAGGTTGAATGATTTATTTGACTTACTAACATAAATAATATATTAATCATTTACAGTTAAATTAATATCTAAGTACAAAATTTGTCTTAAATTATTAATACTAAATTTTAAAAAATAAAAAATTTTATAATATTATACTATGAGAAAATATACGGGGCTTAAAATTTAAAAGTTAATTTTAAAATTTAGATTAAATTACAATAATTTTTTTTAAAGTTTAATAAAAAAAATATATAAAGTGACTCCATAATTTATAAAATTAAATTAGCTTGTTAATAAAAGTTTAAAAATATCATTCCACCCTTAATAAAAGATAGTTTTATTCATGACCATTTCTGAAGTTTGATGAAAATATATAAGAATTTCTGTGGTGATTTGTATATTTCTTTAAGTATTAGTGTGTTGTTAAAAAGACTAATGTTGCGTCATGTCATTGATAACAACAAAAATTAGTTGTAATATTATAACTAATTTAATGAAATATTTTAACTTTTAAAAAATTTGAAAATATTAAATTACCATTTAGGTGAACTTCGAATGTTTGAAATGGTGATCATTTGACCACTGAAAACTAAATATTTTATTGTTAAATATACACCAAGTGATTATATCTAGATCAAAATACTCAGAGATGATCTAAATAAATTTAATCATTCTAGACTAAATCATAATTATAGATATATTTTAATAATTATATAATCATATCAAATCTTGTTATACATATCAAAAATCAAGACGTTTAGACTGATGATCGTGAAAATCATGTCAAATTAGTTTAATTGTTGATTTTTCACTAAAGTTAGTTATTTTAATTTCAAGAAAAGAGAAAAAAAATGCTAAACATATTTTACAAAAGGTAATTTTAATTTCAAGAAAGGAAAAAGTAAGGAGTAAGAATAATAATGGTTTCTTTTATATGTGTGCCAATTACAAAAGGTTTCTTTTATTTATGTGTCTATTTTAAATGTCATAAAAGGTCAATTTTTTTTCTTTTTTGGTTATTGTGTGTGTTTTATGGTATTATAATTACATATATATTTTTGATAAATATATGATATAGCGAAATGGCGCCAACTCTCCTATTAACACAATAATACCAAGAGAAAGTTTGTAACAAAATTTAAAATTAGTGTTGGTTAATGTAATTTCAGAAATCACAAGAATACTTTATTTATTTTCATCAAACATCCAAGATAGTGAATATTCATAGCATTACCATAAATATATATATATATATATATATATATATATATATATATATATATATATATATTTCAAACATCAACGAGATGACATTAGCGTTCCTCATCGTACTTTAATATTAATATCAAGGGAAATATTTAGCATAATTTAAAAGGTAAGAATAGTTAATATAATTTAATTAAGAAATTACAGGAAAACTTTTATCTTCCAAACCAGCAAATACAATTCACCGTTAAAACTTGACTCAATTGTATATGTGGTATTTTTGACCATGGGAGTAGGAGATCAGAGGGTTGGTTGAAAATCTTCCAATGATTAAGGAGTGTTTGGTTGGTAAAAATTTGATAAAAAAATACAATAAAAATATAAAAATATAATGTAAAAGTAATATGTGATAAAATTTAATTAAAACAATATAAAAAAATTAATAAATTTTAATTAATTTTCACCGACTAAACATCCCTGAACCACCAACTCATTACAAATTTTGGGCAGATTTGGAGGTTAGAATCTCTCATCATTGTGAAGAAACGTGGGTGCAACGTTTCTACTTTATTTGAAGTTCACCGATCAAATCTCTTACCCCACTTCTTCTTTATATATATATATATATATATATATATATATATTCCCGCCGCTACGTGAGTTCGCGATTGACCGCTATACATGTTGAGAGGCCGGTATGTGTGTCACAAACCAAAAAAAAATATATATATATATATATATATATATATATATATTAAGGCAATCAAATCTCTCCCCTCTCTAGCCAAAATAAGGAATTTTAAGGTGTGTTTGCAGGGGGTGTTAGTTGAGGCCCTTGAGAGAAAAGGGAAGTAAAAAAAATAGATACCAAGTTTATTTTTATATTTTTAAGAAACGTTTAGAGTGAAAAAAAAAAAGAGATAATTTGAAATAATTTGTGAGTTCGTAATTCATGTAGTGAGATAAAAAGTGAATAACTTTTAGAGATTTTCAAAAATTTTTAGAAAATTTTGATGTTTTACATCACGTAACACGAACTCTTAGTTGGGTTAGAAAAAAATCCATTAAAAGAATTAAATTTTAGTTCATTTAATTATAAATTTTAATTGAGGTTACTAGAAATTGTTTCATTTTTCTAAATATGTGTATTTTTTAATATATAATTGAGATTTTTTTTTTCAGATAATTGGATTTAAATTCTACTTATTACACTTAAATAGATACTTTATTTAAAATTTGAAAATCATAAAATTTTAAACTTAAAATTACAAAAACATGAAAAAAATTTTAAATATCCCATTTTACACTTTTTTTTTTATTTTTGTATTTATCAAATCACCTTAACTTTTAAACCGAAATAATTTTTCCTATCATTATCATCATCATCATCTCTTCATCTCACTGACTCTTTACTCTTTCATTTGCTATCTTTCTCACTTCCTCACTCTCTACGAGCGATCTGTCTCTCATCTGTTATATTTTTCCTTTCCTCACTCTCCATAAGCGATATCTCTCAATGGGACTTACGCTTTGTTTGAAAACTAAGTTAACTTTTAAATTTTTAGCTATTCAACTTCTTTAACTTGTTTTAAAATGACCTAATTTAATTTCTTACATTTTAAACTTGATAAAAATGTTTAATTAATAATAAAATAAAAAAATTAACTTTTTTTTCTTAAATATAAAAGGTTAATTTTTAAGTAGTTAACTAATAATAAGTTAAAAAAAAAAGTTAATTTTTTCTTTTCTTTTTTTCAAATAAGCTTTAATAACGTACACCAAAAAATTACTTAGCAATCCCGTGAAATTTCAGCCTAACTATAACGAGTCCCAATAAAGAGGAAAAGTATGGCAATGAGGCATATTAGCGTAGCGAGTGAAAAATTTAAATTTATTATCTTATAATTTGTGTTTGTAAAGATTTATAGAATTTTATAGTGTTTTATTTTAACTCCAAACGGACCATACATTCCTAATGCTAATAGAAACGTTCTGAAGAATGCGGTAAGAATTCAACATGCTTGCAGTATATTGAAAAGGCTCTCTTTCTGCATCAGCAATTTCCTCTCGTGCAAATAAATGCATTTCGAGAGCAGCTGCTGCAATTGCAAAGAGAATAATTCCTGTTCCATGAACCAACATAAATGAAAGACTGTCTAATCATTACATCACAATCCCTATTAAATAACTCCCTCGTATCTGACGCATAAACCATGAAACAAACTATAAAAACAGCAAACTTTCTGTGTATCCGGTGTATACATCTGCGTATATCAAAATTTTTCAAAAGAAATATTGTCAATTTAAAGAAGGGGGAACATGAAGAACCACTCCAAGCGTTGAGCTCAACTTTTATTGAGAGATTGATGGTGGATAGAGAGAGAGGAAAGGAGAGAGATGAAGGGAGAGATGGTGGATGCAGATGAGGGAGGGAGAGAGAGATAAAGGGGGAGATTATGGAATAATATAATTAATTTCCCGTTCAATTATGTTACTCATGTAATTCAACTACCAGATTATTGTTTCCAAACCATAAAGAGGGAGAAAGCAAATAGGAATTGATGAGAAATAACAAGCGAAATGCAGTTTTATTAGTTATTGTAGTTACGAAAAGCACCATACAAGAGGTTATGGAATATTTACAAGAAAATAGAGAAATATTTTTTAAAATAATAATATAATTCAATCAAAATTAAAAGATGTGAAGTTACCACAATGATTATTTAAGAAGAACGATCCTAGCAAAGATATTGAAGGGCGCGTTTAGAAAGACAAAAAGTTATATAAAATAAGGTAAGCTGTGTATTCATAATTCGTGCAACAAGATAAAAAGTGAATAACTTTTACAGTTTTTTAATATTTTTTTTATCGTTTTTCAAAATTTTTTATCACTTCAAACAGAGCTGAAATAGAAAATTTTAAAAATTCTAAAATCACCAAAAGAAAAAAATTGAAACAATATGTTATTTTTCTATACATATTATTTTTCATTTTTCCTACCAATAAATTTAGAATTCAAATATAATAAACAGATTCCATAAGTAATAAATCTCAGTTCTTTTATATAGTAAGTGTGCATGTGTCATGCATGGATAAACAATTCAGCCCATGTATTTTCATATTAATTAATTTCAAAGCTTATGCATCGTGCAGGATGAAATAACGTCCCAATGCATGCACATAGTTTTTATGTATCTACAATTTTTGTGTGAATTGTGAATTATTCAAAAGTGTGAGCATTATCTTTTCACGACAATAAATTATATATATACTTCATTGATCAGCACAACGTACAATTTGAAGGAATTTATTGGGTTTAAAATATAAGGATATTGGAGCCAATCAAATGAGTTTAATATGTATAATTAATAAAATTTATTGATGTAAGGTAAATTTTTTTCATCAAATTAAAATGCTTGTATTACATATTAATAGTATTTTAATCACAACGCTTTTACTAACTGAGCTATTTCAATACACTTATATTATTTATTAGTACATTATATAAAAATATAATATATTGATTAATGATTTTTTAAATAAAAATTTAATTATATATATATATATATATATATATATATATATATATATATATGTTATTCTCATATAAAATCTAGTTTACTCAATTTTTTAAATTATATTTCCTTTCAACTAAAGATTACCAAAAAATTTATATTGTCTTGCAAAAACAAAATGTATTCTAAAAGTGAATTTAAAATATATAAGATGAACAAAATTTATTTTGCATTACTTATGAAATATTATAAAATTATAATTAGTATTATAATTAATTGAAATGATTTAATTAACAAAATTACTAATTTATATTAGCAACTTATATTTCGGATTCATAATATTAATAAAAATTAATATCTATTGTTGAAAAGATAAATAAAAAATTAATTGAATAAGTTTGATAAAATTGTGAAATTTCAAAAAGCAAATTCAAATTTAAAGTGGTCAAGAAAATAGATTCATTCCTATTTGAAGAAGAGCAACTAGATGTGAGTTGTTGGAAAAGGATTGTTAGTTAGTTTGTTAGAGTCATTCAGTGTTCATCCATAATTAGATGAATCTATTAATAGAATAGAAAAAAATAAATAAATAGCCTTCAGATAATAACTAAGGACTCATTTGGTTTATTTTTCTATTTTTTATTTTTCGCTTTTGTTTTCTATTTTTTGTTTTGAACTTATTTTCCATTTTACACTTTTGAAAATATGGAAAAAAACTTAAAACGCATTTGGTCACTTGTATTTTCAAAATTTATTTTAAAAAACAGAAAATGAGCTTACACATAGAAAAGCTTATTTTCAAAACACAAGTGACCAAGCGTTTTTAATCTAAAATAAAGAAAATTTGAAAATAATGAAAATAGAGTATTTTTTGTTTCTTTATTTTAAGATTTTTAAAATATAAAACGAAAACAAAACAATAAAAAACAGAAAAATAAACCAAATACCACCTAAGTTGGTTAAAATCTAACCACTAAGAAGAATTGTTAACGAATTGTTGTTTCATTGTTTGAAATTACCCAATTATTAGTTCCATGGATAAGTTCACGTTAATCCAATACATAAACATAATTGAATTATAAGGTTTTGTTGGGAGGAATTCTCGTACTATGTTTGTGCGAAGATTTGGTTGATAGAGTTTTTTCCTAGCAAGATATATTCACAATTAATTTTGTGTATTAACGATTTTGTGTCACTTTATCTTGTACCATATATTATGGGTAAATATAAAGGGTGTTTATGTCCTAAAAATATAAAAAAATTCAATTTTTATTAATTCTTTTTAACTATCTCCAACTAAATTTCGTATCACTTTTATACCAATTTTTAGAAATTTTTTTTTTTTTTTTTGGATCAAACCAACACTACTTTGGCATGTAGGGTTTTTTCAAGTTAAATTTCTGATAATAAATTTTTTAATAATTTTGTTTGAATTTATAACACGGCTATTTTTTATACGTTAATAATTTTCTACAACAAATAAAAAATTTCTATATATTTTTAATTTTCTTATACTTCTTCTAAGATCTAAATACATTATTCGCATCCCCTTAAATAATGAATTAAAACTAAAACTTTTAAGAGAGAGAGAGAGAATATTAGGTACTCCCACCTTAATTTTAAAATCCTAAATTTGACACACATCTCTCTCTCCAAAGTTTTGATTTACTTCTATGATTCAATCAACTAAAAATTCAGTTCTGCAACTCAGTACCCACCCTAGCTAGACCGTCATTGTCTATGATATTTTTGTTATTTATAAAGACTGCTGAAGTCTACAAAGCAAATAACAGAATTTAAAGTCATCAAGCTGCCAACAACATTTTTAAATCCAATTCAGGAACATATATTTATAAATATATAAATATTAAAAGCAATAATAATTAAAAGTGGCAATTGATTTTGACAACTTTCAGCCTTTATCAATTATCACCCATCCTTGGTTGGTCAGCGAAAGTCAAGCCTGAGACTTGGTTGATCCACTCAAGTCACAAGTTCGATTCTCATTTAGAGCGGTTAAGATATAAGTGGGGGTCATGACGGTGGATTGTTGTGCTAATTCTCCCGAGAGTTTATAGAGGTAAAACTACTGAACGATTTCTCTCGTTAAAAAAAAAAAAAAAAAAAAAACTTTCAGCCTTTATCCTTACAAAATAGTAAAAGTAATAATAATTAACGACTTTTTCTGTACAAATCTAAGATCATGATAAATGTTCATTTTTTTTTTTTTTTTTGGTAAAGGTATAAATGTTCATAATCATTTGAAATAAAATATTAAATTAGACATTAACACAGTTTAAAAAAAATAAAAAAATTAAATTCCGAAGCTACATAAAATACCGAGGAGGACTAATCTCTACTGATGTTGGGAGATGACACGCCAAATTCAAAATATTTTTGCGGATTAGTTGCAGTGATTTAACTTTTATGGGTTTCTATCAATTATCTTTGTGACTTTGTATATCTGTAAAAGAGGAGAGTTTTATATAGTCAACCATTTCCAAAACCTTTGAGCTTCGCCTAAATGCTGGGCAGTGGATTGTTTTGCCTTTGTTGGTATACGATATATTTTATCTTGATGTTTTATGATACGTACGTTATTGGGGTTCTTCTTTATTGTTATTTCTGAATTTCATGAATTCTTTTTGGTTAGTTGAGATCAGATCTTTCACTATTTGCCTTTGAATCTATTCGATTCTGCGTTAAATAAGCTTCTATTTCTTCTGATGTATTTGCCCATGGTGGCTTTGAAGTTTCCAAATTATGGGTGTGTTAAAGTTGAAATCTTTACTTGTTAGTCTGAAACCAGGGATTTCAGTTCGCTAAGTCATTGCTGAATTGCCACTTGACCAATTATGTATTTTTTTTTCCGCTAAAGTTTGGGTTAGGATTGTTGATTCTATTGCTAGCTTTGATTGATCAGCGTTTGTGATTGATTTTCTGAGCTTTTAGGATTTAAAAGCCGTTCTTTCTAGGCAGATTCGAAGCTATGCTGTCGGCAACTGAATGGAGGGAGACTAATTCAATTTTTTCTTACCGTATCATTAATCTTATATCTGCCTGTCCCTTGGGACTTTGGGTGGCTGTAGAAGTATCCAAATTTTACTCACTGCATTTTACAAATTTGACATGAAAATGCAACCTTACAATTACATTTATCTATTACTGCCGACAAGATCTTGAACTGCTTTGAGCTAATACTGTTAAACCAGTCTTGGAGATATTGAACTTCTCCCTCAGGATAAAACTAACTTTCGAGGTTGGAGGAAACAATGGTTTCAGTGAAACCCTCAAGGGTGATGAATTGGAACCCACAAAGTCTGCGCCTCAAACATTAGTATTAACTAGGAATAAAACTTTCGGAGGTTGGAGGAAACAATTGTTCCACCTCTGGAACCTACAAAGTCTGCACCTCAAACATTAGTATTATCTAGGAATAAAGCTAAAGTTTCTATTTCGGTTTCTGCTGGGGCTATTACTCCTAAAAGACCAATAAGATCGAAAATTCCTGAACCTGTTTGGCGGAAAAAAAAAAAAAAAAAAAAAAAAACACTACAATCGGAAGACACATCAAATACCGATGCCTGTGTATTTAGATGGAAATCTTACTAGAGATAAACCAGATAAAAATAAGATCATACATAGCTGAAGTTGTGGGAGATAAAATAGAAATCCCAAAGCTTTTTGAGAAGCCAAGTCTAAGCCTGAAATTCCTTCGCATCAGCTTTCAGATTCCTGTAACTGAATCCAGGAATCGTGTTTGTTTGATTGGTCTTTGTAACATCCACCATAGAACACATGCTCGGAATGAACTTGCTCCCTCCTCTCTTCTTCTTTTTCGGGGTTGTGCACAAAGAAGATTCAATCTTCGGCCTCGAGTTACCGCTTGTGGTGGCCGTGCCTGTGAATTGATGCCGCACCTTCTCAGAACCATCTTGACAGCCCAATTCGCGCTGGCTAAAGTACTCAATTTCTCTCATTATAAGGGAACCGACAGTTCCTTTGGTGCCTAGTTCTACTGGAGTAGTTCTTGCGGCCATATTCTCAGGGATTGCTACCCCACTGGAGCTGGATTTATGCATCACTACTTTGTGTTGGTTTGGATGACGAGAGGTGGCTTTGTGTCCCTTCTTGACGTGGAAATTGCTTCGAGCCACTGGCATCCTGGTCCGGTACCTTGGCCTTATGTCTGGTGGTTGTCACATGAATTCCTCACCGTATGTCCTTTTATCTAATGTGAAATAGCCCAGTAGTTGGGAGGGTGGAGCTGTGACTTAAGTCACCACAATCTTGTGCTTGCAGTCAAAGCATTTGAGTTACTTAACTCAGTTCAAACTTCTAACTACTGTTGTCTCAATTATTTACATCCAAACACATTCATATGCATAATATTTACACACATTAAGGCTATATTTGATTAGAGCGATTGAATATTATATGAGATTAATTAATTTTTTATGTTAAATTATTTTTTTGGTGTTTGGTTGGTGGAATAGAAAGTAAGATAAAATATTTGGTTTAACATGAAATGTAACTTAAAAAATAATTTTGAATTTTTAAATTTTGGTGGGAAGTAAATTTAGAGGCGGAATAAGTAACACCCACCCCCATGGTATTATGACGTTTAATCTGGAGTTTTACTACTGCAAACAAAACATAAGATTAAAGTCAATTTAATTAGAAATGGTAGATTGCTTATCCAATCTCTCAATTACATCCCTCAAACAAACATCGCCAAGGGAAAGGAAAATGATGATTCTTTACTCGGCGGAGGTTATAGTAGCTCGAGTGCTTTTCAGGTATGGAGGGAAGTATGGGTTATGTCCTTTGCTGGTTCCTTCTTGTTGTGGGTTTATTTACTGGGGGTGGGCTATGCAGAGTCAGGTTCAATTTTTGACTTTCATTTGGTGTGGCCCATGGCCAAGATTGTATTTTTAGATTCTCATTAATTTATTTATGTAGTTTTTTTAATTTTTTTAAAATAATTGTTTTGCAGTTTGAAGAGGGGTCATGGGACAGATGTGATTGACTTTCTTTATATACGTTATCATGTGAATTCAAAGATTGCAGTTATTGCAAAATGTGAGGGCATGGGCAGAATTCATCTTTTTCACTTTTCTTGGATGGACGTGGACTGGCTTAGTGGGGAAGGTCAAAAACAGTGTGTGGGGGCGCCAGAGAAGAAGTTAATGGTTGAGTGAGTAATGTGACAAAACATTAGGCAATTTTATCTCTTTTTTTTTTTTTTTTATTTCATATATGGAACTTGTGGTTGGAATCAAATGAGCTTGATTCTCTTGATCAGTGCCACTGTTGGCCTTGTCAAATAGATCCATGAATTATTATGTACATTGCTTGGGAAATTTTAGTAACGTTAAAAATTCTGCTCTTCTCTCTCTCTCTCTCTCTCTCTCTCTCTAATTTCTAATTTCTTTTTTCTCATTCCATGCAAAAGAGATGAAGGGTTAATATGTAAATTAACTTAGAAATATGTAAGCAGCAATATTTCCATGCCTACCCAAAACTTACCATATCCTCCCTTCAAGGCTTCAACAGTGGAATACACCTAATTTCTTAAAAATTGAATATTATGCTGTTGAAAATGGAAATCTAGGATCTCTGCTATCTTTCATGTGATTTGTTAACCTGCAACAATGTTGAATAGCTGATTAAATGGTTGGTTAAATTTTCGAAAAAAAAAAAAGAAATAAAAAAAGAAATTCTCAGCTTCCTAATGGATTCGCTGTCGAGAGCCAATAAATAAATTAATTAATAAAACTGAGAAAAAAAGTTTAGGAATAAATAAATATATAAACCTGAACTTCCAATGAAATTCATCATAACCCAATATTTTTTTTTTCCCTGTCTTTTATAGAAAAATAGTTGGGATATCTACCGAAAATGAAAAAGAACAATAAAAAATACAAAATAAATATGTATCAAAGAATGAATAATAATAGTTAGAGACATACCGAAATATATATATGAAAAAACGAATATATATATATATATATATATATGTATGAGAGTTATATAAAAGAATAAGAAAAATGCAAAAATTAGTAGGAAAAGTGGAAGGGAAGCTGCTCTCATATCAGAGCCAGGTTTCGATCCTGGGACCTGTGGGTTATGGGCCCACCACGCTTCCGCTGCGCCACTCTGATTTCTGCTCAGTGTCTCTTTAAAGATTTTATATGTAGTCTATTTGTATTAGCCCATTTGACTACAAGCGAGATAGACTAGTTGCGTTAGTTGCTTTGGAGCTCCAACAATGGCTTCAATCCCCTGTACTGTTCGGCTAATCTTTGCCTCACACTCAGAATCCTACCACTACTGGGCGTCTTCTTCATGTGGGTCGGCTCCGTACTTGCGTTCTCAGTTTCTGGATGTTCGACAAAGGAGGCTGGGATGGTTCAGACCCACCAGAATGGGACCTAGCTGTGCCGGTTCTAGAGCCACTTGTTGGTTCAGATTCGGCAAGAATGGCGTTGATGCTGAAGGCGCTGGCATTTACGGTAGCCAAACTCGAGATGATTTCGACCGCGACGATGTTGAACAAGTATTGTGCTTTACTTTCTCTCTGTGTAAAAGATTCATGTGGTGGTTATATTTTCTAGTTTTTTTTTTGTTCTTTTTTTTTTTGTACCGGATGATGTAAGTTTTCAAAGTTTTATCTATATGTGTGATTTATTATTTTTTTTATAGCTTCTTGCATCTAAATTTAGCTGCTTTTGTGTGATTGATAGGACATAGAGAAAGGCAAGGACTTGTTGGAATGCTATAAAATTTGTGGGGGATATAAGGGTTTCTTACTTCAAAATCGTAGTTTCATTACCTGAAGTTAGAGATTTTTTTTTTTTTTTTTTTAATGATGAAACAAAGTAGATAAAATGGGGAAAAAATTGTTTGCTTTGGGAGGAATAGAGAAAAGAATAGAAAGGGAAAATAGAGGGGAAGTAAAGAGAAAGAGGAGGGAAGATGAGTTAAATTCTTCTTTCATTTTCTATTGTCTTCCTCCCAAAACTCAACAATCAAACAAGAGGGGGGAGAAATTTTTTTATTTTCCCTTCGATTACCCATATCCATTGAGTGGATTCAGTTTTGAATACGTGGATTATGGAATATGGACATGCAGTGAAGCAATGAAGACACTTTAAAGGTTAAATGTATATATGGTGGCCCAAAGTGATGTTTTAGAACTAATAGTGGATTGCAGTTGAAATCTTGTCCTCTCCTATCATTCCTTAGTTCAAGGACAACTTCTTTGTGACTTATGGAATTTGAATAAAGATTATTTCAACATTTTTTTTTCTAGTTGAGAAATTAGGTTTTTCTGACCTTAATGGGCATGAGCAGGAATACTTCCGGGCGTGAATATATTTGTATGCATGGGTGACTAATGAACTGAACCTAGGATGGGAAATTAGGACTTTGTTAACTCACTAAGCTCCACCACATTGCATAAACCATGCAGACTTGTCAGTTACCGATGAATCAAAATAAAAGAATTTTTGGTTTCCTTTTGTTGTATCCAGGCACAGAGCCCTGAATGTTATCTCTCATTAGGATTTAAACTGCTGATATCTTTCTAATGTTGGAATAATTTTTTGGCCCTTAAAATTTGTAATTGTTCCTATCGGGTTGCATACATCTGATTATTCCAAACCCGGCAATGTAAGAGTTTTGTGCATTGTGTTCCCATTTTCTATATTTTTGAAGTCACATATATAGGGCCTGATCATGCATGAATCTTGAAAAATATTCTTTGTTTATTTGATTAGCTGTTTATTTGATGAGCTGTTTAAGATTTCATGATTAAATAGTAGATTGTTTATATTATACAGTACTTCAATTACATGGGGATGCTTGCTGTTGAGGGTTCATATGATAAGTTGAATGCCCTTCTAAGCCAAGACATCCACCCAGTGGATATCCTGTTGATGATGGCTGCTTCAGAAGGTGACAAGCCGAAGATTGAAGAGCTACTCAGAGCTGGAGCTAGTTACACTGTCGAGGATGCAGATGGACTGACTGCACTTGATAAGGCAGCAAGTGATGAAATCAAGGATCTTATTCTTAGTTTTTCAGCCCAGAAGGCATGATCAAGAGCTTTGCTAGAATTATGCTTTTTGTTTTTGTTTTTTCAAATTCCTGAATTGTCAAATAACAATCCTTCTACCTTGTAATCTTTTTGCTCTACTGAAGGCTAGTTAATCAAAACCCATTTGACTGGATCTTATGAGCTTAATTATGCAAGGAGTGGTTCTAAAGTTAGGGACTGTCTATACTTTATGGTCCCTGCTCAGCCTTTTGTAATTATACACTGTAAATCTTCTGTTGAAAACTCGAAGTAATTCGATAATATTTATCGGTGGTAATTTCATTTGGAGGAGATTTCAACTTAAAAGCATTACACGAAGTAATAAACAATGCAGGGTGGACAAAACGCTGCTTCTGGTTACACAACGTGGTGGAAATCTTTCTTTTGCATAATTTGTTGCATGTGGTAGGAAGAGCCTTAATTGTTTTTTTAGAGGTGATTCCTCTTCTAATTGAAATTGTCCGAGCTTAATTCTATTATTGAATGTTAGAATATCTTTGCCATATCATTCTGGTAGTCTATTATTTTCCTTTGTTCAAAAGAATATGGAGACGAAATTCATATCATCAAGATGAAATTATATCATAGAGCTATATGGTATATTACAAAAGCCCATCACCCACAGCCAGTATAATTAGAGCTTGAAGTAAAGCTCAACAAGCTTCTTCAGAGTGTCAAATACACTGGTAAATGGATTAAATTGAACAGGGGCTTTCAGTTCTAGATCAGGGAATTGGTTTGTTAGAGCCTGTTGCATCCCATCCATGGACATCATAGCAGCTAGCTGGCTATTGGACATCACCTCACAGTCTTGGGGAGTTTCCTTTATTTTGCTTGGGTCATACCCGAAGTCTGCCAAGTAAGCTTTGTACTTCTCTATGAATTCTGGCCCAGGGTCAGGTGTCCTCGAATATATCTAACATACACACAACAAAGACATGTAACTTAATCAATTAGAAATGAAGTTGATGAGTAGAACAAACATGTAAAAGAACCCCACACAATTGGAAGAAAAAAGAGTAATAAATTCTTAAAAGAACCAATGATAATATAATTTTTTAGTATAACTGTGAAAGCAACAAGATAAGTCAGCTATGGACATTTTAGAGTGCTCCTATTAAAAGAAAAAGAATATGATAATACATAGGCACTGTTTGGAGTTTAAAAAAATACAAAACTCTACAAATCTTTATAAACATGAAATATGAAACTGCAAAATTTAAATTTTTTACTCACTACACAAAGCACGAGACACTAACTTTTACAAATTTATACAACTCTAAACATGCCCATACATATACATAAAATACAGAATACAGATATGTGTTACTGTGTCTACAGAGAAAAAATGGATTGGATTGTGCACTTGGAGAACAACCCTGGGTAAATCAAACCAAATTCAGTTAATGCTTATCAAACAACAAAGGCCACTATTTTTTCCCCCCTATATTCTTCTCTGAGCTTAGAAAACAACAGGAAGGGACAGAAGGGTTGATTCAGGCAATAAACAATGCATGCGCTTCAGGTTTTGACACAGGCCTTCCACCAGGCCATTACTGACTACAGTTGAAAAAAAAAAAAAGATTGAAAAATATTTAAGTGGCTATTTTAGCTACATAGGTAAGGTTTTATATTAGATAAAGAGAAAAGCATTAAGTTTCAAATGGATAAAAAGAAATTCAAATAGAAAAAAGAAAAATGTAATCAAACACAGACCAACTAATTGCCAAAGCTAAACAAAACTAAAATTCTGAAGAGCATTGAATGTAAAGGAGGCATCATATACGCCACAAAATATGAAAAAACAATATATCCTCACAAAATATATATCAAAAGTGTGCAATACCTGAACAAAGCTTGTGTCTTTTGCACCAGAAACAAGTGCGTAATTGTCATAATCAGTCGCGAGCACATCGTAAGGCTCTTTAGGTATGAATGGCAGAGTAGGAAAACGAAGGGAACACTTTCCTTTGATCATCGCTTGCTTTTCTAGATCAGTTTCCTTTTTCTCCAAATCTTCCTCTGAAAGGCATTGAACCTTTCCCCTTATACCTGTAATGTATCCATCAGGGCTACCATGCACACAGAAGGTATCAACCTGGATGGCAGGTGTGTTCATATCAAATGTATATATGCCCTGCAATTTTAAAAGATTGGAATATTTTGGCTATCAGAAAGATAAATATGATCACTTAAAGAACAATAGATCAGACAGCATCAGAAAGGAAGTACAAGTAACAGCCTCAATATATCATGAATTTCTAGATAGTATTGGAACTGTTAATTGGTTGGTTTGTCAGCAATGCTGCCACGCATCTCTAATTGTGCACCCGTGAAGCTCATGGCAGCCGTACATATGCTTTCAAGTTTATGTTGTATATCAGAAACTAATTAGTAGATCATTGAAAGCGTTGATTGGTGAACCATGTCCACAGTCTATGTGCATAGTTAGTTTTCTTTCTTTTAGGGTTTCATCACAAGGTTTCCTTTCTAAGGAACCAGTATTCCTAAAGACAAAATTTTTCATCATAAGTTACAAACACACCTCGCATTTGCATTTACCTGGGTGCAGTGGCAATCTTCTTGACCTTGTCCAGCAAACCCACGTTTAAGTGAAGCCACTTCAAACCATCTTCCAGAATATCTGGCAGGGTCAAAGTTCTTTGCTGTCATGGCTCTCATCATCATCATCATCATCCCACTTCTTTCATCAGACCCCTCATCAAGGGGAAGAGCTAGCACATTATCCTCGGCACTTGCAAGCTGGCATAAATTATGATGCCCATAAATATCTCCTGCAACAACCTGCCGAAAAGCATTGAAGATGAGTTTAGCATAGAGTTTTTACAACATTGTCCTGGTGTTTGATCCTCCCCTTCCAAACCACCTGCTATCTATTTTTGCCATCTACTGCTTTAAGGTAGTACAAGATTTCACAGTTAATTAGTAGTTGTAGGGTTCTAGGATCAGCTAAATAAAACACATCCAAAGATGGAAGGGAAAATTTAACTACTCAAAGTACAAACACCAAAAACCACTCTTAATTCTTAAACAAAAACTCGGTTGTTCAGAAAGAAACACAAGTATTCAGATAAAAATTTACTAATCTGCAGTTAGGTCAAACCAATAAATATGAACGTTCAACTATAATTTTCAGATACCAAGTGTATTTACAAGTGGTTCTAAATTTGCACCATTTTCTTTCTGTGCACTATGATGCTACTGCCAAAAAGTCCTAGCCACAAATAATGAGAACTCAGGTTTCCCCGGTGTAACATTTTCAAGTCAGATATAGAAAAATATGGCAAAAGCTTATTGCGTTGAAAGAAATAAAGCACTAACCTGGTTTGTTTGAGAGAGAAATATAAATGATGCAGCAACCCCTGATAATACATGTCTGGTCACAGCCCTGCTCGATATATGCTGCTCAAATGAGCAGTTTAACATGAATTTCCCCGGCATCCCCCTATAAATTAGACGGAAAAACAAACTGACGAAATAAAATTTTCGTGTAGGAGGCAGGTGATATACCACAAAAGCAAGTAGAAAGTGAATTCCCACATTGAATGCCAATTTGAAATCCTAAATGGAACTTCCGGACTTGGAGAGGGTAAACCAAAATATAATGAGCAAGGTATGAAAAGGAAGATAAGTTTTCTTAAAGACAAAACAATAGATATGACATAATGGTTAAATGATTAAATCGATATAAAAAGCAACCAAGTACTAGCTTTTCTCCAAAGAAACAATGAATAGTTTTAGTATACTTTTGCCCCGGATAAGACCTTCTAGGGGCGCATACTTCAAGATTCTGCAAGTGCTCTTTGTTCAGTTACACATGTTTGTAGGATTGAAGGCTTAATGATCAAGAGTCAGGACAATCATTGCAAGGTCTTAAATCGACATGGCAAGAGAAAAGATAAGACACTGTTTGACTCTTTGAGACTAAGCTCTGGTTTGCCTGAATTCTTAACCCAGAAAAATGTGGCCTTCAACAATGCCGTTCTGATAACGATTACAGTTGTTTCAAATTTTTTGAATTGCCCCTAGACCTCGCAACAACAAAAGAAACTGAAACTATCGCAGATTTGAGTTTTTGTCACAATCTCTTGTATCAAACACCAAAATCGTCCCAATCTAATCGGTGATTTAGTCCACTACAGCTCTTCCTCAATGTCAAATAAAAAGGAAAAATATGAAAGAGAAAATTAAAACGTATATAGATTTAAAAAAAGAAAACAATTTTCTTCTCTTTTTCCGCAGTTTACTTTTTTCTCCTCCGAAACAAAGCCCCCCCGGGGGGGACAAGTCGAATAAACTGCTAAAGCTGGAGAGATGGAAGAATGGATAGTATACCTAGTGATAGGGGGAGAATGTGGCTGAAGCAGAACTGGCGATGATCTTACAACCACGAGATGATGCACCGCCATCTCTTTCTCTATCTCTCTCTCTCTTTCTCTCTCTCTCTCTCTCTCTCCCTGTGCAATATACTACTGTATGTATTTGCTTGATCTTTTGTCCTCTAAAATCTCCAACAAAAATGTTTCCTCCAATCGAATTGCCTTCCTCTTCCTGCAATCTCTCTATCTCTCTCTCTCTCTGAGGTGCCTTTAGCGACAGTGCAGTTGCGAGTGGCCCAGTGGGGCAGGGGCACATCGGTTGTCCAGTGGATTCTAATCGTTTTAGATTGCGCTCCATACGGGGTTCAGGGCTGCGTTGAAAAAATTCACTCCAAGATTGGGTAACTCAACGGATAAAATGTGATTGTATTAAATTTAATGATCTTAATTTATTGTAATAAAATTAAATTTAAAATAAAAATAAAAATCAAATAAAATTTGATTGATATATAATTAATGAGAAATATAAAAAATATATCTTATTTTAATACAAATACATCCTATCTATTAATTTACCTACTACAGTTTTTGCAGTAAATTTTTCTCTCTCCAACCCTGAAACCCCTCCATACGACGTTCTGCTGGACCCTTGGAGCCCTTTTTGGGGGGGGGGGGGGGGAGGAAGTCAAATTACAACTGTCATCATTGGCTTATTTGAATTCAAATTTAGACCCCTTGGGCTAACTCCCCCAAAATTGGAAAATCCCCCCCGAAGGAACAAGCAACTATGCTGTTGGTGCATCTTCATGGTAATTTTTTTAATAATTAAATCAAAAGGTAAAATAAGTGATTAGCTTATAATCTTAAATTCAAATTTAGGCGAATCATCCAAATTATTGTCTCCACGCTTTTCTCTTATTTTTTCATTTGTGTTTTCTCAAGTCACTGAAAATTTACTTAAGTCATCAACAATAATATAAATATACTTAGAGTGATAAAAAGTAAAATAGAACGAAATAAATTATGCATTCGTAATTAGTACAGTGAGATAAGAAATAAATAACTTTTAAAAATTTTTAAAATTTTTCAAAAATTTTCATAAATTTACAATAAATCAAACGAAACTTAAATATGATTTATCACTTTAAAAAAATAAAAACAAAGAATAGATATCAATCCAATTAACTTACTCTGCAAAATGTAATATACAAACACGAGAAATCTAGTCTATGCCCAATCCACCAAATATATAGTGGATATGAAAATACATCCTATTAAAAGAGTGTTTGATTAACAAAAATTTGATCAAAAAGTACAGTAAAAGTACAAATATTTGGTGTAAAAGTACAAATATTTGGTATAAAAATAATATGTAATAAATTTTGATTAAAAGAAAGTATAAAAAATTAATAAAATTGATAAATTTTAGTTAGTTTTGATAAACCAAACACCCCTAAACCAAACGGGTTACTCTTAGCACCCCACGCTTATCACCCAAGTTCAAAGCCAAGCGCTCCCCTCCCCAAGTTTATCGTAACACCAATATATATATATATATATATATATAATATAAAAAAAATTGCTCGTAATGAATTCAGAAGAAACTCTTTGTGAGGTTTCCACCAAACAAGTAGATTGAAGAACGGATCTCCTCTATCATCACTCTGCCTTTTACGTTTGGTGTAGACCTTAGCTTCCTGATACAAATGCCACTTTACTCCTCGATCCAGCTTTAAGTTTTGAAGGATCTGAACATGAAGACGAACTCAAAACCTGCGAGCAAGTCAATTTCAGCGGGCAGGTTTTTGTCTGGAGGCCCTGCAACACCTGAACCATCTTCAGCTTTCAAACAATTTTCAACCTGTTTTCCATCATCATTCTCGATGACTGGACCCTTGGGCTACCTAGTATTATTAAGCTTGATGTGGGAAACGCCTTCTTCAATAGTGTAGCTGCCAGAATCCACCTTGCCAGATTCATCATCAGCAGAATCAAATAATAATTGGATGAAAAATAAGCAGCACAAGCTTCCAAGAATCAGCAACCCAAATGAACCCTGGATTAGAACAATAAGAATGAAGAAAAGCTTCCATTACTAATCTTATTATTCGGTCCTAACTACTACATGAAAATACTGCTGGCCATCATATTGGAAACCCAACTCAGAGAATTTTCGCAAAATCAGATTCTATTAACCCAAAAATATGAGAAGCGCCTAACGCCAAGTGGGATGGCTAGGATCAGGGTAATATGAATCATCAACAGACTCTTATTCGAAATTATACTAGGTCACAGTATTCGCAGTGGGACCAAGGGGCTCGAGGTACCACCATGAATGCCACCGCCAAACTTCAATCTGCATCATATTGTCTATCTCATTGTTTGTCCTCCAAATTCAAATCAAACAGTTCTTACAAATTTCAGAGCCATTTTGATGGGAAAAAAACAACTTTATCCATTGTGTAGAACTTTGGGCATAGGGATTGCTGCAACTATCAACAGGTTGCAAAAACTCGATGTTATATCCAGCTTACCGACTCTTCAGATGAATGAGCCTGAGCAGTAGAATGGAAAGGATATCATCTTCGGGCAGACTTTCATTCTATGATTCATCAATTCTTTCAATCAGTAGAAGTGTGATGAGAGCCCTTGTAATTTTGCTTGGATTTGCCTATGGTGGCAAGTAATTAGAGTTGGTGGGAGAATGGAGGAAAGATTCAAGAAACAGAAGAAATGGATTTTCTGTTAGACCCTTTCGAGGGGGTAACCTCCACAAGCTCAGCTTGTTACAACAGAATTTAGTTCACATATTCCCTTCCCCCTCTCTTAACTTCTATTTATATCTTCTAGCTTATTACATGTAACAACCCAGTAATGGGCTGGACTTCTATGGGCCTATGTAATTAGGGTAGAATACTAAAGCCAAATGATGAAGCCTGGATTTAGTGATTGGATGGCCTAGTTGAGTGTAAAATGGTTCAAGCAACCCAAGATGGAATCCAGCCCAGGTCCACTAATCTCCACGGCCCAACTTCTTATTCATCTCTTCTGAATTCTTCTTTATATATTTTTATAAGCAATTGTCAGACTTGCTTTTGTGCTTCTCTCTTAACGTTGAACATCACATCTCACCTGCACAATCCTTGGCCGTTGGATCTAAGATAGATGGCTTGGATCATTCAGCATCTACTCAATCTGGACCATCCGTGCACTGCTCACTCTGGACCATCCGTGCACTGCTCACAGCAGCTATCTGATGGCTAAGGCTCATGAGAGATCCCTCAGTCTTCTTCATAGTGACAGCAGCTCCCCGATCTCCCCCATTTCTCTCTTTCTCCTCCCAAATGCTGCTGTCTATGCTGTTGTAATGGCTTGGTTCACTGGTCATGTAACAAAGTGTCTACCCAACTGTCCCAAGTTTAAGCTATCTAGTATCCTTCATCAAGTTAACGGAATGGAATGTCATCAATGGATGCAAAGTGCCCATCGTATTTACAGAAAAATAAATAAAAACAATGATCAAAACACAAGAGAGAACAGCTCAGAAAATTGCATAGAAAGTATAAATGCAGTTCCATGGATATACTTACCACCAAGCAATGCCTCAATGCTTTGATACTGAATTGTGGATGGTACCATAGATACTTCAACATCCTCGTCAGAACAATTAGTCTGGCAATTATTGATAGTCTCCTGTAGTACAAACTTACCCATTTCCCATACAGAGTCCAGTAAGACAGCTTGCTCAATTGTTGGATAATATTCTCTAAAGACCTGAAAATTGTACAGAAAGGAAAGGAAAAGGTTATTTTAGACCAAAGGAATGGAGAAAAGATCCTCATTGAAAGCAATGAGTTATCTAAAGAGGAGCCACACCTCAAATCCTTCTTGAGTTAATCTTACCAACTGCTGCTTTTGAGGGATAAAAGAAACCATGTTGAATACCTTTACAACATCAAGTAATATCTGTAAAAGAAAAAACAAACAGATTCAATTGGAAAGAAAAAAAATCTCAAGTTTCAGTCCAACGTGCAACTGAAAATATGACACCAATAAATTCAAACTGACCTACTTAGTGTTAAGAACTAAGCTAACTTGCAACTCCTTCAGCAACAACAACATATCCTTTGACATAGCACCGTGGAACCAAGAACACAATAATAAAATAAAAGTAAACAATGTGAAAATAAAACGGAAATTATTTCAATATCATTCAAAAACTGAGCATCCCTTACAATCTCTAACCCTTTATATAGACTAGGGCTAAAGACCAAATGAAGTAATATCTAAAAATAAATCAGTCAAATCTTCGAATTTTATGGAAAGTAAATAAATCACATCCCAAAATATTTTATGGAAAGCAAATAAATCATATCCCTAAAATAATGCTCTTCAAATTTAACTCATCCAATTTAAATTTCGTCCCTCCCTAGAATATTTGAATTGAAAACGGTTATCAAAGTCCCCATCATCCTTTGAGGATGATCACAATGACAACAATTAATGCCAGTAGCAAATACAGGATTTCTTTTTTTCTTTGTTTTTTTTTGGGACAATGGTGGGGGTTACAAAGTTTTAGTCAAATTTAAGATAAATAATACAAATGCTAGTTTATAAATTGTATAATGAAATTAGTTATGGAAATAGAAAATATGTAATTTAATCAGTTGATATTATCCAACTAAATCTAACTTAGATTATGTAGGTGAGGTAAAAAATGCTCTGGGCAAGTGCTGAAAAATGAAGTATTTGTGTAGAAAGAAATGAATTGAGTTGTGGCCACCCTGGAATTACAAAAATCCAAAACCTGGGTTCTCGCATGAATTAGAGAATATAGGAAACTGTCATTTTATATGTGGAACTTTGGAAAAGGGCTTCTACTTCCTGAAGATAGAAATTAAACCAATGTGGCCTCTTTGCAATTAAAGAAAACTAGCCTCCCCCCAGACTTCTCCGAACAAACATCGACCAGAGGATAATGCTACCAAAAAGGATGCACTTGGTAGCAACTGCTATGTTTTTCTCCGTTGTTATTTATATTTTTACTACCAAAAATGATGCACTTGGTGTTGGCTATTTCACATTTCAATGTCTTCACCTGTTTTTTTCCATGCATTACACATCTTACTTATCACATGACTTTCAGCTTATACAAAAAGGGACTATTTATCAGCCAGAAAATTACATGCCAACTATAACTCTTTAAGTTCCGGTCCCCCCCCCCCCCAAATAATAATAATAATAATAATAATAAAAGAAAGAAAGAAAGAAAATGTGAACTTTAGAAGAGGGCTTCTACTTCCTGAAGATAGAAATTAAACCAATGTGGCTTCTTTGCAATTAAAAAAAAAAACTAGCCTCCCCCCAGAGTTCTCCAAACAAACATCGACCAGAGGATAATGCTACCAAAAAGGATGCACTTGGTAGCAACTGCTATGCTTTTGTCCGTTGTTATTTATCCTTTTACTACCAAAAATGATGCACTTGGCGTTGGCTATTTCACATTTCAACGTCTTCACCTGCTGTGTTGTGTTTTGTCCATGTATTACAAGTTTTACTTATCACATGACTTTCAACTTATACCAAAGGGGACCATTTATCCGCCAGAAAATTACATGCCAACTATAACTCTTTTAAGTTCCTCCTCCCTCCCCCCCCCCCCAAAAAAAAATAAATAGATAAAGAAAAAAGAAATGAAAGTAATGATGCTTACTTGTTGAACCAAAACTCGTAGACGTGCAAGCAAAGCCAAAATTGTTAAAGAGAATCCAATGAAGAATGATTGAGCAAGTACCGTAGATATTTCTCTGTAGATAGTTAAGAAGTAAACACAGATAAAATATTTTCTGGATGAGCACCAACATGATCCCCACACAATTTGCACAAGGATAAAAGACCACGTAACACAGGCTGTTGTTCATAACAATGGAGTAAAAAAAAGGAACATCTCTAGATAAGAGTCCAAGAAACTTTAGTAATATATGGTACTGGACATACTTTGCCTTTATCAGTGTTTAATGTTGAGAAAAACATAAACAATTAGATGTAATGCTAGGTATACTGGGTTAATAGCTGAAACTACAGAAACATACAAAAATGGCTAAACTTGATGGAAATTGTTTGGACGAAAAAAAAAAAAAAGGAGGTTTCTAACTACAGTCTAGAGAAGGAAAAATCAACATAACAAGAAAACATAAAAGGGCAACAAAATGCACATTCCTGCATTGTGAGGTCTAGGAGAGTTAAACGTACGTAGCCTTACCCCTACTCACAAAGAGGCTAATTTCAAGGTTTGAACTTGTAACCCTATATCGCAATAGAACAACCTTACCGTTGTTTTTAAGGCCAGCCTTTTAACGTGAAAACTTACAAATCATAAAATGAAATTAAGAAAATAACAATGGCAATAATAAAACAATTTCTTCAGCATATTAGAGAAATGACATTGATTTTTAGCAGTAATAATATCAGAACTACCATCATATTATCATAGTTAATTTTGAATGTGGTAAAAACTACATCATAGAGTCTTGGGCTATTGCACAAGAAATATAGTTAAACCATTTGAACAACAAAAAAAAAAAAAGGATGCGTAGCTGCATTCAACATTGGCCCAACCACCTGCAATAGAAACAGCAGGGAAATTAGGAACATGCAATCCAACAACCCACTTCAAGTTAAGGTATAAACTCACTAAAAGGTAAAGATTTCCCTCAGGACTTGTGGCATCCTCCCACTTTCAATTTGAGCGCTTGTTTTAGGAAATGTAACATGTTGTAGCAAATAAAATAAAAAAAATATATAAAATATATCATCATAGCACAGCTTATGATCACATCTGCCAATAGAAAGCAATATACATATAATTTTCAAGTATCAAATAAGAACACAATCAAACAGTTCTTCTAGAGACAATGCCTAAAACCTCAACAAAGTCAAACCAAAAGAAGGGTTCGTTCTTTTCAAAAGCCGAGCAACTTAATGGGGATGCCTCTGACCTGGCCATCTTAAGAGTTCTGAAACGACAACGACCATAGTTTTTGGTTCTACAGTCCAACTCAACTCAATGAAACCTTAATCCCAAATTAGTTGGAGTTGGCTACAGGAATTATTTTCCTCCATTTTTTGGTTCTACAGTTCATTCAAAAAATAAAAATAAAAGCCCATTTCAGGGGTAGCCAGTTGTGGTCTTCAATTAATATGATCAAATGCGCACAATTAACTGATGTAGAAGGTTAAGAAGAAAGGATAATAGTACACGAGATGTTTTGGTTTGCCCCATGTAGAATATGGTGAAAGTTGGCAGGTTTCATGCAATCCAAAAGGCAATGCCTAAAACCAAAATTTGCAATTCTAGGACACCAGCCGACCAAATAAGGCAGCAATTATACCAAAAATGCCTAACCTTGAACCACCCTCATCAACATTTGGTATTCACAAATCCCAATGTCACCTTATTGTAAGCCACATTTCCCTGTGACCATGTTCCATAATATTCTGGTATGGGGACTCTTGAAAGCATCCTTTTTTCCTTCCTCCACTATCTTCATTTTTGCCAACCACTAGCAGTGGGATTCACAATCATGCATTGCCATACATATAAAGAGCTTCAAATAATACATAGCTGGCCAATTTATACTTATGTTTCCAATCCAAATGAATTCATATTGAGATAGAGGGAGGCGAGGAGCTTCCAAAAAAAAAAAAAAACACTAAAAAAAAAACAAGCATAGTGTTTTTTTTTTTTTTATTCTACCGCTAAAAATAAATAAATTAAACAAAAGAAGAAGGCCTGACCTGTGAAAGTAGGCGTGCCACTCCCAAAAGTCGCTCCAAGAAGTTATATTTTCCACTGTCACATTTCCTCCTCTTTAAACTGGGAGGTAAAAGTATATAAATGACTAAACTCCTCAACATCTGACATATCAATAATTCTATACAAGCAGGGTTATGTTATTAACAATTCTTACTCCATGAAATGTGTACTTGCACTACCAATCATTCCACCAATAAAATGATATTCACTGCTCTTCTTATGAGAAATTGGAGTAAACAATGGGTGTATTCATCGTTTTCACTCTAGCAACAAATCCTAAGATCATGCCTCATTATTACGATACTCCATGATAAAAATACATACTCGATAATATAAATACATTTCTCAATGAGGATTTGGTCTATCCAAACCTCTGGATAAGAAAGCATGATGGATGGAAAATTAGGATTGAGTTTACATTTCCAAAGCTGCACCTTTTGCCTTGGTCTTGTCCAATGAATAACCTGAAAGGAGGAGCTCAAAATTTCCTTTAAGTGAGCTTTTTTCAGAAGCCTCAAATCTCTCCACACCTAAAATCAAATGAAAGCAATAAACCCAATGTAAAAAGGAAACATTTACATAGCGTGTGTGTTGATATAAATTGGTGTATGTGGGTATCACAAAAATAATGCTCATAAGCAATAAGAACCTTTAGAAGGTACCGAAAATTAGAGCATCGCCGGTGCTGATTCTTGTTTTTGTATACAATTCTATAAAGAATGCCAGATTCTTTTTTGAGTTAATGAAGAAAAGACTTCAATCTCTCCTCAATAGTCTCAGCCTCTGAATCCATTTTTCCAGCTGCACAGTAATAGATTGCACAATGTAACCCAACAGAAAATTAATCTCCTTTTAAAAATGGGGGGAAAAAAGAAACAACAATGGATATTGATATTTACTGAATTTTAATGTATATTACCCTGTTTTTTGTCAACCCCCCCCCCCCAGTATCTTTAATGTTTTGGTAAATTCAATGTGCATTTTAACTTGAGCACCTTTCAGTCATATGTAAAGTGTAAAAAGTGAAGAATGAAGAGAAAATATCTCATGCCTCCATACAAGCAATCAATTCCATGCTTTCAGCAGACACATAATACAAACAAGCACATAACCAATGCAAGTATGACACCAAACCTAATCATATACTGAATGTTGTCTTCCAGACATTAAAAATTTAAACAACTAAGCAAGCAACCTTCTTCATCAGACAATAACGCATTTGTCCGATTACACAGCAAAACATAGGAAGGCTAGTTAAAAAAATGAATATTTGAAGCCAATGATCAAGCAACCTTCTTCATCAGACAATAATGCATTTGTCCGATTACGCAGCAAAACATAGGAAGGCTAGTTTAAAAAATGAATATTTGAAGCCAGTAATCAATATCAAGGTCACGGAGAACAGAAGATGTATTTAGTGCCACTCAATTCGAGTTACCAACCCATATTCCTCGTAAACATTCTATCAAACAGTTCACAGACCATTGTGCAACAACATTCACTACTCTATTTTTTTTAATCATTTATGCCATCCAAACTCAAAGCAACTGCCAGTAGCAGGCAAACACTTCTCTCCTCGATGCTTTAGTGAAGGTCCGAACCCTAGATTGATCAGCGATACCATCAATTTGCTTGAATGACTGCAAAGTCTAGACCCTACATTGTCAATCAAGTCGGCAGAACCGGAGGAGAGACACACCAAAATGTTATTGTCACTTCCTCGAAAGAGAATGTGTTCGACAAAACATATTTTGACAAATTACCCAATCGGAGAAACAAAGAAAATTTGAACAAATTAAACAGACCAAAAAAAATTATGAGCGAAACTATTCGAAAGACAAGCATGTACCTTGATCAAAGGATGTTACATATGTCATACCGAGAGTCAAAAACTCCTTTTGAGGGAGCAAGCAGCGATTAAGGTAGGGTTTTGCCGTTGATTGCTAGCGCAGGGCAAACTCTAGCAACTAACTTTACCACTTTGGTCGATGATGAACAGAGACGAGCTATGGATTGCGAAAATCTAAACCCTAGACTGATTGTGTGAGTTTCGCGGGATTTGCAGTTATTCAAACTGACAGAACTCAGAAGTAAATTAAACCCGAGAGAGATACCACGCTTGGACGGTTTTGCACAGGCCTGTCAATGGGCCAAATCTGAGTCGGAACCCGACCGCATCCAGTAAGTACAGATTCATTAAACAAAAACTCAATCCTTACCCCTAGTTAAATTAAGGATAAATTTGGAGTCTAAAAAAATTAAAAAAAATTAAAAGATGGGACTAATGTGATATAAAAATGATAAGTATTAAAATTTGATTGAAGAGATTTGAAAATTTTTAAAATTTTATTATTTTTTGGGGATTCCAGACTAACCCTAAATGTGCCTCACCATTACACTCCAAATCCGACTTATAACACCCGTTTACCAAATTCAATCCATTCATTTTTTAGGTATAACCACAAAAAAATCCCCCAAATTCGACCGGTTTAATTTTTAACCGAAACCATCAAAAAAAATCCCACCCACTACACCAAAATTTATATACATATATATATTAGTGTTATTCATCTTGGACTCTATAGATTAAGAAACTAATCTATACATACATGCATATACATATATATATATATATATATATATGTATGTATTCCTACCACTAAAAATAGTAGGAACCAACATTTGTAAGTTTATTACATCAAAAATATAAATTTATTAAAATAACCTTCTGACCGCACTTAAGTTATTGATTTATTATTTTTTAAGAAATTTTTAATATTTTTTTTTGACAAAATATTATTTTTCTTTGTACAATTAACAGAAGTTATGATGTTTCTGATTGTTTCATTGAAGGTGAATTCATATGCTTAACTTCATTTGGACTTGGCCTTCTTTTCTAGAAATATTGACTAATTGAGAGAAAATATGTATGTGATTTTTCCTCTGGCTAGCTAACTTCTTTTAAACAAACACATTTAACTTGTCTTTGCCCTCTGCTACTTTTGTGCGCGGCAAAGGAAAAAAAGCGTATCTTACATAGTTGAGATATGCCAATCCTCATCTTGAAATACTTGCAGTTATCCTATAATGAGTATATTTAGAGTTGTATAAAAATATATAAAATAAAATAAAATTGTAAAAATAAATGTCTCGTAATTCTTGCAGTGAGTGAAAAATTTAAATTTTACTATCTCATAATTTATGTTTGTAAAGATTTATAAAATTTTATTTTATTTTGTAGGATTCCAAACGAAATCGGTACGTATGTATATATATTTATTTATAAAAATGTAACTCAATAGTTGTTATCAACAGTTATTTTGAAAAGGGGGATGCAGAATTGTTCCAAGAATGACGGTGACATTAGAACTTATCAATGAATAGACTTATAAGTGTCACCATCCATATAATAAGGCTCTGTTTGGGAAGCAATATAACTTCTTAGTTTTTAATTTTTAAGTAGCATTTAGTACACTTGTTTTGACATCATTTTTTATTTTATAATTTTAAAAATAAAAAAATAACTCAAAATATATTTAGTCATGTTTTACAAAATAGAAAATGAGTCTACACATAAAATACAAAATGACAAAAAATTGTTTTCAACCTAAAATAAAGAAAATATCAAAATACTGAAAATAACAAATTTTAAACTAAATGCGTTTTCTGTTTTTATTATTTTGAAATTTTTAAAATATAAAACACATAAAATAAAAAATAAAAAATAAAGGAAAATAGAAATATAAACCAAATGACACATTAACTTTTTATCTTTTTTAAAATGATCAAAATTTTTCTCTTACATTTTAAATTTTGTTTAAACTATAAAGGGCAAATATGTAACCAACAAATAAAAAGTTACAAAACTAGTTATTAAGTGTCCATTTGGCAATTATTTCGTGTTCAGTTTTTAGTTTTGTTTTCATTTTTTTTGAAAACTGAACATAAAAATTTATTTGACAAATTTGTTTTCACTTTTTAATTTTCAAAAAAATAAAAACTATTTTCAAAAATTATGAAAACGTAAAAAAAGTGTTTTCTTAAAATTTCATTTTCAATTTTCATTTTCTTACATAATCACTACCAATTACAACCATCAATCACCATCATCTGCTGGTCGCCATCTACATCCAGCCATCGCCTCTCACCGTTGCCACTACCCCTCACTCATCTCCGATTACTACCAAATATATTATTATTTAATATAAAAATATATTAAATATATTAATTATCTAAATTATATTAATTATAATTGAATACAATTAGCTAACTTAATATAAAATTGTTATATTTAATTATTTTTAGTAAATAATTGAATTAGATTATTTTTAATAAAATATAATTAAAATAAGTGTACAAGTAGTCGCTTCCAGAAGCTGAGACTGGACCAATTTCCTTTCGTATGGAGCAAAGAAAGCTAGGAAAATTAAATTAATTATTTAATTAAATTTAGTTAATTAAGTTAATATAGAAATAATTTAATATAAATTATTTTTAATTGATAATATACTTAAATTATATTGAACATATTTTATTTTTGTTGAATTAAATTATTATGAAAAAATAAGATAATTAAAGTAATTAAATTTAATCAATATAATAATTAATTAAATCAAATTAATTAATTAATTAACCCAAATTAATTTAAGTTAATTAACATAAAGTATATTTTATTAAATTATTTTTAAAAAATAATTACAATAGCTTATGTTTAATGTATTTTATTTTTATTGAATTAAATTATTTTAATAATTAATATAATTAAAATAATTAAATTTATTGAATTTAATTAATTAGCTACTACAACTACCAACTAATAGCCAAAAAAAAAAAACTATTGTAACAACTATCATTACAAACCGTGTTTTCAAGTTTTTTTTTTTTTTTTACTATGAAAATGAAAACTAAAAATTAAAAATTAAATATACAAACTAAAAATTGAACATAAAAACTGAACACAAAATTGAATACTGATAGTTTTACCAAACAAGCCCTAAAAGATAGTTTTTTTTTCTTTTTTCAAACACCAAAAAAAAAAAAAAAAAAAAACTAACTTTTTAATAGTTGGCTAATAGGTAACTACCAAAAAAAATATTTTTTCTCTTTCAAACTAAGCCTAATTATAGCTTCTTTAAAAATAAATGAGAAATATATACAATAGATATTTGAGAAATATAAGTCCGTTTGGTATAATGAAAAACGTTAAAAATCTCTTAAAATTATTCACTTTTATCTCACTACATGAATTATAAACTCACTAAGTATTTCATTTTATTACACAATTTGTTACTCCAAATGCCCCTTAACGATCATGTATCCAGTAAAGTCAAAACTCTGAGCATGTATGGTGAATGTACACTAATTCAATGGCGCCTGATATGATTCCAGCCTCACAAGTGTCAAATTATGGTAAATTAAAGTCATTTCCCGACGCCTTAATTAAACAAATGCCAAGGCAGCAGCAAAATGAATAATTTTTACCTAATTGTTTCACTACCAAAAGCTCTATTCAAATTAATATATCGAGCAATGCTGCAAGTTCTAAAAAATTACTAGAATGATGAGATACATTTACGAGCCTTGTAATACGAAGGATAATGATGAGATACATTTACGAGCCTTGTAATACAAAGGATATAAGAGCTAGGGGACATAATTTTAACCGTTCAAAAGAGCTATAAATTGCCCCAGTCAGGATCAGCAAGCACTCAAGTATTGAAGGTATAATTGTGATCCGGTGAAATTGAAATTATCTAATTAGATTATTATTAAAACTGTAAAACTAGTTACTTAAATTTGGAGAGAGAGATACAGGTGGTAAAGAGAAAACATGTAGAGTGTTTTTATATTCTGTACAGAGTATATTACTTTAGAATAATATTTTACTATTCTATCATTGTAATAACCTTTTTTTTAAATAAAATATTTAGTATAATATCATCTTCTTAATAGATAAAGGTAGAAATTTTAAGTGCCTAAAAATGAATTTATCAATGTATGTGTAAGATAAAAAGTGGTTAAACATTAGTTTCATTTCTTTGTTAAGGGCTAGCAAGACTAGTGCATGATTGAAAGCAAACAAAAGCTAGTGTCTCGGGGACAAAAACTAATATAATTTTCTACCATTAATCAATTACTCATCTTGTGACTCTTATCATTGAGCTTTTGAGGATTGCATGTCACTTTCTTTTATCTTGTTTGGCTAAAGAGAGAAAAAGAAACTAGAAAACTAAACTTCATTTTCACTCTTTAACGGCTTGTCAACACGTGTGATCGGCATCAATATCTGTGACGAAAAGAAAAGGTTGGAGAAAATTCAATCAGAAGGAACTCCATCTAATTAATCATGCCTTACAAGGGTTTCAAGAGGAACTCCTAATCAAGCTCAATATAATAACTCAAACTAATTCGGTTTGACAAAGGCAGGTATGTCTAAAATTAATGAGTAAAATTAGGAGTTGGGAGACTAATAAAAAAAAGAAAATGATTCTATTGAAATCAAAAAGTAAGGTACCCACTTTGATTTTCTCACTTTTTTACGAGTAATTAATTAATTGAATATCTTATTTGATATAAAATATTAGTTTTATTATTGTTGTGATATGTATAAGACATTTAGGACTTGTTTGTTTGAGGGGATTGGATGATGGGAGATAAATAATACCATGGATAATATATGGGATTGGATAAAAGATAGGATTAATGTTTTATGTGAGATTATTTTATTAGTGTTTGGTTGGTGAGATATAAAGTATGATAAAAGATGTGATTTGATATGTGATGTGATAAAAAATAATTTTGAAACTTAGATCTTGACAAGAAACAAACCCATAGGTGGGGAATTATTAATCCTACACCCCTCATGGGATTTGTTATCCGGCATTTTGGTTCATTCATCATCCAATCCGTGGGGCCAACGGATTACACAAATACTCAAACAAATGCTGGCTTTCGGTGGAGCCCATGGATGTTTTGTCTAATCCCGCCATGTCATCCTGTAAACAAGCGAGGCCTTAAAGATAAAAAAAATATGAATATATACTTATATCATACATTAAACTTTTATTTAATAAACATAGTATTTTAGGGATAAAATTAATATTTTTGTACCTGTTAAGGTCGAGGATAAGAGTTGGTTTAGAATACTTGTTGAGATTAAATACAAGGTACAGGTGTCTAATTTATAATCAAGTAACACTTAATCTTATTCAAAATCATTGTAATTTTAATTATAGCCGAAAGATTAAATTGGGATATTTTGGGTGACTATGCGTTTGGCACCGCCTTTTGGACTTATCTAGCTTGGAAACAAATATTAAGATAAGAGTAGTGTATTGTAGTTAGGTGGCTTTAATTAGTCTAATTAGGAGGTGAAAGGTAGGGAGGGCATCCCCACAATCTCTCTTATCCGTGGCTTGTTAGTGAATGGAGGTTAACGCTCCATTTGTTAGTCCCAGTGGGGATCCTTTGCGATTACGCTGGCCAAATGGGTGTTTCTTTGTGCTTGT
This sequence comes from Vitellaria paradoxa, assembly GCA_019916065.1. Taxonomy (NCBI): domain Eukaryota; kingdom Viridiplantae; phylum Streptophyta; class Magnoliopsida; order Ericales; family Sapotaceae; genus Vitellaria; species Vitellaria paradoxa. Next base: position 52,722,452 of record CM034239.1, read on the forward strand.
CGTTTTCGTATGATCTAAGGGTAGTTATTTTGAGGGAAATACAAAGGAAGTAGTTGGAGCTCGTACAATCCAATTTGCAAGGGAAGGGTAATTTTGTAATAGCAAATGATAATGATTTGCGATTTTAGAATAGTTTAACCGGAGAAATTTATGGTGGGTGGGTTACGTGGCAAGAGCAATGTTTTAGGGCTTTAAAAAAAAAAAAAGGGAAGGGCCTTGATTTGCCTCCGATTCGATTGAAGCCACACAATTATGGGCCGTTTTAGTGTCTGCCACTGACATTACTTCACTTGTTAATTAGATATTTAGAAAAAAATTTATAAAAATTAGAGAAAGAGAAAATTAAAAAAATTAATAAAAATTGGAGAAAGTTGAAAAAAGTTAGTGAAAGTTAAAAATATGTTGAAAATTTTTTGATAAAATTAAAATTTTTTTGTTTTATTTTTTGTGTGGCTAATGACCTCTTAGCTTATGATTTTTATAAAAAAAAACATATATATATATATATATATATAACCTTAATTAAGTCACCATCAGTTGTTGTCATCTTACGTTCAAGTGCACATTGGAATGTAATTTATTTATTTATTTTTATTTTCATTTGTGACTTTTAACTTTTAAGCTACTTTCCTTTTTCCAAACCAAAAGGTATAAAAAAAATAAATCAATAAACCAAAAAAAATATTATTATTTCATAATTTTACTTTTTTATAAAAATAAAAAGATTTAATAAAATAATATAGCATGTCATTATTATATTAAAAAGTACCTCGGTATATTTTTATTTGAACTGACAAAGGCCTTGTTTGAAGTTGGTAAAAAAAATACAAAACTCTACAAATACAAATTACGAGATTATAAAATTTAAATTCTCTATTCACTGTACAAAACACGAGACATTAACTTTTATAATTTTGTACACTTTTATACAACTCCAAACACACCCAAACTTACTTGCAAACTTATTACAATTATTTTACTTGAGTGTTTAAGAAATTTTAAAAATTAAAAACAATCAAAATTTTTAATAATTTAATTATTTCTTAATTCAGCTGTCCTCTTAACTTTCGGGATTTCTGTCTCAAGTTTGTGGATGCATGAAGTATGGAAGATGCAATCCTCTCATAAATAGGATATAGAAACTTAAATTCAAATTCTATAAAAGTGTCAAGCTTATGTTAATTAATATTTTTGAAGGATTTTTTTTTTCAATTTCAAGTGTTATATCAATCCCATAATTCCATGCGTGATGCACGAGTTTTGAACAGGGCTCTATTACTATTGTGGGGTTTGGCTCACATAAATAATAATAATAATAATAATAATAGAATAAAATTAATTAATTAATTTTTTTTTCAAATTTCTTTAACTTTTTTCACCAAATACAAATTCCACTTTTTTTTATTTTTTTCAACTCTTATCAATTTTCTTTAAAGTTTTTTTCTTTTAACTTTCATATATCAATTTTTTTAACTTTTTTTAATTTTTACAAATTTTTATCAAACACCCAATTGTAAGATTTAAAGTAGATTTGTATATGAATTTAGGAACATCAAAATTACAAATATAATAATGCGGAAGCGTACCTGTTTGTTCCATGATTATTGAATGCAAACAGAAAGGATATTCAAGTTAAAAAGGGAATTTTGATTGTTACAGATCTTCCTCTCTATACCCTAGGTCTGTATGACAGATTTTTTATGGGATGCATCCTGTCCGTCTAGGGTAGAGAGAGGATCTAACCATATATTTTATGGGATGACCCAATGAGAATAGGGTTTACCCTATAAAAGGCCTACAGTGGGTTCCTTAGGCCTACACTAACCGTCTAATCTCATTATCCCTATTAGATGCACACAGGTTTTACAATATAAATCATAACAAAATAGGCCTTATCATATACGTTTCCATCTTTACTTGATTCTAACCCATTTTTTATAAACATAAAAATTAATTAATATATGCTCAATATACAAAAAATTCCAACACCAATTACCAGCTAAAGTACCACGCTACAAGAACGGAAAAAAAAAGGTATAAAATTATATATTTTTAGTGTGTCCAAACTTCCCCCCCCAACACACACACACACACACACACACACACATCATTACTTTAATATATATACTTGTGTGTGTAAGGCATATAAATTGTGTCCAAGATTTTAAGTAGCCCCGGCCCAGTCTGCTAGGGAAAGTGGGACACGATATGTTTCTTTACTCTTGTATACTTTCGCCAAAGTTGGAGGGAATTTGCGTGTCATTGTGATATGTTTACACCCTTTTTTTTTTTTAATATAAAAGGATGTTATTCTATTATAATAATTTATTAAAATATATTAGTAAATTAATGTGTGCATAATAATTTTGTAATTATAATACATATTAGTAATTTTTTATTTAAAATGATAAATTTAAAAATTACCATGTTACTCTTATAATTAATTTTAGAAATATTTCTGATAAAATATTATTTTCTTTTTCACTTTTTATAATCCATAATGGTTTAAAACTTGGAACCCTCTTGATCTAGATCCACCAATCAAATCTTTGGGAATTTGTGATTGTTTGTTTACAAGTTTGGTCATGATGAACCCCACCCAACCTTTTAACTTGCCCCAACTTTTAATTTGCTTCATTTCACCAACCGCGTTAATCATGATTTTTAAGTTTCAGATCCCTCATTAATCAAATAATTAATCAGGGGTTTGAAACAATCTTAACCGTCGGATTTGATCAATCACACCACCCTTTGGTGTGCTCATGCTACAGATAGAATTGTTCCTCGATATTTTCTTACCCCGTACATATCTCCCAGGACACCTGTCCTTTACACTTTGGACAAAGTTTTATATATCTTGAACAAAACCCTGCTTGCCAAAATACCATTTTCTTGAAATTACCAAAATACCATCAAGTCCAACCCTATGTATTAGGACTTTGCAGACCTTAATTGACCTAAATGCCCAAGGCTAGGTAGAAGAAACCAAGAAGCCGGCAGCTTGGACTGTTTTGGTATCATAAAATACCGGTCAACCGCCCCTCGATTTCCATAGTCATCCTCCTTGTACTGGGTCATTGAATATTAAACAAAGAAAAAAAGGGTTATGAGAGAACAAGCAGGTGCCACAAATTTTCATGGCTAGAACCATTCATGAAGCCACCGGAAAGATGACTCAGCTCTGCCGGAAAATTGTTCACGTCAACTTCAGGAGGAGCATACTCGAAAAAGTCTCGATTTTCCGGCAGTTCTTTAGGTTTATTTGGGATAGAATTCTTGTTTGCTCCGTAGGGAAGCCAGTTCGGTACCGCCGTTTGTCGGGCCGGCCATCTTCTCCGTCCATGGAGGCAGTGGAGTCTGGTTTGGATCCCAACAGCCCGACATCCAGTGGTTATGACACCGATTCAGATTTAGTAACCTTGAAGATCAGCATACTGGGTGATTGTCAAATTGGGAAAACAACTTTTGTGGTGAGTAAAAATAAATAAATAAATAAATAATAAAAACTCATTCATTGATGAATCATTTATACAAATTATATATATATATTTAATACTCGAATTTGTATGTTATTTGGGTGAAGGTTAAGTATGTAGGAGATGAGCAAGAAAAGAGTTGCTTGCAGATGAATGGATTAAATCTAATGGACAAAACATTATTAGTTCAGGGAGCCAGGATTGCTTTTAGAATATGGGATGTAGGAGGTGAGTTCATTTTAATGGGTTTTGTCTGGCAGTGGATTTGGACAGGATTTGCGAACCCACAGACGGTAAAGGTTAGAGAAGAAATTTCCCTTCCCCCCCCCCCTCTCTAATTCCAATCAATCGTTGATTTGTGGATTCGTAAAACCTGCCAAACAAAATTACCGTTCTTTGCTGTTTGATTTATTATGTATGAATTAATGGTTTATCAATTAAATATTCATTTGATTAATTAATGTAGGTGACCCTAGTTCACTTGATCAAGTTCCCATTGCTTGCAAAGACGCAGTAGCAATTTTGCTTATGTTTGATCTCACCAGTCGATGTACACTAAATAGGTCTGTAATAATATGTTATGTATAACTGATCTTTTGATTGGGGAAAATATGTACAAAAGTTATAAGAATTAACGACTAATTCCATATATATGATTAATTTTGGCTTGATTGCAGTGTTATTGGATGGTACAGCCAAGCAAGAAGGTGGAATCAGGTAATAACTTATTAAATTACATTGATTAAATTCTCCTTACCAAGTGATTAATTACTTTGTGTGTAACTCTCACATCTATATCTATACATACATAGAAAATGCCCATTATTAGGGTACTTGTTTATAGTACAACTATGAAGGAAGATTGTGTCCTTATAGATCATAGAAGTTTCAGAATTCATTTCGTATATATTCTGAGTACTGTCCCATTAATTGTTTGTCATTGTCATGATTTCGAAGAGATACATGTTTATGTCTCTAATTTTGTATTTCCCTTAATCGGTTATTTGTTTGCAGACAGCAATTCCTATATTAATTGGGACCAAATTTGACGATTTTGTCCAACTTCCACCAGATTTGCAGTTGACGATTGTGACCCAGGTATGAAATTTGAACGAACTTGGCTCTCAAATTAGCATTCAAGAGCATATTAATTAAACAGAGCCACCCATCTTTTTCATATTTGGGTGTGTCACATGGGTTTGCCGTATGGATGAGAAAAGAATATTTGAAGGGCTTCAAAGTCCTAGATTTGTCAATTCTCTCTCTCTCTCTCTCTCTCCGCGTAGGACTTGTGTAGAAGATAAGCACAGGGGAACGCATTCTTTGTTTATTCAAAGTTAGCACTATAGGTTTGTGCGATCCTTCTACTTTAGCAAGAAAAGAATTTTCTTCTTCGAAGGAAGTAAATTATATTCTATCCTTACGCGTGGTGGAGAGTCTGAGAAGCAATTATTTAAAAAATTTTGTTAGTTTAATAATTTTTTTTTTGTTTTTTTTTTAATGTAGGCAAGGGCTTATGCAAGGGTTATGAAGGCAACCCTTTTCTTCTCAAGTGCTACCCACAACATAAATGTGAACAAGGTCTTCAAGTTCATTATGGCCAAGCTCTTTAACTTGCCTTGGACGGTGGAGAGAAACTTGACACTTGGAGAACCCATCATCGACTTCTAGGTTCATGTTGTAGTTATCTTTTCATTTTTTTTTTTTTTTTTGTCTTATACCTTTTCTGTACATATAGTCATAAGAAAGAAAAAAAAAAAAAAAGTTGACTACACAGTTTACTATACATATTAAAGGTGACCCATCTTGTCGTTTTGGGGTTTGGGGTTTTTTTTCCTTTACGTTCAAGTTGTGTTGGAGGGAACATCTGTGCTAATTAATTCAATTCTCAGATGGTATATGATCGAATAACATGAGTTGCTTAATAAAAAAAATATGAGATTAATCGTAGTTGTTGTCCGTTTTGGTGCTTCCAACCCAAACTGCATACTAATCAATAACCTTATATTATACATCAAACTCTTATATATATTTAAAATTTTATCCTAGGTGGCTATGTATTTATAGAAAATATTAAATGATCAATTCTAAACATATGGATCAATAGCCACATGTATAATCACATGTCCAATCAAAGGCAAAACCTCAGAAAATAAAAATAAATAAACAAAACAAAACTCACACAGAGACGGGAATCATTCGAGCATATATATATTTGTTGCATCATACGGTTGATCTATATATATATATTTGTTGCATCATACGGTAAATAGATCAACTCGGTAGCTGGCCCAATATCAATTCATATGCAGAGTTATATAACTTTTATTGGCATATGCAGTTAATTGGAAAATTACAACAACAAATGGAAATAAGTTAATTTATGAATATTTGCAGTGACCTTGAGGCTCTCCGAAACTGCAGCAACTTCTGAGCATTTTGAAGGTACGAGGACTCCATGTCTGTGCCGCCGGGGCCCTTTTCCTTGGAAAGAGCAACGGAAAGGATCTCCAACGCACGGCCATACATAATAAAATACCTGATCGCCACCAATTCATTCAGATCCCCTTTGAAGCCCTTAATTTCCACCGTTCTCAGACTGCTTCTCATGCATCCATACACCTTCATGTACTTGTATCTAGTCAAGAAATCGTGCTCCTCCAGTTTATGGGAAGTTTCGCGCTCCTAAAATGACAGGTGACAAAGCTTAGAATTAATGAAAGAACAATGATACACAACCAGAGAATATAATTAAAAAAAATTAATATATATATGGATACATATATATATATATATATATATATATGAATAACTCCTGTTAGTTTTACATTACTTACTGGGAATATCCTTGTGGCATGAGTCATATCGATTGTGAGTCTCTCCAAGCGAGGGCAGCTGTTCAAGAAGAATGATATCCCATGGTACTCATGCACGTGCAATGCAGTCTTCAGTATCAAATGCTTTACTCCTTCAAGAGGGGGTCGCAATTTTGGGTACTCCGATGCAGTGGGAATTACCTTTTGGTGAAGGGACGACAAACAAGAGACCAAAGGGCACTAAGTTTCCCGAATTTTTTGCAATAATAATTTTGTAATTATAGAATATTTTAATAAGTTGAATAATTATGTATAATTAAAATATTCTACAAAAATATTATCCAGGATTATGTGTTTTATTGTGCCCAGTGGAAACATTCACTAGAATCAGGTGTTTTAATATTATACGCAAATGCTACCGTCACAGAATTTTTTTTCAATATGTGTATTCTGGTAGAATTTTTGATACAATATTATTTTTTAATTAATTGATAAAGAATTTTCAAGCGAGGAGGGCCTGCAATATCACATACTATTTTTAGAGTGTGTTAGAGTGGTAAAAAGTGAAATAAAGTAAAATAAAATAATATAAGTTGTTAGTTCTTAATTCTTGAAGTGAAAAAGTAAATAAATTTTAGAGATTTTCAGAAATTTACAGCAAATCAAACGGAGTCATAATTATAATTATTTATTCAGTAATATAGTATTTCTCATTTTTAAATTTACATTAAAATCTAAAGGGTCATTTGATTTGTTTTTTTTATTTTCTGTTTTTATTTTTTATTTTTAGTTTTGAATTCATTTTTCTTTTTGTACTTTTGAAAATAAAGAAAATAGGTTAAAACTCATTTGTTTACTTATATTTTCAAACTTTGTTTTCGAAAACCAAAAATGACTTTACACATCGAAATAAAAAATAGTAAAAATTCGTTTTGAGAAGTTTTAACAAAAAAAAATGATAAAAATCTCAAAATAAGGAAAATAGAACATTTTTTATTTCCTTATTTTGAGAGTTTTAACACATAAAACAAAAATAGAAAATAAAAAATAAAAAAATAAATCAAATGCAACCTAAATAATTTTTTTTCTGTAATTAAGTTAAATAGTGCGCAATTAAGTATATATATTCGTATTCATTTCAATCGACTTTATTACAATTCTAGGAAGTATCAGTAGTCTTTGGATATTTACGAAAATTGATTCAAAATGCACTCTGTGCCAAAAAAAAAAAAAAAAGTGATAAATAGGCCATGAAATGAAATTAAGAGAGAAAACAAATATACTAAATTAGTTGGTCGAATTCAAATATAATATTGGAAAATTAAGTTTATTCTAAAGGGGAGGGGAAAAAAGGTAATTAAAAACATGACAGGATAAAATTTTTAAATATACCTGAAGCATGAAACTGCATACAGTAAGAACCCTGGTGCACCATAAATCTCCGAGCAGTTCATAAAGGAGGTCACCATCTTCACTGAACTCGGACTCAAACCCGAAATCGAGATCAGCCTCCCCCAGGGCATTCAAATGTTCTATTAAAAATACAATTAATGACCCTGAATACTTAAAATACTTCAACTTTGGAGCCTCAATGTTGATCCCATTTTCAATTAAGCACTTGTAGAGGACCAAAGTCTTCAAACATGGTGAAGAAATTTCAAGGCACTCTATATCCCAGCACTTCTCCAAACTCAAACTCTCGATGAACCGGCAGTTTGATGACAAGGTTGTGAAAGAAAAATTTGACAATTTGATCCAACCCAGAGAAAGACTTTTGAGAGCAGTGAAGTTTTTGAACTCCGAAACGGTAAAATTGCATGAGAACAACCTAAGAGATTCCAAATTTCGGTTTTCGTAAACTAACGATGGCAATTCAAATGACCCATCGTGACGATGACTATCGGGACTCTGTTCATTCCATGTCGGGTTCGAGAAGTCTAGGTCAAGAAATCTCACTCTCCGAGAAATGGCAAACCGAATAAACTCTTGGGTGTCCGAAACATTGTCACGAGGGTTTGAAAACACCAGGGAAAATGTATTCACGGTGGGTAAGCTATATTGTCGAATCCATTGTTTGGAGAAATCAATGAAATCCCTTCTCTGTCTCTGACTCTCTCTAGTGCTCTCGTCGGAATGTTGTCCGTTTTGTTTGACGAAGAAATTTTCATTGAATTCTATATTCAGTGTCTCCCGCCAAATGTTCCTCCAGTATTTGGACAATACAGAAGTCCTTGCGGCTTCTTTGAAGGGTAAAAATGAAACAATTGTGAGAAGCAGTGAGTCCGTGAAATCTGAGAACCGGTCTCCATTTTTGTTTCCGACCATGTTGTAAGAGATTAGTGCAAATGGGAAGCCTAAGGAAAATGTAAATGTTGATTGCACATATAAATATAGATACGTGCATTTGATTGAATCGTTGGAGAGACACCAAGAGTGGTTGCTTCGTTTGTGTAACCCGTTGACTTTGTGTCTTTTTCTAATTGAATAAGGATAACCTTAAAACTTTTTAAGTAAGTAATGTTTTCCCCTCATTTCAAATAACATTTGATTTTTTAAATAATAATTTATAGTTTAAGATAACGTAATTAATTATCACATTTAAATAATAATTTATATTAATATACTAAATGTAGATTTACACGCTATGTGTGCGATTTTTTTCTCTTACAATAAATATATATTTTTAATTTTAAATAAATTACCAAATAAATTTAAAATAAAAATATGTAAAACATTTGTAAAGTATTAGATCGTTTTAAATGACATTTAAGTAAATAATTTATAATTAAGTGAAATTTAAAAAAGTAAAAAAAATATAAAGATAATATGTGAATAAAAAAGACAATTAAGAAATATTAAAAAAGTACAAATTTAAATTTACTTAACTAAGTAAAAGTTAACCTTGAGTGATTAATTCAACTGGTAAGATCTTACGTTTGCTTCCTAGAGGTCATCAATTCTTCTTTCCTGAAGACTATATTAAATCATTTTAAATGACATTTAATTAAATAATTTGTAATTAAGTAAAATTTAAAAAAGATAAAAAAATATAAAGAAAATATGTGAATAAAAAGTGAAATTAAAAAATACTAAAAAAGTACAAATTTAAATTTGCTAAACTAAGTAATAATTAACCCTAAGAGTTACCTTAACAGATAAGACTTTAGATTTATCTCCTGGAGATCAGCAGTTGGTCTTTCCTTCAAACCATTGGAGGGCTCATCCCCTGATAACTTCAGGGCTCATGATGTGCGCTTATTCACTTGGACACTTTGAGTTACCCAAAAAAAAGGAAGGTTAAATGGTATAAGACTTAAACACACATTTTTTTTTTTTTTTTGGGTAAATTGTTTATTCATTAACTCACTTGACTTGATTACTTGGAACTTGGATACTATAAATTTTTTATTCATTAATTTAGTTGAATGCTTGGATACTTGGAACTTGGATGCTTATACTTCATACAAATAAATAAATTATATCCTTATTTATATTCCTTAACTTTCTTAATAGATGGTTAAAATTAATTTAATCCAACAGTGAAAATTATGCCTCTAAAATCATCTATCAAAATATCTAAGATGTTTATAATACTTATAGAAATTTTTACAATTATTTACAGTGTTCAACGCACTTTTTATAAACTTCTCTAAGTTATAAAATATTCTAGACACTTCTTAAAAAAACCTTTTGTCTCTGAAATATTGTAAAGAAACATAGAGTATTCCAGTGACTTTAAAAAAATTTCAGGCCACACTTAAATATATTTTATTATTTTTTAAATTAAATTTTATTTTTTATTTTCTATCAAGTATATTTTGAAGAAAATATTCTCTAAATTAACATATTTTTTATTGTTTCCAAAAAAACACATAAAATATGCAAAAAAAAAATGGTCAATTTAAATGAATGCTTTGATCGTTTCTTTAAGAAGAAAAAGAAAAAATAATAGAAAGTAAATGGAAAGTAAAATAAAAAAATTAAGATTCCTTGATTTATATATATATTTTTTTGGCTCAAATCCAACAATAAAACATGAAAGTGGAAAATTTTTTTATTTCTTTTAATTTATTCTCTCCAAACCATACTGATATAAAAATTAAAAAAAATAATTTTTATTTTCAAAAAAATTAGTCATTCTTTTAGCTCCATTTATTTTAAAATAAAATATTTTTGAAAAAATAATTTTTCATATTCTTTTAAAAAATATTATCTAAAATTATTTTTTGAAAAATATTTACACAATAATAAATGATGGTTTTATCAAAAGAAAATATAATTAAAAAATAAAATTTACCTTTAAACGCAACAATATTTTTTTTTTGAAAGGTAACGCAACAATATTTTATTAAAGAAAGATATGTTGCAAAAAGGTATAAATAAATAACATAAAATAAATGAATGATGATTAGTTTTAAATGACATTTAAGTAAACAATTTGTAATTAAATAGTATTTAAAAAAGATAAAAAAATGTAAAAGTAACAAGTGTTTAAAAAGGACATTTAAAAATACTAAAATATGTAAAAATTAATTTATTTAGTTAAGTAGCAGTTATTAAATAATTCTTTTTATTTTTATAAAAAAATATTAGTAGTTGTGAGAAGTTGAAGAGTTATTAATAGAAAAAGATAAAAAAATTTACTATTAAATTTAATATTTCATTAAATTTGAGACTTTACCAAATATCTCTGATATTTCATCTTCATCTGTATAACAGTATAGACAAAAAGAGAACATCTAAAAGTACCTCTCTTTCGTCGAATCCCATTACATATTATTAACAAAGTATTTTTTTAACTTTTTAATTTCTTAGTCATTTTTTACTTTTTTTAGCTACGTGGTAATTTGATATTTCAAACCAACGACAAAAAAAAAAAAAAAAAAAAAAATCCCGCATCTTTTTTTTTTCTTTGATTTTTCAAATTCAAGAATAAAGTTTTCAACTTCAATTAAGTGTCTCTCTTCTGCTGAAACCCCATCGCTTTTTTATTCATCAAAATATTTTTTTAACTTTTTAATTTCTCATTCGTTTTTTAACTTTTTTTTTTTTTAACTGCCTGGTAGTTTTATATTTCAAATTTAAGAAATAAAAACTACTCCCAAGCTCTTTAACTTGCCTTGGACGGTGGAGAGAAACTTGACACTTGGAGAACCCAACATCGACTTCTAGGTTCATGTTGTAGTTATCTTTTTTTTTTTTTGTCTTTTACCTTTTCTGTACATATAGTCATAAGAAAAAAAAAAAAAAATCTTGACTACACAGTTTACTATACATATTAAAGGTGACCCATCTTGTCGTTTTGGGGTTTGGGTTTTTTTTCCTTAACATTCAAGTTGTGTTGGAGGGAAGATTTGTACTAATTAATTCAATTTTTAGATGGTATATGATCAAATAACATGAGTTGCTTAATAAAAAAAAAAAAAAAAATGAGATTGATAGTATTTGTTACCCGTTTTGGTGCTTCCAACCCAAACTGCATACTAATCAATCAACTTATATTATGCACCAAACACTCATATATATTCAAAATTTTATCTTAGGTGGCTATGCATTTATAGAAAATATTAAATGATTAATTCTAAACTTATAGATCAATAGCCACTTGTATAATCATATGTCCAATCAAGGCATAACCTCAGGAAATAAAAATAAATAAACAAAATAAAACACACACAGGGACAGGAATCAATCTTAACTAAGTAAAGTTAACCTTGAGTGGTTAACTCAACTGGTAAGATCTTACGTTTGCTTCCTAAAGGTCATCAATTCTTCTTTCCCGAAGACTATATTAAATCATTTTAATTGACATTTAAGTAAATAATTTGTAATTAAGTATAATTTAAAAAAGACAAAAAATATAAAGAAAATATGTGAATAAAAGTGCAATTAAAAAATACTAAAAAAGTACAAATTTAAATTTACTAAACTAAGTAATAGTTAACCCTAAGAGTTACCTCAATACGTAAGACTTTAGATTTATCCTCTAGAGATCAACAGGTAAGACCAGTTAATCTTACGTTTGCTTCCTAGAGATCATCAATTCGTCTTTCCTGAAAACTATATTAAATCATTTTAAATGACATTTAAGTAAATAATTTGTAATTAAGTAAAATTTAAAAAAGATAAAAAATATAAAAAATATATGTAAATAAAAAGTGTAATTAAAAAATACTAAAAAAGTACAATTTTAAATTTACTAAACTATGTAATAGTTAACCCTACTAAGAGTTACCTCAACAAGTAAAACTTTAGATTTATCCCCTAGAAATTATCAGTTGGTCTTTCCTTGAAACCACTAGAGGGCTCGTTCCCTGATAACTTTAGGGCTCATGATGTGTACTTACTCACTTTGACACTCTGTGATATCCAAAAAAAATGGAGGATAAGTGGTATAAGACTTAAACACACATTTTTTTTTTTTATATTGTTTATTCATTAACTTACTTGACTTGATTACTTGGAACTTGGATACTATCAATTTTTTATTCATTAATTTAGTTGAATGCTTGGATACTTGGAACTTGGATGCTTATACTTTATACAAATAAAAAAACTCTATCTTTATTTATATTCTTTAACTTTCTTAACAGATGGTTAAAATTAATTTAATCTAACAGTGAAAATTATGCTTCTAAAATCATCTATCAAAATATCTAAGATGTTTATAATACTCATATAAATTTTTACAATTATTTACAATGTTCAACGCACTTTTTATAAGCTCCTCTAAGTTCTAAAATATTCTACGCACTTCTTAAAAATTCCTTTTGTTTCTAAAATTTTTCATGCCACACTTAAATATATTTTATTATTTTTTAAATTAAATTTTATTTTTTATTTTCTATCAAGTATATTTTGAAGAAAATGTTCTCTAAATTAACATATTTTTTATTGTTTCCAAAAATTCACATAAAATATGCAAAAAAAAGGCCAATTTAAATGAATGCTCTGATCGTTTCTTTAAGAAGAAAAAGAAAAAAAAAATAGATTTTTAATATTCCTTGATTTATATATTTTTTTGGCTCAAATCCAACAATAAAACATGAAAGTGGAAAATTTTTTTATTTCTTTTAATTTATTCTCTCCAAACCATACTGATATAAAAAATTTTTAACAAAAAATAATTTTTATTTTCAAAATATTAGTCATTCTTTGAGCTCCATTTATTTTAAGATAAAATATTTTTGAAAAAAATAATTTTTTCATATTCATTTAAAAAATATTATCTAAAATTATTTTTTGAAAAATATTTACACAATAATAAATGATGGTATTATCAAAAGAAAATATTATTAAAAAATAAAATTTATCTTTAAACGCAATAATATTTTATTAAAGAAAGATATATTGCAAAAAAGTATAAATAAATAACATAAAATAAATGAATGATGATGAATTTTAAATGACATTTAAGTAAACAATTTGTAATTAAATAGTATTTAAAAAAGATTAAAAAAATGTAAAAGTAGCAAGGGTTTAAAAAGGACATTTAAACATACTAAAATATACAAAATTAATTTATTTAATTAAGTAATAGTTATTAAATAATTCTTTTTATCTCTATAAAAAATATTAGTAGTTTTGAGAAGTTGAAGGATAATTAATGGAAAAAGATAAAAAATTTTACTAAATTCAATATTTCATTAAATTTGAGATTTTACCAAATACCTCTAATATTTCATCTATATAATAGTATAGATAAAAAGAGAACATCTAAAGAGTATCTCTCTTTCGTTGAATCCCATTACATATTATTACCAAAGTATCTTTTTAACTTTTTAATTTCTCAGTCGTTTTTTACTTTTTTTTAGCTACCTGGTAATTTGATATTTAAAAAAAAAAAAAAAAATTTCCCGCATCTTTTTTTTTTCTTTGATTTTTCAAATTCAAGAATAAAGTTTTCAACTTACAATTAAGTGTCTCTCTTTTGCTGAAACCCCATCGCCTTTTTATTTATCAAAATATTTTTTTAACTTTTTAATTTCTCACTCGTTTTTTAACTTTTTTTTTTTTTTTAACTGCCTGGTAGTTTTATATTTCAAATTTAAGAAATAAAAACTACTCCCACTTGTTTCTTTAAAATTGAAGAATAAAGTTATCAAAATTTGGAATTCTCATATTATTTGTCAAAAAAAAAAAAGTTAAAAAATTATAATATTTCCCCCGCAGGCGGTGTGCATGCCTTTCCTCTGGTTGTTATTTACGAAGATGAATAAAAATATTAAAAATTGATAAATGTTTAAAATTTAAATTTAATTTCTGATATGCTTGAATTATCCAAATTTTATAATAATAATTAATTAACAAATGACAAGTAGGTCTATTTTAAGAATTCATTAGCGCTAAAAGCATATGGTAGGAGCCTAGCAGTTACAGAGGCAATAGAAAAATGAAGCTACGGTCATGTAATGATCACAGCAGATCAAGAAAAAGACCATTGGGAGGGTGGGTTACCGCTTTGGCGGGTTTCTAATAGCTCCCCTCGATCGAGTCGGTCAGTCAGGATTTGCCTAGGTTAGTTTACTACCTCGTGGGTCATTGCCGGCTTGATCCACGAAAAAAAGTACAAAAAATATATGTACTTTTACTATATTTGTCAAACAGAGCCAACATTTTTTTAACTGTTGTTAATGGAAGGGTTAGAGTGAAATTTTATTAATTATATAAAATTAATTGTTACAATTGAAATTGTAAGAATTAAAGTGAGATTCAATATAAATTGCATAGTACTAATTATAATTTACATTAATTCTTATTATCTTTATATTGATTAATGCTCACCTTTGTTTACTTTGTATTAATTTATCCATAATGGATTTGAAAACTGGAATGATTTCATATTCATAATTAAATACATAAATACAAAACTTTTTCCACAAAAAATAATTTTTTATGAGATTCAAGGTTATATGTACTACCAAATTTTTTTCACTATTTTTTTTTTTGGTTTAAAATACATCTTATATCCGTATGTGTATAATATGAATTTTTTATTTCAAAATTTTTAACTTAATTTTAATTAAAAAATTA
This sequence comes from Vitellaria paradoxa, assembly GCA_019916065.1. Lineage (NCBI taxonomy): Eukaryota > Viridiplantae > Streptophyta > Magnoliopsida > Ericales > Sapotaceae > Vitellaria > Vitellaria paradoxa. Next base: position 52,737,777 of record CM034239.1, read on the forward strand.
TTACTATGTTAACCATTTTTAATCCCGTTTGGGAGCCAAAATTTTATAAAAATTACATTTTTTTTAATTTATACCAACTTTTGATTATTCACATTTTTTCTTGTATTTATTTTAAAATTATAATTCTTTATAAATTTTTATTAATTTTAACAAATGTTTACCAACTATTACCAACTTTTGTTAATTTTTCTATCCAAATTTATTCAACGGCTTATATTAACTTAAAAATTTGATACAACATACAAAATTCATTCAAATGAGTTATTAAATCCTGTTTAAATAAATTTTATCTAAAAGTTATAATTTACCTTGTAAACATAAAGAAGTGAATTGCACGTTACACTTTTTTTTTATAAGTTTATACTAAAATTTGAGCTTCAAACACCCCCTGGGGTACTGTATAACTAAGGGATTTGGTGTCCCAGGGCCAGTTTGATGGTGCCAAAAGTATTCAAAACTAATCAATTCTAATTAATTTTCGCATTTTCTTTTATGGACGGACCTACATGGAGGCAAGGGGGCAAGTGACCCCTTCAATTTTTAAGATAAAATTATTAAAATACCCTCATTATTTTAATTTTAATTAAAAATTAAATTAATTAAAATTTAAGAAATTTTGATTTTATTAAAAATTTAAAATTAACTCAAAATTTTTTTAACATATAAGAAGTTTAAAAGAATTAAATTTGGTATTTTTTGTGAAATAAAGTGTATTCTTTTAATACATTATTGCGTATTTTTATTTATACTATCAGTAAATTTAGCATATAACACAATAAATTCTATAAATAATAAAATTTAATAATAATTATATTTTTTTTAATGAGGGATATCTCTAATAAACTTAAGGTGCTTGAACCATTAACTGTGAGAAATATATTCACTAGTTAATACTCAAAAATAATTTATTTTCTCTCTAAAAATAACATCGTTTTTCTCCTACTCTTAATCGAAAAATAAGTCAATTATTATTTTTTCTTGGGTGCTTGTTGCCCCTCTCGGTGCCCGATGCCCCCTTAGCAAACATTCTAGTTCCGCCCCTACTTTTCTCCAATTAAATTTCTCTATATATCATTTTTATGTCACATATTTCTATTTTTATTATACTTTTTTATCAATTTTTTATCAATCAAATACCCCCAGTGAATGACAGGAGCGGACGAGGGGGGTTGCAGTTGCCTCTGACTGCAGCTGCTGCGGTCGCTGCGGTCGGGGCAAAACAGCACCGTTTTACTTCTTTTTTTTTTTCCCTCGCCAAGTCTTGTAGCAGCCGATTAATGGTTTTGGCAGGATGGCGTGCGTGCGTGCGTGCGTGTGTTGTGTGGTTTTGGCGTACGTGCGTGTGTTGTGCGTTACAATAAAAATAAAATATAAATAAAAATAATTAATTTTTTATTTGATTAAGTTAAAAGATAAAATAAAAAAATATTTTTAATATAATTAATTAATATTGGACTACTTTTAGGTGTGTAAAAAATAAATAAAAATAATTAATTTTTATAAATAATTAATTTTAATATACTTGTTAAAATATAAATATCAATAAATTTTATTTTATTTTTATTTCACTTTAAATCAATTTAAAAGTTACCAAAAATTGATGTGTTGACAACTCACCATATAAAATTAGTAATAATTTTTAATATTTTGCCAAACACCTAAAAACATAAAATGTTTGTATTTTTTAACATTTTACTTTAACTTAATTCAAAAGTTACTAAAAATTTAATGTGTTTGCAACTCGTCATATATATAATTTGAATAGAGATAATTATTCTACATAAATAAATCTTTATAAATTTCGATAAAAACATTTAAACTTAGTTTGGATAATTATTCTATATAAATAAATCTTTATAAATTTTGACAAAAACACTTAAACTTAGTTTGGTACAAAACTTAGAGAGAAAAATAAAGCCGAAAACAAAATATAAATAAAATAATTAAACCAATTTTGACAAAAACCCTTTAACTTAGTTTGGTACAAGACTTAATTTAGTTTAATATATATATATGTGGCAAGTTGCAAACACATTAATTATTGCTTTAATTATTTTTATTTATATTTTGGGTGAGTTGCAAACACATTAATTATTGGTTTTATTATTTTTATTTATATTTTATTTTTAATTTTTTTTTCTCTCTAAGTCTTGTACCAAACTAAGTTTAAAGGTTTTTGTCTAAACTAGTTTAATTATTTTTATTTATATTTTGTTTTAGGCCTTTTTCTCTCTAAGTTCTGTACCAAACTAAGTTTAAGTGTTTATGTTAAAATTTATAAAAATTTATTTATGTAGAATAATTATCTCTATTCAAACTATATATGTGGCGAGTTGCAAACACATTAATTTTTTAGTAACTTTTGAATTAAGTTAAAGTAAAATGTTAAAAAAACACACACTTTTTATGTTTTAAGGTGTTTGGCAAAATATCAAAAATTGTTACTAATTTTATATGGCGAGTTGCCAACACATCAAATTTTGGTAACTTTTAAATTGATTTAAAGTAAAATAAAAATTAAAATAAAGTTTATTGATATTTATATTTTAACAAGTATATTAAAAATTAATTATTTTTAATTTTTTTAACACACCTAAAAGTAGTCCAAAATTAACTAATTATATTAAAAATATTTTTTATTTTATTTTATCTTTTAACTTAATCAAATAAAAAATTAATTATTTTTATTTAGATTTTATTTTTATTGTAACGCACAACACACACACGTACGCCAAAACCACACAACACATGCACGCACGCCATCCTTCCAATACCATTAATCGGCTATCACAAGACTTACCGATAAAAAAAAAAAAGTAAAACGGTACCGTTTTACTCCAACTACAGCGGCTCCAGTCAGGTGCGACTGCCGCCCCCTAGTCTGAAAAAGTCTTACTTTATGAATTGGATTCTTTTGATTAGACAAAGGCGGAAAAAAGCATGTAAATTGGATTTTTTTGATTAGGACACATGTATAAATCATGGGGGATTGTAGTGTGAATGATTGAAGTCATTTTATACTTAAATTTAAAGAATTTTCTTATTTAAATATGTTTCGAGTGATAAAATATGAGATAAAAGAAATAAAATATAATTTGAAAAAATTTTTTATGTTTAATACGCACATCTCAAACCACGTTTTTTAGAAATGAATAATAAGATTCCCATTTCGACAAATTAAATTTCCGTTTAGACGGATTCAAAATTTTGGTCAATTATAACTTTTTTGCATTACAATCCATTCATATGAATTGTAAAAACCGTTTAGATAGAAGTTGGCTACGCGATTCTATTAGAACGGTTTCTACACTCCGTTGGAATGATTTTTACAGTTTCATAAAAAATAGTCAAAGTGGGTGTCATTCGATAGTTTTGGAGTTCATGATGATAATAACAAAAAAATTTTTGCTATTTGATTAATCGAATTCTAATTATCAATTTTTTTTAAAGGTATTGAATTTTTTTAAATTTTAAAAAGGTAAAAATATGTAAAAATGTATAAAAATTTTTAAAATATTTTAAATTTTTTTTTTAAATTTGATACACCAAATGCACTCTTTATATTTGTTACTTTTTTCTTGTTTTGGGTCATTTCCCTATCCAATTTGATATCTCCATTCGGTGCATTGCCAGCTAGCCACGGGCTCGCCAGGTCAGCCACTGGAGCCCGCCACGTCCACCGCCAACTGCCGCACAAACCATCCCCTATAAGCGTCGACTTACAAACTCGTCCCTCCTTCCCTCCCAAGCAGTCGCAGACCTTTTCTCGTGTCTCTCCTATGGCCGTCTCATCTCCGAACGCTGCTTACAGAGCAGCACAACCTTCAGCTCCGATTCTCCCCAAACCCTACCTTTTGTCGTCCAGTTACTTGCATTTGCCCTTCAAGTTGCAAAAAATTACGCCCTGCCCACGCTTCGCTAAGAGGGCTTCCATCTTCTGTGCTTCGACGGTTCGCCAGATGGAGGTAGAGCAGAGCGAGCCGGAGGTCCTCCAGAGACCCGACTCGTTTGGTCGGTTCGGAAAGTATGGTGGCAAGTATGTCCCCGAGACGCTCATGTACGCGCTCACCGAGCTCGAATCTGCGTTCCAATCTCTGGCGGGAGACCTTGACTTTCAGGTTTGATGTCAATGAATTTAAGCTGTTTGGTTGATCTCTGCTTTCATTTGTTTGATTGATTTAATACATTTTGTTCCGCAAATTTCAATCTTTTCATGGAATTGAAGGGCTGATTTACTGGTTTATTACAGTTGTTTAGAATTCGTCAGGTTGCCAATGAAATTTAGGGTTTAGTACCCAAAATATATCTTAATTGTGCAGTTATATTTCCGAAGGATTTTTAATTAAGACTTGATTCACTCAATTTTCAAATTAATTCAGAAGAGGGGTTTATAAAAAGATGTCAAATTGATTCAGAAAGGGTTTATAGAATGTGTTTCTTCAGATAGTTTCTTTCCATTTAATGCCTCTTTTGCAATGTTGTTTGATTTACCATTTAACAAATATTGATTTCAGAAAGAACTGGAGGGGATATTGAGGGACTACGTTGGTAGGGAGAGCCCTCTTTATTTTGCAGAACGGCTTTCTAAGCATTACTTACGTCCCAATGGTGAAGGGCCACACATCTACCTCAAGAGGGAAGATCTCAATCATACTGGTGCCCACAAGATCAACAATGCAGTGGCTCAAGCTTTGCTGGCCAAGCGTCTGGGCAAGAATCGCATTATTGCCGAAACTGGGGCTGGTCAGCACGGGGTTGCTACTGCTACTGTATGTGCTCGGTTTGGCCTGGAATGTATTATTTACATGGGTGCTCAAGATATGGAAAGGCAAGCTCTAAATGTCTTTAGAATGCGGCTTCTTGGAGCTGAGGTATGTTTGTCACACTGGTATCTTTTTGTCGATTTGGATGATTTAAACATTACTTACATTCATTAGATTGAAGCATAACCCTGTTGAGAACATATACCAGTTCTTTCTTGTTTAATGTATACATCATTGTTGTGACCAGTGGTGGTTGGAAGATGTGTTTCTTTGTTAAAATTTTTTGACTGGTGGTGAGAGTCAACAATATTCTAAGTGTAGGGTGTCATTGCAAATGCTATGTTCTGATGTTGATCAAGCACACATTGTTTTTACATTATACCAGCAGTAGTCTTCACTGTCCCAAAAATGTCCAGTCTATCCACCAGTGTCTTAACCGTGACAGTTGAGCTTTCTTGGTTTGCCCTATATTCAGTATATTATTATCCATTCTGTTGGGGCTTAACTACTGTCAGCAGTTTCTGAATGCATAAATACCTGTATTTTATTTTCGGACAGTTGGGTGGTACTACAATTATGTCCTAATTGGTTGCCCCCAAAGAAAATGCCAGAATATTCAGCACAAAATTCTTGCTTTTGCAAACCTCAGTACTCTTTACTAGGATCTCACACATTGGCACTCCATCCTGTTGGCCAAATTCTTGACCCATTGGGCCTGTTGTCTTGCAGATTCTTTTTACATCCTTTCTGGACCTAGTCTGCTCTCAGTAGCTTCTGAATCTATGGATCCATTGTCATTGAAACAAAGGCCTTATTTTGGCATTGCTGTTGTCAGTTTGACATGTAATATTGTTTCAATCTTTCTTGTTTGATTAAAAGATTATGGTCAAGTTTTGTCATTTTATTGCTTTCGGTGAACTTTTCCATATCATCTGGGATTCAACTTTTAAGATGTTTGCTGCCATCAGTTTACCTCTGGAATGATTAGGTATACATCATTACCTGCATTCATGCTTGCTGCCTCATTGGTGAATCAGCTAGAGGCTAAATTTCATTTTTTAACAAGTGCTCTCCATATTTACTTTTCAAAAGGGATATTTGATCTCTTTGTACCTTCTTCGATTGTAATATGGATTCCATTGAGACTTTTATCAACAAAATAGAATAAAATAAAATCATAATTCCATGTTTATTGACGTTCTTAGTAATCGAGGGTTTTTTTGTTCCTGTACATCTGGAGAACAAATCAATAAGTTATATGTAACAAAAAATGAACACGAAAATGGCTTCCATTTAACCTATTATCTTGTTTCTACTGTGTAATATAGTGATTGTCTTCCTTGCAAAATTGTCTCCATCTTTTATTTCAATGTTGAATGTCACTTAGCATTTCTGTCTGTGACTTTTATGACATCCTATTCCACATTCTGAACTTTTTTTTTTTTTTTTTCTGTTTGATTTCACCCTTTTGAAATATCGCCTTTATCAATCTGGTTGTCATGCTATGCTATTAACTAAAGCACTGATTATGACATGAATTTTGCTGAACGATCCTTCACTTGTGTTGTTCTTGAGACATCATTCTTTTTGCTTACCAAATTACATTTCTTTCATATGAATCCATTGTTCTTTTTTCTAAACTAGCTTTTGAGTTCACCCATTCATTTTTCTGGCTCAAATATGTGTGTGTGTGTGTGTGTGTGTGTGTGTGTGTCACTTTCCTCTTGGTGTGATCCATTATACAATTGGTTTTATTGCAATTACATCTTTTGATGGAAAATTCCACTCTATAATTACTGTAGGTCAGAGCAGTTCATTCTGGGACAGCCACACTGAAGGATGCTACATCAGAAGCTATAAGGGATTGGGTTACTAACGTGGAATCAACCCATTACATCTTAGGATCCGTTGCTGGGCCACATCCTTATCCACTGATGGTACGAGAGTTTCATGCAATAATTGGTAAAGAGACAAGGAAACAGGCATTGGAAAAATGGGGCGGGAAACCGGATATTCTTGTTGCATGTGTTGGTGGAGGCTCAAATGCCATGGGTCTCTTTCATGAATTTGTTGATGATAAAGATGTTAGGCTGATTGGTGTGGAAGCTGCAGGTTTCGGATTGGATAGTGGTAAGCATGCTGCTACTTTGACCAAAGGAGAGGTTGGCGTGCTGCATGGAGCTATGAGCTATTTATTGCAGGACGATGATGGGCAAATAGTTGAGCCCCACTCCATCAGTGCAGGGTAGAGATTTTCTGTTGATCTTTTGCCTCTGGACTGGCCATGATAATTTCTGCGTTCTTTTGCTCAACTGAATGAATTTTGATTGTTTTATGTCAAATAGACTGGATTACCCTGGAGTTGGACCCGAACACAGCTTTCTGAAAGACACTGGACGTGCTGAATACTATAGTGTTACAGATGAAGAGGCATTGGAAGGTATTGGAAATTGCATCTGTATTTTCTTTTTCAGGTCTGTGTAATTAATTGTGATCCTCGTAATTGTTTGCCGCAGGTAGACTGTCATTAGTGTTCGTGTGTGATCCGGTCGTTTTATTCGTGCAAAGAAGCTTTACATCCTTTTTCACCATCTGGGATAGCTGTTCTGTTTACTCCGCTTTTCTTCATTTATATTTTATAATCCATAAGCCACTGGTTTTCTTATCCACACTCACACACACAACAAGATCTTCTAGTTGCAGCGACATCTCCAAGGGCCATTTTTCTGTGGTGGTTTTGCTTTCTGATGCATAATTTTCTTGTAATTCTTGAGGAATGGCTTGAGAAAATTTTTTATCTTCCACTGATCTTATAAATACTAATATGAGCATGGTAGTTAAATAAGATTGCAATTTCCAGCTCAAGTATGGGCTCTTCCCCATCAATTGGTTCCAAAAAGTATTTAACATTTCCCATTCTAGTGTTCTATAGACACGTCTACCGCATTCTGTCTATACTAAGTTTCGGGTAGTTGCAGTTAATTCCTTGTGTAAATTGCAATACTCAAAATGTACATTGTTTCCAAACATTTACTCCCCAAAAATCCTTGAACGTTTGCCAATGTGCTATTCCCTCATTTTTAGTTATTGGGACTGTTGGGAGGGCACAAAAGCTGTTATGCCGCTGACAAGTATTGTTGTTAATCCTCCATTCTCGTTTTCCAACTGTTTCCTCTCTGGTATTTTGTGAAGTTTATTTTTGACAAATTATGTTTGCTCAATCACCTAGTTATTTTACTATCAATTATCAAAGGCTGGGGTTCCTCTTTCTTTCCTTTCCTTGTTTTTGTAATTGATTGTTCCTGTGCTTTTTTCTTTTCTTTTTTTTTTTTTTTTTATCCATGCAGCTTTTAAGAGATTATCTAGGCTAGAAGGCATAATTCCAGCTCTGGAGACATCTCATGCTATTGCATATCTGGAGAAGCTGTGCCCCACCCTCCCAAATGGAACTAAGGTCGTGATCAATTGCAGTGGCAGAGGAGATAAGGACGTTCAGACGGCCATTAAATATTTGCAGGTTTAATAGCGGTGCCTGTGGGATTTGTGACCGGAGGTGTCTCTCCATCTCCGAGAAAATTTCATCTTTTTGAGTTTCTGGTTTTTGGAACCATCTATGTTTCTTGTATGAAATGAGACCGAGTTTTTTCTTCGTCTAATTTGGAAAAATGTTTTGCAGTAAGGTTCAATTTAGCCATCTTGTAGCTGTCTCCTGTCATTCGGGAAGCCGATTGAATTACTTTCTCTTGCTCTCGTTTTTAAATGAAGTTATAGAAATATGTTGCAGTATTCACTATTACCCAAAGAGAGAGAGAGACGGGGAAGCAATGTAGCTTCAAGACCAAATAAAACGTTATTATTATTTATGGATGTGAAAAACATTATTATCTTCACTTAATCAGTCTTTATGAAGGATAAATAGAGACATAGTATAATAGTTTTTAATAACTGAGCATACGAATGTGATCGGAATATGTCAAAACTGTGCCATATTATATTTTTATTATATATATATATATATATATGAATACAATATTCACAAAATTCTAATTCAATTTTTTTTTTAAGATCATAATTCAAACAAAGGGGAGAATTCTTATTATTAACCATCTGCAGAAGAGAAGGCAAACTCTTGCTGTATGCACCTTGAATGTGGAGAATCCATCGATCATTTCTATTGTTTATATCTTGTAATCGGCTAGCTCAAGTATTAGGCCATTTAGGTGATTCGCCTGAGGCTACCCATCAAATAATAAGGTCCCATATATATTTAGTTATTTTAATATTATTTTTTACTTAATTTCGGTACTTATCTTAATCTCAAATAATTTTAAAATTTAGTTTAATTTATAAAAACAATACCTATTTGTTTTTATTTTCATCAATGATAAGATATTCTTCCTCCTCTTTAATTGTAAAAGTGACGTGCACAATTAGAAATATATATTTAATGATTATTAAATATATACTATGTATATAATGATTATTGCCTAATTAATTTCAAACTATTGTTTAAATAATTATACTAAAATTTAATAAGTAATTATGTATCTCAAATACCTAAAACAATTATCCTTCCATAAAAATTTATATTGTATTAAAAATTTTAGATTACTTTAATAAAATATACGTAGTTATTAAATTTGTTTTAGGTCTCTACTAATAATGAAGCGGTCCTGTTTCTTTTAATTTAATCTGGTTCTTTTTATTTTATTTAACAACTCAATTTCATTTGCAGCAGTATTTTAGTAGATCAGTTGGCCAAACAACAACCTTCATGCATTCATCATCATACAACACAGGTAGGTTGACAGAGAGAGAGAGAGAGAGAGAGAGAGTTGGGGGGGAGGGGGGAACAAACAAGTTGTGCCTCAAAACAAACAAGTTTTGGCCATTGACCTTGTTTATTTATTGTTTCGAAGAGCTCTCTTTACCTTTTTATCCGGAAAGACGGGATGGAAAAAAAAAAAAAAAAAAACACCAACAAAAAAGGGTTTTTTTGAAAAAAAAAATGACCGGTGTAACTTCAGGTGCTCTCCAACTCATTATTGTTATCTACAACAATAAAAAGCTCCCAAGTCCACCTTTCTGATCACCAGTCCCTTATGGATCACAACAGACTGCTACCATCATCCCTCTTGAAGAACAAAGTTTGGCAACAACTTTTCTCCAATCATTTAAACTACAAGACGTAACTGTGAGTCCCCAGTCCCAGCTCTTTTACTGCTTTGCCTGCCCAAAAAAAAAAAAAAAAGAAAAAGAAAAAAAAAAGTTTAATTACGAAGAGTCCCATTTGACAAACACGAGAACAAAAATTACATATAATTCACAAAACTGGATATATAATGAGCCATGAAACTCATCAATTTCATAATGAAAATATCATATGTCAGATTTTTAAAACAAAATAGTCAGATCCAACCCCATAATTATGCAACTGGTCCAAATTCCACTGCCCCACAATTTTCCAGCACCTGAGACGGATAGTCAAGGTCCTTGAGATCTCTTACACATTCCTAGTCCGTGCCCAAGATTTAAGCTTTCAAAATTTTAGAAACTAGCAGCACAGCTCTGGTTATAATAGTACCACGTCTAGTACATCACAGAGTATTGTAGATGAATCCTACGTCACAGTGAACTTTTCAGGCATTTCTAGCACATACATACTCAAGAAGCTTCTATAATCTGGTTATTGGCACTACTACTGTAAAACACATTGTATTGTAGGTTTCATTTGGCAAAGAGTAGTCAGAAGCTTTCTAGTTTTTTGGTTTTTTCCAAAATGAATAAATTATCCTCTTACATTATAAACTTCTTTTAAACCATGAAGGGCAAATATGTCAAACTAACAAAAAGTTAAAAAGCTATCTACTAAGCTAGCTTTTTTTCCTTACCCGACACAAAAAAAAAAAAAAAAAGCTACAAAGAAGCTAATTTTTTTTCTTCCCAAACTAAGCCTAATACCATTGTATTTCGGAATAAACTTGGTACGAATTATGAAATATGAAGATCAAGCAATTAAATAGTAGTTTTTCCCAGGGCTATGAAATCCCTCCAATGCAACCAGAAAACTATACCAAATTGCTACCTCAGACTGAACTTAGGGTCAAGACCTGAATCTCTGTTCAAGAAAAAGAAGTGTTGCCTTAGTTGGAACAGAATCTTGGGTTCATGACCAAGGGAAAACTGTTCGGTAATGTATATCAGGTTACTCAAGATATAAGAACGAATTATTTATTCCACCTACAGGAAGAAGAGGAAGGTACTGGTCTATGACTAAGCCTGATTGTCATCTAGGAGTACCCTAAGATAAATATGGATGAAGATGATATTATTCCCCCTTACTGTCAGAAGAAAGTTGCAATCTTTATTTTTATCATTAAAATACAATTTTGTCCATACACCTGATCAGCCATTCAGACAAAGAAAAGTACAATAATCTTACTTTCAGGAGGGGTCAGTCTTGTCAAATAAAAGCAGACAACTTTCAGATGAACAACTATCAATCACCAATGTAAAAAACTCAATTCATAGAGAGGAAAAAGGAACAATTTACCTGAGAATACAAGAAGGTTCCAAGGATTGCAATGGCTGCTCCAAGAGCATTGATGGGCTGGACAGGAGTATGAAAGATAATGATAGAGGAAACTATGACGGATATACGTTTCATGGTGTTTCCAATGCTAAAAGTCAAGGGGGAAATCTCATCCAGTGACATGTATGAGACCTGATTGTAGAGGTGATAAAACACACTTTGGGCCGCCACCCACCTATCACATGCAAGTATCAGACACATAAAAACATTAGTTTTGTATAATGCCAGCATGAAGAGAGAGAGAGAGAGAGAGAGAGAGATTCAACATTCATTGTTATATGCTCAAAGAGATTCAATTGATCAACTGCTATGTTTTAGCCCCTAAATCTTTCAATATGCACTGCCTGATTGATATTTTTCTTTTACCAGATTTTCTAACAAAAGTTTTAATGCTATTCTGATCATACAACAAACAAGTGTATTATGAATAATTAAAACAAGTACACAAACTACAGATTAAATACCATCCCCCCCCCCCTTTATGAATAAAAACGAGAAACTATAAATCTTTTCATGAAAATGATTCTATAGGATTTTAAATGAACAGAAGGGGAAAAAAATGATGTACTATAATGGAATTGACCATCTGACTTGGCTAACTTACATGGCCATGTATCCTAAGCATTGTCACACGTGTCAGGACCCTATAATCACATTCCCTAAAAGAGGATTAAAGACTGTTCCGAAATGGACTCTTAATTAGATAAACTTAGTACAAGTAACTTTCAAAAATGTTAATTACCCAAAAAAAAAAAAAAAAAAAACTTTCAAAAATGTCTTGACAACACCGAGAAATAAAATATACCATGTAAGATAACTGCATCTTGCAAAACTACCAGTTATGTTTATCTATTCACAGTGTATATACATAAACTGCCTACAGAATTAAAAATAAATACAAGGTAGAATACAAACAACGGGTACAAGAAATCAGAGTTGGTAGCTGTCATGTGATTACCAGATGAACTGGGGTCCAATTTGAGAGAGAGCCCTTTCCCACCCAACAGCCCACATCTGTGGTCCCTCGACAGCAATTGCAAATGGTATGAGAATTAAGAGAGACAAGATAGAGAGACACGCATAGTAGTTCATTCCACTAACAGATTTCCCCTTCATACCCCTCTTTGAAAATATATTCCGAAATACAAATGCCAAGTTTGATATCATGGCCCCCATAAAACCTGAAATTGACAGCCAACCACCAAATTATGGCATCAGAAACCATCCCCTAAGAGCAAAGAAGCAACAAAATTACATTCAACCCCAAGCACCTTTCCTCAAATTCCATAAATATCACAAACAGCTAAAACGCAAGTCATCCAGGTAAGCAAGAAACTCCCGAGTCGAGATTTGCGACTGCTGTGAAGCAATAAAAAAGAAATGAAAAAGCTGGCAACAACATTTTCATCCCATCACTGGAGTTCAGAAAGTAAACTTTAATGTATTTGACATCATTGAATGTAATCCTCCATTTGATTTGCCACGAGGTTGAGGAAAAACAGTAAGAAAATAAATTACATTTCAAAATTTGTAAGTTAATATATATTATTAAAGTATTTATGTGCAAATATAAATTATATTTCAGAAATAGATAAAGGTCTGGATTGAAATCAAAACCTGAATTGCAGGTATTAAATTATGCTCAAGTTGCCACAAAACTTGCTTTCTCAAGTCCCTATTGAAAATTCCTGAGACCAAGATCTAATTTTTTTTTTTTTAATAAAGGAAAATGAGGAACAAATTCCAAAATCAGAAAAGATAAAACAATCAAATTGAAAAATGGTATAAATATATATATATATATATATATACATCCGTCTTTAACCGGAGAGAAAAATTTTGATTACCAGTCATGTTGAAGTTGAGCTCAGTCACGGCAGCCAGGGCGCAACCACCAATGATCGGAACAAGGGACAAGTAAACCGGCACCGGAAATGTCTCGCCCAAGAGGAACCTCGAGACTAACACGCTGAAAGCAGGCTCACCACTTTTGATGATGTGGGTGAAAGAGACTGCAACTTTCGACATACTCACTGTGGCGGCAACATGCCCGATTGTATGCGCCACTGCAACCTAACAAAAACCCAGAAAAAAAAACAATCAAAGAAACAGCTGAAAAACACCAAACCCAGATCACCAAAACCAAAATAATATCAAACCCAGATCACAAAAACCAAAATCACAACAAACCCAGATCACGGAAAACAAAAAACGTGATTAATTAGCTCACAGGCAAGAGGGCCTTCCAGAACTGGAGATCGGTCTTGGGTGCTTCGGCTATTCTGGTAGCCCAAGAGATCAACATCATGAGAGATCCAGTAGCGAGGGAGAGAGTCGAAGTAAACCATGGATATGGAAAAGCGTTAAGCACTTTTTTGTTGTAGATGTTGAAGACCACATTCAAAGCCCACCACGTCGCGAAGTAGATACCGATCTTGACCTTCTTAGCAGCCTCAGATGGGGCCTTCGCTTTCTCGATTCCGGCGTCGATCGGCAGCGGCTGATCCGCCTCGTACGCCTTACACGTGATCAAAGCCGACTTTTTTTTAGCATCGTTCGATGATCTTCTAAATGTCCCGAAACCTTCGGTGGAGGAAACATGCAAGGGTTTCGCGATCGAGGCAATGGATCTCTGCCAGTGACGCTTCACCGGAGGGAGTGGGGGTAAAACCGAGAACTGCCGACTCGGCAGCGCCGATTTACGTCGGAAAAAGTCGGAACCAGTAATGGTCGCCGCAGATTGCTTTGCGGACGAAATCATACTCATTTTACACGAAGATCAAGATGGGTTTTTGCGAAAAATTGCCAAATAAGTAATGCAAAGACAAAAAATAATGAGATGAGAGATTTCGTAAAGCTTTTGAAAATCTAAAGAAACCTAGACCTCGACAACTCCGAAAAACCCAACAAGCCGTTTACTCTTTCGGGGCTGTATATTCTAATTTCTAAATCGCGAATCTAATAAAAAAGAAAAAGTACCAACAAAAAAAAAAGAGATCAGTCTTTTGCGGGTTTATTATTCAAATCGACGAACGACAGAGAAAGATCGGTCTTTTGGGCTCTCTCCTCTGGTTCTTTCACTCAACTTTCTCACCAAAACACTCACGTGATTCACGGCCGATCAAAGCGATCTGTCGCCAAATGAAGGCGAAGACCTCCCCTGTATGGGATTGTTGGAACATGGTTATTGGTTGGTACAGCCCAACATTTTTTTTAAGTTCAGCTTCTCTGGTAATTTTTCACTACTTTTTTTTTTTCTTTTTCAATGGTACTAGTTATATATATAGAAATTTCATAATAATAATAATATATAAAAATTTAATAATAATAATAACATTACGTATACACCTAACTCTTACACTCATATTTACACTCTATTAATTTGTATTAGTTAATATACGTAATAATTAGTACATTTAATTCAAAATTATCATAATCACAAAAATATTTTCGTTTTGGTCATTAAAAAAAAAAAAAAAATAAAAGGCAATATTCTGAGACTGTGATAATTTTAAACTAAATATACTGGTTATTATAAATAGTGACGAGTATAAATTGGTAGAATATAAATATGAATGTAAGAATTAAGTGCAAGCATAGTATTTGATATTTTATAATGAAGTCACAGTACTGTGAGCCACTCAGAGAGAGAAAAAGATAATAATCAAATTAAATATTTTTTGATAAAATAGAAAATTTTATTTTAAGAACATATGCGGTGTGATAACTTACTTTTATTCGGGGGTGTTCCGACGTAACAATTGTGTTCACTTATACTTATATTTTAAAAATTTAAAATATGATAAGTAATTAATTTATTTTAAAATTAGTTAAATTATATCAATTTTAAACTATTGCATTTATTTTATTTGGTACTTTTTTTAATAATTTTAAATTTACACTTATTATGTTCAATTTGTATTATTATATTTGTCAAATAAAGTTGAGATATTTATACTTTTATCATTAACCTTTCTCATTCTAATATAGTTTATGTTCAATTTGTATTATTGTATTTGTCAAATAGAGTTGAGATATTTATACTTCTATCATTAACTTTTCCCATTCTAATATAGTTTTGATGAAAAAAAAGTAACGTAGAATAAGAAAATTAATAAAATGATGTATTTATCAAAACATTACTAACTCAAATTACTCATTTATATAAAAATATGGGATTTTGAAATATATTTAAATGATTTTGGACTGGTGTTTGTCAGATTCATTTTCAATTTCGACTTCTTATTCGGATGCGTATTTTTTTTTAATTCATTTACTTCGTTTACTTAATTTTAAGAATTGGAGGTAACGTGAATATAAATTACTTTTAAATAAGACTATAAAATGAATCAAATTGATAATTTTGATTTGTATATAATTTTTACCATTATAATATAGTGAAATTTAAATTGTCCAATTTGTTTTGTAAGATAGATGGCAGTAAAATTCATTAAAATAAAAATTAAGTGAACAGTTAAAAATATAGAAATAATGTTAATCATTAAATGGAAGAAAAAATAATTTTTAACCATTAAATTTTAATTTGTGAGAGAGATACTTTTAAAAATTATCGTATAAATATTTTAACCAATGCAAGAATTTTTGGCTTATAATTGGTTTTGTAGTGTTCAAATTTTAAATTAATATTCACACCCCAACTTTTCAAAAGCAATTAATTAATTAATTAAGTAATAAAATAATTATGAAGACCCAAGCCCACTTTGACTGTCTTGAAAATATCGAGCAGCCGGATAGCCATGGCATTGCCATAACGTAAACATTTGGAGTCAAAAGTTCCTCTTTAGATCTTCAAGAGGCATATTCCAAGGATCTACCTAGAACTGTAGCAAGAACATGGCACTGCGACCCCGCGGTTGGTGGTCGAGATGGGTCCCTTTCAGAGTTTACATATTAGAGTGTGGGGATTCGAATCGTCCCAAATACACTACCGTGACTTAAATGATGGGATGCCTTGGGTCGAGCCGCTCTCCCTGATTTGGCAAATTGGGGTGAGTCCAAAGGGCTCTACTCGACTCAGGTTCCGAGTCATAAAAAAAAAATATATATGGCACTGCCTAGAGTTAAAAAAATATATACAAAATTTTATAAATTTTTACAAATATAAATTACAAGAGTATAAAATTTAATTTTTTTCCTAAGTACACAACAGAAGACATAAATTTTTACAAATTTATACAAATTTATATAATTTCAAGCACACTTTATATCTATTATGTAGTGGGATCAAAAGCTTATTTTCGCTAAATGGTACAGTGAAATTTAGGTGATGTTTGGATTTAAAAAAATTTTAAAAATTAAATTTTTTTTTATTTTTTATTAAAATTTATTATTTATTATTTTTACATTAACTTTTAGGGTTTTTTTTTTTTTTTTTAACAAACAAAATACCATCTCATTCAACAACTAAAAGTAACTTGTGAAGTTATTATATCATAATTTTAAGCTTAAAGTTGTGGGTTGGTCCCACAAATTCATGTTAATATGTCAAGTCGAAAAATGCTAATTGTTGAGGTTGTTTTCATATCCTACCATTTTTGTCTAAAAAGTGTTTTTTCTAAATTTTTTTTCAAGGAAAATAAATTATTTAAATATAAAGTTGTTGATTGAACCAACAACAATAATTATTTATCAAAAGTTTGGCCAAAATAATGTGCCAATTACATTTGTATATTAGTTGATTATTATTTTACACGAGATCATTCTTGAAAATGAATCCTAATAATAAAATATACATTATTCTAAATTTAAACATAAGTTAATTAATTTCAATCAATAAGAAAGTATTTGGTTTGAATTTCTATTTTTTGTTTTCTTTTTTATTTTTTATTTTTTGTTTTAAGCATACATTTTATGAATACTATTTTTTATTTTTTGATTTAATATTTTTTGCTTACCATGTTTTGGATTATCCTTATTTTTTTTACCTTTTTAGGCCCAAAATGACTTTTGATCATTTTAAATTTTGTATAAACTCGTTTTCTATTATTTAAAACAAATTTAAAAAAACACAAGCAACCAAATACGTTTTGAACTATTTTTCTTATTTCTAAAAAAAAAAGTAAAATAAAAAATATATTCAAAAAACAAGTATTTCTAATAAACCCAAATTAATTTAAAATCTATCCTTTCAAATAATAATTAATCCTTAAACTTCCAAATAACAACTTTTACAAAATTATTTCAAAATCACTATCTTCTAAGTTAGAAATTCATCCCAAATTTAAATTTTAGTTAAATCTCCATCAATAATTAAATTAAAATCCTCCATTACAAATTCATGTATACAAACACGATCTTGATTAATAATACTAAAAGTCTAAAAATACTTATTGTCAGAATTTTATATAAAATGACCCAATAAATTGTTGAGATGGCAAAGTCATATAAATAGCAAAGCTTTTCATACTTATCACCAAAGGCTGAAGGGAAACAAGAATGAGTACCATTTTCATCATTGCACAAATCTATTTACAGAAATCATAGCAAAGAATAATGTCTCCAACATCCCCAAACAACACCTAAAAATCACCTCACACTCGAGCCATTACAAAAATTGTGATAAATAGATAAAAAAAAAAAAAGAGAGAGAAGGTATGTCAATCTCAAGATATTAATTGTGGACTATTCAATTTTAACTTAACGGTTTAAATACATTCATACTATTTCAATTAAAAATAAATATAAACACATCTGAATCATTAAATTTAAAATCAATTGTTCAAATTGCAAATCGTATAAAACTGACATAGCATTAACATGTCATTTCTCCTGAATCCCAATCAAAGAATAAACTATGATATTGAAGAAAATTTGATAATAAATATAAGGAGATTTATTGGCACTACCCCCAAAAAAAATCTGGCAGAAAAAAAATGAGCTAAAAATGAATGCTTGATGATAGGAGAGTGAAAAAGTCAAAGAATCTTATTTTTTCTCCCTTATAGAATAAAATGTTCACTGTGGAGTGCAAGAAGTTTTTTTTGGCGTGCAAATATCATCCACCTAAATTTAACTGCAACATTCATGACATGCAAAACTTCAAAACATTGAATATAAATAATCCCAAAGACAGAATGGAGAACAGAAGTGTGTCTTAACACAATTTGCAGAAGCACAACACTATTTCTCTTTGCTCCTCTACTAACATTTCCCTGTCAGTTCCAAGGTTGGTCTTCGTCCATGAGACAAAATTTCACAATATTAATTTTTACATCTCTGTGAAACTCGATACAGTTCCTCGAGTGCTTTTGCAACACTAACAATTTTGTCCAAGTGTAGAACTGCATCTCTAACGGCAAAGAAGAACAGAAGCTGAATTCCATCCTCTCCAAAGCTTCAGTGTTCTCCAAAAAATATTCTGCTAGTTCGATTTCATCATCGTCGCCCTTGAATTCCTCGAAGTAAATTTTTGTAAGGTGCAGTGATAAACATGGAAGCGCATAATTTGGAAGACTGCTTTGAAATCTTGTGAAGCACCCTCCAGACTCCGAAATCCCCTATTGCAACAAGAATAAAAATAAAAATAAATGCAACGGCGAAATGGCTAATATGATAAGAAGACTAGTTTGACATATTAGCGTACCCCTGTAAAGACAAGGATTTCAAGATTAGGTGCACTTTCAAGTAAACCAGGCAACAATTCCCATCCATGAAGGTTGAGATCACCAAGCTTCAATTCAGTCAAATTGTGAAAGGTCGGAATTGCTTGGAAAGAACAATAAACAGCCTGTATACAAAAAAAAAACAAGAATAATCTCAAAACCCCTCGGCTAAGGATATGAGAATAACTTCCAAAATTCCAAGAGCATTACAGCCATATGAAATACCATCAAGTTCATAACTTTACGACTAAATCCAATGCCAGAAAGTAAAAAGTTTTACGAAACTCACGGACACTGAAGCGTTTGATAAATACAGATAGTCAACATTAGAGCATGCTATAACAAGCTCTGCCACATTTAGATCGTAAAACCATGTATCTTCTTCTTCATCATCCTCGTCCAATTGTTCCTTGCTAGGTCCAATATCTATGTGAGCTTTAAGAAGAGAGTTTAGGTTCCTCACGGGATAGTATTTGGCCACATAATCATTGTAATATAGTAATTCAAGCATGGGGGTATCAATCACAACCTCATATCCATCTTCACAGTAGCAATTGTGCATCATGAAAAGCTTAAGGGAAGGCGAGGAGATATCAAGAACTTCTATATCGTCAAATTCACAACTATCAAGAGACAATTCTTCAAGCACAGGACAGCCGGCGAGAACCCTCTTCAATGAATCGCCTGTTCGGAATCTAGCATAGTCTATAAAGAGGCGCTTGAGATTGGGCAAACAAACATAGTCAGGAACATTCAGAAGATAATGCTGACTCCATGACAAATCCACCAGGGTTGTGCAGCCAAAGACACGATCGAGCGAAACCCCGGTGTTCTTCGCAATGAAGAAGAGCGTGAGTGAGGAAACGTTAAGCCCTAACGCAGCAGAAACCCAAGCGTCGATGTGGGCGCTGCTGTAGTATTCACTGCAATGGAGACAGAAGCTCCGTAAACGGGGCAAGTCGCGAAGAGTGACGGCCAACAAATGGTGCATAAAAGCTATGAATTTTGTGTTACGGTTCGAATCGGCGGGGCGGTGGGGGTGGAGGAGCAGAGAGTCGTCGATGTCGAGTATGAGATTAGGGATTGATGCGAAAAGGTGCTTCCATTTGCTCGATAGGACGCTGGTGCCGACTGCAAACTTGGTGGGGAGCTTTGAGAGGATGTGACAGAGGACTGAATCCGGCAAATTGCTGATTCTGTCTTCCTTATTATCTTCATCGCCGCCGCCGCCGCCACCTAGGGTTTCTTCAGTAACTGGAGTTTGCCGAAGTGGCTTGTGGCGTTTCCAGATTGAATTCATGGGGGGTTTGGTTGTGGGGTGATGATTTTGAGGGGATCAACCAATCTGAAACCTCTGTTAGAGAGCCGCGACTCTGACGGCCGAACTATGAATAGAAACTGTGGATGGAGAATTTTTCGGATTGCAGGGCTGCAGCGAAGAAATACACAGTAGGATTATAGTGAAAAATCAAATATTAAGATTTAATTATTTTTAATTAAATAATTTTAATTTAATTTAAATAAGATTATTTTTAAAATAAAAATAAAAATTAAAAAAATTAAATTAAAATATAATTAATACAAAATATTAAAAATTACGTGTCATCCAAGTAAAAATAAAACCCAACTGCAGCCGCTGCAACCCGAATTTTTCCACCTTTCCCAGTGAACTAATAACAGTCCACTGGGCTCGCGGTCTAACAAAGTAATTTTTATTTTTAAAATATATATATATAAAATATGGCTACATTTGGAGATAAAAAAATAATATAAAATTTTATAAATCTCTACAAATACGAATTATAAGATAATAAAATTTAAATTTTCTATTCACTGCACAAAATACGAGACATTTACTTTTACAATTTTATATAACTCCAAACACATTCTATATATATCTGTATACGATTTTTGAAAATATATCACTCATAAATTAAAACATTCAAACGGTTAAAAATTATTTTTCCTACATTGAGCGATTCCTATTCGATTTTTATTTTAGTGAACTCTATTATCACCTATCTCATAAAATAATTTGAACATTTTAAATTTTATCATATTTTAAAGGTAGAAATCATATATAAATGAAAACTGTAAACTTATATTTCATTCAATTATAATTTTTAGGAAATTGAATATTTCAAATTAAAATATTATAATTTGTGTTTTTTTTAGGTACTTAAAAAAAATTAATTAGAGAGACGAATTAAAACACATATGATAATAGTTATTAGGGTCTAAAATTTTGAAAAAAAATTAAAACTCATGAAAAATTGTAATTTTTCAATTTGAACTTTTTATCTAAAATTTTAGCTATGTATTTAAAAAATTTAATACTAATTTTATTCAGTGTAGTATGCATTGGTTATTACTAGTATATATATAAATTCTAAATACATATTTATATTCAGTTGTTAATATCATTTATACAATTTCAGTCTTTCTTTTATTTCTGTTTTTTTTTATTCATAAATTCAACACGGTAACCTAGTCCAGGAATTTATGAATTTTATTACTATTTTTTAGCAATACAAAGGGGATATTAATTTTATTGTATAAACATACAAAAAATAACTTTTTTATCTGTTTAAGGGAGATCAATGACAAAGTAACTTTTTTTAATTTTTTTAAAACTAAAAAAAAAATATGAGGGTCTACGTAAAAAAATATAATTTTTTTTCAATAAAATAAAATAAAATAAATTTATTTTTACGTGATTCATTTGATAAAAGACAAATTTATTGTAATTTTTTTATTTTTAATTACTAGTCTACTATTTTTATAATTTTTATTTTTAAAAATATCCAAATTTATATCTATTATAAAATGATTTTAAATGGTAACAAAATCTGAAATAAGAGAGTAATAATGAGAGAGAACAAAAAAAAAGAAAACTAAATTTAATGGAAGCCGTTAGATGTCTTTCAAGAAATCTAGCGGCCAAGATTTGCACTTGATCATAGTCTGGTGCACCATGCACTTGCCATATCCCAAATCCAACTCTCTCACTCTGTTTAGAAATATTTTTATCTTATAATTGATTTAATTGTAAAGTAAATAATTGATTTGGTTTAATTTAATTTGGTTTGGTAAATAAAATTTTGTGTTTGAAACATATTTTAAATTTAAAATTTCAATTGATTTGATTTAAGAAAAATATCAAATTTGATCAAATAAATAATAAATAGAAAATATAATGAATATAATATATGAGATTAAATTTGTCTATTTACTTAGATGTCTTAAGAAAATAATTAATTTTTATCAAATTCTATTATTTTGAATTAAATTTCAAATGGTATAAAAATTCCAAACTTTAATTATGAAATAAAATCAAATTCAATTCATAAAATTTAATTTTAATTCTAAACATAAAAATTGATGGAAATTTTCATTAAAGCAAATCAAGTCCACCATTCTAAAAAAAGTGTTTAATATTTGTATTAAATTCATTCAAATCTCTTCTTAAATTTTTAATTAAAAAATAATTGTTGACCAATTCAATATTGTAACATTACCCTTGTACCTTTAGTTTTAATAAACAAATAATATTTATATTATAATAACGTGTATGCTTTCTCATAAAAATTACATTACAATTAATTTATTAAATTTTGTGAACTTTTTTTTTTGTATTACTCTTTAAATTATTATGTTTTACATTGATAATTTAAATTTAAATATATATATATATATATATATATATTAGTAATTATATATATTTATATAATATTTCTATATTAGTAACTACATTTGAAATTATATAAATACAGCAAATTAACTATATAAATTACAAAGAAATGTTTTTTTTTTACTTACTAAAACTTATTTTAAAAAAAATCTTGAAAAAATATTCTAATTAAGCAAAACTTAGCGGAGTAGTATTTCGGGGAAAATATAAATAAATAAATTTTTTTAATTTAAGAAAATACAAATAAAAAATTGTTGACAAAAGACACCAAATTCATTTTCAAGAACCAAAGTTGAACTCTTGACTGTTTACTTCTTCAGGTTTGATATCAAAAGAAGTTAGTGTGCCATTTTTATTTTTTTATATTCCACCTTCTTCAAATATTCGCGCATACACTAAACATGAGAGCGCAAAATGCATTTTCAATTACCTTACGTACTTTCAAAGTTATTAATTAAAAGGGGGAAAATAAAATATATTACATTTATTTAAAAACTCAAGCTTCATTTTATAATTTTTGAAAGCAATTTCAAAATTCTGTCTGAATTTGGGAATTATTATAAAATTTGGACAATTCAGATGATTCGCGATTCTTTTAAATATATTGGTATAATTGAAATTTTTTCGTTTAAAGAAATTATATCAAAATTAAATTTGAGAAATTTTAAAAAATTCAAAGAATTTTGTTAGTATCACTACAACAATAACGAGCAGAGCTTTAAATCAAATTTATACTTTTGTATGACACTGTTAACATTTTCTATTTTGTAAAATTACATTAATTTATTTGCCATACAGATGTGTAGCGTTGAAAGAGAACTTCTTGAAGCAGCTTGGGTTGCGATTGGCAAATATAACCTCTCAGCATGGGTTGCGACTGGCGAATCCAATGCTTCCGAGCCCCGTTTGGAGCCAAATTTTTTAAGAATTTTTGTTAATTTTTTGAGAAAAGTTGATGGGAGTAATTTTTTTATGCATTAAATAAAAATTTTAAATTTTCAAAAACTTATAAAAATTTTTGATATCTTTTGGTCATTTGTTAAAAAGTTAAAAGAAATTTTAAATAATTTTTAATTGTTTGGTTAAAAAAATTACAAAATTTTCAATAACTTTTGAAACGCTGCCAAATGTCTAAAAAGATAAAAGTTACTAAAATTTGCTCTTTTTATTTTTTGGGCTTCCAAACGGGTCCTTAGACTCTGGAAATATGGGCAATATGGCAACAACTACAATTGGCATGGCAAAAAGAATTTCACAACGTTGAAATCTTAAAAAAAAATAACTCCTTGAAGCACTGATTCAAGCATCGCGTAGGCCGCCAAGTTTCAAATATCCAGAAACCAAAGCATTTCCTTTGCGAGGCAGCAGAATTCGTTTTCAATAACCATCACATTTTCCTTTGGGTGGATTGCCAAATCCTCCCTCTTTCTGTCTCAGCTGCTTGAGAGGGGCAGAGAATTCTTATTCAGAGGATAAGAACTTGAAAATTTGGGAGCAAAGGACTTCTTACTTAGAGGCTAAAAACTTGAAGATTAGATGGTAAAGATGACAAGGGAAAAAAAATATGAACTTGACAGAGGCTCTCAAAAATACTCAATTGGAATGTGATCAGAGAGCATCTCATCATCAACAAAGTCACGAAATGCAGAGTGCGCTGTTCACCATCCTAAATTTGGCTGCCGTGGGAACAACAGATAGCAGCACATGATCCCAAAAACAATACAAAAATTCATTAAAAACCAAATAATATAAATACGTATGACAGGAAAATTAAAAAACAAAATGAGGTAATCTTGCAAGAAATTCAAGAAGCAATCGATATCAGTCACTAAATATTAAAACAAAAAAAACTTGCAACAACGTTAAGGAATATAGAAAGTGACATCTTGACAAAACACATAGTACACATTCCTAGGATTAAGGAAGTACCCTCGCAAGCAATTCAGGAGGCAAGCTGCCTCAAGCACTGACCATAAAATATGAACAAAATAAACAATGTCGCAAACAAAATGATTCCGCCCATCAGCATTGTCATGATACAAAAGATAGAAACAAAACAGATTCAATAATTAAAGACAAGACATGAAGAAGCAAAACAATTTCACCAACTTCACTCTTCACTCTTTTGTTTCTCCATTGGCTTCAAATATATTGGAAAATTACTTCATATTTTTCCAACACTCCACATCTTTTAAGTAAGAACAATCTGACAAGTCTTTGAGCACACTGGGAAAGCCAATATCTTACTAATTTGAAATTGCCTTTCCTCCCCAGGCCACATATGTATAGTCATCTTTCTTAGAACCCTGGCATTCTTCAAAAAATACTCGACCAGAATGAATTGTTGTTTCCCACCACAAAAATCATAGAGTTCAATTTCCTCAAGATGTAGATAGAAACATATAGGTACATGTTTAGGTAGGAAATCATCCGGAGTGCATTCTTCAATAAAGTAATCTTCAAAAAGCTGTCAACAAAGGAATACCAGATGGAATGTTCAAATTGGATTATATTTTTATAACTGATATAACAAAAGTTGCTAGTTGCATTTGAATTCTTAATACACCTCACACAAAACGAGATATCCCAAATTTGGTGAACTTTGTAGCATGTTTGCTAACAATAGCCATCCTTCTTCACCGATTATATCAAGCTCCAAACGAGTCAAATTGTGAAACATTGGCAGCAAGCACTTAGAATCAAAAATAACCTCCATGGAAGAAAGAAATAATGAATATGATTAAAACTTTTATAATGAAATTAAATTATTTCTACAATGATAAGAAAAATGATAAACACAAGGAAGATAATTACCTTCATTGTACTACCAGACATATAAAGAGATGAGGTATCACATACAATGTGAAGAAGCTTAGGAAGTCCATTTTCATTTTTTTGATAACTACTTGCATCAACGACCAATCGGGCTTCTTCCAAAGACTTCAAGCTATCCCCCGAATAGCTCGTTGCATCCGAAATCTCGTAGTCCAAATATTCAAGGTTAGGAACATTGAGCACTAACTTATGTTCACCTTCACAAAAATTCATTTCGAAGGTCTCAAGTGAGGGGACAGTTATGTCAAGAACCTTAATATTTTCCATAACGCAAGAGTGCAGATACAAATCCTCAAGCACAGGGCAGCCGGAAAAAAGCATCTTAGCAGAATCATCATCTCCTAGGATCACAAGTTTGAGATGGAGGATCTTCAAGCTCGACAAACACACAGAACCCGGGACACAAATAACAAAATTCCCAAGCAATTCCAAAACCTCGAGTGTTTTGCAAGTAAAAAGATCAGGAGGCAGTGGTCCATCTCTTATCATCCACAAATTAAGATGGAGTTCTTGAACATGACGGATTATCGCAGCAGAAATCCACGAATCAACATGGGCATTCTCGAATGTTCGGTCACGTTTTAAACTGTAGAAGCCGTAATTTACGCATGTGTGACACCTTATATAACATAAACACTCCATCCACGAATTTTGTAAAGTTGAGAATCATTTGGGCGTTGTTAAGTTCATTACGAGTGGGTGAAAAATCATCAAAATCCAATTCAAAATCAAGAACAGGGACAGAAGCAAAGAGGAACTTCCACCTTGTTGAAAGAGCGCTTGTGCGAACTGAATCTTTTGTAGGTAGGAATGATAGAATGAGGCAGAGAAGATCCTCCGGGAGAGTGCTAATCCGATCATAACCATCTTCTAGGGTTTTGCGAATCCGGGCTTCTTTACACCTCATAGTGTGACTGGGTTGTATGATGTTTGTTACTGAGACAAAACGAGATGAGCTCCTGAGAATTTCTGTCAAGCGAAGCGACGAGGGAGAAGAAGGAACCGCCTTGATAATGGGAGAATTCGAAATCGAAAACAGGAATATCTGGCGCCGCGGTTTGTATTTATCTGGATTCAGGCATCCAGTGCAGTATCGCGCGGTTAATAATTCACTGTGGATATTTGGAATCAATAAATTTGAATTACACTTTGAAATTGAGTTTATTATTTTTTTTCCAAATAGAGTATGTTAATTTTCCCACAACTTTTACTTTCAAATAATTTTATATTAATATGATTTAGATTGGATTTCATAAATTTTATTTTAAAATTAATTATTAATATTAAATTATCTAATATTTTTACCTAAAATAATGAAAATTTCAATTTTTGATTAATGTTTAAAATAATTTGTTAATGTTAATTAACTCATTTTTTTAAAAAAATATATAAAATTACAATAGTAGGTTAGTGTCTATCAAATTAATGCTATATAAAAATAAGTTTCCTAATCATATTTAAATAAAGTTAAATATATAATTATTTCTTTAATTAAACATCTATATCTATATTATTTTATAAAGGGAATAAGAGTGGTATTTAGTGAAATTTAAAAATTAATAAAATCTCAATTTTTGTAAACTTTTTTGCCTTATTCCATTAATACCCTTCAACTTCCACAACTACTTATTCTTTTCATAGAAATAAAAATAATTTTTAGTAAATAACACTTAATTAAATAAATTTAATTTTGCATTTTTTATATTCCATAAAATTAAATGCCCTTTTAACTATCCATTATCTTTATATTTTTTTAATCTTTTTTTAAACATCACTTAATTACAAATTATTTAGTTAGATGCTATTTAAAACTGTCTAATATTTTACAAGTGTTTCAATATTTTTTATTTTAAATTTATTTTGTAATTTATTTTAAATTAAAAATATATATTTAATTCAAATTAAAAAAAAAATCACACACATAGCTTGTACGCCCACGTCTACTATTGCAATAGCTACATGACAACAAACAAGTGGATATTACATATTTTCTTTTGCCCCGTAAGGGGTAGTTGAGTTAGTTCGAATGGCAGGGTTGAAGAGTCCGAGACCAATAGGTCCGGGGTTCGACTCCTCTCTGAGGGCAGTCTTCCTCTAATTGTGGAGGGCCATTTAACAGCCTTCTCAGCTGAGCCGGTCAGCCAGGGCTTGCTTAGGCTGATTTACCTCCTCGTAGGTTCTTTACTGGCTAGAGCCACGAGATGGGTTTCACCCAGTACACACGAATGGGTAGCGGTTGCGGGTTTCTCCCCAAGCCCTAGAAGTGGATATTACATATTTTAATATTTAATCATTATTTATTATTTTATTTTAGTTATATTACAATTGACATTATTTTGTATTTTTTTTTTCAATGGAAGACGCATCAAACAAATCTCACCATAAAAAAATAGTAATATTAGTCCAACTTAATTCCCATGTGGAGTACCAAACTTTGGTAAAAAAATAAAACTGTGCTGATTTTGTCAAAACATATAATGTTAATGTTAGAGTATAATTAATGCAACTTTTATGTTTTTAACAATTTTACTCTTTCAAATTAAATGATGCAAATGACTTCATTTCTTTGACCCAAAATACTTCAAATGTTACTTCTAAACTCTCAAATCACCAAACACCCTTTAAAATTCTCAAGTCAGAGAAGCAATCCACAAATTCTTGAAGCAAGGCCAACCGCAATCCAAAAATCGGGCCCTGTTGGAAGAAATAGGTCCAAATAGTAATTTTCATGTAGAAAGAAGGGAGAATACAAAACAAAATGATCAGGAGAGGAAACGTTCGCAACCTTGATGCTCTTTCATTTTCTATATTCTTTCTCAATCCCATTCAAGTGGTTCTATTTTTTTTTTTTTTTATTCTGTGTGCTAGCTTTTGAAAGATTTATGCTGTATTTTTCTTATTCGATTAACCTTACTTTGCGTAGTTTTCATCATATCAAAACTCATGAATGAAAAAGCTTACGTTGCAGTTCTTTATTTATCTTTCTTGTTTCGTTCATAATTTTCAATAAGTATTCTTGTTGAGGTAATTTTCTTTTCCGAAGGATTATGCATTGTAATTTATCTTAAAAATTTTGTTCGATTGTCTGAATTGACAACTTGTGTAATGATGCTATCGAATTGTCTATTAGTCTTAATATTAATGCAACAATTAATTTTATTTTTTATTGTGGATATTATGATATTTAATATTTTAATTTGTTTGGACTTTAGAAATCTTAAAGATATAACAAAGTTGAGAATTTCAAAGATGTTTGGTGGCGTTTAGAGGTAGTACATGTGGCATTTAAGGTAAAAGAAATAAAGTCATTCATGTCACTTAATTTGAAATAATAAAATCATCAAAACATAAAAGTTGTGTTAATTATGTTTTAACATTAATATTATAAATTCTAGTAATATCGACAGCTAAAATAAAAAATAATGAAATTTTGAATTGTTAAGAGTGTCTGTTTGGTGTTTGGAGTAAGTAAATAATAATCAATGTTTGTGGTGCATGTTTGGTGTGTTCTTAAAAAAAGTAAAATAATTAATAAAAATTAAAAAAAATTGGAATATTGAATTGCTAGAAATTCGGAGTGTCAAGTTACGCATAATAACCCTGCCTAGTTTTTAACTCAAACCTAATTAAGTTTGAAAATTTTTCTTAAGCTTTTTTATAATTTCGTTTTAAATTTTAATATATTTTGTATCATAAACTAATTTAGTTATTTCTATATTAATTTCAGGTTTAATCGAAATAATTTCAATCCTTTCATCTCCTTCAAAAATTTTGTTTTTTTTTTTTAATTTAGTTTTTCTTTGCAATAAACTTATATGACTTGTTATTGGATAGTTTGTAATAAAAAATAATTTTTTTAGTTATAATAATATTATGAATTGTCTGTATAATTATACGTGCATAAGTAAATTAAATACTGAGTACAAGTAACTGTCTGTGTGTGTACAACAAGTTTTTAGAGAATTATAGAATTTTATTTAAAAAAAAAAAAAACGCAATCGACAACCATTTCGGCAACTTGGATGGAGGGAAAGACCACCGCTTTGAGGCGGTCGGCAATCGCATTTTTTTGTTTTTTCAAATTATTTAATGGTCGCTTTTAGCGGTTGGCACTTGTAACAAGCACAATGGGGAGGGGGGGGGGGTTTGCAGTCGGGTGAAATGGCACTGTTTTATCCTAAAACTTATTAATTAGGCGAAATGTGTCCGACAGAAAAGTTGAGTGGGGAGTAAAAAAATTATAAATAAAAATAATTAATTTTTTATTTGATTAGATTAAAAAATAAAATAAAAAATATTTTTAACGTAATTAAGTAATTTTTAATAATTTTTTAGTATTTAGTAAAACAAATATAAATTTTTAATAATGTTTGATAATTTTTTGTGTATTTGGTAAAAATTTTTGAAACTTTTAAATGGAGTTAAAGTGAAATGATGATTATACTCCTCACTAACTCATCAAAAAATTGATATGCTGCCACATAGGATTATTAACTAAATTTATAAATTAAATTAAATTAAAAATTATTTATATGTATTTTATTAACAAGCATATTAAAAATTAATTATTTATAAAAATTAACTATTTTTATTTTTATTTTTATAAAAATACTCCCCACTCAGCCTTTCCGTCGGACACATCTCACTTAATTAATAAGTTTTGGGGCAAAACGGTGCCGTTTCATTCGACTGCAGCTGCTGCAGCCGTCGGACACATCTCGCCTAATTAATAAGTTTTTGAATAAAACGGTGCCGTTTCACTTAACTACAGTCGTTGGACACATCTCACCTAATTAATAAATTTTAGGGATAAAACAGTGCCGTTTCACCTAACTACAGCCGCTGGAGTCGAACGGGCGACTGCAACCCCCCAGCGCAATCAGGCGGTCAGCAATTCCTTATAACAAACGCCCTGAATCAATTGAGAGGCGGCCGACAATATGCAGGAACAACCACTAATGGTGGTTAACTAAAAAAAAATATTAATAAAAGTTAAAAAAATTAAAAATTTTTAATGTTAAGAAAGTTAAATAAAAAAAAGTTGAAAATTTTGTAAAAAGTTGAAATTTTTTTTATGAAATTTAACATTTCAAACACACACTTAATCCAAAATCCTTCCAGTAAAAAGAGGTTACAAGTGTTTTCAACTTGTAAAATTTACAAATTTATCTAGGTAAATCTATGTAAAAAAATATAAGTACGGGATATCTTTCATATAATGGATAACTCTATATAACAAAAAGTCAAATTAAATTAAACTAGAATAACTTTAAAAACCAAATCAAACTAAACTTAATTAGTAAATCCCTACAATTAATCCAACATAATATTAGACAATAAGAATATTGCAACTAGTAAAATTTAACAAAAGTAATCACAATTGTATCCAATTTTGGCGGTCATTCATGATTGTAATTTTTAAAAAATTTAAATTAATTAACATTAATAAATTATGTCAAAATAAGATTTATGAAATCTAATCTAAACTACAGAAAGAGATTTAAAAAAACAAACAAACTTGTTCAAGAAAGGGGTAATATAGAAACAAAATTCTAGGTAGGGAAACAAAGTCATTCTCAACATTGAAACAAATTTATTGGTTTCAAATATCCACAATTAAATTTCAATACGAGAATTCCAAAATTTATACTTAACTATTAACAAAAACCAAAAAAAAAAAAAAATACAAAGGTATGATGAGCACACCTTACAAACATACTTTAAATTAAAAAAAAAAAGAAGGTTAAATATATATTTTTTTCTACTTGTAAGTGAGTTCTTCCTTATTTTCATTTTCTTTCAAAAAATTGTGATGAGATATTTAGCAAAAAAATTAAATTTTAATAAAAAAGTCATATAACTAAAAAAAAAAAAAAAAACAGAATACTATGGTTTTACAAAATTAAGTTAGGAGAGAATAATATTGAAGTCTGAGAACGTTGAATTAAAATACAAAAAAGCATGAATGTATCTAAATTGTTTGATTTTAATCAATGACTTGAGCAGCGCTATTTGTGAGCTGACATAAAAAACGATATCAGCCCCAACAATGATATAGCACATTTTAATTACCCTGCTTGACTTAATTATTCATTCTGCAATTTTGTCAAACTTCACCTTGTCACACAAAATGTTTATTAATTTTAATTAAAAAATTCGAGCCTACCAAACAAGACTCAAGTTTGCTATCCATCTCAGGTCGAATCCAAAACTTAAGGGCTCGCCAACTTTTATAAAAAAATATATATATATATATTTACCAATTTTTTTCACAAAACACAGAATTAACATTTACCAACGTTCTCTAATTTTTTAATTTTTACTAACTTTCTTTAACTTTTATAAATTTTTAACGAATAGCTAACTAATTATTAAAGTATCACATGTCAATTATAGGTGCTAAGTTTTTTTATATTTTTTTTACTACCAAACAACCCCTTATTTCAAACCAAAATTTTTTTTTCCAAACTCATATAATACTTCAAATCCAAGAAAAAATAAAATGTGGGACGAAAGCGTCACGCCTATCAGAACTTTTAGCCCACGAAACAAATAAAGAGGTAACCTTGCAAGAAATTCATCAAGCAAGTAATATCGCACACTGAATATTAAAGCAAAATTCCAACAACTTTGGAGGATTATAGTAAATGCGATCTTTAGGAAACATAGTAAACATTCTTAGGATTAAGGAAGTACCATTGCAAGCAATTTAGGAAACAAGCTGCCTCAAGTCGAGCATTGACCGTAGAATATGAACAAAATATACATTGTTGCAAACAAAGTTGCAAAGATTTTTTCATATTGATTTGAGTTCATCAGCATTGCCATAATACCGAAGATTAATAACAAAACATATTCAGTAATTAAAGACATGATATGAAGAAGTACAACACTTACTTCAATTTCACTTTGCACTCTCTTTTTTTTTTTTTTCTCTCCATTGGCTTCAAAGATGTTGGGAAAATGCTTAAATATTTTTCCCCACAGTCCACATATTTCATATTTCTCCCATAGTCCACGTGCTTTCAAGTAAGAACAATTTGACAAGTCTTTGGGCACATGAGGAAAGCCAATATCTTGTTAATTTGAAATTGCCTTTCCTCCATAGACGACATGTGAAGATTCATCTTTCTTAAAACTTTGACATTCTTCAAAAAATATTCTACTAGAACGAATTGTTGTTCCTCACCATAAAAATGTTTGAATTCAATTTCCTTAAGATAAAGAGAAACATATGGGAATATGTTTTAGAATGAGATCATCAATTTTTAGAGTGTATTTTTCGCCAACGTTAATGTCAAAAGCTTGTCAACAAAGGAATACCATATGAAATATTCAAATTGGATTATACTTTTATAATTGATACAATAAAAGTTAATAGTTGCATTTGAATTCTTAACACACTGCATGCAAAATGAGATGTTTCAAATACGGTGAACATTTTAGCATGTTTGGTAATAATCTCTATCCTTCACCACATGTATCAAGCTACAGACGAATCAAATTATGAAACGTTGGCAACCAGCACCTAGAATGAAGAATAATCTTCATGGAAGAAAGAAATAACAATTAAACTTTTGTAATGAAATCAAGTTATTTCTATAATGATAAAAAAAATGTTAAAGACAAGGAAGATGCTTACCTCCCTTGAATTACAATATAAATAAAGAAAAGCGGCATCACAAATAATGTGAAGAAGCTTAGGAAGTCAATTTTCATTATCCTCAGCAACTTCCGATCGGGCTTCTACTAGAGACTTCAAGCTATCCCCTGAATTGCTCGTTTCATTCGAAATTGCACAGTCCAAATATTCAAGATTAGGAACATTGAGCACTAACTTATATTCACATTTACAATTCTCCATTTTGAAGGTCTTAAGTGAGGGGACAGATACGTTAAGGACCTTAATATTTTTCATAACCCAAGAGGATAGAAACAAATCCTTAAGCACGGGGCAGCCAAAAAAAAGGCATCTTAGAAAATCATCATTACTTAGTATTACATTTTCGAGATGGAGTACCTTCAAGCTCAATAAATACATAGAACTCTAAACAGAAATAACAAATTTCCATTTCATTTTCAAAACCACGAGTGATTTGCAACTAAAAAGATCACAAGTCAGTGGTCCAAATCTTATTGGCCACACATCAAGATGGGGTTCTCGAACATCACGAATGATTGCAGCAGAAATCCATGGATTAACATAGGTATTCTCACACTAAAACACTTGAGCAGAGTATAAACGTAATTTACGCATGTGTGACATCTTGTGTAACATGAACACTCCATCCATGAATTTTATGAAGTCGCAAATCATTTGGGCATTGTTACATTGGTTATGAGTGGGTGGAAAATCATCAAAATCGAGAACAAGACATAAGCGAAGAGGAACTTCCACCTTGTTGATAGAGCATTAGTGCGAACAAAAACTTTTGTGGGTAAAAATGATAGAATCCAGTAAAGAAGATCGTCCGTGAGAGTGCTTATTTGATCATAATTATCTTCTAGGGTTTCATGAATCGAGACTTTTATGGACTCCATATTGAATGAGCGAAAACGGATTGTTTGATGTCCTTTATAGATATGAAATATAAAATTATATGATATAATTATAAGATTATAATAGACATATTTATTATTAAAATTGTAATTAAAATAAAATAATATAGATTTAAAACTAATTATAAAATTTGAAATTCAAAAATTATTTGTTGTAATTCAAAAAAAAAAAATCAAAACAGTTTCAGTCTAATATTCAATTTCATTAAAAAAAATTGAGAATAATTATTAGATCAATTGATAAATAATTATTTACTAAAAAAAAGTGTTAAATTAATATGTCAAAATCATAAATTAAGTATACTAAAACTAGTTGAATTATTAAAATTTAAAAGACAAGAAATTTTAGACCTTGACTCTTTAATTGTTTGCTTCTTCAGGTTTGATATCAAAAGAAGTTAGTGTGTCATTTTCACTGTTATATACTCCACCTACTTCTCGATACATAAGACTATTCACACATACACAAAATAAGACAAGCCTAAAAAGCCCTCTCAACTAGCTTCAAAAAAATAAAAATAAAAAATAAAAAGCCCTCTCAACTATTTTATGTGCTTTCAAGGAGATTTTATTAATTGAAAAGGAGAAAATAAAATACAAAACATTTATTTAAAAACTCATACTTCATTTTATAATTTTTGAAAATAATTTTAAACTTCAACCTAAATTTGGAAATTATTCATAAAATTTTCGATAATTAAGATAATTCACAATTCTTTTAAATATATTTGTATAATTGCAATTCTTCTCATTTAAAGAAAATATATCAGAATTAAATTTGATAAATTTTTAAAACAATTCAAGGAATTTTGCTAGTTTGACAATAAGAAGTAGAGCTCAAATCTTTATATACATTAACACAAAAAATTCAATACTCCGCCAAACAAACATACAATATATCAAAATTATTCTAATAACACATAAAAAATATATATAAGTCCCATCTACCTAAAATTCGAAAAAAAAAAAAAAGAAAAAAATGAAAAGATCCAAATTTGACTTCCGAACTTCCAAAAGATATATCTCTCATCTTGGGTCAAAGTACCAAAAATGATCACAATTACAATGTTCACGGTGTCGAATGCTTTTTTGATCCGTCTAATTTTCTATTTGAACTTTACTTTTTCTCTCTTCTTTGTCTCTCTTTTCTCTTTCTCTCTCCTTAGATCCGAAGAAAGAAGAAGAAAAATGAAGAGATCTATGTTTGGCTTCTGAACTTTCAAAAGCTATATCTCTCACCTCAAGTTAAATCACTAAAAAAGATCGCTACTATAATATTCACGACGTCCAATTTTCTCCCTGAACTCTACTTTCTCCTCCTTTTTTTCTCTCTCCTCTCTTTCTCCCTCCCTCACGTCTGCACCGAACCAAAGAAAAGAAAGAAATAACGGAGAAATTAAAAAAAAAAGAAAAAAAAAGGAAAGACAAAGAGGTAGTACCCCAGCTCAACGCCATTAACCACTCCAAGCCAAACTCCGGCCCAGGAAAATGGTGGCTTGCACTCCTTAGGTTCCAAACAAAATTTATGAGTTTGACAACCAATCAAGTGTGCCCCACCAAATTGACTCATGGCCTCTGTTCTACAATCTTCTAGTAAACACTAAAGTTTCTTACACCTGCTGGAGACTTCCTTAACATCGACCAATTAATAGGTAAAGCAGAGAACATCCTATCCGAACTCCAGAAATTTCAAGAAATCCACACCCCCCTATATGTATATACCCATATAACAGCAAAGAGAAAACAGGATTAGCCACCAAAAACATTCGCACAAGTCGCTCTTGGGCAAAAAGCACACAAGCAATAACAAAAAATTGAAAGAATGTCTCTGTTTCCCTCTCTCTTCAATGAAAGCAGCTTCTTCGATCCATTTCGAGGTTTCTTCTTCGAGAACGTGGAAACCCAGATGGACTGGAAGGAGACTCCACATGCTCACGTATTTGAAATTGATCTTCCAGGTCTCACAAAAGAAGATGTGAAGCTTCAACTCATGAAGGTGGAGTCCTCCATGTGAGTGCAGCGAGGAAAGAAGAAGAAGAAGAAGGAGAAGAGGAAGGAGAGATGTGGCACTGCAGAGAGAGGGGACGTGGAGGATTCTCAAGGCAGTTTCGATTACCGGATAATGTCAAGGTTGACCAAATCAAGGCGTCCATGAGAGATGGGGTGCTCACAGTGACAGTCCCAAAAGATGAGCACAAGAAAAGAGTAACATCACAAGAAGGCAGTTAAAATTGGAGGGGATGATGACGAGGAAGGACACGCTTCTTCCAAAGGACTTGGTCGTTTTGCGTGTTTCAAAGCTTAGTAGTAATTTCATGGATTGATTGGACTCTTTGGTTGATTTGGTTAAGTGTAATTTGAGTGTTGTTACGATCATATGTATTAATCAATTGGTTATATATGGTGACTATAAACGTTGGTGGGTGTATATTTTCTTCTGTAAATTTGCAAAATCATGGGTGTCGAAGCTTTATGAGTGTTTAGTATAAGGTTTCTTTTTTGGATTTCTTTTTTGAAATATTGTTTACTTTTAATGATTGTTGTAATGATCTTAAATATTGAATACAATAAAAATAAAATAATTAATATTTAAGAGCCACCTTTAATCTTCCCATGTTAAATTCCTAGTATAGGTGTCAAGCTTTATGTAAGTTGTTACTCGGAACATGTTTGCAAGTCACGGGTTTGTGCTTCTCACGTTTTTCCCTAAAACCCACAATTGTCAACTATAAAAACAAGAGCATATACAAACCCTCGACAAGCAGGAATACTTAACCAGATAATCGCAATACAGTACTTCTGATTAAGTACTACTCTCCTTCACAAGAGCATAAGAAAGATGAAGTTGTGGGCTTTCACTATCTTTTCCTTTTTTCTCCTTGTTCAACTTGGAGTCCTGTGAAGCCATTGTTGGTC
This sequence comes from Vitellaria paradoxa, assembly GCA_019916065.1. Taxonomy (NCBI): domain Eukaryota; kingdom Viridiplantae; phylum Streptophyta; class Magnoliopsida; order Ericales; family Sapotaceae; genus Vitellaria; species Vitellaria paradoxa. The sequence goes on from CM034239.1 coordinate 52,774,755, forward strand.
CCTCTCTGCAAACTACCACTTCTCGAGTAAAGCCTAAAAGACCACCGCAGATCTTGCCTTCTCTAAATCACCAACTCTCCAGTACTCACTATGCTAGTACGTGCCCAAATCTTGAAGGCATCATCCACCAAAAAATGAAAGCTTGGTTTCAGAAGGATCAAACATTAGCTGCTCCCATCGTTCGCTTGCATTTCCATGACTGTGCTGTCAGGGTAAGCAACACTTAATTTCAAGCATTGATTTTATATTTTTTGACCCTCATATATGTATACATACACGTATATATAATTTTAGGGGAGACTAAAGTGGATGCTCTAATAATGCAGGGATGCGATGCTTCGATTCTTCTAAACTCTGCAGGGAGCGAGAGAAAAGCATCCGCGAGCAAGACATTGAGAGGTTTCCAAGTGATTGATGATATTAAGGCAGAGGTTGAGAGAAGGTGCCCAAAAACAGTCTCGTGTGCTGACATTCTAACCGCAGCAGCTAGAGATGCTACTGTTCTATTAGGAGGGCCATTCTGGGAAGTCCCGTTTGGCCGTACAGACGGGCGAATCTCCATAGCCAAAGAAGCTGACATGGTTCCTCAGGGTCACGAAAACGTCACCACTCTTGATCAGATTCTTCCAGGCTCGAGGTCTAATGAACTCGACTTGGTTGTGCTCTCGGGTTCTCACACAATTGGAAGGAGCAGTTGTTCTTCGATCCTGCCAAAGGCTGGCTAAGCCTGATTTTTCTTCACTAGACAAGAAGTACTGGCGGAAGTTGATAAGGCAATGTAGGAGGAGTAGTGCCAATTTGGTGGATCTTGATGTCACAACCCCAAGGAGTTTTGACACTGCATATTACTCCAATCTGCAAAGGAAGAAGGGCTTGTTGTCGACCGATCAAGCGCTCTATTCGGATCCCAAGAAACTGCTTCGTTTGTTGATGCATTGGCATCACAGCCCTTTTCTCTTCACTAACCAGTTTATTGTGTCGATGGTGAAGCTTGGGAATGTGGTAGGCCCAAATAAAGGTGAAGTCAGGCTCAACTGCAACTATGTCAATCCTTGAATTTTAAGAGTGAGAGCCCATGTCTTCATAGCTTTTGCACGTCACTTTTCGAGTTTCCGTTTTATATTTTTATCTCAGGAGATAGTACCCTAAGAGACTATTCCCTAAGGTATGATACGACCAAAAGATGTTCCGTGTTTATTTGCGATAGAATAAAGAATGTAAAAATATGACATTGCATGGTGTATTGAATAACTAAATTATATTTTGTTCGATATTAAATGAATTCAAAATTTTATAAATGTTTAAACAATTTCTAATTTGTAATTAGATAATTAAATTTCGTATAACTGACTAATAAATGGTTTATCAATTTATCAATTTTAAATGCATAAATATTTGCTTAAAATGATGACAAGCTGAAATGAGTTTTAACATAGCCTGAAAATTAAAATGACTTGTATGAATTTAATTATGGACATATTAATTTGTAATCAATTAATTCATCAAAATTTATAGAGGTGGCTAATAATAATTTATAATTTTTTTATTTCATTTCAAAAATACTAGTTTATATAACTTGTGAATAAATCTACTTGTATTGTTAATTTATTTAAACCAAAATTTTATTTTACTTTTAAATGAACTAGAGTAAAATAAAATTTTATTTTAAAATAATTGATTCAAAATTTCTGAATGCTTAATTAATTTATTTGTGGAAATTAAATTATTTTTCTCTACATAAATTAAATTATTTCATTCCACCTTATATAATTAATTCAAATTTATGATTAAGTACTATAAAATTTAATTGATCAATAGTATTTTTTTTTTAATATTAAAGTCGCTTAGAGAGCATATATGGATTTTTTCTTTAAATTTTGTATCCTATGGGTGCCATCTTATATAATTTTGTATTTTAATTGAATTCATTATCCCATGCTATTAAACTCATCAAGTATGAGATACCATAAATGATAGAAAGGATATCATTTCTTGTCCTACAAGTATAGCCCATCAAATAAATATGCCATTTTGCCACCAAAGGGGCAAAAACGAATGAGAAGAGGAGATGGACATTAATTCAAATCTAACAGTTCAGATGTATTTATATTTTTTTTAATTCACAAAAATATGAATATATTTAAATCGTTAAATTTTACATTCTTTGAGTTCCCAAAAAAAAAAAAAAAATTGTTCAATTAATGGACAAGCAGTTGGCAAAAATAAAAAAGAAAATCCTTTTGAATATTTCTTTCCATTCCTACTCTGTTTTCTCCCAACCGTATAGAATTGATTGCAACCGGCAGCTTAATTTTGGGGGATTTATGGGGATTTCTATAATTGACAACTGCAGACTTTAACCGTGGATATGATTCAACAAGATCAGATCAAACTAAAATTGTTCATACTGTGCTTGTAAATTTAAACATTGAATATATAGCTATGTACATTACATATATGTGGTTAATGGAAGTTGCAGCAACTTCTGTCAATTGAATCCCAATTACTAAGAATAAGAAATTCCCAACCGTTTACGTTTCAATGTGTTAGGTGGCTTATTGTTAATGACTAATTAACTAGCTCTGCTGGTTGTATAAATAGGAAGGGAGCTTAATTAGCTTAATATATGCTTAAAATGGCTGAAATCAAAGTTCTCCGCCGCAAACCTTTTCCTTCCTCTCTTTGTTAACACTACCAAAACACCCACTCACCACCACTACTACTGCTTCAAAACTGGAAGGTTTTAGGGCAGAGCTGATCCCAGCCCGTTTCCTCTCCAAGAATCTCCCTTGCTGCAATCAAAGCCTCGGACCACTCTTGAAGAAAAGTCCAGCAGCCCATCACCAAGCAGGACAAATTTCCTCTGGAAAATAGAATTCCTACTGGAAATCATTCGGAGGAGCTCCAAATGGGACCAATTTACGATAATCCGACTCAAATGTTCCTATTCAAGGGTACAAGAGCAATGTAAAGTTTATAGCGCGATTAGGCATTGGAAACCCCAAGCCAAGACACGTATCTGGAAATGGAACGGGAAGTTACCTCACGTGGACACAGTGCGCAGCTTGCACGTCCTGTTTCCCCCAAAGCATGCCCAATTCGATCCCTCTCGTTCCACCACTACCAGAAAGTTCCTGCACCGACCCTCTCTGTCAGCGCGGTGGATACTTATGTATTGATGGCCAGTGTAACTACCAACTTCGTTATGTCGGTCATCGATCAACCAAAGGTATTGCTTCCTCGCGAACCACATTCACATTCCAGACAAAAGACACGAAACCCGTCTCCCCCCCTGAAGGCATTTTGTTGGTTGTTCCAATGGAGACTGATTCCGAATTCGAGGCAACTTCCGTGCACTTGTCCGGTTTGTTGGACTATGGGTAAGCACGGAGTCTCTGCCAAGCCAAATGGGCGGCTGCTTCTCTCACTGTCTAGTCAGCGTTTTCCAGTCCTTGCCAGCTGTCACTGGAACTAGCTTTCCGAGGTTCGGCCACCAACATTCCCACTATTCCCCCTCGCAGGGTAGATTTTGTACGTAAAAGCCAAACTGTGCCCTTTCACAGTATTATGATTTTGCTTGGAACTTGGACTTTACAGGATCTCAGTATTGGAGGGCACCGCATGGGATTCCACTCCCGGCACCTTCAAACCCAACGCGGATGGCACTGGGGGTTTCTGTCTCGACAACGGCGCTTCGTTCACGTACCTAAATCCAACTCCTTACGCAATTCTTGTGGATGAATGGGGTGCTTCTATTGCCGCCCTTCATTTCAACAAGGTCAAAGGTAAGAAGGGGTTTGAACTCTGCTATGAATGTAAGGCCGAGAAGAAACTGAAAGACTTGCCGACAGTGAGTTTCCATTTCGGAGAGGAGGTGATCTAAAATTGCGACTGAGAGTCTCTACGTGGTCTACCGTGACAAAAAAGCCTAAAGCTTTTGGTGTTGCTTTGCATAAAATGAGCAATCCGGCGCATAACCTACTAGGAGCTTACCAGCTGCAAGAAACCTTAGTCATACATGATCTGAATCAGAAGGAACTCTCCCTTTGCCCAAACAACCCACTGTAGGAATGCACGACCACAATGGTTGCTTTTCTTCCTTCAAAATAATCTTCTTTGTCCTGTCTGCTGAACTTGCAGTTGCAATCCATATATATATATATATATATACATATGAAATAAATAATAATGCATCATGATAAGGTTTTGAAAAACTTTGGCTTTTGGTTTTTTAGATATACTTTAATAAGAAAATAAATATTAAAAAAAAAAAGTTCACTGAATATGGAATGAACAACTAAACTCGCAGCAAATTAGTAGAAGCAGTCATCTCAGAAAAATATATAATATACAACATCTAAGGCAATATGTAGTAATCTTGCAATACATGAAACAGTTCAACGGAACATTTATCGCTTCGTCTCGTTAGTAACCTTTATGTTTATTATTTTATTTGTTTATGTTTATAAATTTTTAAAAATTAAGAAAAAAATTTATTCGGTAAACCTATTTTTATTCTTTTTGTTACGAAAAGAAAAAATAAAAACTTAAACAAAGAAATCACATTTTCACTGTTTATTCTTTTTTTTATTATATAAACAATTTTGTCAATTTTAGTACTTTACTCATTTTTGTCGCATCATATTAAAATAAAATATTCTATTGGAATATTTCATTAAGTAAAATCATTATTAATAAATAATATATTATAATTATTTATTTTATTACGATTAAAATAATAATTAAAATGATATATTTGAAAATAATAATTACATATTATGACTAGTTTAAGTAGAAAACTTAATTTTTAAATTAAAATTCTACTAGATTAGAATTTAAAGTGCATATATGCTTTAATTTTATTGATTTGTTACACATGTTCCGCTAATGATGTGACCTCACGTTATACAAGTATTTACTTGCTTTACAAGGAGGAAGGAGTTTGGTGATTATGGACTAAAATTAAATGGTAAAGGATTACAATATAATAATAAAATTGATAGGATAAAAGAAAAGTGTCATCAATTGGCGGGTGATCAATAGCATCATCAACAATCTCCGGTGACTTATAAGAAGGTCATGATTGTCAACTAGGAAGAAGAGGTCACAGGAAATTCAAAGCACACATTAAGAAGTATCCTTGCACGCAATGTTTTATGTACTCACAAACATGTATGTCTCTCACAACAAACGGAAACACTGTTAGGGGAGACAATACGGCATATACATGACATATTGAGCATAATGCAATGCGTGACTTCATGATTCAGAAAGTATCCTTGCAAGCAATTCACCTTATTGTACTTACAAAAAAAAAAATTCACCATTATTGTAGCAAATTTTTTACTCATGATGCAAAAGATAGCAACAAAAATAGATTCATCAAGTAAAGACAGAATATGAAGAAGTACAAATTAACAGTTAGATTTTGTTGTTGAATTTCAAGATTCAAAATATTACCTTCAGCTTAAACTAAGTGGACTCAATCTGGCAATTCTTTGAGCACCTTGGCAACATTAATAATTTTTTCAAAATGCATACCTGCTTCTTTGGATACCATCATGCCCAACAGATTCTCACCTTCTCAAAACTACTGCAGTCTTCAAAAAATATTCTATCAACTTGAGTTCATCTTCCCTCCCGTGAATCCCTGGATCCTTATTTCTAGAAGGTGTGCCAGCAAACAAAGAGGCACAGACTCTGGCAAGACTTCTATGAAATTTTTGCGTAGCAACCTTTATGCTCTGAAAAACCCTGCTGGAAAAGGAATTATAAGAGTTCTATTTAAAGACTAATATGATGAAGCACTTGTCAAATCACAACATACATCCATAAAGACAAGAACTGAGGTTTAGGTGACCTTTCAAGCAAAAGTGGCAACAACTCACACCCACCAGATTCATAGCACCAAGCTTCAATTCAATTATATTATGATAGATATGCATTGCATGATAAGAAAAATGAATGGCCTGTATGCAAGAATTTATTTTTTGGCCTGATAAACTACAGGCTACCACGTTAAGCAAGCTGCAACTAATTGACTCAGCATTTTCATCATAAAAGAGGCCATCTGAATTCAAGCTGCTGAAGGCTGGGTCCAACATCTAAATGAGCTTTAAGAAGAGAGGGCCAGTTTTTGTCATGTTATAGCCCTCTGCTACAAAATCACTGTAATGAGTAGCTTAAGATTTGGGGTAAGAAGCGTAAATTCAAATGCACTTTCACGATAGCAGTTCTGCACCCTTCAAACTTTCAAGTGATGCGATAAGATGCTAAGGACCTCTATACCTTCAAATTCACAACCATCTGTAAACAATATTTCAGGAACAGGACAACCATCGATGATTATCTCCAAAGATTCACCATTAGTAAATTTAAGAGAGTGGAAAGCTTGTTCCTTGAGATTGGGTAAAGAAACTGAATCCGGAACCATGAGAAGACAACGCTGACTCAAAATCAACTGCACTAGCGTTGTGCAACGAAAAAGGTTGTGAAGCATGTTAGAAAATTCATGCAATTAAGCAACAAAGAAAAGAAAAGAAGGAGAATTGCACATGAGATTTACGTAAAAAAACTCAAGATGAGAAAAATCATGGGCAGAGGAGAAGAAATTCACTATAGAAAAATTAGTACAAAATGTGATAAATACATGTTTTATGGCGCAAAAGATAGATAATGTGTAAAAAAATCTAATTTTAAAGTACATATTCTACGTACAAGATCCTAAATGAGTCGAATCCCGATCCTTCCGCTACCAACATAGAGCCCTAAAAATTTTTCATTTAAAAAAAAAAATTTCATTTTAAAGTCGCACCGCCAATTTATCAGCCAAATCAAAATTAAATTTATCAGCCAAATCAAAATTAAATTCAGATCATACATTCTTACAAAGCGACGAGCCGAAGCTCTCCGGTCCAAAGATCAAGTCCAATGGTTTGGACATTCAACCTTGAGGCGGCGGAAACACCCAAGCGTTGATGGGGTCATCGACGTAGCCGTGGTGACAAGGCAAGCGACAAATGACGAACCCGCGGCACATCGCGAAGAGTGACCGTCAACAAATTATACATGAATTTATAAACTAGCTTTGCAGTGGCTCACCACCGAATCGGAAAAATCCCCGCCTCCTTGGTCGGATTCAAGCGTAAGCAATCATTGATGACGAGACTGAGATTGCAATTTGGAGAGAAAAGGTGGCTTCCATCTGATGGAGAGAACGGCGGTGCCAACGGCGTATTTGGTGGGGGCTTGAATCTTTGAAAGGAGTAACAGAGAATCGAGTCCGGCAAATTGCTGATTATATCTTCTTCTTCTTCTTCATTGAAATTTTCTTCGGTGGCCTGGGTTTATTCCACTGCGCCGAGAGGGTTTGTGACGCTTTGCCGAAAATGCATGCATTGAACTCCTCTTCGATGATTGGTGACGAAATGTGGAGCTAAAATGGAGAAAGGTCAAAACTTTGGACGCAACTCAGAGACAGTCGAGGAGGGAGCAGAGACTTCTAAGTTATCTTCCATTTTTGAAATATAGGGGCTGTTTGGCCAACTTTCAAATATCAAAATTCATCAAAAATTACAAAAAATTTATATATTTTTTTAATTAAATTTTGTCACATATCACTTTATATCAAATTTTTATACTTTTATTATATTTTTTAAATAACTTTTTTTCAACCAAACACCTCGTATCCTCGTAAACATTGCAGCGAAGGAATGGATTCGCGCTTTGCGGTTTCAGAAGTTGCGCCACTACTGCTTGTATCACGTGACATTGGCCTGACTATTTCTGGGTATTTTGTTAGTTTAGCTTATTTGAAGGGTACCAAAATAATTTACAAATTATAGGGGAAAAAATAGAAAAACGAAAGGCACTCTAGTTAATGCTTTATCGTGGAAAATAATTCTCAAAAAATCAAATTAGTTGGAACTCTGCTATGTTTAGAATACAAATTGTGGCTGTAAAATAACAATAAAATCAATTGTTTTGTATTATTTGATAAATTAACTAAATATTCTTAAACTTATATATGAAATTATATTACTTGTCTTTACTTTTTTATATTGTACTTATAATTTCTCTCGACATTTAGAGATTTATTATATCAACGTAATATTTTTATAATACCATAAAATCTTTTTAACCCAAGTAAGTTAATTAATTTAACTCTCCAAAAAATGATGAAAATATCCAATATTGGTATAAGAGTTATTTTGTTTGATGGAAATCAAAGATCTTCAATGCGCTAATTTTAATTAGAATCAAATAATTCAGAGATTTGTTTCCAATGATTATTAATTTTACAAGGAGATGGAGTATTTCTTAGAGAAGTATCCTAATTTTAGATTACTGTTTCATACTGTGCAATGAGATAAAAAAACAATCATGGGAAATTTGGTAAAGGAATTTGCTGAAGTAACTTAATTGACAACATTTTTTGAAAATTAACTTCAAGGCAGCGAATTTCCTAGAAGCAAATATAACTTTACTTGCTAGGCAACTCAACAAATGTGCAATAGACATTAGACATGTAAAAGAAAAAGCTCTTTCAATATCAATACAAGTTATAAATATATAGTATTCTAGCAAAACCCACATTCTAATAATTTCATAAAAATTTATAATTGTAAATATTTCCTAAAAACTACATTTACTCATTATCCTTAAAAAAAAAAAACAAAAACAAGTAAAGGTTTTTTTTCTTCAAAGTATTTTACATTGAACAAAGGGAGAGGTAATTTGCATCGTCCCTTAGCTCTACCTCACGGGAATCAATTATCAACTTATCCAGGACCTTTGCATTCATGCACAAATACTTAAGGAGCTCCAATTCATCCTGTTGTCGTCCCTTGAATCCCACAAGTTCAATAACCTTGTATGCAATAACAAGCAACGGGGCAAATTGTTCTGGACTCCCACTTGGCGCATCCAAACAATGCCAACACTTTGCGGGGTTTCTGGTGGTACGATACAAACAGATCGAAAAAAAAATGCAAAATTAAAGCTTCAAGAGTGTGTGTGTGTAATATATATATATATGTATATGGGAATGTCAAAATTCATTTATACTGACCTTCCTTAAAATAAAAGTTTGAAGCTCGGGAGAAGCTTTGAGGAATTCGATCACTAGGCTCCAACCAAAGGCATTATAAACATCTAGCTCCAAAACAAGTCAAATTAGGAAACGCAGGCAGATCCATACCACGAAGCAGAGTTGAGAATCTTCAGTGGGAAGAGAATAATTTGTTAATTCAGAACAATAAATATATATATATATTTATATATCACGAAAAAATAAGTTTTTGAACTAGTTGAAGCACTAGAATTGCAGAAAAATTAGTGAATCCAAGGACGGTAGTAACTAGGCTTACCCAATTGGATTGCTTGTTGAGACGTAAAAACTAATTTGTCCTTTTTCAGGTAGCTTTTTATTATTATATTTTGAGGGTCAAGGATGCGGTAATTAAGGTATTCAAATTGAGTCTATTTTCAGATTTAAAGATATCGTTTTGTGAATTTTTTAAACTAATTTTTTATTATTATATTCAAAATTTAATTTCTATGCGCTCTAATTGAACAGAAACGTATTATCAGTAAAGTTGACATAAATATGTGTGTGTCTTGTGTGTGAATAAATTTTTGAATCTCTATTTCCGCAGATTTTTTTTTTCCTCTTCTGCTAATTGTTGAAATGCAAAACTTACACAGAGTGTGCTGGCAGACTAAGAGAGATGCTTGCATGAGCCAGTTGCTTGAGAAGCTGCATTGCATTGTCAGCATAACTAAAGCTTCGACCATAACATCAATCTTCACTTCATTAATCGACCACGGAAGGAACCCCATCTCGTAACAAGGAAAGTGTATGGTCAATAGGTCGAGGTACATCAAGAGCAGGGGCCGTGATATGACTTGGCAAGCACTAATGTGTCAAATCCCCTGAATGCTAATTTTTATTATTAGCCTCTTCAAAGTGCGAATAAAAATTCAGGACAAGCCCCTTATTATACTTCTTATCCTCCGAGTAATCTCTGTGAACTTCTATGACCAGCTTTTCAGTAGAGGACAATTGAAGAGGAGTGTGTGGATCATATCATCATAACTTGACTGCAATGGAGATGCAGTTCAGAATTGGCACCGATGTGTCTCGAGACAGCAGTATTTGATTCACAATACTTCTTCCTGTATTACTGTTCAACCAATATTGCTTGGACAAGAGCCGGTCGTCAAGTGAAGGGTGGACAGGACGTCCACAGTTGTCTCCATCTCTTTGAACTAGGCCACTGGTGCGGACGGAATAAGCACGTGGGGAGGAAGGAGAGGAATGTGGCAAAGAAGATCATCTGATAGACTGCTTATCTTGTCTTCTTCGTGACAATGATCTCGGGAACTCACTTGGGATTTTGACGAACATCTTCATTGGTTATTCTAAGAAGATCTATGGGAGATTAATTAGAGATCGATCAGAGAGTTTGAAAAAAGAGAAGAGAACCTGTAAAAGTTAAAACTCCCGTTACTGAAGCTCCCCGTGCACATAAAGGTTTATGTTGTATATTTATTTCCATATCTTCTTGATCGGATCATATCTATGGCATATATGCTAATACATGAATCTCTGATAATTTACCATTAACTTTTTGGAAGTGGGCATATATTCCATGTATACAGATTTTGCAACCTTTATTGATAGTTTATTTTTGAGGAGGAATTTCTCGAATTGGACTGGGTGCTTTGTGGGCCATGCGGCAGGTAAGATCATCTAACTTTGACGAGCAATGCTAGGCAATTAAAAATAATAATAATTTATCAAAAAAAAATTTATTGGAATTAGATGGAAAACTTTTTTTTTTTTTTGGTAAGTAATTAGATAGAAAACTTGACATGCGTTTACTGATAATTCAAAATAATAAACACATGCAAATGTAAATATTTTTAATTACAACTCTATTATCATTAATTTTTTTTAAAGTTAAAAACTATATTAATGAACAAAATGGTACAAGTATACATGGCATACTCTGAAGAATTACATCAATTCAAGCTCAAAGAAATAATCATGAGACTGAGTGATCACAAATAAACATAGAAAAATAAAAATAAAAGCTAACCACCAATAAAAATGGGAGAGCTGCCAATGTGAATTAAATAGAGATTAACAGAAGTGTTAGGAAAGGCAGAACACTTCAATAATTTCAAACAACCACATCTATGATCAAAGAAATAAGAGAGATTTAGTCATGGGAGATCCACCATGAAGCCGAGAGTTTCTTTCTCTCCATGATTGTAAACCATCGTAGCAAATTAGATACACTTATGTAAGAGAGAAGGGAAGTACCCTTAAAGGTAGAACAAATCCATTGCTGAGAAGCAGATCATGAAGAAGACGAAGCATCAAAGTCACATTTATCAAGAATGGTCTTCCAAACCTAAAAGAGAATAGGCATCCAAAGAAAAAGTGATCATGGTTTTCAACATTATACCTGCACTAATGGCAAGATATATGCTGAAGCATCAAAAGAAGAAACTGATCTAGTTTCAAACGATTTTGAATAGCAAGTCATCAAATGAAAGAATGACGAGGTATATGGTATTTGAACCAAACCACATTTTCCAAGACATTTTTGGGAAGTGAGAACAGAGAACTTCTCAAGTTGCTTTAATAGTGAAATTTCAAGTGCCATTTCATAGAACCTAATCTTCCCTAGAGCAATTGGGAGGAGGCATAGAAAGAGTCTCCTCTTTCAAATCAATAAGCTCAGTAGAATTTGCAATAGCTAGTTCCAACTATTTGAAAAGATGATGACACTTACTCTGACATCCTTAGACAATTCAGAATCATAAATAACCCAACTGACAAATAAGTCCTCGTGGCATCCAAGAATCAAACCACAACATGATAGAACCATTATTAACCCATGTAATAATAAAAGCCTCCACCTTATCATGTAGTTTTAAAGAAAATCTTCCTCCAAGTCCAAGAACAATTCCAAGTGACTTTGTAATCCAAAATTACTCCTAATGCATAAGATTCACTCTATTATCATCAGGTCATTCATAATGAGTAAATTTAAAACACAATAATAAAAAATATAGCATTTAATATTATATCAGTAGATGGCAATAGAAATCTTACCTTGATCTATTGTTTTGACGTTAAAATGGATTGGAGGTCTTCTTCTCGAATTTATATATGGTGGGACAAAATGACGAATTAATAGGGTAAAGAGAAGATATAGATAAATCTGCAACGAATTCTTCACTTTCAAAATCATATTAGAATTAAAAGATCCACACTTATCTAGCTTAACTATACTAATCCAATAAGATATGTAGTAACTTATATCACTTAGCGATTATAAACCCTAATAGGCTTTTATATATGTCTCATGAAGTAATAATTCATGCATTATTTATAAAATCAAAACTAATAATAAAATGATAGCCCACGCAATAGGAAATGCTAACAAATTGGAATATTAATGTTTTACTACTAAAAATAATTTTATAAAAAATTATTTAATTACACCTCTGCTACTATCACATCATTCTAATTATATAATTTTCTGTTTCTTGTGATCACATCGTTTTGATTTAAGGTTTTGATATATTTTTTAGTCTAGTAGGATTTTCCATATTTAATGCTTAAAATAATTCTTTTTTTTTTTTTTTGTGTGCCCTTCTTTTCCCTTTGTACTGGATAGTCAATACTTAAAAAAAAAAAAAAAATCTAAAAAACTTGTCCTATTGATTCTTTGGAATAAAAGACTATAGGAAAAGATAAATATTAAGGATACGTAACTAAATTGATATAATTTTAATTATCTCCATTGTTAAATGTTTCTCTTATTTTTCTTAAGTTTACAAAAGAAAAAAAAAGGTTAAAAAAAAATCTACGAGGATTAATAACATTAATGTTGTATGTAGATATCCCTAGTAAATTTATGTACTAATAGAAGTAGTTCGATATATTTGTTAAACTTTTAGAAAGTTAGAATTTAAAGTTTAGGTTGAAAACAAATTTAAGAATGAAATAGTAAAGAGCCGTTTGGTAACGCTGTCATTTTTCTATTTATATTTTATGTTTATATGTTTATATTTTTTATTTTTTGTTGTCGTTTTTTTTTTCTGAAATGAAAATTAAACTACGTTTAGAAATACAATTTTGTTTACAATTATTAATTTTTTTATTTTCATAAAATATTTAATTTTATTATTTTTTAAAAAATTAATTGAATTTAATAAATATATTTTATATTAATTTAATTTAATTATATTATTTATTAAAACAATTGAATAAATATAAATATTATATCATTTAATCTAGTAAATAAAAAATATATTAATTATAATTTAATTATAATATTTACTAAAAATAATTGAATAAAATACATTCATCATAATTCAAATAATTTAATTACAATATTTATTAAAAATAATTTAATAAAATATAATTCATATTAATAAAATAAAATAAAATAAATAAATTATAATATTATTAATAATAAATTAAAATATATTTAATATTTAAATTAATTATTTGAATTAATTAAAAAATTAAATTAAATAATTAAATTATAATATTTATTAAAATAATTTAATAAAATATATTTATATTAGTTAAATTATTTATTAAATTAAATATATATTTTTATTATTTATTAAAAATAATTTAATAATATATATTTCTTATTAATTAAATTAACTAATTTAATTTAATTATTTATTAGAAATAAATTAATAATAGATATTACATATTAATTTAATAAATTTAATTATATTATATTATTTGTTGAAAATAATTTTAGTTTAATAAAATATTTAAATAAATAATTATTTTAATATGATGTAACAAAAATTGATAAAATATTAAAATTGACAAACTGTTTTCAACAGAAAAGACAGAATAAAAACACTTTTTTGTTTACGTTTTTTTGTTTAAATTTTCATTTTTTTGGAAAAAAAAAGTAAACAGATTTAATAAACATATTTCTGTTGCCAGTTTATAAAATTTTGAAAATATAAGCAAAAAATAGAAAATAAAAACGTTATCCAATGGGTCCAAACTTTTTATAGTAGTGACAAAATAAAAAATAAAAACAAAAATTAAAAAAATGTGATTTTTATAACTCTTAAGAATTATTTAAATGATATAGAAAAACTCTTAAGAATTATTTTAAAAAATATAGACAATTAAATGTCGCCAAACATAATTTAATTTTTAAAATTTTGAAAACAAAACAAAGAAGGCTATTATTAAACGGGCCTTAAATTTCATGTGCAGCTCGTGCTTTTCGAAAAAGCCACGGTGGGTCGACTATGGGCTGACAATAAATGTATGCCCAGACCGTGGAACAAACCTTCCTGTTACCAGGCTCCTTGCGGGCTGGTTTCTCTCTGCAACTTCGAAAGCTGTTTCTCAATTTGTTTCTTGCACAGAGAGGAAAAAGCGCTTCTGATTCACCGGCAGAGAAGAAGAAGTGCTTTTGATTTGGTTTCGAAATGGTTGATCGAGCCAAAGGGTGGGAAATTCATCTCAGAACATTAGCTTCTAGTGCCAGAGACTCCAATTTCGCCAACGATCCTGCTTCCGATCCGTCTCTCCTGAATTCGGTGTGTTTATCTCTTTACTGTGTCTTGGAACTTGTTCTTGTTTTGAACTTACATTCTTTTTATATATTTTGATATATTTGTTTCTTTATCTATGTTTTGATTAGGTGAAGAAGCTTTGTGAATTGTGTAAGGCTGAGAAATCTGAAGACTTGATTGCTAGGGTTTACCCACAGCTTAGCAAGATTTTTCAACGCTCCGTGGCTTCAATTTCTCAATCGAGAACTTCCAACGGCCTTCTCTTGCTGGTACTGTTTCATCTCTTTATTCTTTTACCATACATAATTGTTAATAGTAGGAATTCACCGAAGGGTATAGCTAGAGACTTGTGTGTGAGTGAAATTTAGTTTTATTTTTGAAAAGGAGGATATTGATGACACAGAACTAAGTATAGTTTATCTTACTTGTTAAATTATAGTTCTAGAAGGAAAGGAATGATGTGCCTTTGCAAATCCATATGGTGTATCATGCATATATGATTCAAGTATGCAAAAAGGACTTGAGGACTCGCATCATCTTGCATGAATTAACATTGTAATGTAATGGTCAGTAGTAGAGATTATACTTGATAGCGTAGGAATCTTAGAGTAGACAAATTTATAAGCAAGTATGTAAGAGGAAATTTTGTTGTACGACCTTTTAACATTGTTATTAGCCATCTGCCAAAAAAAAACCAACAATAAGTCTATTGACATGAAAATTAATGTATTGAGATCCACAAAGCCTCAGAGAAGCATTTTCCTAATTGGTTATTTGTCACTTAGCAGTGGATTTAATTATGGTTAGAGCACCTCATTTTGTTAAGAGTTTGAAGTGGATCTGTTGCTTAGTGCAATATGAAACCTTGAACTTGTCAATTTTAGTATATAGGTTTGAGTCCAAGATAGTACATGTGCAAATAATCTTGGAGATGAAACCTATATGAAGCTTGTTCCTACCAATTCCTCAAATTGATGGAACCAATGCTTCGTGATGGCCTTCATGACGCATATCTACGATGACACGTGGGATTCTCAGTGAGGCACATGCCTCGTGAGAATCTAATTAGTGCACCATGGGTCTGGCCTCAGGTCAAGGCTTGAATTCTCAATGAGGCCCATTTATTGTAAGAGTCTAATTCGTGCCTCTTGGGTCTAGCCTCTGCTCAAAGCCTTAAGCCTTGCAGTGGTAAGACATCTACCAATTGAAGTAGAGGTCACTAATTTGAACCCCCTCAGTGTTACTTAGCTCCTAATTTTCGTGGGTTGTGTCAAGAGAACTAGGGGATTAGCCCCACCCAGGGTGGGATACCCTAGTATATAAAAAAAAAAAGTACTTAATGAATATGTCATTGGTTCTTTGAAGCTCATTCTGTCCCATTTGCTCATCAAAGGTGCCAAGCTTGAGGCTGGGATGAAAACCCATTTGTAAAGGACAGAAGATTGAGTAAAACCTGTAAACTCTGTAATGGGATGCGTGATACATGTAGCATTTGGGTGTTCTATGAGCTTTTGTCATTTTTATGAACATTTCAATATATATATATATATATTTTAATTTGATGCAGCATTCGTTGCTTAAGAACTCTGTTTCCATATTTTGCTCTATACTCATGAAAACTTTACTTCTGGTTCTAGTTTGACCTTGAATGGATCATAAGTTAATGGATTTTGTCATATTATTTCTTATGTTGTTGTTTTAACATCATCACTGCTCATTTGGAACATTGGCAAATCTTCTTTAGCATTTGATGTTGTCATATAGATATGTGCTAATGTAGCTATTTTTTCTTTTGTTCTGCTGGTTATTGTTACTCAGGCCACTCTTCAGTTTTTCCTTGATTTTGGTGAGATAGTTTTACATGACGCTGATCCCAGTCTGAGGACCTTTTTCCGTTCATGCCTGAGCCGGTGATACATAGTTTATATTGTTCTTTTTGAGTGATTTCCTTTTTGAGATAAGATCATGATTTCATCTATTTTATTGTCTATTTTTTATGATGTCATGCAATATATTTTTTTCCTATTTTTTTCTTTCAAAATCATTGTTGCCTCTTAAGTTTGTTTGGTGTCAAGCTAAGAGTATTACATTTTTTTTTTAGGGTAAAGAGCAGAAAAACAAACAAATTTCTCTTTTGTAGTTATGTAGAGAGACCAAAAAATTCTGAATCTATAACCGAATTGGGAACTGGTCTCTATTAAATTTCTGTTGACTTTTAAAATCATAAAAAAAAGTCAAAAAGTGGTATGAGACAAAACTATTGGTGCATGGTTTTGAAGCATCATTGAGTTAGTTTTTGAATCTTAGCTCCATTAGTGTCTTAATATCTCTGTTTAATAAACATAGTGGGGTTAATAGATTTTGCACAGCATTAACACAGCGTGCTAATGGATTATTATAGACAAAATGGAAACATGGGTGCTATAGCTGACATTTGCGCACATACAGATAATGTTATCTTTTTCTTCTTTGCTACTTCAAAAAAATTCTACATGCTTTCCGCTTAAGATCCTTATGTTCTTTCTTTTTAGATGCACATTATACAAAGCTCATAACTTAAATTTAAATTCTCATTCCCGTGGTTTCTTGCGAGAGTTGTCTTTTAGGGTGAGATTGACAAACAATCTCATTTGGATACTGATGCATATTCTGTTCTTTTCAATTTTACTTGTTTTTTCATCTTGCATATTTAGTGTTTTATGTTTCTCTTAAAATAATATATTTGTCATTACAAGGTCAACAGTCAATAGATGCCAATCTATATTCATTGTTTGGTTGCAGTGAATTTGCTGAGCCTGTTGTTGCAGAAGCAACATTAGAGTTTCTGAATTTAAATAAGAAAAAACTTCTAACGAATTTTCCTTCTTTGCTCCCTCAGGTATGATCCCAGATTTGAATAATTATTTGCTAATATTAAATGCAAGATGGTGTAATTTCAGTCAAATGTGGAAGACAATGCTAGAAACCTGATTTGGACAATTTTACTATTTTATGTTGAGATGAAATGGTTGGATATATAACTACACCTAGCTAAAAGAAAACTCTAGGTCTTATTATTCTGTGCTACTTTGTCAAGATCACAATAGTGGTAATTTTTATTATTCTGTAATAGAACACTAGAACACATCCTCTGATGAGGGGTAGCCTCAACATGTAATGGATTTAATACTCCATGTTAGGACTATGGATGTCCAGCACGAGTAATCTTTGCCTGAAGTGAGCCCTAATGCTAACGCCTGATCGCTGGCTAAGTTGGGTGGCCTAAATGGATAACCATTGGAAAGAAAAAGAATGGAAAATATGATTTACTCACGACATTAATGAGCCATCTAAGTTCCCTTGGCCTTTGTTTGTCTTTGTAGTACCTTTGACCTGAAACAATTTTACTCTTAAATTCGTGGATGTGTTGTGTCTTATTCTCTCATTCTTTCCTAAATTGGTTTCGCAGCCAGCTTCTTACAACTGCTTTCCTTGCTATTCTTATGTGTTCACATGAAGTTTTAGGTCAGCTAAACTCACGACTTTCACATGCATTGTGCTAGCTTAAAAATTCTAGTTATAGCAGTTGACCTCAAAAGCAATTAAAAAGGTTGAATTATGGGTATGGTTAGCCTTCATTGGAATCAAATTGGGCTAAGGCTGCTCTAGAGTGCTGTTAAGACATCATTAGTGACAGCTTATTGAGCTTTTATTGATTTCATTGGAGAATTGTTTTTGTAGATGTTCTATAGCCACTTTTTTGTATATATCTAGTATTCACTGTTTTGCCCCCTTTTTGTGTGTTTTAATACAATCTTTTACCTATAAAATAAAATTAATTTATCATGTATTTTGGCAATAAGATGGCCAGGAATTCAGTTAATTACTACCATCATGAATCTACTAGTTCCTGACTCTGTGTGGTGAAAGGACACTCTTTTAGGTCATTAAAGGAACTAAATTTTTCAGATTGAGAAGTACTAAGAAAAGAAAAAATTGAAATGTCAATGTCAAATATTGTCACAACTTTTTCTTCCTCTAATCTCATCTTCCATTTGCAGTTTTTTCCATTAATGCTCAAGCTGATTGCCTGGAATGGAGAGAAGTAAGTTTTTTGTGTAATCCTTATGTTGTTTCCTAAAACATGTACTTTTGTCAAGCAGAATAATACTTTTTCCCTAGAAGGCGTAGACACGGATATGGGATACAAATACGATACTGGTACGGATACGGATACGATAATTTAAAAAAAAACACGAGGATATGGACACTATAGTGAGGCGGCCTAAAAATATAATTTTGTATATTTTTATAGTATATATATTAATATAACATCTATAACAAAATTAATTTAATATATAATTGAATATACAAAACTTAACAAAAAATAAGTGTAAGATTTTATAATTTTAGGAGTTTTTGTTACTCAAATCTAGATTTATCTTAATCAAATATTGAATAAAAAAAAAAAAGATAACTAATAGGACACGCTATGAATTGTATTCAATATGTATCTTGGAGTGTCTGAGGAGTATGTTGTCTGATATGTGTTGGATAAGTGGCCATGCTCCCTAGCTTTTCTTAATGTAGAAAATTGAAATTATTATATTTTTTGGATGGTACAACTATAGCGACTACTGCTTTAATACCTTGACAATTTTATAGTGTTTTAAGATAATTTAATGATGGCCCAAGTGGATCTAATTCTGTATATTGCCATCTAGTTGTTCAATCTCTCTCATTGATGTTATTTCCAAAACAAAATTTATATGTAGTTGCCCCATTCAATGTTGCATTTTCCATTTATTGATGAAAATCATTGTGTCCTTCCCCCATATTATAAAGAGGAGAAACTTAAAAAAGAAAAAAAATTTTTTATAGTTTACGCTCAATCAGCAGCATAGGGCAGTACTGACTTCCACATATGTTTTCTTTTCTGTTTATGCAGATTAGAAAAATCATTTCTGAGGGTGTTTCCAGCAATGATGTCTCCTGGATCATTTCTTCCACTGTTCCCGTCTCTGTTGACTTACCAAGTGAGTATTTGTCTGGCTTCCCTGCGGCTACACTTTTCTGTATCCTTTCCTTTTCTTATCCTAGTCTTTCTTTTTACTTTATTTTCTCCTGCATCATTTAACTGATTGGAGCTTCCCATACATTATTGGCAGCCTACGCATGTTATTTTCATCTCTTGACGTAGTCAACATGGGTTTACATTGAGAGGTCTCAATTAAAAGAGGTTCACAAGTTCAAAACTCTAGAGTGCATGGATTTTCCTAATATTTGGAAGCATAAAGTAAATTCACTTGCTATGATCGCATCTGATGTTTCCAAACCAAGTGATATCTTTAAACCCAAATCCGGTATTAGATCCTCCTCCATTTGGTACACCACCCATGAGGGATAACAGCATTAAGCTTATCGAAGAATATGCTAGAGTGGCTAACGAGGACAATCTAGAAGAGCTGGTTTGTAAACCTAACCTTGAAGAGTTCAGTGATTTGGATGATGATTCTAACTACCAAATCTTTGGTGATTTGATTGGAGTTAAATCTTGTTTCACTACCACCTGAAGAGGCTATCAAGATAAGCGAGAAAGATTTTCAAACATCACCAGATAGTGGTAATTATATCAATGTAATCTCTTCTCATACTGTGTCATGTCTCGGATTAAAATTTGTGCCTTCTTCCTATAGTGTCCCTTGGGATTTTTCCTCCTCACTGCAGCATCTCTTCCGTTGTATGGTCTAGTATCATTAGAAAATTTCAAAATTGGCAAAGTATCTCACTAGAGTCGAATTCCTTCCATCTTGAGAGAGTTAGCGGGACAACAGTTTCATGCTATCCCTTGTGCCTGTACATGAATGTTGGGAAAAGCTAGCACATCTTCTTTGTTCATGTCTTGGTAATTGAATGATGGAGTGCGTGGTTTTTAACTCCATGGAGTTTGAGTTTTCTTCCCAACCTTAGAGAATTGATGAGGACATCGAGCATGTAAATAAGCACCCCTTTGGATTGTCTATTGGTTTCCCAGAGAGGGACTCTTAGTTTAGCCTTTTGATTTCTTTATGTTTTCTATTCAAGTATGGGTTGTGTATTGATGTAAGGCAGACTATGATTAAAATGATAAATTGAATAAATGTGTTGTGTGGTTTCCCTTCCCCCTTTGGTGTCTTCCTTCTCCCTTTTTGCTTCTTCTCTTGTTGGGCATATCTCTCTTATTTTCTATCTTTTCTTTACTTGATTTCTTCTTGTTTCTTATTAGTTTGAGTGGTTTCAATGCCGATAAAGAATATGAAATTTTGTCAATAAATCTTACAATAGATCTTGATTTTGAATACATACACAATACTTTGGTGGTAGGATTGGGGATATAAGCACACATAAACCGTATCTTAGTGATGTGGGATAGCAAGTCAATATTTGCATTTCTCTCTCCCTTATTTGATTATGCCGCTGAGTTCTTTCCTTTGTAATTTACTAGTATTGTTAGTGGCATTGGAAAAGGTGGAACGGAGTTCGGGATCACTGATTGGCAGCAGCATAGCTACGCTCCAGAAGAGTACGGCTCCTGAGGTTATTTTTAGAACTTTCAGAAGCGTGCGAGGAAAAACATAGAGCATATAGTACAATTGACAATATTATTATCTGGATACAGATGTTGCTTGCACTCATGGATGAAGCATATACTGGATCAACAATAGGGGACGGAGAGGCAGACTTGGAATCTGAGGACAGCAATGCAATGGCTGTGGTTGATCCATTGTTTCTCGAGCTCCTTAAGGATGAGAATGATGGCCTTGCTGTATGGTCCCTTTCATATATTAGCTTGATAATGCATGTTTGAATTGTGCTATGCATAGAGATTAAATGTCTGCTATAATGAGTCATTATTAGTTATTTCCTTTTTTTCTTTTTTTTTTTCTTTGTTTTTTTCAGTTGGGGTTGGGTGTTAGCTAGTTTTTTTTTCCTCTCTCTCTCTTCCCCATTTTTTTTTGGGGGGGGCGGGGTTGGGGGGATTCCCTTGAAAATTATGTAATCAATGGCATTGTAATGTAGGCAGCCTTCCATCTTCATTTTATCTGTGTGGCTATAACCAGTTTCCTCTCAATTCAATTTAAAATATTTGATTGCATCTCACTTACTTGCAATTTAGTTTTTGTGAGACTTGCTTTTGTCAGTTCTAATTTGGTTAATTTTCCTGTTGTGTGGACTCATTCATATCATATGACCCAGACAGTGAATAATACATATTGACAATGGAAATTATTTTTTTTCTCCATAAGAAGTTTACTACTAATACTATCAACATCTTATGATATACTTTAATTTTTAAGCTTCTAACTGAATAATGATTTTATCTTCTTGATTCATTTATCTGCTGGTCAGACATAAAAACTTGATGCTTGACACATTAGCTGATGTTTCAGGAGCGCCATTGGACTTCTCCTGGATGGCTGCAGCTTTGCAAGCTGCTATAAATGTCCCCCAATCTGATAGGTTGAAACAAGCTCTCAAGATGACACCTCGACTTCTTGATGTGTACTTTGCTGTAGCATTGCGGGATGTCAATGATTGTATGTTGATTGTCTCTAATTTTGGGTCTTTGAATGATTTCATATCTCTTTACTGTATAGGGAACTGTTTTTTGTAAATTGGATATATCTAAGAGAACTAAATGAGACACCCTGCATTCTAAATGTGGTTTTTGGAATTTATGTTCTATTGCAGCTTTAATATGTGCATTGATTCCCCTTCTTATGGCAAGAACTTCCACTCTCTTTCCAGACACAATTTTCTCTTATGAGGTAAAGTAGCACCTTCCATTTGAATTAAGTTTTGTCTTGCACAAGTTCTTATTTTGCAATTTTTCTGAGGCTTCTATTTGAAAAAAGACCCTGACATAATCATCTATGATACATTTCAAGGGATCCTAAGCTTGGAAATCAAATATTTTTGTTTTTTTTCCTTTTATGGACTTTATAAAGCACTCAAACACAGGCTGTGTTTTGATCAAGGCGTATGGGTGGTGGGATTGGATTGTTAATCATGTGGGCCCCATTATATCTCATTTTGGCCTTCCTCATGGGATGATATATCCCCTCAAAGTAGGGGGACATATAATACCACCCCATCTAGACATTAGTTTCTCATTAAGATCTAACAGTACAAAATTACTTCATGTCAAATCACATCTTTTATTGCATTTCGTATCTCACTAATCAAACATCAAAAAATAATTTCAAAAAAAAAAAAAAAAATCCTATATTAACGTAATCCTATATATTATTCTATAGTATTACTTATACTCTGTCATCCAATCCTTCTAAACAAATGTACCCATTTTGTGTTAACTGGGGTTGTGCTGATTATATTTTCTTGTTGAGTAACTCTCCTATAACTCAAAAAAAGATATATATATGTTGTTCTCATTGAATAACATTGGTTTCTTTCTTTCTTCTCTCCCCCCCCCCCCGGTTTTTTTTGTATTTCATTTATTTGTTTCAACCAGGCATGTTCCCTGTTTTCTTTCCTTTACTTTGTTAAAAACATGTATTTTCATTTGATAAAAAATGTATTGGGTCTGACCCCTTGCTCAGTGTCCTATGGACATGAAAATTTGACTGATGTTTATAACCTTGTTGCAAACACCCTTGTATTTGTGCAGTTCATTGTCTGAACCCACAAATACTTGCTTTGTGTAAAACATTTATATTACATTGTGATTCATGCTTGTAGGTTTCAGAAGAGGCTCGTTGAATTCATGCTTGCTGCATTTCACCGATCTCCTGATTTCGTTGCACTTCTGAAGGTATTCTTCTGACCATATCATCTATAAATTTTTAGTTGTAAGCCAATTACGTAGGAGGTTTATTGATGTTAACCTTATTATCTTTTTTACCAGTCTTCTTGTAAGTATATTCTAGATCTGGAAATGAAAATCAAGAACACTAACAAATTTCGTGAATTATTACATGCATGAATGTAATGGAGAATCTGTTATTGCTTGTGACTGTTTTCCTTCTAATTGGCATTAATTTTACAATTTCTCTGACTAGCTATTAATATTGCTGCTTAAGGCAGTTTTATTAAGAATTGCTGCGGCATTTTTCATATAGAAGTGGTCTTTAATTACTTTGGAATCCTTGAAAGCGCTACAATATTACATCTGTAGAGAGTGTGTTATAGTATAACCAACAAATGCAGATTTTATTCGGAATTTCCTTTTTAAGCGACATAGTCAACTGGATGCAATTCAATGGCTTTTTTGCATGCATGAGGCAACCAATGAATGGAAGAAAATTTATTTCTTTAAATGTGGAAGAGAAACCAAACAACCGAAGTCTAGCAAGATGAAATTTAGAAATTTGGAGAATGTAGTCAATGGAGTGGATTAGTATTTCTTCAGGCTGTTGGATTCTAAGCTATTGCAGTTCTGTAGACTCTTTATACCAAAAACCTCAACTTGTTTCTTTTGGTCTGATGCTGGCTTGAAATTATATAACAATGGCTTGGTAAGCCCTCCTTTTATAGAAGACAAAGTGTGAAAATTCTACTAGGGCTTACTAGAGCTGCAAACAAACTAAGTGTTTGACAAGCAGCTTGTGGATAAACTCGCTAAAAGTTCCTTTATGTACGTTTTGATAAGATAAATGAACAAGCTTGAGCACATTTTTCAAGTTTGATAAATAAACAAACTAAGCTTGTGCAAGAGTAATGGACTCGATAAAGTTTGTGAACAAACTCATTTATCGTGGTGAACATGCTCATTTATGACTTCTGAACATGCTCGCGAGGAACCAGTTAAGTTTTCATCCAGAGTCAATCGAGTGGAACCAGTAGGTCTTGAAGAAGTTGGAAGTTCATGAATCAACATCAGTTATTGCTTCTTCCAACTGTGTTCATCTAAAGATTTTCTGGTATATTATTGACTGCAATGGATCAGCACTCTCCCTCTCTCTTTTTTTTTTTGGTAATTAGGTATAATTTGGATTAATGGGAGGTTTAATATTGACAACATCTTGGGGCATACCCCCGTTACAAGTAAGTAGTAGCTTTACAAAAAGTCTACTTTACATTAGATATACTTTGATTAGGGAATGAGAGCATTTTATCTTTACATCATACATAATTGTTGCAACAACATCAAAAACGTTGAGAGAGGCCTTTAAAAGCACGAGCGTTCCTTTCTTTCCAAATGTGATACACCATAGCTGCTCAAACAAGCTTGCATGTTTCTTTTGTGTAGGCTATTCCCACTAAACTTTCCCATGGCCCAATCAATTTCTTCCTTCCACGGTTGGGACCAGCTTAGTAACCATACACTTTTGTAACATGAGATGTCTAACCGCAGCAGAGAAAGAGCAAGAGAAAAATAGATGGTTCCAAGGTTTCATTATTATGCCCACATAAGCAACAAGTGGATCAACACTCATGCCTCAGATTGCAAGTTTATCTTTGGTACTAAGTCTCCTTTTATTGCAAGCCACAGTATGAAACTATGACGGAAAATGTGATTGGGAAACCCGAGGAGAGCGTGTGCCAATATACCTTTGGGCCGTGCTCCCTTATTGCCTCCCAAGTAGCCGCAGCATTGAACCTCTTTGTCTTGGAGACCAACCAAATAAATTTATCTTCTATGGCATGGTTTGGTTGGTAATCAAGAGGACTGTCAAGGATTATCTCCCGTAGCTTCCAAGTGACGCGGGGACTTCCTCCACATGTTTATTAAAGGCCATTTCCATCGCTCATTATGGATCACACTTGAGACTTTTGCATTCTTTGGAAGACCCGCATCATATGGATCAACAATCTCTTCTCCAGCTGCCCTTTCTTTTTGCAATTTCAAGCCCTTGGATACAAGAAAATTCAGATGGTGATGCTGATTTCTCAGAATCTCCCTTTCAGTTGTATAAATGATCCCTTGGATTGGGTTGGGAAACTGATCTAAGTGTAAAAATGGAAGACAAGCCTGGAAAATGGTTTTGTCCAGAGTTCCCACTTCACTTCAAGAACTTAGCATTTCATTCCATACAACAACTAGTTGGAGTACTAGAGTAATTGAATTCATGGGGACTACCACTGAATAATAAAATTTTCGAGCCAGCTCATGAGCTGAAAAGCTATTGGCTTGAGCTTAGTTTGAAATTTTGCCAAGCTGAAGTTAAGGCTTGAATTCGGCTTGAAAAGCTGTTTGGATCGAGCTCAAGCGAAGCCCAAATGGCTCTTGAACAGCTCAACTTATTTCCATCCCTACTCTAACACCTTGAAATGAACATTGAAATCAGCCTTGTATTGGTATTTCGGGATATTTATCCAGGGAAAGTTTCCTAAACCATGTGCTTTCCATTTTTTTTTTTTTTTTTTCCCTTCTACTGTGTATGAATATTTAATTAAATCTTAAAGATGTTTGCCAATCTAGTGACTGTAAGTAATATATCGACACAATTCTTGTGCTTGATTTTTCTTGCATAGAAGACTTGATCATTTCTTGTTATTGATACT
This sequence comes from Vitellaria paradoxa, assembly GCA_019916065.1. NCBI lineage: Eukaryota > Viridiplantae > Streptophyta > Magnoliopsida > Ericales > Sapotaceae > Vitellaria > Vitellaria paradoxa. The sequence continues at coordinate 52,800,819 of CM034239.1, forward strand.
GGAGTAATATCTGTCTTAAATAATTTATTATTAGTTTTTTGCAGAAACCTATAATAGATAGACTTGGAGAAGCTTATGATAGCCCTGCAAAGGTTAGTTAATAAGAAACAACACCCCCCGGCCCAAATATATATATATATATATATACGAGTATAGTTCTCTTCCGGCAGATGCCACAGTTACACACACAGCAATTGTTTCTGTGATTTCTTACCCACAAATTATTTCCATGACTCTTTTATAGACAGAGTTGGCCTTACAACTGTGTTGGGCCATAGGGGAGCATGGAGGGGGTGGCGAATCTCATAAAGATGCAGCTCGAGAACTTTTTGAGAGTTTGGAACTACTACTCTATGAAAACCTTTCATCCAGGTCATTCTTTGAAGCTGCAGCTTATTTACAATTTAGAGATATGATTTGGTGTTTGATGTGACACGCTGACTTTTATCTTCTCTTTCTGTTATCTGTTTGGCTAGTCGCCCAGGTCTAAGAGAGTCATTTCTTAGCTCTGTTAGTTCAACATTCAGAAATCATCGCAGTCTAGACTTCTATGTTTTGTTGTGACAGCAATAGCGAAGCTTGCCACACATCATCGCGAATTACTTCCAAGAGCTCGGGTATCCCTGGCCAAGGTTGGTCTTGTTAGTTTTGAGTAAAATTTTTGACACATATTTCTGATGATGATTTTGGCTCATAAGTCATAAATCATAGTATTGATGGCGAAAGTAGTGAAGCAAAGCATGGAACAATTTTGTTTTGTTTCCATGAAATGGCCAAACGTTTCCGTTTTCATGGTAACCAACACAAAACTTCAATGAAATTCTGAACTACTAATGCTTCCATTGAAAGTTCGAAAAACATTGTAACACTCCAAAACTCATCGAAACTTACCGAAACACTACGAAATGTACCGAAGCAGGACCAGGGAAACTGGGTGAAAATATTTTGGAATGCACAAAATTCTTGACTTCTCATAGGCGTGAAGATTTGTGATAGTTTATATGTTACCAAACATTTTGATAAGTAATTACTTATAAAAAACATTTCGATAAATAATTAGTTGACATAAATTATTTGCATAACAGGTGGCCCATTCTCGAATATCAGATGTGAGGGTATGGAGGCGTGCTCGTGATTATTTGGGTTTAATGAATGAACCAGCAATATGTTTGTCAGTGCTAGGTCCATCAAGACCTTCACCTGGACATATGCAACACCCTGGCACAGTCAATTGGAGAGAAGGTGCCACAAAAATGATTGCTGATATACCATTTTACATCCTAGGTGAACAAGAAGGTAAGAAATATCTGTGTTGTGGCTGTTTTTTTTTTTTCCTTTTTTTTTTAAATTTGAAATCTGATTTGATTGCTACTATTAAAATCATCCAGAAAATATTTGCATTTCTAGCCTTTAATTTTATGTACTCCTTGCTATTTTAAACATAAATTCTCAATAGATGGTTTAGTTGATTCATGGTTGCAATGGAAGGCTACATGTTTCTTATTTGTATGTTAATTAATTAGAGGCATTATAAAAGCATCAATATCAGTATCGGTAAATGCCTTACTACCTCTGTTTTACCGTTTAGAGCTCCATCAACAACGCTACACTTCCGCTAAATTAGATTTTTACTACGATATCACTCTAAATTTGGAGTGGTACTGAAGCTCTTGCAAAATTATTTCATTAACTCTTATCCAGCTAACTCTTATTGAAGCTATATTATATTATTAATATTATATAAATTTTTGTTTCTTTAGGGAAATGTTAACCACGCTTCATTTTTGGCTTGGCTCGAGCGCACCAATAAACCTAACAAACAAGTTTGAACACACATTTTGAGTTTGTTCAAAACTCAACGATTATGGAAAGTTAAAAGTAGAGTGCATTTAGCATTTTTTATTATTTTATTTATTATATGTATGACCGTATAATTTGACTGCCGGATAATAAATAAGCAAGAAATATAAAAATGTAAGATTTAGATTTTTTGTTTAGAGAAGTTGTAGAGTTCTATTACACAGAATATGTAAAATAGAAATTGTTTTTTCCCCTCCCCCCCCCCTTCTTGCCTGCTAAAGGGTGATGTGGATGGCCTAAAGGCCTCCTATCCCCTTAAAAATACCTAGTGCAAGGATGGGAAGAAATCCCTACATCTCAACTAACTCAGCTTCCTACCACTAGGAATCACTCTAATGGATTGCAACCCGTAAGCTGATAAATCTGTTGCCACTTATATTTAGTTTTTATGCAACATTATGATTTCAAAAATCAATTTCTTCCCCCTCCCCTCCCCCTGGGGGCATGAACTTAATTCATTTTTTGGTTGCAGGCCCTCCTTTCCATGATTTCTCGTTCTCAGACATCCTTCCAAGAAGATAATGCAGATGACTTGGCAATCAGAATCGCATCTCGTACCTTCCCTAAAATTTTCATTCGAGTGATAGTATGTTTCGTTGACGGATTGGATTTGGCAGTATCATGAGCCAACATACCTGTGAGGATCTGTATCTGCTGTGGATTTTCTTTTTGCAGATCTTCTCCACTTGTACGGTATTATGAATGGGCTCCTTGTTCTTTTTTTTGTTTGTATTTATTATTTATTTATTTATTTTTGCGGTTTTGTTGCTTCCGCTTTTTATGATGGAGCATGTTAGATACTGCGACGTATTGAACTGATGCTTTATATCAATTTGGTTGACCTTTGGTTTATCCAACTTCCTCGAAAATCATGAACAATACTTGCGTAGTTTGTTAAATTTTGGGTGGGTTGGAAGAAATGAAAAATGCTGAAAATTTTAAAAATTTATAAAAATTATTATTATTATTATTATTGTTGTTGTTGTTGTTGTTGTTGATGTGGCGGTGGTATATTACAGCAGTCCTGATTATTGTCACGGCTTTGAATAGTTTACATTGAGCGGCAAAATGTTGAATTTTTACTTTGAAGCTAAATCATATTTAAAACTATAAGGTAGCGGGCGTTTACCTTGTTACTATTAAATTTTATGTACCTTCTGGTACGTGAAAGTCCGCAGCCGCTACCCGTACTGGGCGTGCGCACAGGGCGAAGCTACGCTCAGGACCCTAGCCGGCAAAGGCCCCTGGAGAGTTAACCAGCCTAGGCAAGCCCTGGCTGACCGGCACGACCGAGAGGAGGCCATTAGGCACCCGCCATTACAGCGGTAACCCACCCCCTGTGGGGGAGTCGAACCCAGAACCTCGAGAGGCCTAAGCTTTAAGGCGAGCCCGACTTCCACTCGGCCACCCCCAAAGGGCAAATTTTATGTACCTTCTTCGTCAAAATTTGGGTTTGATTTATGATTTTTTTTTTAAACAGTTTTTTAGGTATATTATTTATTTTTTTAGAACATAATTGTCAGAAAATAGAGAAACTTATGTACTAACCAAAAAAAAACAAAAATTACAAGCCGACTTATTTACCCATTTGTCAGTAGTTCTCCTATATTAAAATTTTTTATTTTAATAAATATAAACAATATGTTTAAAAATTATAAAAAAGTTAATTTGCGGTAAAAAGAAAATTATATAGAAAAGCTAAAAAAAAAAAAGATTATTTTTGTCACCAAATTAAGTCTAGGAAGCCATAAATGTGGACACGGGAGACAGTGGTAACGGTATTGTAAAAATACACAATATTTATATATTTTACTAGTTATTTATATGAATATAATTAACGTCACTTTGATTTTGTGAATATTTTAATTAAGAAAATGAAAATTTTATTTTTTAATTTTTATTATATCCATATTCTAATTTTTCTTCAAAACTACTATGCTTGTATCTTTTAAAAACAATTGTATTCTTACTGTGCTCCTATTCCTTTTTTTTTTGGGTGGGTAAGTCTGTGCTCGTATTCTCTATCAACGTACTAATGCGTTAATATGCGAGTTTTCAACTATATTAACATATTCACATATTTTGTGCTATGGATATATGCCCATCTTTAACTTCTATTAATTTTTTTCCCCTTTAGTTCAAATTCAAGCTTCACACCATATTTTATTGATTTTGAGATCACCTTCTTACACCCTTTCTTGGTAATTACATTAATTAAACAAATAAAGTGCTCTATATATATATATATATATATATATATTTATAATATATGAGCTCATAGTTTTATTTTCTTTCTTTTTTTTTCTTTTTTTTTAATACAGCTTAGGAAGCTTACAATTGTTATAAATTTGTCAAAGCTTTGAAAAATAAATGATGCTTAAAGTATATTTATGCCTAACCTATCTGCATAATGTGTTCTCATTTTAAATAAGTTTTTTAGTGATTTAATTTAATTTATTTTATAAATTAATTGTAATTTAAAAAGAAAAAAAAAACGATGGTTAATGGATGTGAGAGCAATTTGTAAAACCGTAGGTATATAACAGTTAAATTCCTAATTATTGTGAGAGGAATTGATGAAATATATATGAAGAAAATTACAAGGATATATTAATTAAAACATAAAAGAGGTGTATTTGAAGGCAAGCTCCCATAATTCCAAAGTGGGGCGGGAGAATTAAATTTTAAAAAATGTAACGCGGAGTGCGTTGGACCGATGGTCTCTTAAAAATACTTAATAATATATAGCTTTATTGACAGTTAAATGTTTAGTAGTTTTTGATAATTTTTTTGATATAAAATTAGTAAAGGAAACTTTTTATATGTTTAATAAAATAAATAGAAATTTCATCAACTTTTTTAGATGTTTAGTAAATATTTAGTAACTTCGAGTAGGGATGGTCATCTTGGCCAACCCGTTCGTACTCTACTCGATTCTCGGCCCACACGGGTAGGAGCTTCGAAGATTTTTTGGAGATCGGGTAGGGTACGGGGACATTTTTTAAAAAAATTCAGGGATCGGGTAGAGTATAGGTATGAGTCTGTCCCTGCCCTATACTCTAACCTACCCCATTTCCTGACCCTACCATATTCTCATATATATATATATTTAATTTTTTAGTGTGTTTGTTACTACAGATTTCTCAGTAAGGTAGTGAATTAAGATTTTGAGTTTCTTTATCTATCACCTCCCTATTAAGTTACTTTGTTTTCCAGTTTACAAAGAAACTATAAGTTGAGATAGACCAATTGTGAATGTTTCTTTATTTACTTTTTCTTATTTTGAACCGTAAAATCTATTAATATCATAAGAAAATAGAAACCTATTAATATGGTAGGAAAATAAAAACTTTATAAATACTTTCTAAATATATATATATATATATATATATATATATATATATGGTATTTTTTGATTTTTTAAATATATATTAGGATTCTACTCTATTTTCTTATAAATCATATTTTAAAATTTTTGTATTTTTATATTTTTTCAACTTAGGTACCCGTTTCCCTATGAGATCCCAGTTTCCCGTTTGGGTGGGGGATGGGCATTCAACCAACCGTGCGAATCCGATTCGTTATCCAATCTAGATGGATGTAAAATTTGAATTTTTTTTTGGAGATTGGATCGGATTTGGATTTGATTTTTTAAAAAAATTTGAATATTGGATCGGATATGGAGATGGCATTACCTCCGCCCCAATCTGCCTCGAATCCGATATCTAATTCGAATTTGTCCTAATCTGTCCCGATTGTCCCGAAAAATATCTGAATAACCTCAAATCATTTGAAATCATGATAACAACATCGTCACTATACCATGACAAACAATATTCACAATATTCACATTCATAGTACTCTAACTTATTGAATTTTACTATTATTATCATTAAAATGAATATTGATAAATAATTTAATACAAAAATTGTCATCGTTTTGTATTAATTAGGGTGTGTTTGGGAAAGAAATTATAAAATCAATTTGGGTAAATTACACCTAGACCCTAAATATTAGGATAATTACACCTAGTACCCCTCAACATTTAAAATTAACAAATACTCCCTTATTTTGAAATGTTGCTAACACATAACCCCTTCTGTTAAGCTTTCGTTAGAGTTACAGTTAAAATGATGACGTCAGTAAAAAATTGACTCCATAATTCCATTTTTACCCTTATTTGTGTGTTAGGTAACGGGTTTTGAGGGATGGTGGCTGAAGGAACTGGGTGCTACTGGCAGCGAAGGGAACGGCAGTGCCGACTAGTGAGGGCTTGACGTGATAGCCGATATGAAAGAGGTGACTTTCTCTCTCTATCTCTCATTCTCTCTTGAATTTTAATTTTGATTTTTTGTTATGGACGGAGGATGAGAAGGAAACGAAGCATCTAGAAGCCTTGGAAGGAGCTGAATCACGTTTTCGTCTCTTCCAAATCGATCTCCTCGACTACGACTCCATGGTTGCTGCCAGTGGAATCAGGGATACGAATTTGGATGCCTCAGTGGATTCAGATCCTTGATTATGCAAATTCGTATGCCTGTTGATTACGATACAAAGGGATCGATCGCACTTCTTCTATTCAAGATTCTTTATCTAGAACTGGTTCACAAATCATGTCATTTTATGCAGTTCGGGAGGGCTGGTCAGGGCTATGAAGAGGTTTAGGATGGCAAAGAGGGAGTGTGGGAATCCATGGATCCGTCCATATGTTGATAGATCTCCCATTCCGAATTGAGTAAAACATACCTTTCTGGAGGAGGCTTCGAGTCTTCAGAAGTCCTTGCCAAAACCAGGTGAAAGAATTTGCCTCATTGAAAGGGTGCCTTATAAGAAATTTTGCTCTGAGAGTCTGAACCCATAATCTGTCTTGTTCAGTATGCATCATCCATCCCAATTTTGGCACTAGGGCCATATTAAGATCGTGAAATCTTCTAATGCCAAGGTGGGTCGATGCCCTGGCATTCTTTTGCTCGTCCATCCCTTTCCCAATTTTTTGACGAGCTTGCCGTTCCTAGCAAACCTTTCTCCGGCTGCTGTTCTGTCCACCGGCATAAACTGGGTAGATATACGTGTGGTGTGTGTGTGTGTGTGTATATATATATATATATATAGTTTATATACGTGTGTGTATATATATATATATATATAAAGAGTTTATATATTTTACAGTAAAAAGAGAAAGAATGAAAAAGAAAGTATTTTTGTAATTAATTAATTAAGTTATGGGTAAATTTGTCTTTACAATAAAATTTTAACAGAGTTAGGGTTCAAAGCAACGGAAGGGGGTCAGGAGTTAACAACATTTCAAAATAAGGGGGTATTTGTTAATTTCAAATGTGGAGGGGTACTAGGTGTAATTACGCTAATATTTAGGGGGTCTAGGTGTAATTTACCCAATTAATTTTTTTCTTACTTTTGTGCAAATTGAAGTTTTAAAAGTTCAATTTATTTATTTCATACGCAAAAATTAAGAAAACTTAAAAAAGTAAATTTAAAATTTTATAAGGTATATTATTTGGGATTCTGCAAAATTATATAAATCCCTTTAAAATTTAAATTTTACTTACTGCATGAATTATGAAACTATAATTTTTATAAATTTATATTAATTTATACAATTTCAAACCCCATTATGACTTGTAAATTCAATTGTTTCAGAAAAATATCTAGATACAAATTAAAAAAAAATAATTAAAATATTTTATTGGCTATTTTATTTTATTTTTCTTATTTTTAGTACAAAAAATTACTATTTCATTAAGTAACTTTTTTCTTGAACTTTGAATAGTTTATTGTTTTTCCCGTATTTTTAACATTTTCAGCTAAAATATATTTTTAAACTTTTCAATATTGATATTCAAAACAGTTCTCTAGAAAATAGATTTTTCAAATAGTTTAACTAAAATGTTTTATGAAACATTCAATATTTTTTTTGTAGTGGAAATTATTTTTTAAAAAATATATAGAGAAGGCAACTTATTAATTTTTTTTTGTTAGATAGTTTGATAAGATAAGTGCAGATAATTACATTTTAAATTTTTTGAAAAAAGTTACTTATGCAGATGAGTTATCTTATTATGATAAAAATTTATAGTTCTATGTTATTCTAAAAAATTATTTGTTATTATTAAAAAATTAAAAAAAATTTAGTTTTATTTTTTTCTATATGTGAATGGTGAGAAAAAAAAAATCAGTTATTCTATTTTGAAATTAGATTGATGTAAAAAGTTAATAGGGACAAAAAAGAATTAGAAATTTAAATTTATAACTTTTATTTTTATGTTTGTAGGTTTTATTTAAGAAAAAAATTTAAAAAGCTAAAATAAATTTTATTTTTATTTATAATTTTAGCAATCATAAAAAAATAAATTTAAATTTATTTGATTAAGACATAAAATAAATTAAAATTCATTTACAAACTTTTATCATGTTTTTAACATTTTGATATTTATTTATTTTTTTACAATTCTTTTAAAATTTATTTATTTTAAAATTTACCAACTCATGTTTTTTCTTATATTTTAATCATTACAGTATTTTTAAATATATTACTAGATTATTGAAATGTATTACATTATTTACAAAATATGTTATTATGTATTATTTTGATTTTGGAGATGAATTATTTGGTAGTAATATGTTACATAAACTTAAGAGCAGATTCAGAGGTGAACAAATGGTGTGGAGTTTTGGATATCAATGGATATATCCGTTCTCTGTTTAGAGCGGGGATGGAGGTCCAAAAAAATATCTGTTTAGAGTTCGGGACAAATTTGGAAGTAGGCAGAGGATTTGAAATTTGGATTTGAATAATGGCATATTCGCCTCCGATCTGCCCCGTTCCCATCCCTAGGGATGGGTGGTAAAAATAAATCCCTAGTGGGGATCGGGTAGGATATGGGGATTGATTTTAGTTTGGGAATCAGATATGGAGATATGCGTACTCGTCTCCTACCCGCCCCGTGCCCATCCCTACTTTTGAGTTTAGTTAAATTGAAATGACTATTAATCTCTCACTAACTCAATAAAAATTGATATTTGGATAATTTACTAACTCAATAAAATTAGTGACTTTTGGTATTTTACCAAACACCTAAAACACTAAAAATTAGTATTTTTTTACTCTTTTTTCCTCCTTCAAACGTGGACTTAAATTAAATTAGTCAATATATAATTCAAACGTGGACTTAAATTAAATTAGTCAATATATAATTTAAAGATTTGTTGGGTAAAATAATATATTGAGCATAGAACAATATTTTTAACTTATATATATATATACTTGAAATTGCCTAAATATAATTTAATGTGTAAATAGCTAAAATTTAAATTTATAAAGTAACCTACATGAAAAATTATAAAAATAACTTGTAAAAATAAAAATTACTAATTAAAAGATACTAAAGTAATGACCCAAAAAAAAAAAAAGTTAACCAAAGTGGAAAAAAAAATAAAAACAATATTGACTATTGAACAAATTCAACGATTAAAAACATCCCAAATTGAAAATTTTTAGCAAATCCAAGGAGTGTAAAGTGTATATATTTAAAATTTAAGTATTAAACACATCAAAATTAAAATTGTAAGTGAAAAAAAAAATTATCAAAAGGCACAAAAATATAATTTGGCGTGTAGGAAAGCATTCGAAGCTCAAAGAAATTAAAAAAAAAAAAAAAAACTTCAAAAATCTCCACCATTTTCAAACTCTAAAAAAGCTAAATTTTTTAAAAAATCTATCAAAATCCGTTTCAATGAATTTTTACAATTTTTTTAAAAAGTTAGATTGATATCTATAACAAAAAGTTTCATAAAATTCTAAAAATTTGTAAAATTCTTAGCTAAAATTTTGTCACATGTTACATTTATACATCTGTTAACAACTTTATATCAAATCAAAGACAAATATTTAACCATCATTTCAAGATGACTTTTTTATCCTCTAAATCTAAAAAAAAAAAAAAATTAACTTTTCTTAAATTTTAATTTTTTAAGGATTTTAGTATTTAATTTTTAATTTCAAAACTACTATGAGGGCGTTTGGAGTCCCAAAAAATTTAAAAAAACTTCAAAAGCCGCGACATTTTCAAATTACAAAAAATTTCAAAATCCATTGGAACGGACCAAAATGGTGTGTTCCAACAGATTTTGTTAGATTTTAAAAAAAGTTGATCTGACATTTGTACAAAAAGTTATACAAAACTCCAAAAACTTTTAAAATCCTCCACTAAAATTTTGTCATGTTTCACTTTATATAATTTTTAACAACTTTATATCAAATCAAACATAAATATTCAACAATCATTTCACGATAACTTTTTACACTCTAAACTTCAACAAAATTTCACTCCTGAAAACTTTTGATTTTTTTAGGCTCCAAATGCAGCCTATATACGCCCCCTACACACACGTCTAATCAAAAATTGAATTAAAACCCAGACTCTCGTTTTCTTACTCTCTCTCCAACACGTACACACCTGTTTCTTCTCTCATTTTCTTCCATTTCAATTTCCTGATAGTGACGCAAAGAGCTAACCAATCATGTTACAACTCTCGCCATGTTTGATAAATGTCCAATAAAAGATTGTTTCTTATTATATAGACTAGCAATTGTCCATGCTTAAAAGCATATAAATATAATTTTACATATAAATAATTTAAATTTAAATTTAAATTTATAAAGTAAACTTCATAAAAAAAAGTATAAAGATAACCTATATTAATAAAAATCATTAATCAAAATAAATTAAGGTTTAAAATTTAGTATTTATTACAAATATTATCACATTTTTTTAAATATTAATTTAAAATATTTCATATAAAAAGTATTCGAAAAAAATATGTGGAGAATGAGAAAAAAAGAAAAATAATACTGTTCATTTAACAAATTCAACAGCTAAAAATATCTCTAATTCAAAATTTGAAACTTCCTTATTATAAATGACATCTTTTATATAAAAAGTATTAAAAATTTATGGGAAGAGTAAGAGAAAAAGATAATTTTGAAATTTAAAATTTCCTTATTATATAAATAACACATAATGTAAAAGTATATATATCTAAACTTTAAGTTTTAAGCACATTAAAATTGAAATTTTAATTTAAATGCTTATTTTTTTATAAAATTTTAAAATTTAAATATATTTTTTAAATAAAAAATTTAATTGACTTTATCTAATAGGTATTTATACATTATTTAGTAATAATAGATAATATAAATAAAATATAATTTGTATAATTTTACAAAATATAATATAAATGTTTATTTGAATTTCAAATTTCAAATTCGGATGATGTATTTTATTATATAAATATAGAATGGGTGATGACGTGGTGAAATTTTAGTGATAACTGAGACAAATATCAAATCAATAGATGTGTTTTATTATATAGATATTTAAATTTCAAATTCAAAGAATGTGTTTTAGTATATATATATAATAAGTGATGATGTGGCGAAGTAATGACTGAGACAAATGTCTTATCAAAGAATGTGTTTTATTTTATAGATATTTTTTGAATTTCAAACTTCAAATTCAAGGAATACGTTTTAGTATAACTATATAATAAGTGATGATGTGGCGAAGTAATGATTGGGACAAATGTCTTGTCGAAATATGTGTTTTATTATATAGATCGTAAGTAATGATGTGGCGAAATTTTACTGATAACTGGAATAAATGTCAAATCAAATGATGTGTTTTATTATATAGATTTGAATTTTAAATTTCAAATTCAAAGGATGTGATTTATTATAAATATATAATAAGTAATGACGTGACAAAGTAATAATTAAGATAAATGTCAAATCAAAAGATGTGTTTTATTATATAGATATTCACGGCATACAAACATATTATTTTTTACATAAATTTTGAAAACTAATTTTATACATCAGGTCCCAAATCCATTTTACTACTACTTTCGTTGTCCCTACTAGTAATCTCTCCCTCCTTCCCTTTGACCATTTGTTTCATTGGATCACTGCATTCCCTTTGACCATTTGTTTCATTGGATCACTGCATTCCTGATCCTAGAAGCAGTTTCGGAGATGAGGTGGTAAAGTGTAATCACTGATTTTGGAGGCAGATACTCTGGCGAGGACGAGTATGTATCCACAATCTGAAACGCAATTGTCAAAAGACTCCCACAAATTTCCTCCCCCACCTCCTGCTGCTGTCGCTGCATTGTTGGAGCTCGATCAGGGAGGACCACGAATCCTGAGGACAAGATCTGAATATCGTCTGGACTTTCTTTTTCGCCGCTTAACACTGGATGCAGTGTGAATTTATCAATTGGCGCGTAAACTATGTATGAACCCGTCGAGTTCATCTGGCTCTCTTGCAGGTAGAATATTTGCTGTGAAGTCTACACATTCACCATGCAGTGTCTTAATACATATATACACACTATTGTGATATTGGAGCATGTTAAAACAGTATTGAAATATATATATATATATATATATATATATATATAAGCTCAGAGATTAAAAAGGAAACTAGAATTTTACACTGATTCCTATGACTGAGACGCAGTTCGCTGGTTCACGGCTGGAAGCGACACGAATAATTTCTCGAGTATCACAGTTGAGAGAAAGGAGATCCCACTAATATTAAATAAACAACACCAAATTAACAGTTAGAGATATTCAATCACTTCCGAGATCAAATATGGCATTTAATAAAACTCTCAATGACATTACTTCTTCAACTAAATACTAAAAGTTCAGAACCTAACTAAATACTAAAAGTTGATAGCACTGTCCGCAGGGAGAGAGAGAGGGAGGGGAGAGGGGGCATCTATGTATCCACGTAATTTTGCATGCTGGAGTGGCATGTGAAATTAATTAAGGGTGTATTTAGAGTGATAAAAAGTGAGATAAAAAAAGATAAATTGTGGATTCGTAATTCGTTTTATGAGATAAAAATTAAATAATTTTTAAATTTTTTTAGTATTTTTAATTATTTTTTAAAATTTTTTATCATTCTAAACAGAGCCTATAAATTTACGTAACATGATTACCAAACAAATTAACCTATCAGGTTTACAGCATGTTTGTTTCATGGAATATAGAGTTGGATGTGGGATGGTATTTCATTTTAATTTAATTTCTATTCTATATTTACTTATAATTTTTTGATTTGAAATAATTTCCTTTATAAAATGTAGACAACATTCTATGATAATATTATTTCAAGAAAAAATATGAAATTAATTATAGGATAAAAATTAAATGATATCTCTTGTCCAATCCTACATTCAACATGTTTTTTTTTTTTTTGATAATCCATATAGTTTTAATATACACTTTTTTTTTTTTTGGTTAATGATTCATATAGGGCTTTATATAGAAGTTGCAAGGAGCTCTATAAATACAAAATGGCAAACCATTGTTCATAATTTTAACTCGATTATAATGGAAATATTTATACACTATACCGTTGCTAGAAGTTGCAGTTTCCACAACCAAGGCAAGTGATTATTTTCTATCCAATCCAAGAAAAACTACATATAGATCGACTACCTGTCACGAGCTGTATGGTTATATATATGTGCGTATATATATACGCTGCCAAGAATATCATTTGGCAAATGCCATATAGAAAGCATTTTGTAAATGGGACAGATACAATATGGTATTTGATATTCCTGAAATGCTGTAACTCCTGATCTTTCTTGATATATTCTCTTTTTTAAATTATCATTAAGTTTTAATAATTATCATTAAGTTTTACATACTCTTGTTTGCGTGCTTAAAATGTAAATCACATTTTAAATTTCATAATTAATTTTATGCATGCTTGTCAATACAAGAGAATATGGGACGCGAAGAGTGATATCATTATAGGATAGAAAATATGGGACACGATTAGTTACTTTAGGACAGAAGATCAGACTTCAAACGAACACTTTGAATACCTTGTTACGATGATCCCCATTTCGAAGGAATTCAAAAACCCTCGTTGGATGAGATGGAAGCCATATGGTGGTTGCAACTGTTGCACAGACTCCATGAGGAGTTGCTTGATCATCCATGCTAGAACTAGTTGTCACGAGGATGTCTTCAGCACCAGCTGCAGGTATTGGTTTCCATATATTATTCTCCGCAGAGGCACTTATACCCGCCTGGAAATTTCTCATCATTCGATCTGCTAGCCTTAATAAGCTCCTCTTCCCATCCTTCATTGTCATAACTACATATATATATATATATAAGAACCAAATAAATGAATAAATGACAGCTAATTATGAAATTAAGAGTATGATTGAGATATTAAAGTTGTGAGTTCTTTATGATCTCACTAAATTTACCATGTTCATCCATATATGCAGCAGCACGATCACATTGTCGTGTTAATGTTCCAATCCATCGCTTTGCGCTGAATGCAAAACCAGAGGTCACAAGGGGCTTGAACAAATGATGGACTGTTTTGTTATCCACTTCTACGTGTTCGATCCACTTGACCTACAAAAAAAGTTATGCAACAATCCATGAGAGCAATAAATACGTACACATATACATGTATATATATAAATATATAAGCTTCATCCGATTAGACTGGAATTTTTCTCAATTTTTGTCTGCTGCTTAATTACCTTTGAATATCCATCTTCCATTCCTTGGATAACACAGCCAGATGGTTTTCTCAAAAATGTTGTTGCTGGATTAGGGAAAATACTTTCCAAAGAAACATCAACAACAACCCAGGTGTTGGATGGTAGCCGACTGCAGTGCCTAAGAAAGTAACTCTCTCGGGTCTGAACTAGTGGGGAAGGGACATGAAATTCTGCTGTCATCTGGAAGATTTATATCATTAAAACAGGAGTTGTATATAAAAATAAAAAAAATTAAATAAATTTTTGCGAACGTATGATGCTGAAAATGGGTAAGATGAATGCATTAATCAGCAAAAATGCAATTTTTAGGCTAGAACAAAAGGTAGCTAAGAAAGGATACAGAATTCAAGTGCTGAAAACAATATATACACATACATAATAAATTAACCCGGCAGTTTAATTAATATCAGAACTATTATATTGTGATTATAGTTATTTCAACTCAAGCACGTAAATAAATATGATATTCTCAATAATCTGACCGACCAAATCTTGTAACTTGCTATAATTCTACCATTAATGAAGGTTCTATAGCTAGCATATACGTGTATGTGTGTGTGTACAAATAAATCATTGCGCCGTTGAGCTTTTATCGCCAACAATAACAAAGAGTACTCGTACTTCAATCAGTGCTTAGTGAAGTTCAATTAGCCAGAAAACACATTCCATATATATGAAGTTATAAAGCATGCAAGAGTGACTTGTGTCATGTAGAAAAGGGCATGAGAACCGCCTTTGTTTTGTTTGCCTTTACTCATAATTCCCATGAACAATCAAATTTTCATATTAGCTCAATACACATATATAGAATATTGGAGAATATATCAAATCAATTAATTCTATGTTACCACTTGTAGAGCTCCATCAAAATTCCCTTGATTTCCCATTGACAAGACTTCTAATACCTTAGCTTTCGCTACGATATCAGAGAACAAAATTGACCATTGATCCTGAGATATATCAAGACAACAAGCAAAATCTTCTATTAATTCAAATCATTCATACAATAAAGATGGTTAATCAGAACAAGGGGAAAAAGAAAAAAGAAAAGAAAACTACCGCGTCCATAAACATATGAACAAGTTTCAGTGGATTCATGAAAACAATCCCAGTTTCCTGAGAGGCCTCCGATCGCAAGGATATTACTGATTCAAATTCTCCTGAAAAGACCTTATCAAAGGTGTCATCAAAATTTGGGAACTCCATAGGGCCTTCTGTCTTGACCATCCTAAGAATTTCCGCTAAAGTTGGGTCAAGAGGAGCAAATCTCTTCTTGTATTCAGTCTCGTTTAGAACATAATTTCCAGCTTCTTTGTCAAGCAGCCACAGAGCCTCCTCTTCTGAGGCCAACTGAATCAGCTCCTCAGTCGCCGCAGCGGCAAGCTTTCTGATCTTGGGCTTGTTCGCCTCTGTGCGAACTGTGACTGACATTAGCAGGTCACACGCCCGGGGAAGATCTTGCCCTGACAATAATGGGGGCAACTGGCTTTCTGCATTGCCCACTTCCAGTGAATTTTGAGGTGGTAATATGCTTCTAGAAGCACTTACTTTTTCATTTTCCCCCTCTTCCTGTTGTCATCAAATCAGTGTATAAATGGAGAACACCTCTTTGTACCTCGCTATCAAATCAATGTATACAAAACGAGAATGCCTCTTTAGTGTTCCCACTAATCTCTCATTATTTTTTCCATAACTTAATTAATTAATTTTTCTTTTCCTAGCTCAAGCTAAAAAAGTTATTAATTAATGAGCGTTTAATAAAAAAAATAAAAGATAAGACAAGAAGAGGGGGAATAGAAAAAATTACTAAAAAATCCTAAAAGAAAATTTTTTTGTCAAGAGAGGGGAAAATGTGAAAACTGAAGAAATTTGGTGAAGAGATTAGACACTTAGTATGTGTCCCCGGACCCAGTATTTCCTTTTCAATACATGCATGTCAAGGCTTTTGACTAGCTAGATTTGCAGATTTTAGGGTTCCTTTTTTCCTTGTTTGTGGCAGAAGTTTTCCGTATCACTGTTACATTCCCTGATTACCACTAGGGCTGAATCTCATCAAACCCTAGCCAAATTCAGAAATACAGTAATTTCACCAATCAAATGAGACTGCGGTGCAGTTTATGAAGTAATCCTTTTTTTACCACTTGGGTTCCGTTGAGCTCAAACCCTAATCTTTTTGAGGGGTCCATCGTCTCCACCTGAAAGATCAAACGAAAACCCAAATCACATTTTGGATTTTCAAAGATTTGGATCAAAACACATATCAAACGGATAGATAACACCAATTAATGCATGTCTATCTCTCCAGATTTCCGCAGCCTGAGAATCAAAAGTCAAAACCACACCATAAAAAAAAAAAAAAAAAAAGAATGCATGTCGACTGTGTATCCAGATCTCTAGGGACTTACCTTCTCGTTGGTCCAAAAGCTACACCACTGTCGATCAACCGTCCGCGCTTTTTCTGCAAATTACTCAAGGCCCTTCTTTACCTGCACACCACTGCATTTATAGACATACAGATTGATTGTAATCAAATGACTGCATAATCAAACCTAAAAAGCTTAAGAAAATGGGGAGAGAGAGAGTGAGAGAGAGAGAGAATAGAAGGTGAAGATGGATCTTCACTTACAAGCACTCTAATCTTACCCAACAGATTTCCGGGCCTTTTTCTTCTTTGCTTGGAAAAGAGAAATGGAGACGAGATGAAGAATATAGAAAGAGCAGGCGTTACAGTCCAAGGGACTGTGTGCGCAATGCAACCACCTGGAATGCCAAACAGAACAGCCAGGTAAAGCGCGGATTCCCCTCCCCCACCCCTCTCTCTCTCTCTCTCTCTCTCCCCTTAGCCCTACTCCGCTGCCCATCTACGTGTCCTTTCCTCTCGCCAACTCTCATTGGTCCAACCCCATTCCCCTTCACCATGAGAATGCGAGCCTCCATGGCTTTCATCAGACTATCCACATTGATTGATTGATATTATTGCCTATCATATATATAACATGCATAACTTACGTCTCCATCAATTATCTTTTTATTAGTATTCAGGGAGCCTAGCCCTAAATATTTGTTCCAATCATTTTTAACTCCCACGGACGCTGAATTCGATGGTGCTGGCGGTGATGGGTCTCCTTGGTTGTGAAAGCCCATGACAAGGCCCAACACAAAGCCCTCTACTACCCCAAATGTCATATACCTAAATATCTGAGCCTACGGCTTGGACTCAGTTTATTTTAATGTAAAATATTTTAAAAAATATTTTTATTCATATTTTTAAAAATATTTTTTAAAAAAATATAAATAAATTTATCTTCTTCTAAAAAAATACTTTACATTGAAACAATTCCCGTCTTAATTGCATTAAAATAAGACATTAATTTATATTATGTTAACCTAAATTTCTGGACCTCGATACATATTTTATGGGCATAATATTTACAAATTATAAATGTTGCTGCCAGAAACAAAGCCGAGGAATGATGACATTTGTGATGGATTTTATCATGTCCCTTTTTAACGGAAATAAATATAGTAAGGTTGTGTTTGGAACATTGACTCGTGGAGGAAAAATGTTAAAAAATGTTACTTTTTTGGTATGATTAAGAAGATGAGAAAAAAAATAAAAAAAACAGATATTGTTTAAATAATGGAATGAGTATACGTAAGTAATTAACCTTATTTCCCCTCATTTTTTTTCCCTCAAAAATCCTATTTCCAAACACATCCTTAGGGCTATTGAATGGAAATCCTCCACTAAAACTGAGTGCATTTGCATATAATTATCGGGTGAAGAAGGATTTTGAACCATGATATCATTTTAATGTTGAACAATTTCCACCTAAGTTGGTGGCACAAACAGCAAGAAAGAATGGAGCAAACCTCCATCCCCGAAAAAGGTAGCCGAGTGCCGAAATTCAAACGAGAAGTCTGCACCGATCATGACTTTCTTGTCAAGTTCATTAATGCATCGAATTAGATGGTTAATTCCGAAACTAAGTTATAACTAGAGCAGAAGTGAGAGTGTGGTGCGTGTGGCAGCGAGAAGAACTCATGAGAGTTTGAGAGAAAATGAGAGCTCTCTGTAAAAAATTCTTGAAACACAAGATTATAAATCAATCTAAAATCTGAACGTTTTGTGGTAATTCGATACTTTTCCCCCAACATTTAATTCGTCTGAAATTTCCAAATGCAGCAGGTTGAAGTGTTTTCAGTTGGTGACAAGTTGATAATACATATTCTCATCAATTATAATTAAATCCTTAAACATTCTGTTTAAAAATATTCCGTTATTAAAATTGATTTCATTTTAAAATAAAGAATTGATTTAATTTGAATAGATTTGGTAAATAAAAGTTCATGTTTGGAACTCATTTTGAATTATAAAACTGAATTGATTTAGTTTAAGTGAAATACCAAGTTTAACCATATGAATAGGAAGTAAAAAAATGGCAAAGATTATATAAGAGGATAAATTTGTCTTTTTACTTAAATTACTTAGAAAAATAATGAATTCTCATTAAATGATATTGTTTTGGATTAGATTTAAAATTTTATAGAAATATTAAATTTTAAGTTATGAAATAAAATTAAATACAGCTTATAAAATTTTATTTTAGTTCTAAGCATAAAAATTAATAAAAATTCTTATCAAATGAAATCCCATCAAAATCATCATTTCAAATGGAGTCATGATACCCCTATATAAGCTCCAGTTACATTTAAAATTATAGTGTATGGTGTATGTATATATATATATATATAATTATGGGATAAAATTCAGTTAGACTTATAGCTGGAAAAGAAAGGTCTACCGTAATTTAAAAAATGAATAAAAATTTAAACAGGAAATTCTCTTAGAGAGAAAATCTTGTCCATATTTGGTATTTGGAAAAAATTGACATGATTTAAAATCATGGTTCTTAATTTAGTACTTATCCAGAAACCTTGATATATATATATATATGTATATATATTTGATATCAAAGAACTAAATTCTGAAATCATTCAAAATGAAGGCTGCAGGCATTCCTAGCTGCCACTTCTTTTCCCGGGAGGAAGGCGGCTGCTCTTTATCTTTGCCCTGTAATCAGCAAATCATTGTGTGTCAGTAAAATGGAACCTTAATTAGTTACGTACCCTTTCCTACATATGCATCTTTAATTAATTATACGCACGTATATTGGTATATGCTTTTATAAATATGGTATTGGCATTGAATTTCATGCATTTTTTCA
Organism: Vitellaria paradoxa; assembly: GCA_019916065.1. Lineage (NCBI taxonomy): Eukaryota > Viridiplantae > Streptophyta > Magnoliopsida > Ericales > Sapotaceae > Vitellaria > Vitellaria paradoxa. The sequence goes on from CM034239.1 coordinate 52,820,525, forward strand.
CCCTATATACCATAACTTAATTAGCAGTATTATGATTAATTAAGTATATCCATACAGTCTCGAAAGGAGTAGTCGAGTTGATTTGGATGGCGGGCTGAAGAGTCTGGGACCAATAGGTCCCGGGCTCGACTCTTATTGGGGGCAGTCCTTCCTCTAATTGTGGAGGGCCATCTAACAGCCTTTTCGGCTAAGTCGGTCAGCCAGGGCTTGTCTAGGCTGGTTTACCTCCGCGTGGTTCTTTGCCGGTTAGGACCACGGGGCGGGCTTTACCCAGTGCGCACCCATGGTAGCGGCTGCGGGTTTCTCCCCGACCCCAAAAGTAGATCCATACAATGAAAACTCACTACTACATCAAGTATATGCGCTCACATCCTCTGTGGCATGCCTATATGGTACTTATACACATATGTATATATATATATATATTGTGTGCATGTGACTGGGGCTCTTGATACACTAATGAATTAGTGGTGTTTGGATGATAAAAAAGTATAATAATAATACAAAAATCGACGTAAAAATAATATATAGCGAAATTTAATTAAAATAAATTGATAATTTTTATAATATTTAAAAATTTTTGATATTTTTAAGTGTATAAAACACTCTCCCAATATCTACATTTTATGTGACTGTTCCATTAGCCCCACGCAAGAGTTGGTTCCAGTGGCTTTCCATTACAAGTATATGTATATGTATATATATATATATATATATGATGGTTTAATTTGTAAGTAACTTACATATATATATATATATATATATGATAAAGCAATATGTGGATTGAATTTGGTTTTCAATAAATACGGCCAGCTAATGTTTACTATGAAAAACACACACACTTTTTTGAGTGTTGTCCCCGTACCATTAGCCCCCGACCGATGGTTGCTGTGGCTTTCCGTAGTTATGAAATTCTTTTTTTGTACTTCATTGGTTGAGAAATTTTGTCAGAGAAATAAAGCTTAGCTGGCATGTTGTACTCTGGAGGAATTTGTGTAGTGTCACTGTATCATTTGCCCAATGGTTGGTATTATATTGTCTTTCCATAAATATGATATTCTTAGAGAGAGAAATTATGTCACACTTCATGATCAAAAGTTTCTTCTCATTGATCCTAGCTATATATATATATATATATATCTTTTGGCAAATTGAACATTCGCATGTACATCAAATCTTATTTAATTTGTTCATAAGAAATTATTTATTAATGTCAAAAAGAATTTTATAGGTATCATTGAAGTATTTTCAGGCCATTATTATCTACACACTATCGCTATCTTTTCTTGCTTCATAATAGTTAATGACTTAATTTACCCAAAAAAAAAAAAAAAGCAAGAGTAATGTTATGTAAATGGAATTATTTTTAAAATTTTTCATCAAAATGATATGAAATAATTCCCTACTTATCATTTTGAAAGAAACAATCACCACAGGCCTATGATAATCTTATTACCACATCATTCTTACCCCATTTTTTTGGGTAAAAAATTTGTAGCAAAATATTTTTCCCAAAAAACGATTAGAGAGGTGCAAGTGAAAATATCCTTTAACCTATTTTTATTAATAATTTGATAAGTATGCCCTAAATGCATTACTTCTTTGCCTTTGTGTTCTTGATTGTGTCTTTAGTAAAAAATTACTCTGTAATTAATATTTATGGCTATTTACCATATTTTGTCTTATTTGCATTACTCTCTCTCTCTCTCTCTATATATATATATATATATCGGTGAAATTTGTTCCATACAAAAAATAAATAAAATAAAATAAAATTGGAAGAAATACAGCCAAAATGTCACATTTCAAATTAAAGATGAGATTGGTTGTGAACGATAATACTTTGACTTATAGCACACGTAAACCTTCATAAATCCAAACCACTAACATTTATAGTAGTAATAAAATAAAATATTAAATAATTAATTCAAATCTAAATTTTCAAATAAAACCAATCAATTAGTCCATAACAATAATAGGACCTAAATTCTAAAACTCAAATAATAATTAACCATTCCTATAAGAGGTCACGTACTCATATGTCACGGTCCCAAACTAATCTAAAATTCTCGACTATGACATTTAATAATTTTTTTTGTTATAATTTAAAATAAATTTCCAAGTAATAGATATTTATATTCGTGTATTCAGGATGTGATGGATTATCTTGATTTATTTTATATTTACATCTTTGGATATTAAGTAAGTAGTTGCCTTGCTAATATTAAAAATTTATGAACTAGTCCATGCATAAATGTTTCAAAGGTTGGATTTTGTGAACTAGTATTTGTGAAAATTTATTTATTTTGACAAGAAATTCTATATTTTATACTATTGAGCATAGAAACAATTATTTGAACACTTGTGTTTAGTTTTGAAATTTATGGGACTGTGATGAATAATTATTTTGTGATTATTGGAATTAAAATAAAAATTTAGGGAATAGACCCCTTAAGTAGTGTGATTCTAGCAGTTATGGAACAAGCTGGTGAAAACTGTGATAATCTCAATCGGATCGACTTAGGAAATAATCCAGGAGTAAGATTGGGTGATTCTAAATACAATATTGAATCTAATGAGCATTGCCGATGAGAAGTTGTTTGGCATTCATTATATTTAATTCTTATATGATAATCACGAATTAATTGTTTATTATCACTATTGTGATTAATGTGTTAATTTTGGATGTTATTGCATTCTAATATGTAAATTTTGAAATTATTATTATTTATATGCAGGTATTATTTACTTGAAAATTTTTTTTTGTTTAAATTGTCTATTTGGAAATTTATTATTTTTAAATTGCTATTATTACCTTTTTTTTGTTGGCAATCCATTCATTGGCCTTTTAGTTTTCCCCTATTTTTAACATTTTTTAAATGAGGTAAAAGGATTATAGCCAAGAATTCTGGATTAGTTTGAGATTGTAGCATTATAAGTCTGCAACCTCTTATAGGAATATTTGATTATTTATTCTGAGTTTGAAAATTTAAGTATTATTTGAGTTCTATAAATTTTGAGACTATTATTACTAAGAATTAGTTGATTGATTTTATTTTGAGTATCATATTATATTTGACATAATTATTTAAAATTTTGTTACTATTATAAATGTACCATGGGTTAAAGTACTGTGATTCACTGCCAATCTCATCTTTATTTTGGGGTGTGGCACGAAACCCCTGGATTAAATAGGAAGAGAATGATGTACACCAGAATACTCCTTTTCCAATTAATGATTCATGCTTTACACAAAGATGTGTTTCTTGCTGATTCATTTGTCTGTGTTTGCAGCTATACATGTGCTAACATGTGCAATGAAAATTGTTGGGGCATGTGCACGAATGTCAATGTGCGGCTTCATTCATATGTTTTTAAGTCCAGATAGCCAAATCCTTGAAACTAATTGAAAGAGCCATTCTCCTAACCATGGCAATAACCTTGAATAAACTAACCTTCCAAAAGGAAAATGCAAAGCATCCAACCTTGTTTTAGGAACAAACCTTTGACGAATCATTTTAGATTGGAGCCCACTAAGTTGTTGTCTTAATTAATAGATCACCTTATCATGTCATTGAAAATGGAGTCCCATTAATCCATTATCCTTCATCTATGTATGTATTTATATATATTTATAAACTCTTCTTCATGTTAGCTAATTTTAATTATTAATCACGTATATATGTATATATATTCTTGTTCATGCTAGTTAATTAATTTCATTATTAATCAACAAACTAGATTACGTCATTAAGAATGAGTTCTATTTAAAGAAATCATGGCCTAACTACTTAACTTATCGGAGATAAGTTATTAAATCTTATTAGAGGAACTCATAAGTCTACAATCCCCTATACTTCAAGACTTTAATATGATGAGTAAAATCATAATATAGATGATGTGAGACTTGAAACTTTACTTATAATCCCCTCACATAATGTAATATTTCACTCAAGACTTTTATATAGAAAGTAAAGTCATAATATAAACGATATAAGACTTGAAATTAAAATTTTATACAAAGAATAAAGTCATGAAATAGATGACGTAGGACTTCGAACTTCGCTGAGACTTTTATACAGAGAATAAAATTATAATATATACGATTGATGTAGGATTTGAGACTAAATTTTTATATAGATAATAAAGCTTTGATATAGAAAATGTAGGACTTTGAACTTCGCTCAAAACCCCTCACACACGCAGGATGATATTGTGAGACGATGAGACTCCACCAAAAGCCGAGTGAAAATTCCAGCAAGAAATTAAAGGCTCAATACCATGCTAGAAGAACTTATGGGCCTAACTCATTTTGAAAATCGGCTTATGTTAATTTGTTTCAATTATTAAACAAACCAGGAAAACCACCATCTAGCTAGCTCATGAGGACCAATAATGATCATAAAGTGTTGCAACAGGGGTAGTTAGCATGTACCACCCTTTCTTGTCCCGAATGTTCATTTTAAGTACGAAATGGAAATTAGAATCATGTAGGTTGTATATGATGGCCTCCCATGTTAGTCTAATTTGACCCTATAAAGTCGACCCCACAGAGAGAGAGAGAGAGAGAGAGAGAGGAGGGGGTGTCTGTTAAAACATGAAGAATGATGGTTTTCTATTTATTTTATTTTATTTATTATTATAATATTTCTTTAATTGAAGAATCTCACGATGAAGAAGATGTATGCAATGGAATATATATGTGGAAAATGGAATAATTTTGTACTGTACAGGAGTATCAGTATACTTCAAAGTATACTGCTGTTGGTATTTGTAAGGCTTGGATTAAAATGGCCAGAGACAAGGAAGGAGGTGAGTAAGGTTCTATTTAATTTGCATTTATGCGGAGCATAAAATTAATATAATTGAAATTAAATCACATTAACATATAAGTTATAGAGTTAATCTATATAAAGTTTTTTTAATAATTACTATCAAAGTAGTATTGTTTTACTATTTTTTAAAATAGTAGGCTATTATTAAAGATATCAAATGATTAAATTTATTGATGATTTTATTTATTTATGGCAAAATTTTCAGATGCTGGAGGGGATTAGGCGAGATCCTGCCAATATATTAACTTATAAAAAATAATATAAGAAAGAAGAGGATAAAAATTACTTTCTGCGAACAGTAATAAGAAAGTAATAGAAGTGCAATAACTTATTACAATACAAATAGAAAGTGAAAATAAACTTAACATATGTAAAATAAGTAGAAGAAAAATGCGATGGCTTTAACCGCAATACAAAAATTAGGATGGGGATATAAACCTAACATTTTTGGAAAAAGTAATAAAAAATTATTTTCAAATTCACTAAAAACAAACACCTGAGCAAGAGGTTACAAATTTGACATTAATTTAAGATGGTTTACATATAATTGAGAAGGCAAGAGGTCAGGTGACTGAGGGGCACTTGGATTTGACCCTTCACCAATTGTCCTATGTGCAAAAGGACTCCCTACAATGGACATGACAATAAAATCCGTTGTTCTTCACGTGGAAGGATTCTCGTGGAGAACCCATGGCTCTTAAAGGCTTCAGCTTAACCATACTTTGATCAAGACCTATGGTCTCTCTCAAACAGTGCTGAGTTTGTTTCATTATCATCTGACCCTGCAAATTCATGGATCTCTCCCTACAACCAAATGCATCTTACATCATTCAAATCCCACAATGCAAAGTGTTGCCCTTTATCATACTATAACAAAATAGTGAAAAAGAATTGTGTCAATAAAGAATTAGAAAGTCCAATTAAGCCTTTAATTTGTTCTGAAGACACAATTCACTTTGAAAGCCTGTTTCCATGGATAATCTATATCTATATATGCCCTAATTGAGAGATTTTATATATATATATATATAATCTATATATATATATATATATATATGCCCTAATTGAGAGATTTTAGTTGCCACACTTAATTTCTTATATGCAGTGTTAAATTGCTTCTCAGCCCTCACAAACTTGCAGTTCTCATCAGAAGACTAATATTGTGATTATATAGTAATCAACTTGGCATTAAGCTTTTTGAATACTTAAGTCCTCTTCTACCCTGCAACATAATCTTTTTTTTTTCACCCTTATATATATATATATATATATACCATCCTCTCCCCTCCCCCTTTTTTTAATTGGCATTGGGTAAAGTCTACCCAGAAATAAAATATATACATATAACTACAAGAAGAAAAAATATGTACATATATATAAATGTAAATTTATAAAATACTAGGCTTTACAAGATATCCGAATGAAACAAAAATCAAACTAATTCAATTACTTCAGGTGTAATACAGACTATGTTAGGCTCAATTCAATACCTCAAAAGTGTCAACCTGACTATTTGTCGATTTAGTTGTGAGTTAGCTTATTTCACGATTCGAACTACACCAACTATTATTTATTTACACTTCAACACAAATTAACTCTATAATTATATTACAAATTTGAGCCGAATTGATAAAATAAAATCGAGTTCAGTTCTATATAATGAGCGGATACCACACACACCTAAAGACCAATGTCGCAATTAGCTAGGACAATAATTAATAAGAGAAAATCGAGCCAGCCAAGAGCAGAGGCGGAATTTTTGCTGAGGGGGGCTACTGGGCACTGAAGGGGCGCCAAGCACCAAGAAAAAAATAACAATCGACTTATTTTTTAATTAAGAGTAGAAGAAAATAATGTTATTTTTTAGAAAGAAAATAAATTATTCTTGAGTATTAACTAGTGAATATATTTCTCACGGTTAATGGTTCAAGCACCTGAAATTTATTAGAGATATCTCTCGCTACAAAAAATATAATTATATTAAATTTTATTATGTATTGAATTATTGTGTCATATGCTAAATTTACTGATAGTATAAACAAAAATATGCAATAATGTATTAAAGAATACACTTTATTTCACAAAAAATACTAAGTTTGATTCTTTTAAACTTTTATATGTTAAAAAATTGAGTTAATTTTAAATTTTTAATAAAATCAAATATTTTAATTTTTAATTTATTTAATTTTTAAATAAAATTAAAATAATAAAAAATATTTTAATAATTTTATCTTAAAAAATTAAAAAAATTACTTGCCCCCGCCTCCATGTAGCTCTGCCCATGGAGCCAGCCAACACCAAACAAGTGATTAAGATTAATTCCCCAGGGCATAGGTTCCTTTTACTTCAATAGAATTTCTCTCTCTGCAACCATATCTAGTATGGTACGTTTACTTCTAGCAGAAGTCAACACATCATTCCATCCAATGATGAGGCCTTGTTATTTGTTTTTCAACGGATAAATTTAAATTAATAAGTGGATTAAACTAATTAATCGTGGTGGCCAGAAGCACTAATTTCTCCTTTTTTTTTTTTTTTTTGTCAAAACAACTGAAAAAAAATGGCACGGTTTTAAAGACCTGATGATCAAGTAATAGCTTATGTCAATTCTACTGCTTCAATGGCTGGAAATCAATCTTCAAACTAACCACATAATTCTCTAGTTTTTTTTTTCTTTAATTTGAGGAAAATTTCCACCGCCTCAAAAACTTCAGCCAGAACTTAATGAAAATGGTCTTCTTAAAGGGTATGGATATAATTATACATGTAAGCTATATATATTATACATATATAGCAAATTCACCTGAGTCCTGATGGATATTGAGATGAGAAAATGACCAAAGAACTGGTCAAGTCATTTTATTAAGTATTTGGTGACTTTTTCAATCAGTGGCGATCTAGGATTTTATTACAATGAGATCAAGCCGATAAATAAAGATAGTATACTTGACTTGTGGGTAATCTGTTTTGAGAGATATATTTTATGGAGATGAAAGGACAAAAATACCTAAAAAATTATATTATTTTTTAAAGAAATTTTACTTCTAATGGGGGCAAAACTTGTAAATTACTTGAGATATAGGAGCAATTGTTTTGAAAGATATATTTTATAAAAGTAAAATATAAAAATATCTCAAAAATTATACTTTTTTTAAATAAATTTACTTCCAATGGAGGTAAAACTTGTAAATTATTTAAAGTATAAGGACAATTTATTTTGAAAGATATATTTATAGAGACAAAGTATAACAATATCTTAAAAATTATATTATTTTTTATAAAAATTTTATTTCCAGTGGAGTCAATCGAACCCATCGTCCCTACGTGCATCCGCCCATGTTTTCAATGCTTTAGGTACTGCAACAAATTAGAAAATGAGATTTGGCAAATCTCTGTTGGTGTTAATCTAATCTACAACCCAGAAAGGTCAAACCCTTCTTTCTCTCTCTCTCTCTCTCTCTCTCTCTCTTTCTGTCTCTCTGGAGCTGCTCAATTATATAACTACCCACACAACCCAGTCCCAAACTCGCGAGTTCATCTTTCTCCACTATATATATATATATATCACCCTACAGAAGGATTCTTCCTAAACCTGATTTCTTTCCTCTCCATCTATTTCTTAATATAATATTGCTTTATTTGCAATTGTAAATGGAGAACTCTATGATGAATTCTACTGGCAAGGATATCCTTCCTAAAGCAAGAACAGTAGATTCTTCTAATGATGAGGAGAGTAGTTGGACTTCTTACTTTGAAGACTTCTTGTGTAACAACAATGAGCATGGCTCTTTATCTTCTGGTTATGAAAGCCAAGCTCTAGTTTCCGATGCTGCTTCCTCAATGGCAAAGAAGTTCATGGATAATGATGATAAGGTTGAAGGGTTTTGTTTGGATATAAAAAGAAGAAGTAGGAATTTGAGTTTCAGGAAGAGGAAAACCAAAGGGGCTTTGCAGGCTGATGATGCTTTGGAAGATACTGCTAGTTCTCCGGTAATAGTCCTAAGGTCAGTGAAATTATATATTATACTTTCGCATGCAATACCAAGACATACATATAGATAATCATGTGTGTCTTTGTTTACAAACAGCTAATATATATATATATATATATATATATATAGTTAATTGATTTTCTCCTTTAGTTTGCAAGGTTTTCATCATATGCATGCTAATATATATATATATATTATCTTTTTTTTTTTTCCTTCAAAAGTTTTGTTTTTGAATCAACTAGAGACATGAATCGAAAAGATTTTCTTTGTTGCTCCTGGCAGACTATGGTTTGTATGTGTGTTTATATATATATATATATGTATATTTCATCCAAATTAATTACAAGGTGATCTTGATTCTGACTTCTGTAGGAGAGGGGTAATCCTTCTGGGCAGACAGAGGAAAGAAGTGAAACGGGCATTGATGGAAGGGATAGCGACTGTACAGAGTTGAAAAAAAGAGGGCTTTCCGTAGTACCTTTGTCTATTTTATCAGATTATCTTGCTTAAACTTCTGTTTATCATACTTCATAATTAAAGCGCCTCTCTCTCTCTCTCTCTCTCTCTCTCTCTCTCTCTCTCTCTCTCTCTCTCTCTCACACACACATAGAGTGCTAAAAAATAAAGAAAAATTAACCAAAGTGGTTAGTTGGCCCACAATTCATTTATATATTATTCTTGTTTGATAATTGTAGTTAAATTTTGCCCCAGTCGCACAAATAAAGTCGTACCAAGGTGATGCCAAATTCAACCATTTTTTGTCACAGGATGCATTAAAGGCATATATACAGAGAGAGAGAGAGTATCTAGTGAGATGTAGCAATTTTTTTTTTTTTTTTTTGGAAACTGAGAGGTGTAGCATTTCATATGCATTGTATTGAGCGTGACCTGTAACTTAATGATTAAAAATCTCTCCTACTCGCTCATGATCCGAGTTCGAGTCTTCCCCTCCCTTTATAAAAAAAAAAACTTTACCTTAAAAAAAAAAAAATGTGTTTGCATAGAAGAGAGAGGTTTTGTCTTGCCGATTAAAGTTAGGTTTGGATAAATAAGAATTTTAAATTAGTAGGTTTGAAATCATTGATAGAGTTAAAAAAAATTTTGTAATAATTAATAATGATTATTATCAAAATAGTGGTGCCACTACTACTTAACCAAACCACTATTATAAATGATTTTAAATAATTATTTTTTGTGATAATTTGAAGACATTTATACAATTATCATGTTAAATATTTGAATTCATTATGAAATTAAGTCTTATATAAATCATCAAAATAATATTTAAATAATTATCTTTAGATAATTATTTTAAATTTGATAAATACAAACACAATTTCAAAGTCTCTTTCGTTTGGAAATATTCCACCGCTAGAATTAAGTTTGGGTATAATTTTTAAACGATGACAGGCGAAAAGTGTAATTACTCGCAAGCCAACTAGGATTGACCCGGGAGCTGTAACTCCCAAATTGGTTCATCTCCAACCTCTTTTCTACCCACTTCATCTCTGAGTAATGTTACATTTACAATACTTTTTTTCAACATTGTTTTACAACATCCAAAATGAATTAATCATGACAAGTAATAACCAGTATAGTGTAAAAATACACTGATCATAATCCGTCATGATCAGTATAGTGTAAAAAATATCTCAGAGAGAGGATGTAAGAATCTCGCGTGACATGATACACTAGTTCAAAACAGCGTCATTTTAATATTATAAATTAATATTGAAAAAAAATTGTTGTAAATGTAACATTTTTCCTTCATCTCTAAAGAGGTGTTAATTAGGACCTATAACTAGGAGGAGTGAACAGAGTCCAGAAAACTGCAGGGACAGAAGCAACAGCTGACTACATCTTATTATAGCCTCACTGGCCATCCAATTAAGACCAAAATCCCGAAACTTTGTGTACACATGTCCATTTCTCTTGCTACAGTGAAATCAACGTTCAAATTTTTGAAGTATAATTATCTTTATTATTGTTGTTGTTGTTGTTGTTATTGTTGTCATTCAGCACGTACCTTCAGCTTCACCATACTCAAACTCAATTAAGGCAACTGCTTTACAAGTTAATAACAAAGATCTATTTTTTTCTCAGGCAGCTTCTCTAACAACTCTGGGATCACCTCAAACAGATCGCCTACGAGCCCATAATCAGCAACCTGCAATCAAAAGTCCATTTAGAAAAGTAAATTGAAGGCAAACAAAATCACTTAACATGTAAAGATGAAATTGCCCTAAAGAATGGTTAAGGCAAGGCAGGCTCGTTTATAACAGAGCATAAGCATTTAGATGATGCTTTCGTGCTGTGCTTGGATTGAGGGAAGAAGATTCAACAATCTCTATGATTGACTTATGGTGAAAAATGAAAAGGAAAGGCATGAGGTCTGAGAAATTAAAAATAATTAAATTAGAAAACTAGTTTATTGACGAACGCCTTCTATTTTCTTATATTTTCTAATACACTCAAATAAGAATATGCATTTATGATTTTAAGTTTCCTCCCTCTTTTCCTTTTCATTTTTTTCTTTTTCCTTTTCCCTTCTCTTTTCTTTTCTGTGTTTCCCTCACCAAACCCTTAATCCAAAAACACCCTAACAGTCCTTTTTTTTTTGGGGGGGGGGGGGGAAGAACCAAAAAAAAATTTTGGGGGGGGGGGGGAAGAACCAAAAAAAAAAAGATATGATATTCTTTCCCTTGTTTGTAAGTTTTAACGAGGGAATAAAAGAAAAGAAAGCAAAATCCTAATATTTTCACCTGCCAAAAATTAAACAAAAATGGGAAAAAAAAATAGAAGTTTATTAATGAAATTTTTATAATACCAAATTTGCCCATTAAGTAAAGAAAATTACAACCATGTCCTAGGAATAATAAAAAAAGGTAAAGTAATAAAGTAACAATACGCACTTAATATTACTTCTATTTCTTTTCAACTCACAAACAAGAAAATGAAAATAACTATCTTCTCTCTCCCAAACTCTCAAACAAACGGAAGGAATATTATTTTCATTTTTTATTCTTTTATCTTCTCCTCGTTTTTTAATGTTTTCTTTTCTTTCTCCCCCCCCCCCCCCTTTCTCCTAAACTCACAAACAAGCATAAAGCTTCCCCATGTCAAGCGAGGTTTTCAAGGAATGCATTGATGATCTCTTAATAGAGACGCATGTGTCAAGTTTAAAGGCGCATGGGAGCTATCTAAAAATAAGAAATACAACTCCAAATTGATTTCCACTATCTAGTATTGTTTGAATGGTTGCTCATTTAAAGCATTGTGTTGGAATTGATTTTAACTGGTTTTCTTGTCCAAGCGCAAGGATGACATTTACTGCAGCTTCAGAAACTTGTTAGTTCTGTCACCAAGTATGACACAGAATTTCTGCAAGATAATCAATGGTTTCCATGTGTGTTTGCACACGTGCACGCTTGTGCGTGTGTGTGTGTCTGTGAGAAGAGAGAGAGAGGGAGGGGGGAGACAGACATAGAGAGATCAATTAGCTAAGTGGTAACCTGGAATATTGGAGCATCAGCATCTTTGTTTACAGCAACAATGACCTTAGAATCTCTCATTCCTGCTAGGTGTTGAATGGCTCCAGAAACACCAAAAGCCATATACAATTCTGGCGCAACAATCTTTCCAGTTTGGCCAACCTGACAAGAAAAACCAACCTTAATTAGCAAAGTGCCAGAAAAGATTTATGAGACCTACGTTATTGAAAGAAACTAATTCTAACACATAATAATATGTAATAAACTAATATCTAATATAAGGGACCATCATAACTATCTAAATGCCATTTAGAAGCAATATCTGCTAGAGATCTAAGCAGTTTATTTCAATGTTAGCACTAAGAATGCTGCGAATTCTACCTAAAGTCAAAATATTAGGATTCCAGCCCATAAATTTGAGCACAAAATCCTGCTAAGATACATCCATTTTTTGGTAAATAAAACTAATTCGACTTTGTTTCATAATTGCAATATTTATGAAGGTTCTCATTTATCTGGTGCAATCCTTGAAACGAGACTAGGAACGAAGAGAGCATAAAAAATGCCATGAAAAAGGGTTGTCTGATTATACCCAAGAGAAATAACAGTCATATGAGACCTATGGGGTGTGTTTGGGTTTCGGTGAGGGAAAAGAAAAGAAAAGGAAGGAAACAAAAAATCCCAAATACATGTTCTTATTTGAGTGGGTTAGAAAACATAAGAAAATTAAAGACATTAATCACTAAAATAGTTTCCGAATTTAATTATTTTCAATTCATCAAATCTCATACTTTTTCCCTTTCATTTTCCAAAATAAACCAAATAAGAAAAGTAATTTTGAATCTTCTCCCCTTGATAGATCCTAAATCCCTCATCAAAGACTACCTTAAATTCAAACACAACCACGATTATGATAATTATTACCTGGAGGTCATTAGGCACAAATCCTGCATCAACGGCTGCACGAGTAGCTCCCACTATGACAAATGATAAGAATTGAGTCAAAATAAGGTAATACTACAACTATAATACAATGCCCAAAAAAATGTAATGCGAAAACACGGCCAGTCCCTCTGACTCAAAAGAAAAGGTTGAGAAATTAAAACCATATTAAAGCAATCCTGAATGAAAATTTCCATGACTCATTAACAGGTATGGCAATGCCTGGCCTTACACGACCCCCTGTAATCCCTACTCATGAGTGCACATGGAAAGTTTTTTAAAAGAACGTAATTTTATCAGCAACTTAAGGTAAAATTCCAAGAAAACACAAACTAACAAACAAAAGAGAGAGAGAGAGTCTAAGGACATTAATATCAAAGAAAAGAACCTGCTGCACTGAGTTTCTCAGCAAGCTTCTCTATCATTTTGAAATTCTCAGAGCTTTTCAACCCTCGCCCTCCAGTGACCACAATACGTGCATTTCCAAGATCTGGGCGCTCTGTATTCTGAGACGTTTGCTTTATATATCTAGATTTAGAAATTAAATCTGTAAACAGAATACATAAGTTTCAGCTATGATATGGCTTAGGCTTTGACAGGCCATTACCAACCAAATAACTCCAATCTGCAAATATCCCAAATAATTGCAATTCAGGAAGGACCATAACTAATGCAGAACAAATGAACATCACATTAATTAGTCTTCATTTTTGTGAAAATCTGAACTACAGAAAAGTCTAGAGAACTTAAATATCCATGCATCCGAAGAGAACAAACAGACCTTCACCAAAGGTTGAGAGGTCAACCTGAGAAATTGGGGCTGCATCAGATCTTGAACTATCTGACATTGAGGTCACTGGAAAAGATGTGGACCTAATTGTCAGCATACAAGGGTTGGAACCAGTGTATCGAATGGTGGAAAGAGCATTCCCAGCGTAAATTGGCCTGCCATATGGAAGAAATTCATTTAACTAAATCAAATAACCTCCTCTTAGCTTTTATAGTAAGTCACAGTGAGTGTGACCCATGGCTTAAGAAAGGTGCAGCAACTCTCCTCTGTTGCTCCCTGGTCCAAACATGATACTATGATTTTGATGTGCTACAAATTGTGACTCTGACATTCTTTGCAATAATAACTCTGGGCACGTGGATTGATATCTTGGTAGAGTGATTCATAATTGTGTTTTTTTCTTTTTTTCTTTTTTTTTTTTTGTTGGGGGGGGGGGGGGGGGAGCACGGCTACTTATCATGATCAGGCTTAGTTATGCAAAGAGAATTTGTAGGTTTTGACTTGAAATCATCTTTAGATTGGTGTTGTTGACCAAGTTGAAAACAAAATTGTAAGTCACTGTTATAATATGTAAAGGACTAGTGTTGCTCACTTGCTTTCACACAATTGCAGCCAGCCAAGCTGCACAGTTTCTTGATCCCAATGGAACACTAAAGGTTAGTAAGTGGTAACAATTTCCAAATTCTGAAGGCAACAATTTGAACTAATGCCCATGTGTCAACAACTTGTGAGCATATAAAAGAATTAATCTATTTAAATGCAAAAGCCAACGTAATATCTTACACTCCATTCAATCAAAAACTCAAAATGTTGAAGAATGAAACATCACCATAAACTGATGAAGTTAGCCGTGCAGGCAACAATAGCAAAACATCACAAGAAAGAAAGAATTCAATTGAGATTGTTTGAATACACTTAATAATTGATAGCAGCCTCAGTGTGTAAAGCATTTAAATACTTCAAGGCCTCAATCAGACTGAAGGGGGGGCACTGTGCACTTGCATGACAAAAAAACTGAGTAACTAGAAAGAAGAAAACATCTTTCTTCACTATATTCAGACATAGAACACCGATTTCTTGGCAGGGATAAGGAACCTAATGGATAATGACACGAGTAGTTTTATTTTTTTTCCCCAGGTGGGTTCTGGTTTGGTGTCCTACAGTAGTTGGACTTTCCCTTTCTGTTGGAGAAAAAGAGACAGGCCATCCACAATGGGAAGTAACAAAATGTTACCTGACAAATTGATGAGATCCAGAAATTTCAACGACATCAGTAATTGGAGAAACATCCAGAAGGGCAGCCGCACGTGGTAGAATGTTTTTCCCAAAAGAACCCGAAGCAGCAACTATGTGTGAGTAGCTATCTTTCTGCTGGACTAAATGAACTAATCTAGCCCATGGTTCTGCCAGAGGATGTGTAAACTTATCTGAATCAGCCATAAGCACCTAAAAAAAGACGTTGAACAAAATCAGAATTGCATAACATGTCCTTCAGCCCCAATTTTAATGTTCATTCTCAGCAGATTACATTTCAAAATAATGACGAAAGATTCATGAACTTGATTTGTTTCTAACATTGACTGATATGGTCCCAAACAATTGATGACAGGCATTTCTTGGAGAACTCACTGCATTTCAACAGCATTTCAAAAGAAAGAAAGCTATTCCCCTACAATAATTAACTATTTTTAAGTTTTAACATAGCCAAACATCTGAACAAAAACTTCCATTTCCATTAAGGAAATAGACCAGATAACGTTCGATGTATGTTTATGTTCTTTTTTAATGTACCAATACGTGAGAGTGATCTGAAAGACATATCACTTGAAAACCATCTTAAACTCTGCAATACAAATATTTTAGCAACGAAATCCAGCCTCCAGCCATGAAAAATATAAAAAATTGGCCCCATGAAATGAAGCTAAGAGTGAATAATACTGGAAACCAAATGTCCCACAGATTGTACATTAGAACAATAAGCCTAGCTATAGAATGAATATGAGCTACCTGAGAAACAGAAGGATGGCATGAGGCAGCATGTTTAGCAGCTTCTTGAAGTGAAGGCCCCGATCCAGCCAATAGTATAGAAACAGAATTATCCTCACTTAGAGATTTTGCGGCTTCAACTGCACTCACACAAGGAGCCTTGATAGAACCCCCTTCATGCTCGGCTAAAACCAATGTGCTAAGCTATTTAAAAAGAATAACATTAGAAATGCCGATTTGAAATTTTAGTGTTGCAATACAAGCGGACAACTACATCTTTGTGAAGCTAACTAACAGCTGCAACCCTTGATATACATAGAACTAAGGCAATACCTGTCATACATCTTCAAAGTAATTCATATGATAAAGAATATATTATCTGCATACTCACTTTCTAGCTGCTGAGAGTTCAAAACCGAAGCAAAGAAGGGTAAATTTAGTACAAAATACAGCGCCAAGTGAAAAGAATAATTTATTGAATCAAGAAACATGATCTGTTTTTCACAACCACAATAGTGGCAACTATTAGTGAAAAGAACTAATAAAAATGATCACTGATGTGAATCGAGATGAGCGGCTGTTTCATTGATAAAGACAGCAACGTCCAGCTAAAAAATAAGCAAGGACAAAGGCAATAATGGCACGATAGTTTGAGGGTGCAGTCGTGCAAACTGGAATTGGAATTAGAATTAGTGGTGTGATGGTTCCAGTGGCAGGGTGGATAAGAGTGGTTGTGGATTTTGTGATAATGATTGTAGTGGTAATAAAAAATTTGTCTTTCCAATGCTTAATAATTACCTCTTCAAAATCAAAAATTCCCTTTTCTTTTTTTTTTTAGGGTTGAATTTGGCATCAGAACGCACCCCCCCCCCCAAAAAAAACTAAAATACACGGCCTTCACTAGCTAAAATTAATAATTTCAAATTTAATAACAAGATTTGATCCCAAAAAAAAAAAAAAATCATTTCTCGAGGTTAATTCATGTTACGGCTTCCGAAACCAAAAGAATCCTACAGAAGAAATAACTACATCTATCATGGATGGAAGATGAACAGCACAAAAGAGAAACAACCGTTAAAAGAGCGTGAATAAGTAAAATCAAATCCATTCAAACGCTATCAAAGAAACAAGCATCTCTAAAACATCGTATGGATTGAACTGAGTTCGGTAACAAGAATAGGAAACGAACTTACAAATCTGTAGCTCGAAGCCACCCCAGAAGTGATTGAACGCTGTTTAAACGATGCGAGAAATGCGCGAGTAGCAGCCATCTCTGGAATCGCTTATCGGCTTGGAGAGGACTTCTTTTTTCTTTTCTCCTTAAAAAAGATGATGAAAGCTCGGGTTTTGCAACTTCGTGCAAATCCAAATAATCGCGATTCACGATCGCTGGCCGTGCCTGGTAATCGGCAGCGGCGAACCGAGTGGATATGTGCTATGGTTCGCCAATATTTTCAAACGCGGACCCTTGTTGAACCGGATTTAGGGCATGACAAGCGCTCTCTGCATCGGAGTATTGCTAATTGTGAAATTTGGGCCACTACATTTTTTTTTAAAGAAATTTAACGGTTGTTATTTAAATTTATTTTTTTTTTCCTTTTTTTTTTTCTTCTACTCTCCCTCATTAATCTCCTCTCTCTCACACTGGTTTTTGTCAACACCTAAAATTATTTTTTCAAATTATAATTTTTTATTAATATAAATTTAAATATTTTTTAAAAATGTAAAATTAATAAAAAATAATAAACTAGTACCTAAATAAAGAAAAGATATAATAAATTTGACTGTCATTAAACGGATTTGCGTACAAGAGAATTTTATTTTATTTTATGTTTTATAAAAAATACCATATTTTTTATGCATTTGGAATCAGATATTCAAGATTTTTTTTTTTTTTTTTTGGTGTGTGTGTTTAAAAATTATCAAAATAATAGATAGAGAATCAATGAGAGAGTGCTTCTTTAATGGATATAAATTGATAAAAGTGTGCAAATAGATTGAAAATCTTTTTATTTTGATAATTATAATTATTTTTGCTAATTTTTTTCATTTCCTATTTTAAAATTTAAATTATTTTGGTAAATTACCTTTTTATATTTTCAAAACTTTTATCTACAGTACTATGGAAACTAGAATTTTTTTTTTTTTATAGAAATTTAAGTTTAATAAATGTAAATCATGAGTCTGTGTCCTATCTGTCTGTCTGTTCAGAAACCTTCATGGGAGAAAGCAGCCAGAACTAGAAGGGAAAGGTCTAGTTGCATCTTTCTTTTTTCTATTTTTCCTTTTTCCTAAAAAATGAATTTGAAAACAGGAATGTTGCCAAGTATCGACAATGGGGACTTTGGTGGTTATAATGGACGCTTGTTGGTGGCTTGTGGGCTACTGATTGACTTTTGAGGGTTACAAATTATGGGTCTGTTTGGAATTATATAAATTAGTATAAATTTATAAAAATGATAATTTTATAATTTATACAGTGAGTAAAATATTTTAATTTTATAAATATTTATAAAAATTTATTTCATTTTTTAAAGACCCAAACAGCCCCCATATCTCATTATAAAAGGTATTTCTTATATCATACCTATCTTTGTGAAAATTTGGAAGAATTCAAGCCCGTGCTCTTACTTCTACAATTATGTTTAGGATGAACCTTTTTGCATTTCTTTAATTCCTTTTTGTATTTTGCTTTACTTTTTTAGTAATTGAAATTACATAATGGTTCCTCTTCTTTTTTTTTATCATATATTACACATAATTATAATACTACAAGTATCCTTATACAAAAATTCAAATTAAAGTATAATTATATTACTATAATACCTTTATTTGAAAACATAAAATATTTTTTAAAAAAATATATTGAAAAGAAAATTAACAAAAAATAATTTTGTCTCTCTGGATTTTCTAACAAGCAAGCAATTGTCATCTTAATTTAAAAAAAAAAATGCATTTATAGCATGCAATTAAGTAACCTTACTTGATAAACATTTTCAAATCTAGATTTGTTATTTACTCTATATTATAAAAAAAAAATTAAGCTTTTAAAATAATGGTGCTTATGGTATATTTGATAATTTTTTTTTTTTTTTTTGCTCAAAAGTTACTCTGTTCTTTTGATACATTAATTTACTTATTTTGATTTTTTTTTTCTTTGAAAAGTTCGTATATACTCCAACTAAGTGACTTAAGAGTGATAACAAAAATTTGTAAAGAAAAATAAATAAAATAAAAATTTTGTTGTTTAATTATTAAGTTAGAAAACAAAAATTTTGTTTTTTAATTTATTTTAATATGCTTGTTAAAAATATAAATATAAATATAAATATAAATAAATTTTATTTTAATATTTTAAATATTTTTTCTTATTCTCTTATATCAAATTGTCTTAATTTCTAAAGATTTATTTATGAAAGGTAATTCCCTTATTGTAATTTACAAATAAAAATATCTAACTAAAAAAGGTTACTTTTACAATTTCAATTAATAAAAAAAAATGAAATGAAGTGTAATAAATCATTTGTAAAATACAAAGAGGCTCATGTTTAATATTTTCAACTTCATTTCCCTGAAACTGCATTTTGTAATCCGTTATTTCTTAATTTGTCCGAAGACTAATGCTATTGTTGCTTCCATTAACTAATACTTTATGCTGAATGGTTCAGGCATCGCATACAAGGATATCCGTCTATATATACGCATTCTCTGGGAAGGAAGTGCTGTTAGATAAGTCAACATTTTTATGTTATCTTCACAAGGAAAAGAGTTTCAGAAAGCATTAGAAGTCAGCAATAAATATCTTGCAACACATTCTCCATGGCACCTAGTCATAAGGACTGTTTGGTTATCATGCAGCATGAGTACTTACACCTACGTACTCCTACTAATCAAGCCGGATGCAAATTTAACACACCCACAGGAATAAATAATACAAGAAAGTTTTGTACATTAACATACATCATAAAACCAAATTATTTCTTGTTATACATCGTTCTTAATTACATGGTGTAGAGGAATTAATTAATAAAGCCTTTTTTTTGTATTAATCAGCAATATCAAATACCAATCTACCTTGAAGACCCAGCTTATGGAATCCATTGGGAATAAGGTAAGAAAAATCATGCAAAAAAAAAAAGAACAAAGCAAACGTCAAATCATGGAGTTAGAAAGCCAGAAGAAGAGATGAACCCAGAAAAGCTCCAATTGAACCCACAACACTCGTGAGTACAGTGGGAGATACTCCATTGTGAGGAGGGGACTGCTCGGTAGTTGGACCCGCAGATGGGACTATCTCTATCGATCCTCCTGGCGAAGGAGGAGATCCCTCGCCTGCTGGTGCCGGAGATGGAGTAATCTCTGATGCTGAAGGTGGAGGAGAAGCCACGGTAGTGGTATTAGTTTTAGAAGAATTGTTGCTTCTATCAGCCAGGACAGCCACCACCAACTTTTCATGCTTGAGACAGTTTTCTTTGGTACCACTTATGAAGTAGAAAAGCCCAGATCGATCGAGCTTGAACACCGTGTGGCCATCAGCATAGGTTGAAATAGGTTTGTGTGGGTTGCAATTGGTGTAATCGTCCTTGTTTACGTAAAGCACTGTGTCGTTGTTGGCTGGGTAGACAAACACTGCAATAAAACAGAAACAGCCATGTAATTAAACAGTAGGCACGCAGTGCTTATTGATCATCATCTATCATTACTTTACCGATCAAAACTGGAAAATGCTATTCTAATTTCTACCGGAACAAGTCATCATGTAGTCAAGTGTTGGTTTTAGAAAATGGTCACTGAAAATAACGAAGTGTAATGAGATTTAACAAATGTGTAACAGGTAAAAAGGGATATTTAATAAGAATAGTGAGGTCCAAAAAGTTATTTAACGACGTAATCGAACCGGCGATTTTTAAAACTAGGAAATTTTAGCATGCATGGCAGCAATTTTGGATGATGAATGAAATGGTAGAACCCAAAAGTCTACATATATATACATATATACATGTACATGTAAAAAAATAAAAATAAAAATATTTGACTTACATAGAGTGTCTCCAATTTGAAATCGGTTATCTTCTGCCCATTTGTTATAGTTGATTCGATTTGAATCAGTAGGGACTGTCCAGCCACTTGAACCACCAACCTTGAACTCATATGCACCACCTTTCTGGATCAACAGAAGAAAGCTAAAGAGCCCCAATACATGAACTGCTTTGTCGTTTTGACTTGATCCTAAAATGTTCTTGGCCATTGGGAGTACCGAAGAAAAAGGGTCAGCCAAAGAACTGAACTCTCTCAGATTGGGATATGACGAGAATGGTTTCGTGATTAGGGTTTTTGTAGGCGAGGTTGGATGAGCTTTCCAAGTTGTGGGAGTGAAGTTTTTGCTCCTTTTTGTTTTCTCATCTTGATCCTTCTTTGGATTTCTTCGCCTCCAGTGCAAAGCATATGGGCTCTTTCTTCCCTAAAGCTAGGTTGTCCTTGGGCTCTTTTTAAACCTTTTTACTTACGTATTCTCAGATCTTTATACTTTGCTTGACTATTACCAAGAATATTCATACCTTGTGCTTTGGGTTATACGATATATACATTCATAGGAAACCAGTGTTCACACCAAATGTGACAAATGCTAGCTAAATTGATTTCAAATTAAGTTCAATATCTGATCCGAAATAAACAATTCTCATGCAAATACTACCTTTAGTCCGTTGTAACAGATATTTTTTCAAAATTTTCAAACACAGTGATATGTGAATGAAAATTTTATAATTTGAGAGAACTTTAATGAGTTAAATATTTTTTTAATAATAAACCAATGTACAGTTCTTCAACGTAATTATGGTTGAATAAATAGTAGGGGAAAACAATTTGATTGAAATATTCTCATTCTTCACTTTGTATAAAAGAAAGTTGATCGAGGTAAGACCTCGTTAAAGAGGGTATTTCAATTTTTTTTTTTTTTTTTTTCCTCTTTAACTAATAAGGGGCCACCAACTTTTGGGTGAAAGTAATTCTAAGTTCTGTCCAGTAAGAATATATGGAAACAGAGAAGGCTTTTCTGAGGTGGAGAGAGATGCACACATGTGGGATTTGTTTGAATTTTTTAGAATAGTTTAGTTCCATTAGTTTGCAAATCTTGAAATTACCACCTCCCCCTCCCCCTCCCCCCCCAACGCCAACACACACATCCGTACGTATACATACATATATATATTATTGCAGCATCTAAAAAAGATGTATGAATAAGAAGTAATGAAATGAATACAGAAGGATTGATTAATTCAAACAATAAATAAATTTGTCTCCGGTGCAGGGAACTGGCAAGTCGAGAACTGGCAAGTGGGTGTACTCTCTACATTATTGACAAGATTTCGAATCCCACACCTAACTGATGCATAGTTGAAAGGGTCAGTCGTGCATCCCCGATTTACTCATCGATTAAACCAGCAGGGTTTCAGATCATTAAAAAAAATAATAAATAAATTTATTCCTAAAACTCCTAGCTAGCAATTATCTTTGCGCAGGAGTATCATACAGGAACAATTTTTAAAAAAGCCAAAGCAGAAAAAAGTGGTGTTCTCTGCTTCCCATGTGGTTTCTGAAAATGGTGTTCTAGCTCATTTGTGGTTGATGTGTAGACTATTAGACTAACACTTCGAACCAGCTTAACAAAATTTTCTAGCTATTAGCTTGGCATCTTCATCTGAACAGGAATCCTTAATAATTGATTACTTGAAATTTATTTCAGAAATGGATATAAATTACAAGCATTCAGTCTTTCTACATATGAGTAAATTAAAATAATAAAATTAAATAAATATCTTTATTTTTATAACATTTTAAATATAATTTTTTTCTATGCTACGAATTATTTATAAAAATGTATACATATATATATTTTTTGTATGATTCTAGTTACTTAGTAAAGATGTAGTAAATTTAAAAAATTATTTAAATATTTAAATAATTATCATCAAATGATCATTAATTACAGTTAGTTATCCAATAAATAATTGCTAAATTTTAAATAAGTAGGTATCGATTTTTTTATAATGTGTAATTTTTTTATAAAAATTAAAAAATGAGCTGACACTTAGAACATAAAAAACACAACAATATTGTAATAATAAATATAATATATTAATCGAATAATTAATGGTACCCTATGATCGATAGCAGGTTTCCTGGACCTAATTAACATAAATGGATAGAAAGCATCGGACAGCAAGTATTCTCTGGGCAAATTCACTAAGGCTCCGTTTAAATAAATAGGAATTTTAAATTAGTAGATCTGAAATTAAATATAATTAAAATACATATGAGAGAGTTAATTAATGTTATAATACATTTAAATTTTTTAATAAAGATTCTAATAATTACAAAAAATAGTGATGCTACCTATTAATTAAAACGTGGAACCACAAAATATTGAGTTTTTCTCCAAATTCATCATGAAATTTCTATATAAATTAAGGTTAGTTTTATATTTATGAATTTGAAATCAAATGATTTATTGCTAACTATTTAATGATAATTACTCATATATAATTTTCTTAGTTTAGACAAAGATTTCATGATAGATTTCACTACTAAAGAACTAACTTTTAGCGGTCGGGAGATATGGACAACCGCTTTTAACGGTTGCAAATATCACTTTGAGATATGTGTCACAAATAATATGCGGCAACAATATTAGCGACAACATTATTCGGGCGACTGCTTTGGCGGTTGTAAATAATACCATTAGTGACTGCTTTTGGTGATCGCTAATATTAATATAAAAACTCCGCACACCTCTTTTTCTTCCTTCATTTCTCCTTTTCTTCTCCCATTTCTTCTTTTTTCCTCCCTCGCCCTTTGCTCCCGCGCTCCACTACCCTGATCAGACACCACTCCTCGTCAGACGCCACCGCCAGGTAATCCCTCCTTGTGAGGGACTATGCGGGACCTGCTCGTGAAAGATTCTGTCTACAGAAGAATGAAGCCAAAGGTGAAGTAAAAAAGCAATACCTTCCATCCCACATCGCCCAGGTTGTGGAAGGAAGTGGTATATATGTAATGTTTGATATCAATATAGTACAACGCGTTTTAAAGCCGTAAGGGCACTGGGTTAAGTGGGAACTCCAAGGTTAAGTGGGAACTCCAGGGTTAAGCATACTCCAGTGGAGGCAGTACTAAGATGGGTGACATTCTGGGAAGCAGCTTACCAAGCCCAAAACGGATAATATTGTACTATATGGATGCAGGTTACAAATGGTATCAGAGCCAATGCCCAGCCAGAAATGTGGGATCACGCGTGGGTGTCGCGTGTGGGGAACCTGCTTGTAAGGGACTTGCCTATGAGGGACTCTGCCTACGGGAGAATAAAGAAGGAAGCCACGCAGGGATGCGTGCCCTGTAAGGGGGGAGGACTGTGAGGGACCTGTCCGTGAAGGACTCTGCTTGTAGGAGAATGAAACCGGAGGTGAAGTAGAGAAACAATGCATTCCATCCCACATCGCTTAGATCGTGGAAGGAAGTGGCATATATGTAATATTTGATATCCATATAAAATAACGTGTTTTAAAGCTGTAAGGGCACTAGATTCAGTGGGAACTCCAGGGTTAAGCGTGCTCCAGTAGGGGCAATACTAGGATGGGTAACCTCCTGGGAAGCAGCTTACCAAATCCAAAGCGGACAATATTGTACTATATAGATGCGGGTTGTTACATTATTGAAGTCGTATATAATTACAGTTTGAAAATTTTATTATTCAAGTGTGACTGGACCGATCCAATCCATAGGGTTAAAGCTGAAAAGTACCAGTTTAAATTGGTAAACTTTTACAATTTGTTATATCGAGAGGTGCGAATATAATATGAACCTTACATATTGGCATCAATGGCAGAGCAAGTTTATTATATTAGAGATTTAGCTGATCTTAACTGGCAAATTGCGGTTAAAATATTGAGAATGGGGAGTGTATTAGATCAAATACGATAAGCTAAATATTAATGCATTTGCCCAACAAGCTCTTGAGCAGGATGCAATCATCCAACGTGAGTAAGATGTTAATTAGCTTAGGGAGACTGTCAAAGAAGATACCGTTGATTTACATGACTAATAAAGGTTTGTGCACCTTTATATAAAACAAAGTTTATTTTAAGTATTTATTTTTTTGAAATTATAATAAATCTATCTTCTGAATTTGTACGCAAACATGTTCGAACGCTCTAAGAAGAGATCTGCTCTTTGAACGATCGCCGAGCGTCTTGGCTTATCCTGTGCGAGAGTAACTTAATAGACGTTGTCTCGCCATCACCGTTCACGTCGACGCATCCTTCAACACACAGTCAGGCACTTTTAGTATTTGACCATACAGCGGCAAGTATAAATTGTTAGTTTAGGATATTTTTAGCCGTTAAAATTTTTTAATTTGACTCATTAAACTTAATATTTTGTATGCAACAGATTCTTCTACTTTGAGCAGGCCTTCCAGGTTCGATAGAGAGCCTTTGAAGGCATTGTCGCAATGAAACTACAAGTCATAGTAGATGACCGTGCAATGGGATGGCACACCCCACCCAGTGGGGAAGGCCAGACGTTCTTTCATCTCCCAAATCAGACACATGGTCTAGAATTCGATCAGATTCTTGTCAACTATCCTCGATTGGGATGCCTTTCTGCCCGACGCATTCGAGGGCCTCTGGACTAAGGTGCAGGTACATAAATATATTTTTATGTATCATAGCTTACTTTATACCGTAAGTAGTGTCTATGTTGAAACTTATAATATTAAATAATATTCTGTAATTTGTCATTTTCAAGCTAATGTGGTTGGGGTTCCTCCAAACTTCCGGGACATTTGTTAAGGCAAATGCCAGAAGATGTGGAAGAGCCATAAGAACAAGGTCAAGTCCCGTCGGGTGTCCTCCTCCACCAGTGGACTGAAGTCGTCAGTTACTGGTCGAGTGAGGAGGCACGGGTAAGTAGATTGTGATCTGATTTTTTTCTTTTATTTTTAATTTATAAAGCGTATATAACTTACAAATCTAATTGACAAGAAATAAAAATAGGAAGTGGCCGAGAGAAACTTGTGGAACTGAGGGATGCGAGGCCCCGACCACAAGAAAGGGACTTGGCACTTTACGAAGGTCCGCCACAAGGTAAAACGTTACCCTACTATATAAAAATTTCGTTTATTTTCATGTCATATGATAATAAACTATTAACGTATAATTTGCCATTCAATAGTTGGAGAAGCGGGGCTAGAGAGCTGATCGGATGGCTATCTGGTTAAAGACCCGTAGTGCGGATTTGCCAAAGGTTTAGGTTATACAGGTAATTAAGGTTTTATTTTGGCCAGTGAGCATATTTAATTTTGTTTTACATAATTTAGGGTGTATTTAGAGTAATAAATAGTAAGATAAAGTGAGATAAGTTGTAGGTTCGTAATTCGTGTAGTAAAATAAAAAATAAATAATTTTAAGAGATTTTCAAAGATTTTCAGAAATTTTTAGAGATTTATAGCAAATCAAACGAAAGCTTAATTACTTTTTTTTTTTTTATCCATTTTGTCTTGTTTTCCTTAGGCTCAATTTCAGGCACGTCTAGCCGAGCTACCGGCAGATGAGAGGAAGTTCGAGGAGATAAGAGATAAGATATTCCACTCTATCATCGGACATAACAGCCACGGATACATACACATGCCGATCTATCGTACGAGTATAGGCATTTGCAGCTAGTTCTTCCTAAGTTAGATGCTGTGACAATGACCTACTCTAAACCTTCTGTGTGGAGATAAATGCGCAAGACGCGTCACTTCGGGCTGAGATTATAGCCGATATGGAGAGGCGCTTATCTCAGAATTAGAGCCATCGTCCCTCTCCTTAGGTTAAAAATATTAATTTTTGTATTTATAACTAATTAAAATTTTATAAATTTATTTGTTTTTGTTGTCACGTTCTCATTCGCTTATTGTTTTATTGTAGGACTCGGATGATGGCGACTGGCCCTCCTGGACGAAACTAGGGTATTTTCATCTTTATCTGATCGGCATATTTTTTATTTCCATATTTTGTTTTTTGTATTTTGTAAATTAGTTGTTTGTTTTTTTTTTTTTTTTGTTTTGTGCACATTTGTATATAATAAATTTTGTAATTAAATTTCATACTATTTTTGTATACATAAATGAACATTTTTGTTCTATTTTAGTTGAAAAATTTTCTATTACATGTGTATGTAATACAAGTGCAATTTAAATTATAACAAAAAATTAATTTAGAACTGAATATTTACAAATAAATAATTTAAATAATAAATGAATTTAAATAAATTAATAAAAAAGTAATTAAAATAATTAAAAAATAATACAAAATTTTTTTAAAAATAAAAAAATCTTATTGATGTGGCTGCCAATGTAAAATAATATTAAATAATAAAATAAAAAATAATTAATGAAAAATAAAAAAATTTAAATTTTCGTAGTTAATATGTGTATTAGTGGTCGCTAATTGTCCCTGTTTAAATTTTTCGATAGTTGTTACTACTGTTGCTAATATTATAGCGACCGTTCTAGCGACGATGCGTTTGCGACTCACATTTGGCGATGGTTAAGCAATCACTAAAATTATTAGTGACTGCTACCCCCTTAAAAACGCTATTTCTAGCAGTGTTTAAGTAGTTCAACATAATAAATTATGATGTATTTAAAATCATCGTAAAAAAATATAGTTATTTAATTTGAAGTCATTCATAATAGTGACTCCACCATTTTATAAAGCAATGATGCCACTATTTTGGTTATAATTATTAAGTGTGTGTATATATATATATATATATATTTGGCTGTATAATGTTGATGGAGTTGGGTGCGATCGCACAAAAGAAAATGAACCAATAGTCCAATCATCAAGCGCCCAAACAGGTAACATAACTAGGCCAAAAGGCCCATATAACTAGAAACAGCCTATTTTTTTCGGAAAATTGTATCCAAGTCATACTTTGTAATCTTTTAAAGATATTAGTCATACCAAAAAAAAAGTATTGCTTTTAAGTCATATTAATGTGGAAAATTTTGTATTTAAGTCACACTTTTGAGTGGGTCCCACGAGTTTATTTTAAATATAATTTATAATATGACTTAAATGCCCTTTTATCTATAATTAACTGAGATGAAATTGCCGAGAATTATGGAACCGAGAATCACGTTTTCCGTTTTTTGTTTCATTCCTTATAGATCGCGTGAACAAGCATATAGTGAGATAAAAAGTCTGTTAAAGGATTATATATGAAGAAATAGATACAGATTACACGATTTGCAGTGAGATTAACGTCGGTCGAAGGAATACGTACGGATTTGGATTACGCATTTGGGTGAGTTTGTGCTGTGAACGATTTCGGTCAGTCATGTCTTTGAATTTGATGCTGCTATGTAAGTTTGGTACAGAGACTTTTGTAGTCAATTTGAACTGTGAAATGTCATTTTCAGATTTTGCGTTAAAGGTGTGTGAGAATTGGTCGAGTTTGAATTTGGAAAATGTATCATTTAGTTACTCAATCCATGAACATTCTTCATGTTTTCTGAGAAACGATGTTGATTTTCAAAATATGATTATGTTGGCTCGCATGGTTGGTTTGTGTTATATATCGATTGATGTTTTTTTCGGCGGTTTGAACACAGTACCGATCCAAAACAGTACCGGTACTGTTTCCAGCAGTTCCGGTACTGTTTCTAATAGTGTGCCAATTGGTGATGTTGGTACTGGTCTGGATTCGTATGATGATTACTGTGATGTTGATGTGTATCGTAGTTCAATTTCAAGCCGTAAGGATAAACCATTGTTGTGTTCTAATTGGTCGTCATTAATATTGAGAGTGGGACAGGATTTCGTAGGAGGTGTTGATGAGTTTCGTGATGCAATTTGTCGATATGCTACAGAGGTTGGCTTTGAATTTTTGTATGAGAGGAATAACAAGGATAGAGTCGAAGTTATTTGTGCAAAAAAGTTCGCTGAAGGGTGTCCGTGGTCAATTGTTGCATCGTTATCAAAAGTTAATCGTAATTTTTACATAAGGAAATTCAACAATATTCACAGTTGTGGTCCGACAATTATTAGGGATAGGTCTAAGAGGATGAGCAGGAAATCTTTAGGTAAGTTGATTGTTGATCAAGTAGCATTAAAACCTTCAATGTCGCCGGTCGACGTTATTATATTTTTTAAAAACAACTATGGCATGGAAATTAGCTATGATAAGGCTTGGAGTGCTTTAGAGAAAGCTAAAGACATGATTTATGGTGAGTATGCTGATTCGTTTAATCACTGAAGTTGTTACGTGAAGGCTGCAATGGATCTTAACCCAGGTAGTCATATTGTGTTGGATGTGGATGACGGTATAAACCGGTTTAGACGGTTGTTTGTATCATTTGGGGCCAGTATACGTGGATTCAAATATTACAGGCCTATCATTTTTATTGATGGTACTTTCTTGAAGTCACGTTTCAAGGGTATTCTGATGGCAGCTACTGGCAAGGATGCGAATAATGGTATGTTAATGTTCATAATTTTATGTGGTACTGTTTTTATGCGGTACTGTTTTATTATGTGGTACTGTTTTTAGTAAGATGTAGTATCGTATAAACACAGTACCAAATGTATCTAGCAATACAAAGAATGGTAGTGTTTTTGTGCGGTACTATTTTTGTGCGGTACTGTTTTATTATGTGGCACTGTTTTATTATGTGGTACTGTTTTTAGTAAGATGTAGTATCGTATAAACACAGTACCAAATGTATCTAGCAATACAAAGAATGGTAGTGTTTTTGTGCGGTACTGTTTTTGTGCGGTACTGTTTTATTATGTGGTACTGTTTTTTGCGGTACTGTTTTATTATGTGGTACTGTTTTTAGTAAGATGTAGTATCGTATAAACACAGTACCAAATGTATCTAGCAATACAAAGAATGGTAGTGTTTTTGTGCGGTACTGTTTTTGTGCGGTACTGTTTTATTATGTGGTACTGTTTTTAGTAAGATGTAGTATCGTATAACACAGTACCAAATGTATCTGCTATTCAACGACCACAAGTACACCATACAAAGAATGGTACTGTTTTTTTTGAACTGTTTTAATATGCGGTACTGTTTTGTAATTCGGTACTGTTTTTATGTTCATCTGCAGGGTTATTCCCATTGGCATTTGCTGTTGTTGATTCAGAGAATTTCGATAATTGGTCTTGGTTCCTAGGTCATTTGCGTGAGATATTGAACCCCTCTGAAGATTTTACAATTATTTCCGATAGAAATCCTGGATTGATGGAATCTTTGCCAATTAAGTTTCCTACATGTCATCACTTTTTCTGTCTACAGCATTTGAAGAACAATTTAAGAGATAAATTTAGTCGTGGTAACAGATCTAATGGATCCCGTGAATACATTGTGAACTTGTTTTGTCAGTGTGCTTATGCTCCCACAGTTGCAGCATTTAAGGAGAAGTTAGATGTTTTGAAGAGGGAAGGGGGTGCAATTGTGGATAACTTTTTGAGTGGATTGCCTGTGCAAAATTGGACTAATGCGTATTCTTGTAGTAGAAGGTATGGTGAGATGTCTTCAAATGCCATTGAATCTTTTAACTCATGGATTCTTGATGCAAGAAATATGCCAGTGGCACATTTGGTTGACAAGATAAGGGTTAAATTAATGGAATGGTTTGCCATAAGAAAGCTCGATACTACAAAGTGGAATGGTGTTCTATGTCCAAGAATGGAAGAGAAGTTGAATGCACTTGTTGATGCTGGTAGAACATGGACCATCAAGATGTGTTCAGATAGTATTTATGAAGTATTTTCTAATCCTTCAACAACTGTTGATTTGGTGAATTGTACATGTTCTTGTTATGGTTGGCAAATTTCTGATTTTCCATGCTCTCATGCATTTGCTGTTATTGGGAGGATTAACAGACCTTTGAGTGAGTTTGTTGATGAGTACTTTCATGTTGATAATTACAAATTGGCATATGAAGGTGTGATTGTTCCAATACCAACAGACATAATCCAAGAGTTTGCAGACTGTAATAGTTCAATATTACCTCCAATAACACGGAGACCAGCTGGAAGGCCGAAGAAGCGTAGGATTAGATCAACTGGTGAGCTTGTACGAAGAATTCGTTGTGGTCGTTGTGGTCGCATGGGCTCTCATAATAAGAAGACTTGCAAAGAGCCTTTGAGTTGAATTGTTTTTTTTTCTCCCAAAATTATGCTGTGAAGAAGTCTGTTATTGTTTGTTTGTTATGGTACTGTTTTTGAATTAATAATGAGAATGAGTATGTTTCAATCCATTTTGTGATAGTTTTTTATACAGCGATATTCATTTTTAATGTTGGTATTGAGAATGACAGCGGTATAAAATAGTACCGGTACTGTTTTTATTAATACTGGTACTGTTTGTAATAGTGTATCAATTTTATATTTGCAGACAGTACCGTTGTCATTCTTATATTTAAAGGACATAAAATTTGTTGGTGACAATAGCTGTAAGTGTTTTCACAAGCAAAGAGCACCATTAAACAAAGAAGAGAATCACACATACAATGAAATGACCGACAGTACCGCATGTGTGACAGTACCACATGTCTGCGGTACTGTTTTTTTTTAGGATGCATGCTCGTTCAAAAACAGTACCGCATGACTCTATCATGCAAACATCACATGTAAACACAAAAATAGTTCACATATCAAACGAATAACCGACAGTACTGCATATGTGACAGTACCACATGTCTGCGGTACTGTTTTTTTTTAGGATGCATGCTCGTTCAAAAACAGTACCACGTGACTCTATCATGCAAACATCACATTTAAACACAAAAATGGCTCACATATCAAACGAATAACCGACAGTACCGCATGTGTGACAGTACCATAGTCTGCGGTACTGTTTTTTTTTAGGATGCATGCTCGTTCAAAAACAGTACCACGTGACTCTATCATGCAAACATCACATTTAAACACAAAAATGGCTCACATATCAAACGAATAACTGACAGTACCACATATGTTGGTATTGAGATACTTCATACAAACAGTACCAGTATAAAACAGTACCGGTACTGTTAATATTAATACCGGTACTGTTTCGAATAGAGTATCAATCAGCACTATTTTGCAGCACTATCAACATAACAAGAATCAACATCCCAAGAGTTATCATACAAAAATCGCAAAAACCATGACTATTTATGTTGCACAAATAGTACCATTAACTGGACATTGACTATTTGTATTAGCATAAACTGTATCATTCAATTTACAGGAAAAGAATGTTGAATATACAAGTATTTTGTTAAAAAAGAAACAGAGTGTGCACTAATACTGTTTTAATTACAATCACAATGTTTGTACATCACTAATGGACAGAAATTGTGTTAGCATCTTTGCTCTGTAAGCTTGTACAGCTTCTTCTGAAAGCATCGGTTCAAGTGGCTCGTCATTTGATATGCATTGCATTACGTAGCACACCATTGGCCCACAGTCAACACTGCACACAAGATGTTATAGATTGTAAGAATTTAGTTAGAGGTGTTCAACAATTTGCATGAATAAAAAAGGGTGTGGCTTACGTTGTAGATCCTTGTTGTGGGCAATTTGCTGCAGAAACAATTGGGTATTCGAATTCCATGCTGGTATGTTCAATATTTTTTGTTATTGGATCATTGAGGTATTGGTCTTTAAGTTTCAATTCCACATACTCTTTCTGATACAATATGACAAATGTGGAGACAGTATGAGTTTTAATAAATAGCACCGGTACTGTTGTAAATAGTAGAAAAGAGTACCAATGAAATTATGTATAAAATTTACATACAGAATCTTACCACTTTCCTTGCATCCTCAAGATACAAATCTTTGGAATTTGCTCTACGTGGTTTCATGGAATTATAATGTGTCCATGTCCACGTGTCTCTATCCAATACCAAAAGGGTCCAATGGTTGGGATCAGCAGGGATTCTCGTTCCACTTGTATTCAAAGGGAATACAAGTAGTCTGTATGTATCAGATAGTTTCAGCTTTTGATCAATTTGAGTGTCTCGAGCTGCATGATGTCTCTCAAATACCACAAATGTCTGCAACAAGAAAAAATACATGTTGTCAAATACCACATGCTTGCGGTACTGTTTCCCCCAAGATGCATGCTCTCGTAAAAACAGTACCGAATGATTGTAGTATGCCAACAGTAATATGAAAATAAAAAAAAAGTCTCATATCCATCGCATGGCTGACAGTACCATATGGATGACAGTACCACATGTATACGGTACTGTTTTTATGTATAAGATGAATGCTATTTGAAAAACAGTACCAAACGATAACAGTATGCAAACAGTACCAGATGAATGCTAGTTGAAAAACAGTACCAAATGATTATAGTATGCAAACAGTGCCACGTAACTAAAAAAGAAGTCATATCCATGCCATTTGCTGACAGTACCACATGGTCGAGAGTACCACATATATGCTGTACTATTTCTGAAAACATTTATGCTCTAGAAAAAGAGTACCGAATATATATAGTATGCAAAAAGCACAATTAACCACAGAAAGATGTCACAAATCTTACCCAACACAAACTGCTGAAGTATAAGCATCTTTTGGGGAAAGTGCTGTTGACTGATTCATGTTGTGTTGATTCTAGATAGCGTGCATGACAGTCAATTAGCTGGGCAAATATTGTGATTAGTAAATATCAGATTAATTTGTTGAATTTAAGAAATAGTCAACATACTTTATTAATTCTGTAGAAATATAAGTTAATCATATATGCCTACCATGTTTGATATACTCTCATTTGCTATGAGGTTGTAGATATCTTCAATGGTGATCATGCAGAGTGGTTCATTTGGTACAGCGCAAACAGTTGCACTGTGTTGTGTGTATACAGTGAGCAGTGAGATGTCAACAAGATCAGCCAAAAAAAAAAAAAAAAACAACAACAACATGAGTTAAGTTTGAAATGTTTATGTTAACAGCACCAGATAAAGGAATGACAGTACCAATTATTGTAAAAAATAGAGAACAGTACCAGATGATAGCAAGTAATTTTTTTTATAATTGACAAGTAATAAAAAAGAAAGAGTTAAATACTGTCTTACGCTTTCCCCTCATTATCAATAAGTTTTAAGATCCGTTCCTTTTCTATGTCCGATAGATGTGTGTTTTGTTGAAAAGTTGAAATAATCTGCTTAAGCGAAGGTTGCTTGGGCTCAGTTTGATGTGTAGACAGTTGTAGAAGATCAATGTCTATAACGTCAGATTCTATATCTTTCGTGACAACTGCCGCAGTATCTGCCTTTTGTTTTTTGGCAACCTTCTTTTTACCACTGTATGTGAACTCAGGATCTCTTTTCTTTTGGCGTGTTTTGTCCTTGAGCCTTTTGTACATTGAAGGTGGTTCGTTTGCAGCTGGAGTTTGTTTTTCATTGGTATCCGATTTCTTTGGCCTTCTAGTTGCTGCATGTTTCTGCATCACCTGGTGGACGCTAGATTCGACAAGTTCAGACCTTAATAATTCAACAACTGCATTCACATTATCAAGTTCTTCCTTCAGGTTTGTGTTTTGCAGGTTGAGATTTTCATTGTCAATGAACAACTTTGTCAGAATTTCATCTTTTTCTGCCATTTGCTTCTCCAATTCAGCAATTTTATCATCTTTTTCTGCCATTTGCTTCTCCAATTCAGCAATTTTATCATCTTTTTCCTTGACTTGTTGCTCCAGCTCTTCTATTTGTTCACGGTTCAAAATTGATAAAACTGAAGCAACTGGATCATTACTTTGCTGAACTGGTACTGTTTCTGCTGATGCAGCCTGTCTTACCTCTTGTTCTGGTTCCTCTTGTTCTGGTGCCTCTTGTTCTGGGACTTTTTCTGCTATTTTGTCTGGTAAGGTGCCTTCATCATATTCTGGTACTGTTTCTGGAAGACTTTCAGCTATGGCAGATGGAACAGTACCAGATTGATCGAGTTCAGGAGTACAAGACACCTCTTGTTTTCGCTCGCTTTCAGTTGTCTTGTTCAAATGCACTATGTTTGTCTTCAGTTTTTGAAGAATGTCAGAAATTACTAATTCATCATCACTGGTTTTTTCTGACGCAATGATGTATTCTTCTGTTTCTGTCCTTTCATCATCATAATTATCATCATCATCATCATCATTATCATCATGATAT
This sequence comes from Vitellaria paradoxa, assembly GCA_019916065.1. NCBI lineage: Eukaryota > Viridiplantae > Streptophyta > Magnoliopsida > Ericales > Sapotaceae > Vitellaria > Vitellaria paradoxa. Next base: position 52,855,756 of record CM034239.1, read on the forward strand.
TGTTGTTGTCCATCCTCCTCCTCGTCATCCTCCTCATCATCATCATCAAGATCAGGTACAATTACCTGATATTTTGTTCATCAATTATATAATTCATTAGTATGTCCATGAATACATTGTTGAATCTAGAATGATTTTATTTATCAGATGCAAACAGTATCATGAAACACAAAAAGAGGTGACAAATACAAAATAGCTGACAGTACCACATGGATGACAGTACCAAATGTATGCGGTACTGTTTTTTTAAGGATGCATGCTCGTTCAAAAACAGTACCGAATGTATATAGCATTCAAACAGTATCATGAAACACAATAAAACAGTACCGCATACATGAAAAAAAGAATAGGTCACAAATTCAAAGAATAACTGACAGTACCACATGTCTGCGGTACTGTTTTGTTAAGAATGCATGCTCTTTGAAACACAGTACCTAATGCACGGATGACAGTACCACATGTATGCGGTACTGTTTTTTGTAAAAGATGAAGATGAATCTATTGGAAAAATAGTACCGAATATTCTTAGCATGCAAACATGATTTATTTTATCATAAATAGTACCTGATTTTTATTCAACTTTTTGAGATTTATTTTTTTCAATGCATTGGACAATGGCTTGAGATCCCAGACTAGACATCTAGGTGTTGCACTCTTCTGTACTTGTTGGACCAGAGTGGTGTGCTCACAGATCCAGTACTGCATCATTTATAGGGCTGATTAGTTGAATGAAGTTCATAAGACAGTACCAACATATAATATAGAATATGATATGAAAAGGTTACCGGTAACATCATGATACAGCCTGCAACACCTTTGTTCCTAGAATCTGAGCACAAACTGTTCTCCAAGAATTCCAGTATATGTGCACTCCAGTTGTATTGGTGGATTTGATCCAAATTTTCAACCAATGTTGTGTAGTGCCACGACAATGAATGTCCTTTGTTAGGGACAAACAACGTTGCCAAACAGAACAGTGTCAAAAGTCTTGCAACATCTTCTCTGCCAATGCGTGTTTGCTCTGCAGCAGCCTGCCGCAAAGCATCAGATATGTTCTGTTTCTTAATTCGTCGCAACCAAGAGAATCTACGAGAGACGAATTCAGTGCCTGGCCTTGCGATTTTTTTGACACTGTCTATCAGTTGTTCACCATCCTCTATTGCAAACATTGTTCGCAACTCTTTCTCTCTGATGCGAAGCTTTATTCCACCTAGGTTGAAAGATTTGGACTGTGGGTCAAATGTTTTGATGATTGCTTCCACATCAACATCGCTTTTTCTCGAGTAATCTTTGTTAATTTCACAGTTTAAAATAGTGAGGATGAGCTTTCAAAATGGAGAATGTTTGAGATATACATGGTGTGCTTTTGTCAAGTTGATGGTTTCAACTTCATTAATGACTGAGATTAGGTTCGAACGGTACTGGATGTTCACCATGTTTAATTTTGTATGAGCGTGATAGCAATACCTGTATTTTCGTAACATTTGTTTTCTGTTAGAGATAAAATACCATATCATCTAGATACAGTACCACTTCTATGACAGTACCGCACAAATTGCATCACGAAACTCATCAACACCTCCTACGAAATCCTGTCCCACTCTCAATATTAATGACGACCAATTAGAACACAACAATGGTTTATCCTTACGGCTTGAAATTGAACTACGATACACATCAACATCACAGTAATCATCATACGAATCCAGACCAGTACCAACATCACCAATTGGCACACTATTAGAAACAGTACCGGAACTGCTGGAAACAGTACCGGTACTGTTTTGGATCGGTACTGTATTCAAACCGCTGAAAAAAACATCAATCGATATATAACACAAACCAACCATGCGAGCCAACATAATCATATTTTGAAAATCAACATCGTTTCTCAGAAAACATGAAGAATGTTCATGGATTGAGTAACTAAATGATACATTTTCCAAATTCAAACTCGACCAATTCTCACACACCTTTAACGCAAAATCTGAAAATGACATTTCACAGTTCAAATTGACTACAAAAGTCTCTGTACCAAACTTACATAGCAGCATCAAATTCGAAGACATGACTGACCGAAATCGTTCGCAGCACAAACTCACCCAAATGCGTAATCCAAATCCGTACGTATTCCTTCGACCGACGTTAATCTCACTGCAAATCGTGTAATCTGTATCTATTTCTTCATATATAATCCTTTAACAGACTTTTTATCTCACTATATGCTTGTTCACGCGATCTATAAGGAATGAAACAAAAAACGGAAAACGTGATTCTCGGTTCCATAATTCTCGGCAATTTCATCTCAGTTAATTATAGATAAAAGGGCATTTAAGTCATATTATAAATTATATTTAAAACAAACTCGTGGGACCCACTCAAAGTGTGACTTAAATACAAAACTTTCCACATTAATATGACTTAAAAGCAATACTTTTTTTTGGTATGACTAATATCTTTAAAAGATTACAAAGTATGACTTGGATACAATTTTCCGAATATTCAAACCCTCGATATGTGTTTTGAAGAAAAACCCTAAAGAGTACCTTTAATCGAATATAGTACCTGTTGATTGCGAAGCACTGTAATGTGTGGATTTGCTCGGCGAAAAGTTAGGGATCGATTGAGGCTTGATTTGGAAGAAGTTTTGATTAGTTTTCAGATGATTTGTGAAGAAGTTGGAAAGTCGCGGAACGTTTCCGATAAAACAGGGAGGTTTTCAAATAAACTGGTTTTGTGAGTGAAAAGATGCGCGAGGTCTTTTTTGTCTTTTCGGTGCCCATATGACTTATTTACAAATAATTTTTAAGGGTATGACTTAAACCCTTAATAGTCTATAAATTATGACCGGCCTCCAAAAACCCCTATTTTTTTTACCCGACCGAATAAAGGAAAAAAATGTTTTGATCAACCACGCAAACATTATAAATGTCATTTGGTATATCTGTTTTGAGCATAATTTTTATTTTATAATTTTAAAAACAAAAAAATAGATCAAAATATATTTAATCACTTATATTTTTGAAATTTGTTTAAGAAAACAGAAAATAGATTTACACATGAAATGCAAAATCATAAAAAATCATTTTGAAGATTTTCAATCCAAAAAAAAAATTCTCAAAATACGGAAAATAGAAAATGTCGAATTAAATACATTTTTTATTTCTTTATTTTAGGATTTTCAAAACATAAAATACATAAAACAAAAAATAAAAAATAAAAATAGAAAATGAAAAATAGAAATACAAACCAAATGACATCTTATATTCTCGACTTAGTTTGGGAAGTAAAAAAGTTAACTTTTTTTTTTTTTTTTGAAAGGAAAAAAAAAGTAACTTTTTAGTAACTTGCTTTTTAATTTTTTGTTAATTTGACATTTTTACCCTTCAAGATTTAAAAGAAAATTAAAATATAAGAATTTTAAAAATAAAGAAAATAGCTCAAAATATATTTGGTCACTTATGTTTTTAAAATATATTTTAGAAAACAGAAAATGAGTTTACACATGAAATGCAAAATTATAAAAAGTCATTTTGAGGGTTTTCTATCCAAAAAAATTCTCAAAAGATGAAAAATAGAAAATATCAAATTAAATACGTTTTTTATTCATTTATTTTGGAATTTTTAAAACATAAAACACATAAAACAAAAATAGAAAACGAAAAATAGAAATACAAACTAAATGACATCTTATATTCTGACTTAGTTTGAGAAGTAAAAAAGTTTTTTTTTTTTTTTTTTTGTATTTGGGAAGGAAGAAAAAGTAACTTTTTAGTAGCTTGCTTTTTAATCTTTTGTTAATTTGATATTTTTACCCTTCAAGGTTTAAAAGAAAATTAAAATATAAAAATTTTAAAAACTAGGAAAATAGCTCAAAATATATTTGGTGACTTATGTTTTTAAAATTTATTTTAGAAAATAAAAAATATGTTTACACATAAAATACAAAATTACAAAAAAAGTCATTTCGAGGGTTTTCGATCCAAAAGAAATTATCAAATATGGAAAATAGAAAATGTTAAATTAAATACGTTTTTTATTTTTTTTATTTTAAAATTTTCAAAATATAAAACACATAAAATAAAAAATAAAAAACAAAAAATAGTAATACAAACTATTTGACATCTTATATTCTCGACTTGATTTAGGAAGTAAAAAAATTAATTAATTTTTTTTTTTTTTTTTTTTTGTGTTTGGGAAGGAAAGAAAGTAACTTTTTAGTAGCTTACTTTTAAACCTTTTATTAATTTGACATTATTAATCTTTGAGATATAAAAAAATTAAAATATAAGAGAGTAAATTTAATTATTTAAAAAAAAAACTTAAAAAATTAATAGCAGGTAGCTCCCCGACGGAACCTCAAATTCAATCCAATCCAGAATGCGCAGAGTTAATAGTTGATGCCGGCCTCCCGTTGCCGTTCGGTAAGAGTTGCGGAAGCTCGGAAGTTACATTAATTTATCTTTTATAGTATTAATAAAGATAACACAAAACTTTTGGTAGATTTCTACCATTTCAAAAATAAATTTAAAATCAAGTAAATTGTTCTTGAATTATTAACAACTATAATCTGACTGGGACTAATATTTTTATTTTTCTTTTAATTTTTAGTACCATGTACCATGGGTAAAGCCAAATAATTTTTTAGAGAGGGTCAAAATTCAAAAATATAAATAAATTTGAAACCGTGGACTAAAATTTATTGGCATCCATAAAAAAATTATAAAGATAATTTCAATTAGAAAAATCCATATACATCTAAAAAAATTGTAGAGAAAATTCTTTAATTATTCCAAAAAAATGAAAAAGGGTCAAATTTTACATCTAGAGGGTCAAATTAATAATTTTGTGATGTAATAAAAATTATGTTTTCTATCAAATCCCCTTCGCAGAACGCCATGTAACTCTATCCTTTTTTTGAACGGTGCACTTTTAAGGTGCTCAGATCAAGTGCACCAATGAATAGTTAAATTATCTAGTAAACAGTACACATTTTAAGTTTAGTTAGTATTTTTTTTTTTAAATCACATCAATGCTAGGTATTTTACCGATTATCTATTAAAAAATTAAAATTTTAAAATTAGAGCCTAACGACATTGACAACCAATTAATATAAAGGTCATTATCTTTTTCAACAAATAATAAATAATTATTTTACTCATGAACAATAACTCAACAGAGAAAAAAAATTACTATAGTAGGAAGAAGAATAGCTACGAACTTAAAAAGTTTGGTACAAAAAATTCTCTTTATATTTGTTAATAAAAATACATAAAATAACTCTTTACCTCTTCTATTCCGCATGCTCTCATAAGGGAAGAGGAGCAGTCGTGGATTGATTGAAAGTGGATTGACAGCATTCATCAGTCGATTAAAATTTTACTTTTTTTTTTTTCCTGATTGGGCGAGGTCCCTTTTGTCTTGATTAAGAGGAATAGGCGCATTGATTAGGTTACATGGTTCGAGCAATCTGCAAGGAATTTTTTTTTTTTCGAGAAAGGTGAATGTAGCTTCAATACTGAGAGGTGTTTGGTTAAGTAAAATTAATCAAATTCTATTAATTTTTTATAATTTCTTTTAATTAAATTTTATTTAATATTATTTTTACATTAAATATTTATATTTTTTAGTTAAATTTTTACCATATTTTTTAGTCAAATTTTTACCAGCTAAACACCCCTGAGTACAACTACATATTTATCTTATATTTGAGGTTCAATATATAAACGTTTTATTTGCACGTCTTCTGGGGTCGGGGAAAAACCTGCAGTCGCTACCCATGGGTGCGCACTAGGTGAAGCCCGCCCCGTGGCCCTAGCCGGTAAAGAACCACGAGGAGGTAAACCAGTCTAGGCAAGCCCTAACTGACCGGCTCAGCCGAGAAGGCTGTTAGATGGCCCTCCACAATTAGAAGAAAGACTGCCCCCAAGAGGAGTCGAACCCAGGACCTATTGGTCCCAGACCCTTCAGCTCACTATCCGAACCAACTCGACTACATACAAAGTAAGGGGAAGGATAATGAACCGAAAAAACTGAACATTATAGTAGGGTTAGTGGAGATATAAATGAGTCAGGTAAAATCCAATTTATAAGTTGATTTAAAAATTTTATTAAACTTAAACGTGTTAAACTTGGCTCGATGAGCTTTCAAATTAAAATTTTATAGAATCAAAATCAATTAACATTATTATTTTTTTATACATTTAGGTTTATTGAAGTAGGCTCGAGTTATAAATTATATTTAAGTTTAGTTGAATTTTATATCAAACTGAATTCAAACAAATTTAAGCAAATATTTCATTTCACACCTCTAATCTTTGATGTACCTAAACTCATGAAGGCTCCAATACCAACTTCCCCTTTCCCCGATTAAACAATGTGAGAGAAGATAATCACATTGGTTTAGTTAATAGCTTGGATGATAAAGTTTGAAAATGAACCTTAAGAAGGAGTAAAGCTCCTTTCTGGGGTCGAGAAGAAACCCGCAGTCGCTACTCATGAGTATGCACTTGGTGAAATCCGTCCAGTGACCTTAGTCGGCCAAGAACCACGAGGAGGTAGACTAGTCTAGGCAAGCCCTGACTTATCGGCACAATCGAAAAAGCCAATAGATAAACCCCGTGGAAGAGACTCGAACGCGAGACCTTACGGTCACCGCGCCAACAACCCGACCAACTTGGCTACTCCCGAAGGGGCGGAGTAAAGCTCCCTTAATTGAAAAAGAAATTGAAGTGGTGCAGCTTACCAACCAATAGATTCTTCTTTTACGGCTCGATTAGATGGTACTAAAATTTCAGGGGGTATTATTTTTAGAGGGTTAGCCCACATTGATGTGATGTTTATGGAGGGAGATAACTTTTGACTTGATTTGGAAGTTTTATAAATAAAAGGGAGTGAATGCAGAAAAAGCAATCAAATGACTCTTTTGCCCTTTTGGTGTCCCAAACTTGGTTACTCATTAAATTAAATATTAAATTACAAAACCCACTCTATTTAATTATTTTTGGACAATTTGAAGTTATATTATTTATTTTATCGAAAATTTAATTTTTTATAAATTTATTAAACTTTTGTTTAAATATGTACTTTTGAATGGTTGGTTATTATCCTATTTTTTTAATTATATATTATTTTGACTTGTTGGTCTATCTATTTTTTTTACTAGCATTATATTTATTTTAATCAAGTTAACAATACTATTACTGAGGGTTAAAAACGTCAAAAATAAGTTAAGAGGGGGTGAAAATTTTTAGTTTGGGTTGAAGGTGCCCAAAAATTATCCCCAATAGGAGAAAATGAGAGGGAGGAAAAGTTAAGAGGTGGTGAAAAATTTTAACAATGGACTTGTCAAACTATGGCAAAAGAGTGGGACTCATACTTATAAGGGGGTATTAGTTTTGGAGGAGGCTTTTCCTGCATCCAAGCAGGGGCTTAGGTTTATAAATTATTGAGGCAGGTAGAGATCAGGGAATAAAATATTGAAATTGATGTAATTGCCACAACCACCCTGATTCATGTGGATGGTTGGTTGTTTGAAACGAAACTTCAACCAAAAAGTGAAAGCCTCTTCATAATTACACAAATATCTCAATCTTTTTGCTAGTGGCTTGCCAACCGAGATCAAGAACTCACACCCTCAACCTTGATCATCCATTGACAAAAGACTCTACTAACCAACCGTTTGAAACTCAGAAAAAGAGAAATTTTTTGTAATTTTTATCTTTATAGTATTTAAAAGTTAAGATTTTTGTTTTAATTTTTTTAACATTCTGTTTGAAAATATTTCAGTATTAGAATTGATTTTATTTTAACATAAAGAATTGATTTTATTTGATTTAATTTGGTAATAAAATTTTGTGTTTGGAACATATTTTGTATTTTGAAAATTGAATTGATTTGATTTCAGTGAAATATCAAGTTTGATCGTGTGAATAGAAAATAAAAAATCTGGTAAATATAATATAAGAGAATAAATCTGTTCACTTACTTAGTTTACTTAAGAAAATAATGAATTCTTATCAAATCCCATTATTTTAAATTAAAAAAAATAAAGTAATTAAAAAATCAAATTTTATGTTCCTCTCATCTATTTCAGACCAAAAAAATAGATGTCAAATTTGACCAAAATTTTAAAATTACAATAAACAAAGTAATTAAAATTACGCAAGCCTAACTCACAATTTTTTCTTAAATATTATGAATAAATATTGACAAATAAGATCCTATGAATAGAATTTAAGAATTTACATTATATTGGAAATATATAGACTAACTATTTATGTATATTAGAATTAGAATTATATATATATTAGGATTTTCAAATTCAAATATAATATATATAGCCAATTCCTTAAACATTGTTTAACTATCTAATTTTATTAACGATTTGATTGGACAAATTTAAAAAAAAACCTGTAATTAAAATTATTCAATTTATTATTTTAAATAAATTCTAATAAAACTTCTGTAATATATGACATATTTCATAGCTAAAAATCTAACAAATTTTGCCAGAATAAATAAAATGGTAGCATACCAAGAACTAATTAGTTTATTTTTTAAATCAATTATTTTACAAAAATTTTTAAATTCAATAATTCAATTATTATTAAAATAATTATCGAATAAAGAAAAATGTTATTAAAAAAAAAAAAACATGATCAAACAGAGACAAAAATCATTTCCATCCTAAAAGGAATTAAATGAATGAATAAATATTTATAGGATCGTTTCTAAATATCTATTTATGCTTTTTTTAAAAACTAAAAGGAAAAAGTTATGAGTTAACTTCTCAACGGCCTATCTCTTTGTGATAATTTGAACTACTTTAGCTTTTGTAATTTTAAAAATTTAACCAAATTGGGTATTTATTTTTGTATAAATATGTAATTATAATTTTGAATTTTTTTTACTTAAATTTATATATTTGGGTAAATTTATAATTTTTTACTATGACAAATAGAGCAACAGAAAAAATTAGACTTTTTTTAACTACTTTAAACTATTTTTTTTTATAATTTAAGAATTTTAGAAAATTGAATGTTTATTTAAAAAAAAAAAACGTATTATCTCATCGCCATGAAGTTGAAATTTGTAAAAGAATAATCTTGTTAAAATGAAAAATGCTTTGATCATCTTAATTAATGAATTCATTGATTAAGTAAACTCTAAGATTATAATGAAAAATGCTTTGACCGTATTAATTGAATTCATTGATCAAGTCAACTCTGTTAATATTTTTCACGCAAGTTTTTGAAATATTTTAATTTAATAGAGGAAATTTGTATGCCAAACACTTTGGTTATTGTTTTAATAAAAAGTATGTTTTGATTAATAAAAAGTGAGATAAATTATAAATTCGTAATTTGTGTAATGAAATAAAAAATTTTTAAATTTTTAAAAAAAGTACAGTATAACAAATTAAACGGGGCCAAAATATAATATATAAAAATCCCAACTCTTAATATTTTATATTATTTTCAATTTGACTATCTGAGTCAAATACTTGGATAGGATTCAGACAGCAAAGCAAACAACGTACCGCCTTAGCAAAATAACGTATTAAACGGTCGTCGTTTGGTCTGGTCTGATACGCGGGTTCTGACACGCGGGTGAACCACCTGACAAAAAATGTCTCCCAGAATGACCCATTCCCATCTCAGAGCTACCAGCCCATGACCACCACCTTTCGCCGCCGAGCCGCCGCCATCATCGCCTCCTACCATCAAAGAAACAACAAAAGCATAAAAAACAAATATAACTTGCGAATTTCTTGTTTTTCTCGCCTTTGAGTTCGTTGCCTCAATCGTATTCGTGCGGGCGACCCCTGATCTGTGTCCCTTTCGCTTGTTTGTGTGGAATCTGACCTGGGTTTTTGATCTCTGTTCGGGGGATTGAGCTCTTGGTGCGTGTTGGTTTATGGTTTTCTTGGGCAAACTCTAGCGGGTTCTGATTTATTTTTGTTTGTTTGTGGAGTCAATTTCTTTGATATTTTGAAAATGTGGAGGGACCCTGGAATTTCTGCTGATTCTTTCTATCAGGTTCGGCCAGAATGCACCGATGTTCCAAAAACTAAATTCAAAATCAAGGTTTGTTATGTATTTAAATTTTTTTTAAATGCCAATTGTCTTCTTTAAATGCCCATTATTATCATTTGATGATCTGATGACCATTGAATTTTAATAAATATTGTTGAGAAATAGTCCGCGTTTTTTTTTTTGGGGGGGGAATTAATTGTCAAAGAACAAGGTTGTTGGTTGATTTTCGTCGACCTCGTGTGTCCAATGTGGGTGCATTTTTGTGTTTGGAATTGGGTTTTTGCTACTTTTTTTAATCAATACGATGCACAAATGTAAATTTGGTTCTGAGGTGCTCTATTGGTCTCAAGCTTGTGATGTTTGCATGCTGATTTATCGATGTTTTCTTGATTATATAAACTTGAAGCAAGGAAGGTAAAAACATTTGGAAGGATATGGTTTTTTGTGCGAGATCTAATATCTTTCATTACATTAAAGGATATAGAAGGATATAGGAAATGAGGAAACACCATAAATGTGTGCACTTCTCTAATGCAGGAAAGTTTTGGGGATTATGTATGCAAAATTGAATTGATTACTGAAACTGGACTGACCTCAAGAGTTTATTTGACGCCAGTTATCCAGGATTTTGTAAGGAAAAGTTATCAACTTTCTACTTGTATGACTGGCTTAAGGAGTTCCTTTGTTGTTGTTCTTCTTCTTGACCAGGAGGGTGTCTGTTATCATATGTATGTATAATTTGTGTATAAGACTCTGCATAGACAAGAGTCTCATGCACTGGGCCGCTCGTTTTTGTATATACAAAATATATTTGACCATAATTGTATCCCTGCCTTGTCAAATCTCAAAATTTTAAAAATTGTCATGTTGGCATTGTTGTATCTTTTGTCAGAATCGGCCATCTTAGTTTATCATACTTTTGACCATAACACTGGTTTGCATTATGTTTAATTGAAACTTGAAGGCAAGCTATAGGTTTTAGTATGGCTTGAGCAAAACAATCTGATTACATTTGTTATTTGTTAATGGTTATCAGTAGTTTTTGTTATTCTTTGATGGCTAGAATCCTGGCTGTTGGAAGAAATCATCGGTAAATCATCTACTAAATTATCCTTAGCACTAGGTTTTGGTTCTTTTATATAGATTTTGATAATGACTGCTGATATGATACAAAATCATTGTGTATATGTAAGAGTGAAGAGTAACTTCTAGTATCATTTGACTTGAAGTTCCATTTCTTCTCCTATTTCCATGGTGTAGTTTCTAATGCCTTGACTAACTTTAATCTGTCCATCAGACTGGCAAAACACTTAGTGTGAGAAAATGGCAGGCTGCATTTACTCTAGAGGGTTATCTTGATATAGGCCGGACACTTGGTCGAATCCATCGGGGGGTAAGTTTTCATCTTGGTGGTTTCAAAACTGCCACTAATGTATTAAAGTTCTTTCAATACATCCTTTGCTACTCATAGATGTTTTTCATTTTAGGAATAATATCATTGCTTTGAAGGTTAACATTTATCATCATACGTTGGTGGAAAATTAGGGAGTTCATCCATCAATTAGAGGAGAAGTTTGGGAGTTTCTACTTGGCTGTTATGATCCTAAGAGTACCTTTGATGAACGAGCGCAAATACGACATCGTAGAAGGTACTTGGCCTTCCCTACTTCATTTTTTGCATATGCTGCCTCCTGCTGATGGACATTAAAAGGAATTCTATTCGCTACTATCACGACACTAGGTCTCTATGGACGATTAAGCTTCAAAATGAATCCAGGTCTTTTTAGACCATTTAAGCTTTCAGAAAGAATCTTTTGACCACCCTAGTTAGTGATATAAGAATGTTGTTAATTCTTTTTGGTTACAGTTTTTTGGGTCTGGTAGGCAAGATCAAATTGATCACCCAATTCCAAGTTAGTGGAACTGGTGTAATTACTGGGTTTCTTATTTTTATGTATTTTTTTATTTTTTAGAGTGTTTATAGGTCAAGGCAGGAGTTTCGTGCACCGGGCTGCTTTTTTTGGAGTGTTTATAGGCCCACAGCTTGGCATAACTGAGAAAATTGGAATTATAGATGAATATAAGAAAATGCTATTTTTTCAGAACTTTTATACAAGATCTTGCACCAAAATGATGTGGTAGTGAAACTCTTCTAATTAACGGGTTACTTTATGGTCTATTTAGGTGCGTTGATAAGCCCGCAGCTTATCCACATAAATCTGAATAATTTTTCCATATGTATATCATTGCTCATGTGTATATCTTGACTTTTATTTTTTATTTTTATAAAAGACAAATACTGTATGATGTATGATATTTTCTCTGGCATTAGAGGATGTTTTACAACATTGGCCTCCATTTTATAGCATTGGAGGACATGTGTATTAATGATACTAAAGAAATGGTTAACAAATTGAACCAAAGCAACATTGTTTTACTAAACCAAAGCAGCGTTGTTTGGTCACAAATATTATAAAATATATATATATATAATTTTGTAAGTTGATTCCAAAGCTTTCGAGCTGAGCATTTCTAAGCTTGAGCTCGATTTTAAATGAGGCATAGATCGAGTTCGAATTTGGCTTGTTAAGGCCACTAATTGAGCTTGAGCTAAGTTTTTTTTTGGGCTAAGCTCGAGCTACTCAATTCTTGGCCATCCCTAGTGTAATTCGTACATCTAGTGTTCTTCATCAATAACATTTGCGCATCCAATTAAGATATCCTAGCTAGAATCCTAATGAAGTGAATAATTCTATCTGGGCCACTGTGGAATAGGATTAGAAGGGACAAATTATGAAAACTTCTCCTCTCTTTATGCAAAACAACAAAACAATTTTGCGTTATAAGATATAATTTCCATATCATGGCTTGGTTTGGCGGGAGCGGAAATACAAGTTTTGAAGAAAGTTCCTTGCACGGACTAAAAGGTATTGTGTTGTCTACTTTACATAGCTGGATTTCCTGGGGAGTGGATCTAGATTTAATATATATATATTTTGTCTTTCATGTAGAGTATGGAATTTAGTCTGTTGTCTTTTAATGGGGTGGCATCCTCTTTTGTCTTGATGCTCTTTTTTAATAAAGCTTTAATAATTTATCAAAAAAATTAAACAATATCATTTGTATTAACAGTATGTATAGTCATATAGGTGACAATGATAAGGGTTGTTTAAAATGATTTAATACAAAATATAGGTAGCTGATGCCAACTAGTTTTGGACCAAGGCTTTGTTAAGTTAAATGTAATACAAAATATAGGTTAAATAACTTATTTTTTTTTTAAATTTTTTAATTTAAAATTAATTTTAATGCAATACCTAATAGGCATAGTGCCATTTCTATGATCTCCATATGCAAACAGATGTGATTTGAGTTGGGATAGCACTTATATCACCTCTAATCCGTGTTGAACCAAACATTAGACGGTAGTATCCAGCATACAATGGGATGTGAATCCTGGGATAAGATTACCTCATGAAATCGAATCAGATTGAACAAGGGTGGATATGTTTGAAGTTTAAAAAAGAAAAAGGGGATTTGAAGTTTTTTTTCAGATTGTTTGTGCTATTGAGTAAAATAATCCATGTATTCTAGTCATTTGTTTTTCACTAAAATAACTTCAATTCAAATTGTCCACAGACCTTACATGCTTTTTTGGATCTTATTCCAGCCTGTAACACCCTGGGAGATCATCTAGTAACTGCTGCTTGTTCTTGTGTGCCTCCAGGTCACAATATGCTGTCTTGAAAGAAGAGTGCCGCCAATTATTTCCCCTTATCGGAAGTGGTAGGTTTATCACAGCACCCATAATCACTGAAGATGGTGACCCTATACAAGATCCTATAGTGCTCCAGGAAGCAAATCCAGGTACAGGACCAGCTTCCCTTCCTCAAGAAAATGACAATGCCAAAGCGTGTAGGTGGCTATTCATCAAATGCTAATTTCTAAGGTCATGCAAATACAGGCACTTCCTGCAGTTCATTAATGGTGAAAGAGGTGGAAAAGAAAATAATCCAATGGAAGCTCACATTACATCAAATAGGTTGGTAACATATGTTACGAGTGAATACACATTCCTCTTATTTGTTGTTTTATTCTTTTAGATTTTTTTTTTTTTTTTTGGTAATTATTCTTTTAGATTTGTCTCCAACTACTGAGTTCATGTGATGCATGCTAGTGATTCATGAATCAGGAACAAAGTTACATGATTTATCTGGACAAGCATGCATTTGATCTTAGACTGTGGTCTAAAACGTGATAGCAAGTAAAATGTTACAAGTAGTTACATTTCTGTATTCTTTCAATTGAAAGAAGTCGAGTGCCAACTCCATTAGTTTCCTGCCATCAATCCAAGCATCCTTCCAAAACTTGACATTATCTCCTCTACCCACTTCAATCAACTTAGTAGGCAGTGCAATGAGCTATTTTCCATGGAAGAATACTTGTTTGTACGGAGCTCCATTGAAACTAGCCTTTTTGAATGGTGTTTGGCGCATGGCAAAATTCCTACGATGACCTCATAGCTGGAGGACAAGTTTTAGTTAATAGGTGCTAACTTTGTAAGAAAGATGGGGAGTCAATAGATCATCTTTTTGTTCATTGTGAATGGTCAAAGGAGCCGTGGGAGTTGTGTTTATCTACTTTGGCCATGCATTGGGTGTTTCTTGCTACACCATAAAGTTTGCATCTCCCAAATGCAGGATGTCTGCAAGCAATAACTTGGTAAGCTTGAGGTCAATCCACAAGGAAAAGGAAATACCAAAAGTGTTTTGAAAAATTAAAAATAAAAATTCAGATTTAGAAAAATAATTTAATTGGAAAAATAATGGAATGAATTTAGGTTTTAAAAGCACACATAGGTTCTGGTTTCTACCATATTATCATTATTTAATTTTAATTCTCAATGCTTAAATATAACTCAATTGAATAACTGCGAACGCAAGAAGCTCAATTGGAGAATTTTTCCGTTAAAAACCAATTTTGATGTTTTTAAAATAAAGAAAATCAGTTCAAAGATTAAATAATGCAGGGAATTTAAGCATTAATCATGCCAAAGTATGGTTCTCTGTATACAATGAATCAAAAAAAATTTCCTCTATGTACAGTGAATTAAAGAAAAATTCTAAGTATTCATTGTGCCAAATATGCCATCTCTGTCTATGACTTATCAAAAATTTAAAATTGTATGGTAAATAAATTTTATAAAAAAAAAAAATATTGAAAACATTCGTCCAAACCAAGAAGATATTGAACTGAATCACTAAAAGAAAAAAAAAAATTGCATTGAGTAATTAAAACTTAATTACAAGCCATAACCAAAACTAGGGAAAAGGAATAGAAAATATTTTAAGGTTCTGGATTCCCTCTACAATTCTGAACATGTACCTATTTATAATTATGTAGCAATCCTAATTAAAATAGGAAACAAAATGCTTCAGAACAGCCTTAAGGATAAATTAGGAAACTCACTGCTGGAAGGAACTTTTGAACGTCTAATCACGCATGTGAACGTCAAAATAAATTTTCTTATCTGCCAATTAATGTTGGAATGTGAAGCCTTGTGTTAAATTTTGATGAGGGCCTAGTCACGCATGTCTGGTCATCTAGTGGAAATTAAAAGAACATTGCAATGAATATGGTATTAATTTGAAAAAATTTTGCACCAATTTGTATGGGCATTCTCATATTTCAGTAGTTTTGGTAGTTGAACTTTTCAAATCATTTTGACCTTTTTTTGTGCTTCTATTAATATTTTATTGGATTAATGTTTATGCTAGGTCTTGATGTGGTTCGCACTGACAGGACACTAGTTTTCTACGAGGGGCAAGAAAATTTGTCAAAACTTTGGGATATTCTGGCTGTGTATTCCTGGTTTGATGCAGATGTTGGCTACTGTCAAGGTGGGTAATCAAGTTTTCTTTCCTTATTATGAATTCCTTAAAATGAAGAAGAACGCTGATTATAAGAAAATTCCTTGGTCAGGAAAATTTTCGATACTTGACTTCCATGGTGTGTGACCACTAAATTTTATATTTTACATCTGGTGATTAAATTTTCTATACTTCACACATGCTGGGCAGGAATGAGTGATCTTTGCTCCCCCATGATAATTATCCTCGAAGATGAAGCAGATGCATTTTGGTGCTTTGAACGTTTAATGCGCAGATTGGTATATTTTCTTTTTTCCACATTGCCTATCATATGCAATGATTTTAATTTAGCGTAATTACTTGATTTATATTTTACCATGTCGGCCTAATTCGAACAAATATGCTTCAATGATGTTCTTTATGATGAATGTTCTTTATGATGAATGATGATCCTTAGAATCACAAAGATGAGAACAGCTTATTTTCATCTTGGTTAGCTTGGTTCTTGAATCTCCGTACTCTAAAAGGAGTTGAGGGTCGCTGTGGGATGATGGGACGATGTCATCTGTGACGTCTTTCTTACATTGTTTTTGCTGCTGATGGTTATTTGATTGTTTGTGTGTTACAAAATGTTCATTTGACCATGGATTCCTTTGTTTTCATTAACTGAAACGTTTATCCATTATCTCTTTTTTCATTTTGTGTCATCAAGTCTATTTATTTAGCTCTGCTTAATGCTCATATTTCATGGAAATATATTTTTCCATGAGCTTTAGAATGAATGTAAACAATAACATTGCTCGGGGCTTTCCTAAAACACTAAAAGATTTAGTTATCCTCTAATAAGCCAATGTTAGGATGCATGACCATGCCCAAGCAAACAAAAATCTTCTTTTGACTGTTCTGGGTTGTCATTTTATAAGACAACCTGCATCTGTTATTGTACCCCACCACATAATAATCCTTGTTATCATGAATGAATATCCTTTATGCAATATACTTTTACCTTTAAACCCCATTTTTATTTAAAAAAAAAAAAAAAACACTTAGCTAATAGAAGTAAACTAATGAAGAATTTTCCTATCAAATTAATGGAACCTCTTCTTAGGCCAAGTCATCATAATAGAGGTTATCACTCCACCTCTAATGAATCTCTTCTAGTATATTTATTATCAATGGTATATTTAATGGTTCTTATTTTAAATTTTACATATCAACTGTGTTCATAATTTCTTTTTCTCTCTACGTTACCAGTTTTAGCAACTGCATTTTCTGTTTTTATTTTATATTGTTTTAATTATTATCTGGATCCTTACAATATGTGTTTGTTGTTTGAAATTTTAAAGCGAGGAAATTTCAGATGCACTGAAAAATCTGTTGGAGTGGAGGCACAACTTAGTAATTTGGCATCAGTTACTCAAGTTATTGATCCCAAGCTTCATCAGCATTTAGGTACTGTCTGTAAGTTAATCTGCTAATTCATTAATATAGCCTCTTTTCTATGTTTTATTTGACAAAATTTCTAAATTGGGTTGTTAGGTATTGGCCAAATTACCGAGGAGGAAAAATAAAAGGAGGTTTTATACGAAAGTACAGAAGTCATAGATAACTCTGATAGGTTCCAAAGTTATTTGTTATAATTTGGATGTCAATTCTTCTTCTAGTTATTGAATGAGGACGTTGTCATTTTGGTGGCAAAAAATAAATACATAAGAGTTGTATCACAATAGAGTGGAACATTGCTGTTTCTAGCTTTTAATTTATTATCTGGTGAAAGTAAATGAAAAATGACAAAATGGGAGTCCCGCCAAAGAATATACTGACTGAATATTTTGACTGGTCACAACTAGATTATGGACCAGTGAAAGCTAGCTGTTCATTGTATGTGCTTTACCCCACACCTCATCAACATCAATATCTATCAGTAATAAATCCCTTGAACCTAGAAGCTGAGGGGCTTGTGCTGCCAACTGAAATGTTTGAACTCATCATTTTTCCCTTCTTGCATCTGTAAGGCAAATATTTGCGACTCCTTAGTTCAGGAAAAAATAAAATAAGATGATATTGGGAAACTATATTGAAGTCATTGTTTTTGGTGTTTTAGATGCAAAACTCCCCTTTACATTTCCTCTTAATTTATCCACTTATTCTGGAAACAGTCTAACAACAATGCCACATATCTGGTATTGTGCTTGACACAAGCCAGGAGTGACAATAGGCATTCCTACTCTTACAATTGTTAAGGGTCTTCAAATTATTTTGCTTCATTGTATATTTTTGTTAGTGGGTCTGTGCTGTTTTCACCATTACATTTATTCACTGATGCAATTGTTTGTTGTTTTAACAATAAGGTCTATTTTCTGGTGTTGGAGAACAGAGACCCTAGGTGGAGGTGACTATTTATTTGCTTTCCGAATGCTTATGGTTTTGTTTCGTCGAGAATTCTCTTTTGGCGATGCACTGTACCTTTGGGAGGTATGATTCAATCTCCCATCTTTTAAATATTCAGAATGAAATTATTGAAAGGGGAACCATATTCAAGTAAGTATTCCTTGAAAATCATATTAAACTCCGATTCTATTGGAATTAGGACTCCTATCTTATTTTAGAATTGGCTATTATTGCCTGTCCTGGTCTTTGTTAAATCTGAAAGTTGAGAAAATTGGTTCTGATTGGAGGAGAAATTTGTTTGATTACCATAACAACAGTTGTCTTAGACAGCTAGTGATTGAAGAATATTTCTTAACATAAATTGGTCTCTTGGCTGTACGTGACTGGTCAGTGGTCTTTGAAGTAAAACTTCATTGGATTTTGATGTATACAAGAAATTTTTCTGAAATTTTCTTTTACTTGTAGCATTTGTTTACCTGTCAAACATAGTTTCAAAGCGCTCATTCATTTACACTGCATCAAAAATGCTTCAAGGATGTGCTGACACACCAGATCCTGAAAAAGGACACTGAAGATGCACAATATGTTGATGTACTATTATATTTGTTATCTGGAAGCTATATGTAAGAATATATAGCTAGAACGTCCCTCACAGACTGAATACTAAATATATTTGATTAGTCATGTTAGAAATTATATTACACAATTTGGTTTCTAAATATTTGCACTAATGATTGCAAAATATCAAGGATGAAGCTCCACCAACATCAAGTATATAATGCATATTACTATTACTGCTTATTTCTCCTTTAATTTTTTTCAGTGTTGTTGCCATATTCTTTTGTTATAGTTGAAGAATCAGTTATATTTCCTTATCATTGTTGCTATACTTTGCGCCCTCCCCGCCTTCTTTTTAATAGACTCATACTTTTGAACTTCTGAACAGATGATGTGGGCTCTGGAGTATGACCCTCACCTGTTCTCTATGTACGAGGACCCTGATTCAGTTACTGAAAATGCCGAGGGTTCTAAAGGAAAAACCAAGTCAAAACGTCAATGTGGGAAGTTCGAGAGAGAGAATGTGAAAATTAGAGCAAAAGGTGCTGAAGCCCCATTACCCATTTCTGTTTTCCTTGTTGCCAACGTCTTGAAAGATAAGAGCTCGAAGTTACTGACTGAGGCTCGAGGCCTGGATGATGTTGTCAAGGTCAGTTCAATGAATGTTAGATTTTAATCTATAAAAATCCCTCCAAAAGCATCCATGATGTTAAACACTGAATTTTGTCAATTCCAAGAAATTTCCCTTTTTGAATTGAAAACATTGTAGGAAAATAAGCAAAATGTCAATTGAAAGAACATGTCAATTGTGTGTGATTCACCAATCATTTTAGACAGCATTTGAAAAG
Organism: Vitellaria paradoxa; assembly: GCA_019916065.1. NCBI lineage: Eukaryota > Viridiplantae > Streptophyta > Magnoliopsida > Ericales > Sapotaceae > Vitellaria > Vitellaria paradoxa. The sequence continues at coordinate 52,875,460 of CM034239.1, forward strand.
CAAAAATTAGTGGACAAATTTCAAAGACAAGGTGTAGGTGCAGCTACATTACTGCTAAATTCAACCTCACCATGGATTATTGTCTCTGCTTCTGTGAAATTAGTGGACGAAACAGTCGCTGGAATTCCCTTGTACAGTTGATTCAGTTTCCCCCTTTATGGTTTATACTTTGGTTACTTTCCAAAACCCGAGATTCTGAGAAAGATGAGCTAAATCTACCTTATATTGTAATTGGATGCTGACAATGCATTCTTTGTTCATTTAACTTGTGGTGATGCTGCAGCTCTACAATTTCATGTCACTCATCTCTCTCTCTCTCTCTCTCTCTCTCTCTCTCTCTCTCCACAGATATTGAATGACATAACTGGAAATCTGGATGCCAAAAAAGCATGCATTGGGGCATTGAAACTTCACAAGAAGTATCTAAAAAAGGTAGAATTTACTTCTTGGGTTGGTGGATGATTGCAAATGCTGCATTCAATACTCTGCAGGTGAAATTGGAAACAAAAACATGTGACTAATCTGTAGTGGGCAATTATTGATGGGACAATGAAGCTCTGAAAAGTTGTGAAGCCTACAAGGCTGCAACTATATATGTGAAACATGAGGAAATTCGAAGATAACATGTTAGCTGCAAGTATTGTACATCACAGCTGTCTTTGATAGCATACACATTTTCAGTTGCTGCATTCTGTTAGTAGTCAGAATGTTGTTTAAATATATATATATATATATAGATATATATATGGCAAGGTTAACCAACTTATCTACCTATTAATTGATCCATCCTATTGCTGCAGGCGAAGAAGATATGAGATTGAACCTAAAGTTTGGCTATCGAACGGAGCAAATGAGGGCTCTGGCCTAGTAAGAAATAACAGGAGGATTTTTGCAAACTGAAAATTCGGCGAGAGAAGATATATTACGTTTCCATTCAGATTTGTTTTCTCCAACCAGCCAAAAACATGCTGGTCGAAGTGTTTGTTGTATGCAAAATCAATCCTTTTAACTTGTATATCCAAAACATTCTTTGTATAAGGCATTATATGAAAATTTTTTGTATCATCACTTTTTCTTGTTCTGTAATTGATATCAAATACTTGGAAAAATCTTGTTCAAAGTGTCCCATCCCCATAGAGGTGTAATAGTTCTTGGTAACACTTTTCATTTTGTCCAATAATAAGGCCAATCTTATTCTAGTACAAGCAAGCTGCACAATTGTAAAACCTCTTGCTCTCCTTTCATTAAAAGCAGCGGCATAGGTATTATTTACTAATTTGAACTATTTGAATCAATTGCTTTCTGTACATGCGACTGTAATGTACCACGTTAGCAATAATAATATACTACTAGCGGCCAAATCAATAAATACAACATAATCGGGTGATGTAACTTTTAACTCCTGATCCTATACACATAATATGCTTAATCATGCATAATTGTCAATGATATCTCAACATAATATCAAATGCACGATATGCTCAAGCATTCATATATCAACCATTTCGAATTCTCAGAAGACATAATCGTATCGAATATATATAACAAAAACATATAACGTCGAAGCCAAGCGGATTGAACACCATAAGAAAAAGACCAGCCACACACCCTCATGGGAAGCTCGCTAGCAACCGCGGAAAAATAACGAGCACCTCTGAGACAGAAATACTTGCGTGAAATCCACGGGAAAATCGTGAGATTTTTTTTTTTTTTTTTTTCTCAGAAAAACCTCACTCCAAACATGCACAAAAGTTTGCACCAAACAGGCACTGTTCACACCAACTGGCCTTGTATTTCCTTTGAGGATAATTCATCTCTGTATTAAAAATTCAATGTGGAAATTCTCACCATCTACAAAATCAAACCCAACAAATGTGCCACTGTACAGTTTAGTTTCAGCTTATTCAGCAGCTTTTGTGACTTTTTTTCTTGCTCATCTTCCATAATTACCAACTATTATAAACAATCCAACACCATTAGTAATGTTGACAATACAATTGGAAGTGTCAGGCAGCAGTTATCTCCTCCACACTGCTGATATCCTCAGCAAACTGAGCTTTTGGTTCCAAATCTATAAACTGGTTGGACTTGCTAGCCAGGTGGGAGATGGTAACCCTCCCCTGACGCTTGATATAATCAGCAACAGCTTGCATTTCTTCCAGTGAGATGTATATGTATTTTCCTCTATCATCCATGACACCAGATAGTCGCCCTAAGAGCAAAAACATATCGAATGTTACATTTGTGCTGTAGTCCTTCAAGATCACAACTAATGGCAAAGTGGAAGGACAATTTACTACTTTCCTAAACAATGCAAGAGGAAAATACAAAATAAACCTTATATACAAACTTGCAACCAAAATGATTCAAATCAAGGCACAAGAGAAGAGAATACAGGCTAATGCCTACCCATCCAAACCTGAGCAATAATGAGGGATAATTTGGGGTGGCAATTCGGGTTAACATGTCATATTCGGGTTCATGAACTTGTCAATGCTTAAGTAACTCAAAAATTAACAAACAAGTTTAATAATTAATTTATTTTATACTTGGGTCAAATCATGCCAATTCTGGGTGAACGTGTTTCATGTCACATTCAGATTATCTATTCGTGTTCTGGGACGTATTTTGTTCGAGTTGTTTATTGTGCCATGTCAAATATTGCCAAACCTCCGAAGAAGTAGAGAATGTTTGTCATTAAGTCATCAGATATCTTGAAAGTGGTGAAATTAGGTGCACATAAGGAGTAGAATGGTTATGATGCTTACCACCTATTCTACACAAAATAAACATATAAACAAATAAATCCATAAGAGATTTTAGGAATATCAACAAAGTAAAAGGAAGCAACAAGGGGAAATCAAGGCAGTAACAGGACTAAAGTTATGAAAAGTAACGTCCTGAAAGGCCTAGTATTATCCCCAACAAGTGATAAATAGAACACAAGGAGGACAAAGAAGAATTAGGAGTAGATAGTTTTTCATGTTTGACTTGAGATCCAACTTTTAGAGGCCATTTGGAGCTCAAAAAGTTAGAATAAAATGTTGTTTGGGTTACTTTTTGGCATTTGGAGTGTAAACCACAAACTGCAAAAAATAAAGATAAACAATCCCTTTCGAACAGATTTTCGTCCGTTCAAACAAATTCTGGCTAACACTTTTTGACTTTTGCGTCAAAACTTTTTGAAATTTGTAGAAACTTTATTGGGATTTGTAAGGATTTGGAGATATATATAGATTTATAAAGATTAAAATAGTTTGTGGTGGGAAAAGTTTTGTAGAGATTTGCAAAGAATCGTTGAGATTTATACAGATTGATTTTTTTGAGCTCCAAACGCACTCAATGGGATGAAGTCACATAGAAGATAGTGCCCTTGCCAATCCATAGCAACAAGAAGGATCAATAAATTGGAAAGCACAAAACAACAAACACAAACCAAGAAAATATTGACATACCCATATTTTCCAGTGAGGTGATCCGGTTGATGCAATCCTACATTAAGCAAAAAGTTGTATTTCATCATCAGGAAGTGATGCCAAATAGACAACGCACATGGCAAAACCCAAAACACTGGCTGCCTCTCAGACAAGCATGCATCAATACATAAATCAAAAAGGAATGCAAAGAAAGAAACTGGATTCAATTAAATTTTTTAGTTTAGTTTCTCAAGCAATGGTCACTCAAGAGCGTATATTGAGAAAATAAATAAAACAGAAGCTCAGTGGAAGCCTAATGAACATTTCTAAAGCAGCTCGCTCAAAGGAGATATAACCACTTTTGATTACAGGTTAGTACTCGTCAGAACCAGTTCATTGATTTATATGATTTAGCATACAATGACTAACTTTCTGCAGTGATGTTTGACATACAGGTCCAAAGGCGAAGGTTATTTAAAGGAGTGATGGTGATGGTATACCTGAGTTCGTAGCTTGAATTCTGCAGCAAGATCTTCTAAAGGAATGCATTTGTGTTTCTGCAAAACAATTGTAAAATGGTAAGACAATGAATAGAAATTTTTTATTTTTTTCACGCTCCCCCCCCCGGGGGGGGGGGTGTGTTTGGGGATGGGGTTGGAAAAAGCCCACAACAACCTGTGGCTTTAAGCCCCATTATCCTTCATTGACTAAACTCTAGGGTAAGATCACATGCCCACAGGTGTAACCCCTAAAACACCCTTTGTAGATACACTAATTACAATCCCAATAACCCAACTAATCCATTACTCAAACAGAGATGGGGACATAGGATTTCTGTTCTGGTTTTTGATATCCATCCAACTGAAAAACTTGCATGCATCTCACCAAATAAAGAATGAAAACTACCCATTAAACAGTGAAACTTTTATAGAGCTAAAAACTACCTTAATGTATTCTACAAAATCAAAAAGCAATCCCTGGCTTCCGTCTTGCACTTCATTTTCTGTTGTACCTTCAGCATCAACAGAAAATTCCCCTTTCCACTTTTCAAACTCCAGAGCAGCAGCTTCTTCCTCCTTCGCCTTTCGTGCCTTAGCTTCTTCTTCCTGCACAGACATAAAATTTGATTCAACAATGTATAAATTCTGCAAATCACACAAAATTGTAGGAAAAATCAACCAACCAGTCGACGTTCTTGCTCTTCACGTTCTTCATCCTTCCTCCTTCGCATTTCCGCATAACGATCTTGTTTTGTCTGCCTTGACTCACGTGCAGCCTCCTCAGCCTGCAACATCATTCACATCAAACTTAACTTAGAAAACTGCTGAGGCTTCCAAGAAAAGGAAAAGGATAGAAGGTTATAGCACGAAGACGTCAATTAGTATAAATTTATTAACAAATTGTTCTAATATATCATAATGTTCATGTTTCCCATCAGAGATCAAGTATTACATTTAAGAAGTAAATTTATCTAAAATCATAACTGTGAGAATTGAATAATAAAATTTCTAAGTTCAGGAAATTGAATAATAAACACGTTATCCAGAGAACATTGCAAGAAATATAACTCAAAAAAATAAATAAATAAATAAAATAAATAACACTACCGAAAATATGAAAAAGAACTCGAAGAACAAAAAGATATATCAGAGACATAGCCCCGCACCTGCCGTTGTGCTTGCCGCTCTTGCCGCTTCTTTTCCTTTTTCTTCGACGCTTTAGCATTATAATACTCTCCTCCAGCATCTTCATCATCACTTCCATCAGCAATCTCTGAGGCTCACATTTACGAAAAGCTTCTTTCAGTCACAAAACAAACTGATATGTAATGAAACAGCAAATAAATTAGGTTCCAGCATTCCAAGTTATACAGACTATGCATTAAAGAGATAACACATTACAATAGGCAAAACCTTGTACAATCATCATATACAGAATATCCCACTGCCTATATATCTACATGCATATACAAGTCATCCAAGAAATCAATAAAGAAGATAAACACAATCTGGAAGAGTTATACACCCAAAAAAAAAAAATTTATGACAGAACATTAATTACAAGGAGTACTTAAAAGACTCTTAATCCAACTTTCCTCACTTAAAAAGTTAAAATCAACTGAAGACCACAAAAACCATGGTGGAACGCATGCACATGCCAAGGGCAATAAGTAAACCAACTAAACTTCATTGAGAAAACTGAAGCCTCCTAACATAATTCAGAGAAAATAGGAAAATGAACACATCCCCTTTTTACTATACTAGAGGTATCCCGCACCACTGGTGGGACAAATCCCCAAAGCTCCTGACTTACCCCACCCACCAGAACCAACGGAACATGAATACCCTTAATGACCAAAAACACAGGGGGAAGAATATCAACTGCTACAACTAGTAAGGAGACATCCGAAATGAGTCTATTTTGCTTTCCAAGTGAACCCATTTCATTCATAAAGGCAATCTTCTCTGCATTCCCAAACCCCCTTCTATTGTGCAACCCCTAGCCACTGCCCACCTCGTCAAGTTGTCATTTAAGCATCAGCTGAAGAACTCCAAAGAGAGAAAATGAAGAACGCACAGGTGTTAACAGCAATATAACGTGACTAGAGATGCTTAACAGTTGTATCAGCTCTCTTACACATGGAAAGCCAATCAGGAACCACTTGGAAGTTTGAACTAGGTTGCAAGCAGTCATTATTAGCATCCAAGGTTGCAGTCTGAGATAAAAAAGCAACCTTAAAGGGAACTATTCAACAAGTACCTTCCCAAAGGAAGCTCAGAACAAGCAATGTACAACGCGTTGACCCACAAAATGATTCCACCTCATAGTTACCACCGCTCAAGAATATAGGACCGGGAGACGCAAGGTCATAGAGGGATGATATCCCAAACAGGTTAAGGTCGTAATCATATTCTAACATTTTGGTGGACTGGAATCTCAATACTTATCCCAAACAAATGGACTGGATTACCAATAATTTTTCTTCATAGAAATACGTGCTCCCACGTACAGAAAGGCAAATGGAAAGGGAAATCAGAATAAAACTAACCTTCTACTGAGGCTGTAGAGGTGCTGGCAGCAGAAGCTGGTCTCCGACGCATCCGACGAGGACCAGTTGCCCGAACGACAGTTTCCCTCTGCTGAACCTGCCATACATTCCGGGTAACAATAGCAAGAAGTTAACTACTTTGCCTGATAAATTCAATTAACAACCAAGCACATCTTTCAAAATCTCCGAAACATTTACAAATACGGTGCAAAACTCATCTTCAAGCAACAAGGATTGAACGACATACAAAAGTTTCCACAGCACAAAAAGGAAACCAGACCTGCACATCTTCTTCGCGTTCATCTGGAAATCGAGAAACCTGACGACGCTTCCACAGATAGAGCGGAATTAACGCCACCACGAGAAGCATAGAAAGAACTGCCACTAAAAGCTCATCCATCTTGTTTTGTGATTTTTTGTCTGCTTCAAACCATGTTCCAAGGCAGAGATCAAATGATGCAAAGGTATTCGTTAAATCAGGGTTAGGGTTTCAATACTCAAATTCTATGGTTGAATTAGGGGTGTTTGAAAGGAAAATTAATCGGAGAACATACCTTCGGAGGGCTAGCCGTCACCGTTACGTGATCAAATTGTTTAGACCGATCGACGGCTGAGCTTTTCTACTCCAGATGGAAAGAGCGAGCCTTCGCATATAGCGGAGCGGAAGAGTGGGGCTTACCTGTACTGTAACGACGTCGTTAGTGGGTTCCAAATTTTGCAGATTAAAAAGACGAAATTTTGAAATTTTTGATGGGATGCGGCTGTTATGAAAGTGGTCCGTTTTGTAATGTTATCAATTTTTTTTTTCTTATGTTAACCATTTTATTTTTTAATTTTTGTTTTCTATTTTCTAATAAAAATATATTGGAAAATGTAATTTTATTTAGAATAATGAAATTTTATTTTAATAAAATATTTAATTTATTAATTTTTTTCAAAACTTAGTAGTATTTAATAAATAATATAATTATATTAATTTAATTTTTAGAATTAAATTGTTTTAATTATATTATTTATTAAAAATAATTTAATTAAATAAAAAATATATCAAATATTATCTAATCATATTAATTATTAAAAATAATTTAATGATATATATTTTATATTAATTTAATTAAATAATTATATATTTTATAGGTTAATTTAATCAATTAAATTAAGTAACTAATTAAATTAAATTAATTAAATATCTATTTAATTTAATTATATCTATATAATAAAATAGAACAGTTTTTGAAAATGTTCTTTTTACGAATTAACATCTAACGACTAAGAATTATTTCTTTTGTCATTCAACGATTAAAATCATTTTATATTTTAAATTTCCTACTCAATTTTTATTTTAGTAAACTCTACTATCATCCATCTCACAAAACAACTTGAACATTTTAAATTTCACAATATTTTAAGGATAGAGATATATGTAAATCAAAACTACCAACTTAAATTTCATCTAATTATAATTTATAAGAAGTTAAATCTTGTAAATTAAAATAATATAATTTGTTTTTTCTTTATAGTGCTTATCAAAAATTAATCGGACAGACATACCGAAACACATGTAATAGCTCCTAGAGCTTAAAGTTTTGAAAAAAAAAATTAAAACTCATGAATTATAATAATTTTTTTTCAATTTGACCTTTTTTTTCTAAAGTTTCAATCATATAAAAAACTTAATACTAATTTTGTTCAAAGTATCGTAAACATGAGTTATTACTAATAGTTAATATTTAATAAAATATATTTCATACTCCAAGGCCGCTGAAGTGTAATTGCACTGCCGCTCCTCTAAGCACTCAAAGCTTTAACTTAGGTACCTGGAGTTGGGCAAGCATGTATAAACAGACAGTGCTAAAGTTGGGGTTAGATCAAGTGGCAATGGCCTAAGACGTCCCCAAACATCCGAGTTCGATCCTCTTACTCCTGTAAATGTAATGCTTGATGTAACCAAGAAAGCAAGAAAAAAGGCAGGCGGTTCTCGACTCTTTATTTACATCACTCGGTATAATGTCTTATTTCTAAGTTTGAAAACTGCTTCATTTTCCTAAATCTTATTCAAAGTTGGAAAAAACAAGATTAATTATTCCCATGCTTCAAGGAAGATGGAACCAATAAAAATTATAGTTAATTCTGCCCTATATACATTGTACAATTATTGTGCTTTATAGACATATTTAGGTCCTTTTAGACTTATTAAAAAAAAAAAAAAAAAAACTGAACACTTTCAAGCAATTGAAGTGTCAAACTGATTTTTAGAGTTTTTCATGTATTGTTATTTTGTTTGTAAAAAAAAAAAAAAAATTAAAAATTAATGTAAAAGTGACAAATAACAAATATTAATTGAAAATAGTTTAAAAAATATTGAAGTTTTATAAAATTTTATGAAATTTTTTAGAACTCCAAACAATTGTCAATTTTTGACGTTTTAATTCAAAATTTGTCAAAACAAATGATATGCGATTCGTTTGAACAAATTTAGACACTTTTTTTACGCCAATACAATTGCTAGTTCTGCTGCAATTTTTTCTAATCATAAATAATTTTTTTTAATCGATGAAAATTGTATAAAGTTGACAAAAAATTTGACTTTTACGAAATTTTATTGAAACTTTTGAAGCTCCGAACATGTTGTTAAATAATTTTTTAAGAAAGGGTAAAAAGCAAAAAGTTCTTATTTTAACATTAATTTTGCCCATTAACTGAAACAACCCTATCATTAGAAACTCGGTTTGTCAATTTTGACAAATGCCAATCCCTTTTAAAGTATTTTTCAATAAAACCTTTTTTCTAATATTTTGAAACTTTGTCTATCTAGTTTTTACTTTATTTTATTTTTATTTCAATAAATCTACAATCAGCATAATGTACATATATAAATAGAATTTTTGAAATCCAACCCCCCTTTCCCACAACATTTTTTCTCATCCTACTATTTTCAAGCTTACAAAAAATTTGAACACATTTAAGGACTCTTTGATACACAAAATCCTACCAAAAATTACAAAAAATTATCAACTTCTTTCAAGTTCTTCCAATCAAATTTTGTCATGTATCCCTTTTACACTAACTTTCTATATTTTTTTTAACTTTTTTTTGCCATCCAAACACCCCCTTTAACTACATAAAGTTAAAATTATGCAAATTATACCGAGCTTAATTCAAATACCATTACTACCCTCACACTTATTTCTTATACAATACCAAACATAGTAACTCTCTACATCACAAACACTTCATTCACACCAATATTGTCTTGTTAACAACTAGCGATACGTTGTGCTCATCGTCTCTCCACTCACAATCAGAGACCTTCCGTTTTATAAGGGCGCAAGGCTGCGTTTGGCAAATGGTTTGGGTGCACAGCATCAAGATTTCGCGAACCAATCTCGACCCATATGCCAAACACGTCATAATCTGAACATCGCCATTAAAAACCTGAACCAGGAAGGTTTCAAGGCTACAATTAACCAAACCATTTTCCCCCTCAATTATTACCACAGCTCCTTGCCACAATCCACATGAAAAATTCTATCAAAGCACTTCAATAGAATTGCCAATTTAAAGAAGGAAGGAAGGGGAGAAACAGAGCACTTCAGAGAAATGAAAAAGACAGAACAGCCACGCATATAAACAAAAGGAAGTAAGTTCTACCATTCTCAAATGCAAGTTCCCACACAAGGTATTTTTTTTGAAAACAAGTTCCCACACAAGGTAAAGGAGACACAATTCACAAAAACTTGACCTACTTGCATCTATCCGCCACCGGACTCACTCCTTAATTAGGGGAACTTCCATCCCCAGCATCTCAACCCCAACAAACTGCTTTCTTGTCGACTCATTGTTTTATTAGACAACATATTTTCTTAAAAAGAGAGGCTTAAGCATCAACAGTCTCTGAGCCATCTGCAGAGGCTAGGATCAGCTCCGGCTGAACGCTTCCAGCGTATGTTCCCTCCAGGGCATTGGGCTGCCCCAGTGCCTTCAGTGCAAGGTGAGCCGCCTTCTGGCCGGATATCATCATAGCTCCAAATGTCGGTCCCTGTATTTCACAGAAATCAACAAATTAGATGAGACTGAAAGAACACTACTTGTTCATCTCTACATCCTCCACGGGCTGAATTACTGTAAATCTCTGATATTTATGATTAAAAAAATTGTGATAATGGAAAACTTAAAATAATCTGTAGTTAAAAAAAATTAAATTAAATTTACAAACATAGCCCAATTTGATAGACAGAGAACATCTGGAAAGTAATAGGCAAAAGAACAGACAGAGAACATCTGGAAAGTAATATGCAAAAGAACAGACAGAGAACATCTGGAACAGACAGAGAACATCTGGAAAGTATTATGCAAAAGAATCTAACCATTCTTGGGGCTCCATCGATCTCTGCAACTTCCATGCCAGTAACAATCATTCCAGGAACAATCTCCCTTGTAAGCTTCACAATTGCGTCCTCAGCAGAGTTCATGTCAAGGGCCTTCATTCCCGGAACACTGTCAATCATCCCAATACTCTTCAGTCTCTTGACTCCGGTGGCCCCGAATGGCCCATCGTGTCCGCAGGAGCTGACCACCACCTTGGCTTCCATCACATTGGGGTCCATGCAGGATTGTGTGTCGTGGTTCATGGACACCAGAGCCCAGTTAGTCACAACGCCGCCGACTCTTCCTCCCTTCACAATCAAGTCCTCCGCCGCGACGGCGTTGAAGAGCTTCACGTTCGGCCGGGCCAACAACTTGCTCATGATGGTCGATGTGAACAGAGCCGCGTGTTTGATCACCACGTAGTTGTCCTGCTCGTCGTACTCGACACCCAGTTCGTCAAGGAAGAGGTGCGCCGGCTTCCTGACGACCATGGCGGAGAAGAGTTGTCCGCCGAGCCATGCACCGCCGCCTGGGCTGACGGATTGCTCGATGATCGCCACCTATTTGAAGAAATGACTCAGATAGGTGCCCGTGTAAAAATACCCAATTTTAATTTGTGCCTTTACTATAAGATTAGGGTATGTAATAACGGGGATTTTGGTTATAAACTTTTACCTGGATTGATGGGTTCTTGCTGAGCTCGTAAGCGCAGGAAAGTCCAGCAGAGCCAGCGCCGACGACGACGACGTCGGTGTCGGCGTGGGTGATCATGTCCATCATGTAGCGGCGGGTCATTTCACGGGAGACGATCGATTCCTTGATGGGTTCGAACTTGAATGATTGGAGATCGTAGGGAGTCGATGAAGCGGACATGGAGACGGAAAGGTTCGCAGAGGTGGACTTGATGGGTTGGAGGCGAGTTGGGGATGAAAGGGGAACCCCATAGAAGGAGGGTTGGTCCAAGAAAGAGGTCTTGATCTTGGAGGAGAGAGAGGAAGTGAGGGTTGTAGCCATTGATGCCATGGAGGGCTAAAGAAAAAGCTGCTCTGGATTTTTGGGGGCTTTTCACTACTGAGGGACTGGTGCCGCGGGCATGGAGGAGATATATACGGAGAAGATGAGAAAAGAGGACACATGTGAAGAGGATAGGATTTGAAGGGTCTAGAGTGGGTTAGGCCCGTTAGGGTTTGCCCACCCGGTTCCCTTATTCTTTTTTATTTTTTTATTCAACTATTTTTTTTACATCTCAAGCATCCCTTTTTATATTAGGGTTAAATATTTACTTAACCCTTAACCTATCAAATTTTGTTTTACTTCCCCTTTTAACTAGCAGTTGAACTCCCTTCCCTCTTTAACTATCATTTTCTTTTTTACTAAGGACAAATCATGTTTTTTATCTAAAATTTGTGACGGAAACCATTAACTATTTTTTTTTAACTAATGAAAAAAGAAAAGGGATAATAAAAACATTTCATACACTTAAAACAACTAAAAGTTTTTAATTTATTGATCAAATCAAACTTTTGCAGATCAAACCAAATATTTCCGAAGGGATTCAAAGCAAACTTATGCCAGTCAACTCCATTGTGAGATCTTGATGGTTGGCAGAGTAAACTTATAATCTTCTAATTAGTATAGCAAAGTAAACTTATGTCGGTTAAAGCAAACCTATAACCTTCTAATTGGTTTAGCAACTTGGGGACTTTTTTTATTTTAAATCAATTGGGGCTTTTTAGTTTAGTCATCGTTTTTCAACTCCATTGCAGATTTGAAGAGTTTTCATCAATAAAACTAGGGCTTCAAAAAATGGCATAGGCCTTGAGGGCTGCCACTGGAAGACAACCAACTTGTAAGTATCGAATAACACATTTTTATTTCAAAAAACCTACTTTTCGAGATTGATGGGATTAGAATTGAATTATTTTACATTACAATTGACCTACTTTATATATAACAATAATCTTACCAGTTTGATTTAATAATAGTAATAATAGTGGTTTTAATTTAATTAGAGACTGTGGCACACGTGATACATGTGTAAGTCGGCATGTAACAAAAAAGATTCGCACAAAAACTACTGGCTTATTTTTTTATTGCATAGGCATCACATAATTTTTTTTGTTTTGGCAAACAAACAAATTGTAAACATCACTCGCAAAAATAATGCGATGTACACGCAATCAAAAAATAAGCTATTAACTTTTGTGTCAATTTAATTTAATGTAGATATTTAACCCAAAATACTCTCATTCTAATTCAATTGATAGATAAAGGGGGAAATAAAAAAAATGTAATAGCTTAAAAGGCAAATGGATATTTAAGCTAAAAGACTAATATATAGCATTGGGACTAACTTTTTCATTCGTCTATTGGATGAAAAATGTGATTTGTCCTTATTAAAAAAAATGATAGTTGAAATGGGAAGAGAATTCAATTGGTAGTTGAAGGGGAAGTAAAAAAAAAAATTGATAGTTTAAGGGACAAGTAAATATTTAACCCATTTTATTAAAAACGAAAAATGGCGAACGATACAATTTTTTTACGAGTGTAGTATTGACTTTCTTCATCAATTCTTATAATTATCTTTATATTTATTATCTATTCAATTTATTTTAGCGTTTAAAACTTTAATTAGAGTTTTAAAAATTATTAAAAAATATTTAAAATTTTTAAAAATTATTCATTTTTATTTATAAACTTATAATGTTTATTAAATTTTATCATTTTTATGTACTTCAAATGTCTTCTAAATAAAAATGAATTGTTGATATTTAAAATAGTAAAAAATAAAAGGATACCCGAGTTAGGATTCTCGACGACTCGGGAGGCAGCAAACAGTTAATCTAAAACTGAAGTCGTTTCGTCGTTTTTTTATTCAAAATTACGCTATTATACTTAGGTCTCTACATTAAATACATTAATTTATATTTGAATATAGTAATTTTTTTTATTCAAATGTATATTTAAATATATTAATTTATGTCCGAATATAAAAATTTAAATAAAACAGTATCGTTCAAAAAAAAAAAACGCCGAAATAGCGTCGTGCAGCTCCCTCACGTGGTTCTTAAGGATGGTGATGCTGGTGGGTCGTCAGCTTCCACTCCAAGTGGCGTCCATGAACTGCCCTCTTTCTCTTTATCTCTCTCTATATGTGGATGTATCTGCATGGCTGGGTTGGGTCACATGACTCACATCACATGAAAGAAGGAGGTCATTAATGAGGCTCTTTTCCAATATCTTGTCGTCATGTCAAGCTCAGCCCTTTTGTCTTCTCTTGCAGCCACGCCAGAGTGAAAATAACCTTGGACTCTCAATTAGGAAATATTTAAAAAAACCTAGAAATATCTTTGCACGGGAAAGAAAAGAGCTGGTTTACCTTTGGTACCATCTTCCCCACGGCATCACTGACCGTAACTCTTTTGTCGTTTCACCGTATGAAAGGGTAATGAATTCATTTGCCTTAAGGCCCTGCCTTATAATTTTGATGCTAAGGGCTGTGATGAATTAAGGATTTAGATTTTCCCCAATCTTGTAGTGTGCATCTAGAGTGATAAAAAATAAAATAAAAATATAATTTTAGATAAAGAATAACGTTTAATAATTTCTTTTAAATTACGTTTTTTTAAAGATGAGCAGGTGTCAAAACTATTAAAACGATTTTCCAATTCAATTCTAACGAATTCGAAAAAAATGTCGCTCAATATTTTGCACAATACATTTTTTTTTCTCTCTATTGCACTAAATCGTTAGAACGAATTTAAAAAATCTGTTCTAACGGATTCAAAAAGTCTATACACTTTCTTATAACGTCAAAACCGTTAAAACGATTTTTTAAATCCGTTCTAACGGATTCAAAAAAATTAGTATAAAATAGCGGCATTGGTACTCATTTGAAAACTTTTGACTTAAAGAATATGATTGTCAAAAAAAATTTTGCTTTCGATCAATCTCTTTTCAGATTTTTTTTAACGAAATATTAAAATTTTTTGAAATTAGTAAAAATAAAAAAATATAAATGTGTAATAGAAAAATTTTAGTAATTCACAGAAGTTGTTGAAGATTTATTTTATTTTTTTTGGTTGGTTGGTACCCCAAATGGTGCCAGAGGACGCAGATGCATAATATACATGGAATAAGATTTTGAGAATTCTAATCTGAGATGAAGATTAAGGATAATATATTTCTATTATAAATGGAATGAAATTTATACCGTTTTCCAAATAAATAAGGGTATAGAATATTTTGACTAATTTAAAATATACTAAATCTTTCGATCAAATTATTCAATAAATGAAATTTATGGTGCGTTTCTTGTTTTGAAAACACGTCAAAAAACAAGGGAGAAAATGGGATATAACTTAAGGCAACGTTTGATTTATAAAAAAATAATAAAAAATTTTATAAATTTCTGTTAACTTTATATCACATCAATTTTTTTTTTCACTGCATACATTATAAACTCTCAATTTATCTCATTTTTTTTACTTTCAAACACCCACTAAATTGAGTCAAAGTTAGGGAAGACACTCGTGCTTAGGGATGAGAAAATCAAATGGAAAATGAACCTTTGAGTACCGTGTTTCGTTTTCGTTTCGTTTTCAAGAATCAAAATTAAATATAGAAATGAACAGGCAACCACGGATGCATAAATATCTCGGGAGTTGTTATTGGCACCAATGTTGTACAAATAGAGGCAGGTCCATCCGCAAAGTCCAAGAGCGGAAAAGGATAGAGGACAAAGAGGGTACATAAAGCTAAATATTCCATTGATATTTGAAGGGTTCTTTTGCTCTTGCTTGGTTGGTGTAATTTTAAAAATAATTTTAATTATTATTATTATTATTTAGGTAATTAAAACTCTGGCCAATTGTATCTCCCAACAAATTGTACAATCAATTGATAAATCGGAGAAATATATGTATTCTGTCTCTCGTGCACATCTCGTTTGAATAGTCGATGAGAGATCAAGAAAATTAAAGAACCCAAAAAAAAAAAGTTTATAGATTATTTTTATTTTTATTTTTAGAGTTCATTTGGCATAACAAAAATAATGAAAAAATAACGAAAAATATGATTTAGAAAACTTTTTTATGTTTGACATACAATCAACAAATTACGTTTTTTTAGAGATAAATAGTAAATTTTCTTAACTTTTGTGTTAATTTTTTTGAGAGAGAAACTGTCAAACTAATTTTTTTACTTCCAGTCAGAACGGTTTTACATTAAAATTTATTAAAAGTGATTTGAAAGTTTTTGAGATTTATAGAAAATTATTGGAGTTCGTAAAAAATTTATCGGGATTTGTAAAAATTTGTTAGAATATGTACATATATATAAATTTTATGAAATTCAAGGAATGTAAATGTATTAGACAATTTTAAAAGTTTTCAGACATTTCAGAAATTTCCAATATTTTTTACCTTTTTTTTTTTAAAGAGCCAAACAGGTCCTTAATGATCATTTTCAGAAGTTGATTGCCACAATTTTAAATTTATTTTTTTATCTTTGGATTGGCAGGGACAGCCAGCATAGCTTCTGCCATTTATAACCGAGCATGGCATGTGCATCTCCATTCGCAATTCCGTGACTCATGTCCCTTCTGATCTGTGTTGGGAAAGATAGCCTTATATTATGATTGTCCGTTGCCACGTATAATTTTTTAGTTGTGAAAAAAAGAAAAAAAAAAAAAAAAAACCAAGCATGGCATGTGCAGGAGTCTAACTGATATTGGCAGCGTTTGGTTGCAAAATTTTTAGGAAAAAATTATTAATTTTTAATTTTTAAGTGTTGGATAAATCATTAATTTTTATAAAAAAATAACTTTTTAACTTAAAAGTTATCAAAAATTATTAAAAATTATCAAAGTTACTAAAAATTATTAAAAGTTACTAAAAAAGTTAAAAGTTGACAAAAATTTTACCAAACACTCAAAAATTATAAAAAATTGCTAAAAATTACTAAAAAGTACTACTACTTATTTCACCAAACACATCAAAAATTATAATTAATAACTTTTAAAAAATAATAAAAAATTATTAAAAATTTTACTTCCAAACACATTCATTATACCCTTTGTCTTTTTTATTTCTCCATTTTTTTTAAAGTACATAATAAAAAGTACTTACCAAAAAAAACATAATAAAAGTCAAACGTTGCTGGTTCAAATTACTTTCGATATGGCATATGCATACCGTAGCAGCTGAAAACTCTATCATACTTTCGAGTTTTAAGCTGCAAAGTAAAATGTCAACCTTTTTTTTTTGCCTCATTTGACACATAAAAATTATTTGAACTTCTTATAATTATTTTTTAAATTTTATTTATTGATACTATCATTATTCGAATAAGTTCAAAATAAGCGTTTAGAGTTTCGAAAAAATTTAAAAATAAAATTAGAAGTGAGTTCAAAATTAACACGTAACAAAATTTAATCGAAAGAAATTAAAAATTTTTAGAATTTTTTAAAGTTTTTTTTTTTTTTTCAATTTAGAGTTCCAAATGCAAAAAATTAAAAAAAAAAAAACTCTAATTTTTATTAATTTTTTTCAATCAAATTTTGTCATATATCACTTTTATACTAATGTATTATTTTTTATGACCATCCAAACACCTAATTTTTTTTTTATTTTTCTTTAATATCGAGGAAAGCTGAATTTTAATCACGCTTCCCAAACAGTAAATGAATCCAATGCTTGAGTGTGGTGTACTGCTATGCAGTCAACTACAACTACAATTAATCCAATATGGTTAAATATTTAATATTAATTATGAAATTATTTTTCAAAAAATCAAAGTAATAAATTGTTTTGAGTTTTCTGTAATATTTAAACAAATAGAAAATCCTTACAATTACGCCAATCTCTCTCTAATCTCTGACCTACTAATTTATTAGGCTTTACTTCCCTTGTAAAAACTGAGCTGCAGTCTGCATTTACGAGACGGCTCAAATTCACGGTGAAATTATTATTTAAACTAGTTAAATTATGTTACAATAATTATTTTTCAATAATCAGCATTAAATTCTTTGATTTAAAATATATACACACGAACCCAATCTTAAATTTTTTTCCAAGGTGCAGAAATGCAAACCAACCTCACCATTTCATTCAAGGGTGCCAAGGAAGCTGCAGTGAAAATATCCACTACAGGAGTTACAGTGAAAAAATGAAGAGCGGAGATTTATTTATTTTTTAATGACACGTAACTTTTGATATTCTACATTAATTGTGCTCCAATCAAATTTTAAAATTTTTATTTTTATTTTAAAAATAATTTTAATTAAAATAAATTGAAACCATTAAATTAAATACAAATAAATCTCCACATTTCATTTTTCACTGCAACCCCTACAGTGAATAGCCCTTGAACCCTACGTTCAAGCTCACTTAAGAATGCAAACATACCAAAAAAAAAAAAAAAAAAAAGGTCATATTTCATTAAAAGTTACGTTTACGAAATTGATGAAAGGGTAATAAGTTAGAAAAAAATAAAATTTTATGGAATTTTATGAGTTAAGTCGCAAGAGACTAAGGGATAAAAAGCACTTCGTGGAATAATGTGCGTTGATTGAATGGACCTCATTTTTTAAATCATCCAATGGTTCTATTTTGATTTAATTAAAATTAATTTTAAAATAAAATTGATTAGAACACAATTTATGCATAATATAAAGAGTCATTTATATAATAAAAAAATTCAAAATTTGAATTTAAGATATTTTAACTTTAAATTTAGTCAGTGGTCAGGATTACTATTTTTCCCTCCACTCTAGTTTTATATTCAATCAATTCACATCGAAATTTATTTCTGAATACTTTTCTATAATTTAAATATATTTTAAAAAATAAGATATGATATAATAGGAAAATATTAGATAGATAACTGTTTTTAAAAGAGTATTGAATTAGAAATTTTTAAAAAATAGTATTGGTTGATCAGATCGGATGTGTAAAATCTTAAAGCGTAAGTAAATATTTAAAAATAAATAGTTAAGTGTTCCAGTATATGTAAACAATTGTTGTGTAATAAATGTAAATTTATTTTATGTCAATGTACAATAATGGTATATTCAAATTTAATGTAAGGATAAAAATTTTATTTTGACTATTAAAGTTAATGAATGTTAAAAAATTAAATAATAAAATGACTTTTAGAGGGCACTTTAAATCATCAATCAAAATTAATCATAGTAATTGTAAGGGAAAAGGAAAGATAAGAACGAAATCAAATAAGGATAAATTCTTGGCATGTCAATAAATAATACAATTAATTTAGATTAAAAAATAATCACAAATTTACACAGAATATAGTCAATATTTAATTATAAATGCAAAACTAGTCATAGTAAAACTGAAATTAAGTAAGGATAAGCTCGTGACATGTCATTAAATAATACAATTAATTTAGATTAAAAATAAATACAAATTTTCATAAAGCACAGTTAATAGTCGATCATGAATGCAAAATTAGTCATAATAACATTAAAGGAGAAAGAAGATAAGAACAAAATTAAAGAGAGATAAGCTTGTAAACAGAAAGTAATAAAATTATATATATATATATAATAGGAAAGTTCAAAACTTTAAATTTTGATATTTTCAACCATTAGATTTATTCAATAGTTAGAATTACTTTTTTTTTTCCAAAGTTTTTTTTTTATCCCACGTCATTAATTGACTAAAACTTTACTTTATTTTCTTTTGCATATATAAAACCAGTTTTGGTTTAATAAATCTTAATGTACTCATTAGTTCCCACAAGAGATGCACTTTATTATAAATCCAATATAGTTATAAAATTTATATATTTCAAATCATTATATATATATATATATATAATAGGAAAGTTCAAAACTTTAAATTTTGATATTTTTAACCATTAGATTTATTCAATAGTTAAAATTACTTCTTTTTTTTTCAAAGTTTTTTTTTTATCCCACGTCATTAATTGACTAAAACTTTACTTTATTTTCTTTTGCATATATAAAACCAATTTTGGTTTAATAAATCTTAATGTACTCATTAGTTCCCACAAGAGACGCACTTTATTATAAATCCAATATAGTTATAAAATTTATATATTTCAAATCATTAGGAATTATATTAAAAAAATACAAAAATAGTTAAATAATAATCATGTTATGTATCTCATAATAAACAACTCTTTTTATTTTAAGAACGCAAAAAATACCTAAATATTAATTTAAAAAAAAAAAGCCTCCTAGAGTAGGAAGAGAGTTTAGCAGAACTTCTATTTGTCACCTAAATATTAATGAGGCTTAAAAGTAATTATTCTTTTAAATTCTAATTTTAAATTTAAATTATCACATTGACTATATTTATTTTATTTTATCAAAAATAAAATTATTATCGAATCCTATGCCAGTGCTTTCTATATTTACTATTCTACTTTTTTTTTTATTTTTACAAATCTTTGAATAAAATTAGTCTTTAGAGTCATTTTTTTTCTAAATTCTAATTTTTAAATTAAAATTTTTCTTCTCATTTTTTCCTTCATTCTAATCCTACTAGCACTTTTCTCCTTTACTCCCTCCATTTTTCTTCTTTCTTTTCATTCACAAAGTTTAAATTTTGTTTATCCTATATTATTAGATGACTATAATTTTATTTTTTTTCCATATATAAAATTACTACGGTTGTGACTTATAATTTTAATAGATGTGAATAAATTTGGAGTGTCAAAAATTTGGCTGAATCTTCTTCTAACTTGACCGACCAAGTTAGGAGAATCTTCTCACGTGATCAGACCTTTTCCTACTAATGTTTGCAAGGACTGGTGCTCAGATGCCAATACCCTGAAATAAAAAGAAAAAAAAAACTACCGGTTGATTAATACTCAGTCAAACGCCCCCGGTCGATCAAGTTAATATATACATGTATATAATGAGAAAGGATTTTCTTTACAATATTTACTTAAGCAAATCTTACTTATCTCTCTTTTTATGCCCTCCGTGTTTATAGGTTTACTAGCACGTGTTATCTGTGTTTAATAATTATGAGTTATGAAGGAGTGATAGCCAAAATTACACCGTATAATCGGCACGGACACAACTGAAACCGTAATCGGTAGCAGATGTGGATACACCCTCTTTTACCCTTTATAAATGCGACAGGAAAAGATAGTTGCTCTTTCAACTAAGAATTTATTCCCCTCTTGGATGAGTGTCACGTGCCTTTGTTAGACGCACACCGTTTATTCTAAATTACCCTCCAAAACTTATGAGTTTTTATAAGACTTATAAATTTAATATAGTTCTAAAATTTATATTTTTCAAATACATTAGTAATTATATTAGAAAATACAAATAACAAATGCTTAAAAATAATTAAGATATTTCTTTCATAATAACAAATTTTATTAATATAAAATTTTAAAAACACAAAAAAAATCTTAAATATTAATTAGGCATGGGAGTAGTTATTTCTCTAAATTTTAATTGTAAATTTAAATTAGTCGCATTGACTCTATTTATTTTCCTTTAAGAAACACAACTTATGAATAATACTAATAATAATATTTTTAACTTGAGTTATTTTTATAAGATTAATTAAAAATTATTATCGAATTCTATCGGGTGCTCTCTATATTTACTATTCTACATTTTCTATTTTTATAAATCTTTGAATAAAATTAGTTTTGGAGTAATTTTTTTTAAATTCTAATTTTAAATTTAAAGTTTTTTCTCTCTTGTTATTCTCTTCTATCCTAATTTTACGTGGCACTCTTCTCCTTTATTCTCTCCTCTTATCTTCTTTCTTTTCATTCATGAAGTTCAAATTTTTTCGGTCTTACGTTGTTAGATAACTATAACTTCATTCTTTTCTTTTGCATATATAAAATCACTATAAATATGACAAATTTTAATATATGTAAATAAACTCACCCACTTACTAATAAATTTAATATAATTAAAAAATTTTCATATTTATGTGCCTTTAAGCTCGATCAATTCCTATATAAATAATACATACGCTAAGAATCATATTTCATTAAAATATAAACTATGCAGAATAAATGCAATAATTGCACTTTAGCTCCTCTCCAACCTTAACTCGAGTTTTATGGGATTTCATGGGACTCCAAATGACTCCATACAAAAATAGTCCAGTTTTTTGGTCAAAAGTTGGCAGATAAAATTTTTTTATATTTGATAAAATAAATAGTAATTTTTAGTAACTTTTAACATATTTTAACAATTTCTATGTATTTGATAAAATTTTTAGGAACTTTTTATGTATTTAGTAAAACTTTTGGTAACTTATTTACATACAAAAAAAAAAAAAAAAGTAACATATTTGCATAAAAATTACGCTTCTATTCATTATGTACTGATTTAGCTATTACTATATTTAAATTCTAATAAGTTATTTGATGAATGATTACAAATAGCCTTACATAAATAAATAAATAAATTATATATAATGAATAGGAGTGACCATTTCAACTAAAATATGAAAGAAAATGAATAATTTTATATTTTTAACCCTTGAAAATAGACGTGGGTAAATTAATAAAAGGAAATTCCCATATAAAAGTTTAGAAAAGATACACGTTACAAAGGATAAATTAGGTAAAACTAGAACGGCCAAACAAAAATATGCACATAATATAGGGCACACAATAACAAAAATGGAAACACCGCCTAGGATAGGGTTTAACAAACAAACCAGAGAACATTCACAAATTTACATTTTTGGAATATTTTTTGAAAACTGGCTTAATTCAGTCTACTAATAATCCACAAGCTTGACCATTGACAAGTTCATCAACGACTTCCAAATCAATCTACACCACTCTTACCTGTTTCAACGAAATATTTCACTTAATTTTAATTATTTAACAAAAAAAATTACTGTGTAATTTTTTTTTTGAAACAATATTTTCTTCGATATTCACAGACGATTTATTTTTCTTATATCTGTACGTTATTTTGAGAAAAAAGAATACACTTTCACGTCTTCCTTAACATCTCTTTTGTATTTTTTTTTTAATTTTTATTAGAAAAATTCTAAAAGCATGTTTCAAACTAAACATCAAAAAATAAAAATAAAAATAAAATTTTCTGCAAATTTTTTTTACAAATATACCCTTCAATGTAAAGTATTTTACATCGGAAAAAAACAAAAAACAAAACTTAGAACGATTAGTCAAAACAAAAAAAAAAGAAAGAAAAAAGAAAACCAGCAGCACCGAATTAACAGGAAAAGTGAACCCATACACATTAGACATACAAGTTTATTTGCCTAAATCCAGAGTAAACACACCCCTGACACACACTTGGCCTGGACTCTACGACATGGAAAGCGGCTAGCTGAAACAAGACAAATGAGGGTCCATTTGGCAACAAGTTAAAAAAACTCTCTCCAACTTTTAACTTTTCCTCTCTCTGCTAAAAATACCAGACACAATTTTTAAATCTTTTTTCATTATTTTTTTCTAATTTTTTTTAACTTTAATAAATTTTTATCTAACACTCCCCCCTCCCCCACCCAAAAAAAACACCACCACCACCACCACCACCACCGCCGCCGCCACTTTTGGCCAGCGTTGCCAAAAATTGGGGAAAAAATTATAAACCAAACCAGCACCGCCTTGGATTGTGCCGACCAATGCTGTAGACCAAGTGTTCGGACTGGGCATGAAGCGGGGCTAGTTATTCTCGCTGCCATGCTTACCAGGCGTGTGTAAAAAGGGCCCAATGTAGGAATAATATTTTCACTCGCACAAAAATACCTAGCTAAACAACATCATCAACGATTGTAGAGGCAAAAAATCACTAGGAAAACATAGCCTCCGGCTTTCTAGTGCCACACACACACGTACATGAAGCCCAGACAGCCAACCCCCCCAGGATTAAATCCCAACCAAGCTTATAAAAGCCACCCTATTTTTTTTTTTTTTTTTGTTTATTTTCATTAATAGACATCAAAGGGATGCCAATCCATTCTTTCATTGCATCAGCAGTTCAGCCCCCAAAACGCACTTGGGTTTCACTTCTTTATTTTTAATTTTGTTGTTTTGGGGTACGGGGGTTGTAACAAATGCCATGCGCACCACCTTACTACGATAATGACAACCTTGCATAGTAATGAAAACTAAGATATGTCCCATAGCACATTAATCAGATGCTGGAAATTGAAAGACACCACAAACACTATTTATTTTGAGGAAAAGAAAAAGAAAAAAATGAAGGGGGGGAGGGGGAAGGGAAGCACACACCAGAAACAGTACTTAGTAGACACTCATTAGTAGACAAACCCCAGAGACACTATGATAGTGTGAGGTTTATAATCCAAACTTCGGATCTCTTCACTGACATAAGAGGGAACCAACAAAGGCAGGGTGACCGACAAGCAGCAGCTTAAAAACCATGAATTTTGATATGCTCCTTCTTCACGATGCCAGCCTGTTCACCACAGCCAAGGGAGATAAGTCAAAAACCAACCAAGGAAGCTCAATTTACATCCAAACACACTAGTGCAGAGCCTCAAGATAATTACCTGAACAAGGAAGGTAGAGACATTCTTTCGCTGATCACCTTGAAGCTGAATAACCTTTAAAAAAAAAATCAACAATTTCAAAGTAAGATGAACATATTGAGCGCCAAAAGAAAAAAAAAATGGATGTGTGATATTTAAATAACAACGCGGACCTGGCCTAGTTCTGGGTCCTGGACCACAGTACCATTGCAGCAAAACTCCTTCTTGAGGTCCTTGAGTATCTTGTTGTAGCTGAATTCTTTCTTCAACCCTTGCACAGTAGTCAGGCTTTTCCGACCATTTCGCTGCTGTATACGAATGTGCACATACTCCTTTGACCCAGCACCGGAATCCTCAGCATTTGCCTCGGCAAAGGGATCTAAATCAACCAAAAGGCAGTAAAATTTGTCATATTTCAAGCTTACAATACAAGAGGAAGAAGACTTTTCTCCATCTGTTTCAGGTAGAAGCAAGTCTACGGGTTCTTTTCCCATCAACATACCTTTTTTATGTTTATAAGGATAAATTGCTTTTAAACAATTGCATTGAAGTACATATAAACACAGTTTGAATACATAAATACTATTATGAAATAAAACTAAAAACTAACATACCAAAAGTTGTAGGGACCTGGATGTCGAGTTCAGACATGAAACTTAGCTTGCAAATTTAGAAACAGAAACCCAAATTTTAAGCAACGAACAATGCTCAGACCTGGATTGAAAGCAAAATTCATGCAAGTTATAACAATGCATGATAATTAAAAATTACAGCACACCCCCCACCCCCCCCCCCCCAAAAAAAAAATAAAGATGTTTGACATACAACAGAAATAACATATAAGTGTTCAGATATGCATGAAAATGAATCAGTACTAGTGTGCCAACTGCCAATTCAACTGCTAAAACATGTTCAAACACTCACCGCCTAACAATAAAACAGAATGCACTTTCCAATATACAGAGCAGCAGAGACTGATGTCAATCTCAGCATATTGACCGTGACAACTGGGGCATGTTTGACATAATGGATTAGGATTATGCTAGAAAGGAACGAACATTCAAACTTCCTATTTCCATTCTCATGTTTGTTAAGGTAAGTTCAAAGGAAGTGAGAATTCCCAGCAGCCTTTTCTAAAAAATGGGCATGGGCAGTCCACCTCATCCTAAAATGGATTTATTTATTTATTTATTTTTTAAAAGTATGAATAAGATATTATCCTGGATAAATGATCACCACAAGCACACAATCATCGTGTCATGTTTGCGCCATGAATCTTTTCTTGAAGCACCACACCCAAAAAATAACCCATCATGCACCAAAGCCAGATATCGTGTGCTGAACACAAGAAGCCCCTCCAAAGGGCCCGCAGAACCAAGCACGAAGTATAAGAAGTCGACAACTGAGAAATTCAGAAAACGGAGGGATGCGTCCCTCCCAAGCCAATCATATTAATACAACTCAAAACTAATTGGCAATCTTATTCTCAAGATATATGTATATGATTCTCAATTTTATGCGTATGTGCACCTATATCCTTACAAGAAAAACTAGGATGAGCAAAGAACAAACTAAATAATCCTAAGAGTTAACTTTGTAAGTTGTAGAGGTATAATTTCATATGGTCAAGCAGAGAATCAGAAAGCAAAACAGAGAAACATAAAGTAGAGGTAACCCTTCGGTCCAAGATCAAATTTTTCTTATTCTCAAGATATATGTATATGATTCTCAAATTTATACGTATGTACGCCTATATCCTTACAAGAAAAACTAGGATGAGCAGAGAACAAATTAAATAATCCTAAGAGTTAACTTCGTAAGTTGTAGATGTATAATTTCTTACGGTAAAGCAGAGAATCAGAAAGCAAAACAGAGAAACATAAAGTAGAGTTAACCCTTCGGACCAAGATCAAAATTTTTTCTTGCTCCTTTTATTTTCTAAGCCACCCAACAAGCAAATCCCATCAAAATCAAAATCTAATTTCCAATCCCTTCATTTCCTCGACAAACAAACAGATCAAGACAAGATCGTGGAGAATCACGAAGAATTTAGGGACCTGGCCGGAGTTGAGGGATCGAAGGAAGAGAGCGTACCTGATCCGACGGTTAGGGTTTCGACTCGGGAGTCGGTGGAGAAGAAGCCCTAAAATACGGATAAGCCCGAGCTGAGAGTCGAAAGAGAACTCATTCACGAGATCTATATATATATATATATATATATACCTATTAGAAGATGAGCTAGTTGGGTTTTGAAATGGGCTCCAATGGTGGGCTGGGTTGAACAAGCCCCGAAACGGATATTCAGGCCAGCGGAAAGCCCAAAAATGACTATTTGATTCCACACAACTTTTTTGATTGACTGTTATTAGTATCCTCACAAAATTTTCATCATTTACCTGAATTGATCAACAGTGGGGCACTCTGTTGTTATAATTTGCTAATGTATTTATTTTAGCATTGTCTTGGTCTATTTCTCCTCTCTTTAGGATAGGTCATTTTACACTTTAGGTTGCATTTATATCTACAAATTTGGAATAAAAAAATTAGTGTCAATTATTTAATATTGTATTCTTAAATATATATAAGTACATGTGTGTATATATCTTAAGTTGTGTTTGTATATATAAATTTAAGTAGTTTAATATGATAATTTGAAATCACTGCAATAAAAGTAGTTGGTTTGCCAATTTTCTGAAATAGTGAGATTATAATCATTTGAATTTTTATGTATTATTATATAAATTATTTGAATTCCTTAATTATTCAAACAACATTCTAGGTGGTTATATTCATAGTTAATTATAAATATTATCCTTTGAATATTGTGATACCTAATACATATTGAAAATGAACTAGGAGCGTTTGCAGTACAATTTTTAGTTAAAAATATTAACTTTTAACTTCTCAACTCAAAAGTTACTAAAAATTATCAAAAATTTTACTAAACAACCAAAAGTTGTAAAAAGTAATTAAAAATTATTATTTATTTTACCAAATATACCAAAAATTATAATTAATAATGTTTGAAAAAAAAACCAAAAATTACTAAAAATTATCCTTCAATGCCGCGTAAAGTATCCCCATAAATCATACTCTAACTGTCATTTATGATATAATATTAACGATTATTTATATAAAAGAAATGATTAAAAATAAAATTTATGGCAACTTAAAAAAAAAAACAAAAAATAAATTATGATTGCAGTAAGAGTACTCCTCCTGGACAGGTAAACATTTTCAAGGCCATCGTAGATTAAAGTCTAAGCATCCTCCTCAAAATATGTGTTGCATACTCTCTCATGATTACTAATTCGAGTATTCTTAAGATCATTTAAGACTTATCAAGTCGTTAGTTTTTAAATTTCAAAAATTAATTCGAGTTCCCTCGAGATTACTGAAAACTTATTTAATTGTCAAGATTTTAAAAATTAATCGAAGTACACGCCAACTAATTTTGATACTTTAAATTATCAAATAAATATATATATATATATATATTACAATACAAACAAAAAGTCGAATTATATTTAGGATTTATCTAGGGAAAAAATTATTTTTTGGTATTTTTTAATTTTTTAAATAAAATATTGAACTAAATTTTAACAAAATCGAATCAATCTGATCACTTTCTAAAAGACTCGAAGTAACCCCATTCATAAAAGAATTCATTATAAAAAAAAAGTAATTAATATGATAGAGACTATTACTTAAATATAGTAGATTTACAAAAATATTTTTTAATTACAATTTTACCTTTATGATCACATAATTATATATATATATATATATATATATATATATATATATATTTGGCCATGTTTTGGTGATCGAAAAACATTTTCATTGCCCTTTTTTTTTTTTTTTTTTGCTTTAGTCACAAAATAAACAAGGCTCAATTTTAACTTTATGTTAATTTATTTATTTATTTTGTGCACAATCGGTTTCTAGAAAGCAATATCAAAAGAAATTCCAAAGCATTCAAACAGCAAAGACGTTAATTACCCAAAAAAAAAAAACACCGAAGACATGAAACGTTGGCAGCATTTGCATGTCAATCGCGGTGGCAGCACCAATTCTTCCACCTCACTGCATTCGAAATCAGATATATCTTCACCGTCCTCCACGTATCGTCCATGCAAATTCAAAATCCTCCTATAAATACCCACCACCACACCCTCCACCACCACCCCTTCTTCTGTAGCACACACCCACTTCACAGAATACCTCAATGGCCAAGCTCACAATCCTGGCAGCTCTCCTAATGGCCTTCTTGGCCCTGGCCTCCGCCAGGACCATCATCACCACCACCACAGTGGTGGAGGAGGACGGCCTGCGGGACCAGGACCGCTGCCTCCAGCAGATGCAGCAGCAGCAGCAGCTCAACCACTGCCGGGTGTACTTGGAACAGCAAACCCAGCGGCAGCAGCAGCAGTTGATGATGCTGGCAATGAGAGTCGGATCAAACCAGCAGCAGCAGCACCTGAACGAGTGCTGCGGGCAGCTGGAGAAAATGGATGAAGAGTGCCGGTGCCCGAACCTCGAGCGGCTGGTGAGGCAGCAGCAGCCGGGCGGCCAGCAGCAAGAGGGCGGGCGGCAGCTGGCCCGAGAGGCAGAGCAACTCCCCGAAAAATGCGATCTCAGCCCCAAGGAATGCCAAATCCAACCCACGTCCCGGTTCTAAATATACTATAGCTAGCTAGCAGCTATATACATGCATGATGCATGTGCCTTAATAAAGCTTAGCCTGATGAACTCTAGTTATCTATATATATATATATATGTATGTATATGTAGAGAGATCAGGGTGAGTGTGATGACAATAACCACATGATCGTGTGCGTATCTATGTAACGTATGTAGTGTGTGTGTGATTATTCTGCTTTGAGGCTGCGTAGCTACGTAAGAGACTTAATCAAAGAAAATTATGATATGAAAGATTATATATAAGCGAGTGTAAGTTTTCTGAGTTATTTATCTGGATACCAAATCTGCAGCTCATGCCATATTTCTTCAGAGGGAATCATACATTAATAACACTGCCATGTACCTGCTTTATATGCAGTAATTAATGGTAATTAAGGACCCATTGGCTGTTCATTATGTACACAAGATGATTAGAAAAATAATAATACACCCGAAAAAAATATCAAAGATTTAACAATGATGTGATAGTGGTTGAGTGATAAATAAAATAGATTTTTGTTGGTTTATTGTTTTCAAATAATTTTTATAATGACGTGATATTAATAAATTAAGCGATAACGAGGTAGGCCTATTGGTTTTAAATAGTTTTAAACAATTCTATGCCTTACTCTTTTTTTTTTTTTTTTTTGGTGTTAAAATAGACAGAAAAATTACAATTAATATTACTAATTATATTTAGTAAATAAATAATTAATAAAACTTAATCAATATGCAATAATAATGTATCACAAAAAGAAAGTAATATATATAAATATTTCCAAATAAAAGGTATAGATGCAAGTAAGTTATATATATATATATATTTCCAAATAAAAGGTATAGATGCAAGTAAGTTATATATATATATATATTTCCAAATAAAAGGTATAGATGCAAGTAAGTTACATATATATATATATATATATATATATATATATATATATATATATATTTGCTAATAAAAACGTATAGATACAGGGTCCATCCATGAGCGAGGCCTAAGAGGCTTGGTTTTAGGGCCTCAAATAAATTATTTAAAAGGACTTGGGTTTAGGAGTTCAAATAAATTATTTAAAAAATGACCTTTACTAGTTTCTATTATTAGGATGGAGCATGAATTTTTTTAAGCCTAATATGAGTGTTTATTACCTTTTAAAAACTCAAAAATAATTAATTGCTTAAAAGGCCTGAGTTTAGGGCCTTAAAGAAATTATTCAAAAAAGAGCCTTTACTAGTTATTATAGTTAGGATGAAATATAAATTTTTTTAAGTCAAAAATGACTGTTCAATACTTTTTGAGAACTCAAAAATAATTAATTCATTAGACTTAATAATTTTTTTATAGGTTCATTTGTTATTTTATTAAATGGGACCCCTAATAAGTTATATTGTGATGATTTGTTATATTATTTTTGACAAAAATTTTTTAGTAAGAGCTTTTTTTCAGGATTAACCTTGAGTCTCAAAAACTTGTATAGATGTTATCAATTAAAGCAATATTTAATATCACAAAATTTATTAATAATTTCATTTTTAGTGAATTTAATTGTCATATGTTTTTATTTTATTTTAAAAATTTAACAATATTTATAATTAAATATACAAGTTTTGTAGTTGTGGTAATTCGATCCTTAAAAAATATTAAAAATTTAATATTAATTTATCAAAAGTTTTAATTAAATTTCATTATGTATTATTTTTTACATTATTTTTATTTTTTATTTTTCGGTAAACTAAATACCACTAAGAGGCCCAATAAATACATCAAATAAGTACAAATTAGACAAGGACAACATGCTAGGGTATTCAAAAATCCCTTCTGTTGTGTTTGGAATATAGATTTTTAGAGAAAAGAAAA
Source organism: Vitellaria paradoxa (assembly GCA_019916065.1). Taxonomy (NCBI): domain Eukaryota; kingdom Viridiplantae; phylum Streptophyta; class Magnoliopsida; order Ericales; family Sapotaceae; genus Vitellaria; species Vitellaria paradoxa. Next base: position 52,906,336 of record CM034239.1, read on the forward strand.
GAAAATTTATATGTATAATTTTTATACACTTCACTAAATAAAAGTTAAAACTTTATTTTTAAATATCTATTTATTTTAGTTTTATTTTTTAACTCATTAAAAAATAAATTTAATTTAATTTTTCACTTTATTTTGCATCTCTATCATTTTTCTTTTTCATTTTTCTCTTCCCTTCACATGCAAATCCATATTCCAAATATAGTTTTAGTGTGTTTGGTTGAAGAAAAATCGAAGAAAAGAAAATTGATAAAAGAAAGAAGGGGAAATAAAAGTTTTTCCCTTGTCTGATTTGAAGAGAAAAATAGAAAGAGGAAAAATAGAAAGTAGAAGGCAATACCAAAACACATGACACACATTTAATCAAGACACGTGGGGCGTATCCAAAGGGAGATAGTGTAGTAGGTGAGAGAGCGGCTATTTTTCTCATCACATTTATGATGGGTCAGAAAAAAACATATCTAAATCTATTGTTGAATACGACTTAGTTAAATCTGCACCGATTATGCAGTTTAGTCCAAGTCATTATCATGTCATCACTCATGATTACCGAGTATGACTAATACATGCAAGGGAAAACTATAAATACTTGAAACGCAAAGAAATGAAGCAAGCAGAAATTGCCTAGAAAATTACTTGCTAAAAAAATCCCTTTCTTTTGTGTATATCGTACCAAAGGCAAATTACCAAATCTTGTCTAATGAACACTCATTTAATCGTAGAAGCCTAATTAGGGGTTCATTCAAATAGTCCGACTAGAAAATAGTAGTCGAACAGTGTGGTTGGTCACGTTAATAGAAAAGCTAACAAAGTTCTTGACACTCCAAAAAGGAAAAAACATGTGAAGTTCCTGAGTATTTTTTTTTCCTTTAAAATAAGAGGAAAATGAGAAGGAAAGAAAAATAATATATGAGAGAATTTAAATTGTGAGTCTCATTTTAAATAAAAAAATTTAAAAAGTCAGTCGCTTTCTTTTAAAATATTTTTTAATAAATAAATTATAATATATACACATATTATCATTTCTTTCCTTTTCTTTAATTAAATAACGTTGATAAAAAAAAAGTTTTTATTATAAATTTCTCATTTTTTTTATTCAACTTTTTTCTTTTTTTTTTTAAATCTTACAATTTTATAATATTAAAGCGAGAACTTATTTGTTCGATCTCATATAAAATCTTCATAGAGGTAAAATAAATAGATAAAATCTCACTTTTAGAGTACAAAAACAGTGAAAACTCGATTTTATATACAATTTACAAATATTAAAAATTAAGTTATTTTTGTATAATTTTGTCAAATAAAATAAATTTTTAAATTTTTTAGATCCTATCACACTATTATTGACATACCAGTGGAAGTAAACCAACTAAACTAATCCCATCACTCAACCACACCGATGCAATGCCCTTAAGAGACATCTAACAGACTTGAAAGAGGAACCATATACCATGAAACAATCACCTGCCGACATGCCAAAGCAAAAGAGAGAACAGAGCTCATCCTAACCTTTGCCGAACCAATGTGAGAACAGAAATTATCTCAACTTGCTGGTCTTATACGCATACAAATCAATTTTAGAGACATCTAAATAGACTTGAAACAGTCAAACCAAATGGCATGAATATGGTAAGCATGCAGCTACCATAAAACTGAACCCCAACAGAACAAACACCTACCACATGCAACACCAAAGAGAGAACAGATCAATGCCCAACGAACTGACCTTTTACACATCAAAGCAGAACAATGTACTAGTGCTCTTTACAAGGCCTACTGTGCCCTCGCAGAACTAGACAACCATTATGCTGTAAAATTTTAATCCGACGACTCCCATTACAGACTCCCATTACATTAGACTGCAAATTGCAGGCAAGATGAATGTTCTTGACATCCTCCCACCTCGTCAAATGGTGTTTTTGTTTTTTCTTCATCTTTTTCTTTTTTCTCATCCCCCCCCCCCCCAAAAAAAAGCCCCAAAAATAATAATAATAATAATGGGGGGAAAGTAAAAATTCACATCAACTAATACATGAGTGCATCGGGCCGCCCACCTACGATAACGAATGTGCATTGTTTGCAGCCAAAATCTTATGAATGCCTTGGTCAATTGACAACAATACCAAAGCCTGCAACTCATTTAACATTTGAGTGGAACAATCCCCACACCAACATAGGACGAAAGAATTTCTAGTGTCAAAGACTTCATTTCAAGACTCTCGCAAAACAAAAATTAGGACAACATTTTAATTTAAACTTAACATTTTATTTATGGAGGACTGGCCCAACCTCGCTTCAGATCACCGCCTTACGAATGCCACTCAAATTGACAATAATACAATAAGCATGCAGCCACTACATTTGAATAAGCATCCTCGAACTTCAAAGGATGAATGATTTGTTAAGAGCCAAAACGTTAATAAGCGACATTGCATACATAAACTAGGAAGTAATATCGAGACTAAACAGAACATAAAAGATAAGAATTTTTATTGCATAAAACTAAATTTTAATTATAAAGGCCAAAATGTTAAAATGCAACATTGCCCACAAAAGCTATGCAGTAGTATCGAGAATACTCAGAACATAAAAGATTAGAATTTTAATTGCATAAAACTAAATTTTATTTATAAAGGGCAGACCAACAAGATGATCCTAAACTAAATTTTATTTATAAAGGACAGACCAACAAGATGATCCTCACAGCCATTGACTGCTTCCGATCACCCACCCACAAAAAAAAAAAAAAAAACAGCAGTTTTTAAAAGCCACTATTGGCTCAGAACCAGAAAATATAATCCAGACACAAGAACACGACGACTATGTTTCACCATACACTCAGAAACCACCACGAAGGCGGAGGACAAGATGCAGGGTGGACTCCTTCTGAATGTTGTAGTCAGCTAAAGTCCTGCCGTCCTCCAGCTGCTTCCCAGCAAAGATCAGCCTCTGTTGATCCGGTGGGATGCCCTCCTTATCTTGAATCTTAGCCTTAACATTATCGATTGTGTCAGAACTCTCAACCTCCAAGGTGATTGTCTTCCCAGTCAAGGTCTTGACAAAAATCTGCATCCCACCGCGCAGGCGAAGCACCAAGTGAAGGGTAGACTCCTTCTGAATGTTGTAATCAGCCAGAGTGCGCCCATCCTCCAACTGCTTCCCAGCAAAGATCAACCTTTGCTGATCCGGTGGAATACCTTCCTTGTCCTGGATCTTGGCCTTAACGTTGTCGATGGTGTCCGAACTCTCGACCTCAAGGGTTATGGTCTTCCCAGTCAAGGTCTTGACAAAGATCTGCATACCACCTCTAAGACGAAGCACAAGGTGGAGGGTAGACTCCTTTTGGATGTTGTAGTCGGCGAGGGTGCGGCCGTCTTCAAGCTGCTTGCCGGCGAAGATCAGCCTCTGCTGATCTGGCGGGATACCCTCCTTGTCCTGGATTTTCGCTTTGACGTTATCGATCGTGTCGGAGCTTTCCACCTCCAGGGTGATGGTCTTCCCGGTGAGGGTCTTGACAAATATTTGCATACCGCCTCTCAGGCGAAGCACCAAATGGAGGGTCGATTCCTTTTGGATGTTGTAATCGGCTAGGGTACGACCGTCTTCAAGCTGCTTGCCGGCGAAGATCAGCCTCTGCTGGTCTGGGGGAATCCCCTCCTTGTCCTGGATCTTGGCTTTGACGTTGTCGATGGTGTCGGAGCTCTCCACCTCAAGGGTGATGGTTTTGCCGGTGAGGGTCTTGACGAAAATTTGCATACCGCCTCTCAGACGGAGCACCAAGTGGAGGGTCGATTCCTTTTGGATGTTGTAGTCGGCGAGGGTCCGCCCGTCCTCGAGTTGCTTTCCGGCGAAGATAAGCCTTTGCTGGTCCGGAGGAATTCCCTCCTTGTCCTGGATCTTAGCTTTGACGTTGTCGATGGTGTCGGAACTCTCCACCTCGAGAGTGATGGTCTTGCCGGTTAGGGTTTTCACGAAGATCTGCATCTGTTCAAATCAATCAACAACCAGATCAGAAACAGATATAATCGAGACATAAAATTATAAAAATCGAGATCATCGAAATTGAACAATCACAAAAAATCAAAAGATCTCGCGAGGAATTAAAAATAACTTAATCGACCTTTCAAACGATTTTTGAAACATATATCAATGAATTAAAACCAATAACTTCCCCATTTTTGAAACATATATCAATCAATTAAAACCAATAACTTCGAAACAGATAAACAAAAAAAGCCGATCGAAGATCAGAGCGGAAACCCTAATACCTTTGGGAGAGAAAGTTGAAGGCTTCAAAAGACCGCGAGAAGATAATTTGAGAAGAAAACGATACGATGAATGAAATAGGAGAGGAGCCCTTTATTTAAAGGCTAAGAGACCTACCATCGAGAATATTCCAATCGTTTGCCGCCACGCATAGGACAACACGTGTAATGCACCAACCGACACGCAAGGCGGCAAAAGTTGACTGTTTTTTCCACGCGCCTGTCAGAGGTGTGCTACACGCGTAAAAGTCCGTTGCCTTCGCGGAATTTAGGGCCGGTTTGAGAATATTGTCAATTTTTAGTTCTTTTATTTCGACTTGGCTTCGTTTGTTGTGAATATTTAGAAATTTTAAAAAATTATTTATTTTTTATTTTACTGTATAAATTACAAACTTAAAATTTATCTCACTTTTATTACTATAAATAAACTCTTAATTTTTATATTTAGTTTTCAATTTTTATGTTTAAATTTTTAATTTTAGTTTTTATAGCAAAAAAAAAAAAATTAAAGTGTATTTGGTAATAATTGTTAGTTAATAATTATATAGTGGTTAATTAATTAAATTTATTAAATTTAAATTAGTTTGGTAAATAATTGTTAGTTGATAGTTATACGGTGATTAATTAATTAAATTTATTAAATCTATTTAATTATTAATTATCCATTAAATTATAATTAAATATAATTTAATATATTATTTAATTATATTATTTATTAAAATATGTTTTGATTAATTTAACATATAATTTATTATGTTAATTTAACATATATATTAAATAATATATATATTGACAGTAATTAGAAATGGGTGAGAGGCGGTGGTGGTCGACAGTGATCAAAAATAGGTGAGGATGGTGACAGTAATTGGTGATGACTGAATGTGAGTAGCGATTAGCAAACAGTGATGATTGATAATGAGTAATAATTATAACTAAAAGTGATTGTGGAAAAAAATAAAACTGAAAATAAGAGACTTGTGAAAATATTTTTATTATTTCATAATTTTTAAAAATTTTGAAAATAATTTTTATTTTTTTAAAACTGAAAAATTAAAACTAAATTTACCAAATGATTTATGACCAATTTTCAAAAAAAAAAAAAAAAAAAGAAAGAAAGAAAACTGAAAGATTCGCAATAACGAAGCCTTTGTTGTCGTGTCTCACATTTTCCCTATCGTCCGTTTCATCGATCCTGATTCTGTTCCATGAATGATTAGGTTTAGTGATCTAGCTAATGGGGCAAATAGAAGAGGAACGACTCCATCACCGTGCACTTGGCGGATTACCCTCTCAAAACGTCACGGTTGATTTAATAATGTAGTTTGTTCGACAATTCACGGCGTGCACAAGTGGCGTTCACATTATTACAGGAAGTGCTTTTAATCAAAATCAATCAAAATTTATGAATTTTATTAATTATATATATTTTTTTCAATTAAATTTTATCATATATCACTTTTACATTAAATTTTTATAATTTTTTTATATTTTTTAACTAAATTTTTACCAACTAAACATCTCATAATCTAAAAAATATTAATGCAACAAAGGACTCTGTTTGGCGATTGACGTTAATTCAAACAGAAAAGACGTTAATTACCCAAAAAAAAAAAAACACCGGAGACATGAAACATTGGCAGCATTTGCATGTCAATCGCGGTGGCAGCACCAATTCTTCCACCTCACTGCATTCGAAATCAAACATATCTTCACCATCCTCCACGTATCGTCCATGCAAATTCAAAACCCTCCTATAAATACCCACCACCACCACACCCTCCACCACCACCCCTTCTTCTGTAGCACACACCCACTTCACAGAATCCCTCAATGGCCAAGCTCACAATCCTGGCAGCTCTCCTAATGGCCTTCTTGGCCCTGGCCTCTGCCAGGACCATCATCTCCACCACCACAGTGGTGGAGGAGGACGGCCTGCGGGACCAGGACCGCTGCCTCCAGCAGATGCAGCAGTAGCAGCAGCTCAACCACTGCCGGGTGTACTTGGAACAGCAAACCCAGCGGCGGCAGCAACAGTTGATGATGCTGGCAATGAGAGTCGGATCAAACCAGCAGCAGCAGCACCTGAACGAGTGCTGCGGGCAGCTGGAGAAAATGGATGAAGAGTGCCGGTGCCCGAACCTCGAGCGGCTGGTGAGGCAGCAGCAGCCGGGCGGCCAGCAGCAAGAGGGCGGGCGGCAGCTGGCCCGAAAGGCAGAGCAACTCCCCGAAAAATGCGATCTCAGCGCCAAGGAATGCCAAATCCAACCCACGTCCCGGTTCTAAATATACTATAGCTAGTGTGAGGTATAAAAATAGCTTGCCCGACCACAAGAGTGGTCTGCCGACCATAAATTGCACCCCCCGAACAGGGAGGTATATTATAGTTAAATTGAGACTAAATAGTTTGCTAGTTACGTTGTATAGTTTCTTTATGTACTACACTTTCACACGGCTCCCGAAGCTTACATCATCTGGCATTTAATATTAGCTACCCACCTTCACTTTATGTCACGTCAAGATAAAGTGATAGTCAAATCAACAAAAAGTAAGACAAACACTCCATCTATAAATACCAAAAATCAAGACTGTGGAAGGTCTCTTTTTTCGGTTCCTTTTTCTCCGATCTTCTTCTCTCTCTCTCTTTATTTACATGAGCTTATATCTATACAAGAAACTGACTTAAGCATCGGAGTGTCCTTGGTCGGGGACCAACTCCGACCGCTTTATTTTACTATATTCTTGCTTGCAGGCCGCCGGGAGGAGATTTCAATGAACAAGGGAGAGAAGGGGTCTACGGAGAAGAAGGTAAAATTATTGCCGAACATTTGGCGCCCACCGTGGGGCACGTATTTGTGCCTGTGTAATTGTTCTACTGTGAAAATGTTTATTCTATTAGAAATATTTCTTTCCTATTCTGTTGTTGCTAAAATCAACGCCTCTGAAAGCATCTCTTTCATCGTCGTTACATGCGTTTCTCCTATCGCTGAAGAAAGCCTATCACCAGGGAGCATTATTTTACCGCCACTGGGGGCATTATTTCTCGTTGTCTTTGGAAGCGTTATGAACTAATAAAAACATCCTCAATCTATCAAAATCTCAACAAGATAGGCAGATTAGTTTCCTTATATATATATATATATATATATATATCCACTCACTGGGTTTACTTTTGTTATTTATGAGTAACTCATGTTGTTGTTCTATGATTATTGTGTAAAGAAGGCACATTTCATTTATTTTCAAGCACAAGTATGAACGTGTACGTTAACTAATGGTTGATGGATTGCTGATCACCTCTTTATGACTGCCGAGCATTACTGCGGATACATCTGGTAGTTCAGCACACTATGTAGGGGATTTTTCAAGCTTGCTGAGTAGCATTATACATTCTTGTTGTTTCATTGGAGCACATTGTATACATATATATATGCTTTATTAAGGTTGACAGAGCATGCTCTTCCATAGTTGGTACAACAACAAAGCACGTTATGGATTAGCAGATTTTACGAAGGAGCAGTCAACAAGATGGGCAAGTTTATTCTCCAAGCAATAATATATCCGAGCAGTTCTCTGCGTCTGAGTAGCCTATAGAATCAAGCTCACAACAAATTCATTACTGAACATATGCTGAACTACCGATCATATTATATATGTTTAAGTAAGACTTCGGAATGGCTCCCGAGCAAGCAACTTCCTGACCAAGAGCATTAAGCATGGCTGGCCGAATATCATATTTATAATTTTTGTTTATTGGAAGAACATCAAGCATGACTTACCAAACACCAACCGAGTATATATATATATATACATAACCACGGCTGACAGTATACACCCATAGCAAGCAAAGCCTATTTTCAGAAAAAGCCTACTGTGAAGTTGCTGTGGGCAAAGTCTATCCAAACTGCGAAACCATCTCCTGCAGAAAGTCGGATCCCCAATCATGCCATCTTATCAGCAAACTTGATGCCGAATAACTTCGCTGGAACCACTTAACTTGCTGAAGCATCACCAAACGCTAAGCATATTATATATGTTTAAATAAATAAGACTAATCAGCCTATGGCCTCCCAAACAAGGTATGGTTTTTATTTTTTTCTTGCTGAGCATATTGGGTTTGAGTTACCCAAGCATCAACTACACGACACGTTCTCAAATTTGATTAGGGATTTCATTATGTATACGTTGAGGTATGTGTTAATACATTATCAGATTAATGATAATCATAGCTAAGTCGAAGCATTTTCATCCGAACACTTTAAGTATTGCCGAGCATAACTTTTATTGCTACATATTCTAAATTAAATCATTGTGCATAACTGACACTTGTACTAAGTACAGATCAAGATCCTTTCAATCAGTGGCCGAATAATTTACACGACGTTGGGTAGTTCTTATACAGCCAAACATTCCATACAAAGCCAAGCAGTTAACCCATTGTCTTATTGATCAAGCAACGACTATGCCGAGCAGGAGAACATCTAATATTTTTTACAATACCTATCTTCTTTATCAAGTGACAGAAGCAAGCTTATCGAACGGCATCCTATATTCCCGTTGTTTCATTAGAGCACCAATATAAATAGCCGAGCATCTATTAGAAGGCTTATCTCAGCTACTTTATTCTGATTTGCATTCCTTTATTAGTCCGTTCCATCAATCAAAAGAGGCGGCCATTTGCTAGTAATATTATTTGGAGCTGGATGCTACAAGCTAACGTGCAACTATTGTTGTTGGAGCCTTATTTGCAATAATTCTCCACATGACGAGCAGCAACGATTCCCACGTGCTGAGCAGCAATGCCGTTTGCCAGATAAATATATGGCAAGCAAGTAACAAGCTTTCTAGCGCCTTTTCTGCTTTATCAAAAATTTCTCAGCCGACTAACATCCAAGCATGAGTATTGTTCAAAAACAGTGACTACAGGCCAAGTAGCAAATTGATTGCTGAACTACTACCCAAATTTATTGCTGTACGTCAATTTTTCATAAGCTCTCTTGCCGAGCATAGTATATATGTTTAAGAAAGTAAGACCAAGGTTTGATTAGGTATGGCCCCTCGAACATAATAGGACTTTAAATTTCCTTGCCCATCATAATTTCTTATTGAGTTTGAATTATCCGAGCATCAACTGTACAACGTGTTTTGCTCTCAAACATAGTTATAAGTTTAATTCTATTTCAATTGAAGTTATTGTTGTCCATATATATTAGTTGACTAAGAATCCTACACTCTTATTCGAGCATTGTTGACTTACTTGTATGCATATAGTATTGCTGAGCATGATGTCTATGCTAATTGAATGACATTGTTGTATATATTTAATTGAGTCATTGAGCATAACCGGAACCTATATCTAAGGCACGAGCGGAGTATTTAATTGTTTGCCGAATAATTTATACAAGGTTGAGCAATTCTTATGCAGTTGAACATTCTATACGGTGTCAAGTTTAGCCTGCGATATCCCCGGATTTGTTTATTCTGTTCCTACAGCATGCCAATTTTGTTGTCGACCTTACATATTTCTTTATCTATTTGTTCGATTTGTTTTATCTCATTCTTTCAACTGTTTAGCATGTAAGCATTATTCGATTATTTGTATTACTGAAAGTTTTTGCAGAAAAGCATTACAGATAAGATGAGGCATCTCAACAACATGCACAAAATTAAAGGAATTACTCTAGCTTCAGAGACATGCACAAAATTAAAGAATTATCGAAAGGAGCCACGTTCGGCTTGCCGAACGTTGGTACAGAAAGATGCCACATCCCTTTGGATGTCGGTCCAATCCTGGTTTATTTATCGACCAGGTATTCTCTTTAAATCAGGATTCAGTTCCTTGGTTTATTGAAAAGAATTATCAAAAGCGCGTCCAACTGGCTTGTCCCGGTTGCGACAACCCCGGTTTATTGACTGACCGGGTTTCTCTTTAAATCAGGATTCAGTTCCTTGGTTTATTGAAAAGAATTATCAAAAGCGCGTCCAACTGGCTTGTCCCAGTTGCGACAACCCCGGTTTTTTGACTGACCGAGTTTCTCTTTAAACCAAGTTTCGATTCCTTGGTTCATTGAAAAGTATTACACAGAAAGCAAAAGCACACAGAAAGCAAAAGCTCCCAAATAGCAAAAGCTCTATATGAAAGCACAACATTGGTTCGAAAAGCGAAAGCTCTTAATGAAAGCCTAACATCGGTTTGGAAAGCCAAAGCTCTCTATGAAAGCACAACTTTGGCATAGAAAGCAAAAGCTCCAAAAAAGCCAAAGCTCTCAAGAAACAAAAGCTATCATTAAGGAAGCTTGCCATTGCACAAAAAGCAAAGCTAAGTTTATCTCAGAAAGCTATTCCCGAGCATATTTTGGCTCGGTTTATCTCAGAAAGCTATTCCCGAGCATATTTTGGCTCGGTTTATCTCAGAAAGCTTGCTCCCGAGCATATTTTGGCTCGGTTTATCTCAGAAAGCTTGCTCCCGAGCATATTTCTGGCTCGGTTTACCTCAGGAAGCTGGTTCCCGAGCATATTTTTGGCTCGGTTCATTATATTCTAAAGTTTGCTCCCGAGCAAATTCTGGTCGGGTTATTAACAAAAGCATGTCTCAACCAAATTCTGGTTGGGTTATTTACGAAAGCCAATTCACCAGTCTATTTTGGTTAATTTCATTACAAAAAGTATACTCTTTTGGCGTGGTTCATTTCAAAAAGCTAATTCCCGAGCATATTTTGGCTCGGGTCATCTCAAAAGTATTCTCCTGAGGTTGTTTAACTCAGTTTATACTAGAAAGCTATGTCTCGACCTTATTCAGGTATGGTTGTCTTCAAGAGCATTTTTCTGAGATCATTTCTGAAAGCTATTGCTCAAGCATATTTGAAAAGCATATTGTGATGGCTGGATTCAATTTGAAAGCATATTATCAAGCGCTTTATGGTGAGATCCAATTCAAAAGCCTATCTACGAGTATAAGCATATTCCCAAGCATATTTCCCATGCCGAGCATATTTCTGTAAAGTTTATTGCAAAAGGCTAATTCTCAATCATGAGGAAATCCCATGCCGAGCATGTCCACAGTACGCCGAGCATGTCCACAGTATGCCGAGCATGGTGAAAGGTATAAAGCTATATGGGGCATATTCTTCCTCAAGCATTGTTCAAGCGAGTTCTTCCCCCGAGGAAAGTTATCCTGAGCAAATGAGCAAAGGTACTAATAAGCAAGTGTACTAACGAGCAAGTGTATCTCCTAAACAAAGCTAGTCCAGAGCATGCTAAAAATACTCTCGAGCAAAGTCTAAGGCATATCTTTTGCTCGGCCTTCTCTCTCCAACTAAGTCTAATGCTTCCCCGAGCTCGGCTCTCTCTCTCCAACTAAGTCTAATGCTCCCCCGAGCTCGGCTGTTTCCCTCGAGTAACATATAAAGCATATACCAAAGCATGGTCTTCCCGAGCAAAGTTTAAGGCATATTAAAAGCTCGGCTTCCTTTCCCGAGCATGGTTTAAGGCACATCATGAGGTCGGCTGCATCCTCCCTGAGCAGAGCATCACTGAGCAAGTTAAAACACATCTCTAAGCAAGGTAACAACTATGTAAAACTAGCCCCGAGCAATGTTATTTGTCATTAAAAGTATCCTGAACAGGGTGAAGGTATTCCTAGATGAGGTTATTACTCTGCAAAAGTATTCCCGAGCAAAATTTTCAAAGTTTAAACACTTATTCATGCTGAAACGAAGCCACAGTAAGTGTGCGCAAGGAAAAAAGTCCAAAAAAGTGACGAAGATGAGCTTATTTTAGAATTCTGACCATTACAAAAAGTTATGACCGTCTAAAGTTTTCATGAAATAAAGCCCAATTTAGTTTGGTTTTCTTTCTTTTTCTACCCCTGTGATTGCATTGAAAGGATTTGCAACCCGGCAGATCATACTTCACTGGTTTCTCTCATCTTTTTGATGACCGTCTAAAGATTTCTCTTATCTTATTTTGGCTCTTTAATCGGGCAAACGATGGATTCAAAGTTACATCTTTATTTATGGATGCTCGGGTTCTTTCACATGACTTTTAGCAAAGTATTCTCAATACACTTGTCATCCTCAACGACATCCAAAGTTGATGAAGAGCAACAACCGAGTGACTTTGTTCCCAAGCAGCTTGGAAGAAACTTGTGCTGATATAGCCGAACAACTAGTGGCCGAGCATCTTGAAAGAAACCTGTGCCGAGCAACTTTCTGTGGCCAAACAGCTTTTTGCCGAGCAACTTGCATGCCGAGCATCGTATATGCAAATTTTACATGTAAAGTAAGTAAAGCTTCTTATACAGATAAGGACCTGATTTTTGCATTTCAAGCTCCTATATCTACTCCTCATGCAAACTTTGCCAAGCACATCCAATAGAATGAGATGGCCATCTATTGCGGCTCAAATGCCAAATGGTTTTTGAAGAACCATTCAGAACTATATTAAGCCTACCATTGCAGTAAAAGTAAACTAAGGTTATCGGATTAACAACCGTACTATGTCGAACAATCCTGCAAACAAAAGGTTATTCAAAATAGAATCAAATCATATCGTTCAATTTCGATTCTTGGATTCTTTAGAGTTCGATAATCAGGCTCAAGCTCGCCTCGTCTTACTTGACTTAGGAAGGCCAGGTGCATCAATACTTGCCCGTTGTCTTTTATTGCTGAAACATTCTAATTTTTGAAGTCTTATTACGTATGAGGTGGAAAGAAAAATTATGGAAAGTTATGAGAAGCTCTCCATATACCTATGACTTATGGCTTTACATAATTACTTGCACAGGCAAATCGATTTAGCATGATTCTATCTTTGCATCTCATAAAAAGCATAAACCGTTTATACTGTTGTCGAAGTATATCTATGCAATGTCGCATACTTCCACTGTTGATGAATTTCAATTTTTGAGCTCATATTATTTATTTTTTATACGGAAAGGATAAAAGTTTATAAGTTTTACTCTACTTTACTCTGCCCGGGTAATAAATTATCCCGACCAGAGTGGGGGCATAATGTGAGGTATAAAAATAGCTTGCCCGACCACAAGAGTGGTCTGCCGACCATAAATTGCACCCCCCGAACAGGGAGGTATATTATAGTTAAATTGAGACTAAATAGTTTGCTAGTTACGTTGTATAGTTTCTTTATGTACTACACTTTCACACGGCTCCCGAAGCTTACATCATCTGGCATTTAATATTAGCTACCCACCTCCACTTTATGTCACGTCAAGATAAAGTGATAGTCAAATCAACAAAAAGTAAGACAAACACTCCATCTATAAATACCAAAAATCAAGACTGTGGAAGGTCTCTTTTTTCGGTTCCTTTTTCTCCGATCTTCTTCTCTCTCTCTCTTTATTTACATGAGCTTATATCTATACAAGAAACTGACTTAAGTATCGGAGTGTCCTTGGTCGGGGATCAACTCCGACCGCTTTATTTTACTATATTCTTGCTTGCAGGCCGCCGGGAGGAGATTTCAATGAACAATGGAGAGAAGGGGTCTACGGAGAAGAAGGTAAAATTATTGCCGAACAGCTAGCTAGCAGCTATATACATGCATGATGCATGTGCCTTAATAAAGCTTAGCCTGATGAACTCTAGTTATCTATATATATATATATATATATATATGTATATGTAGAGAGATCAGGGTGAGTGTGATGACAATAACCACATGATCGTGTGCGTATCTATGTAACGTATGTAGTGTGTGTGTGTTTATTCTGCTTTGAGGCTGCGTAGCTACGTAAGAGACTTAATCAAAGAAAATTATGATATGAAAGATTATATATAAGCGAGTGTAAGTTTTCTGAGTTGTTTATCTGGATACCAAATCTGCAGCTCATGCCATATTTCTTCAGGGGGAATCATACATTAATAACACTGCCATGTACCTGCTTTATATGCAGTAATTAATGGTAATTAAGGACCCATTGGCTGTTCATTATGTACACAAAATGATTAGACAAATAATAATACACCCGAAAAATATATCAAAGATTTAACAATGATGTGATAGTGGTTGAGTGATAAATAAAATAGATTTTTGTTGGTTTATTGTTTTCAAATAATTTTTATAAGGACGTGATATTAATAAATTAAGCGATAACGAGGTAGGCCTATTGGTTTTAAATAGTTTTAAACAATTCTATGCCTTACTCTTTTTTTTTTTTTTGGGTGTTAAAATAGACAGAAAAATTACAATTAATATTACTAATTATATTTAGTAAATAAATAATTAATAAAACTTAATCAATATACAATAATAATGTATCACAAAAAGAAAGTAATATATATAAATATTTCCAAATAAAAGGTATAGATGCAAGTAAGTTATATATATATATATATATATTTCCAAATAAAAGGTATAGATGCAAGTAAGTTACATATATATATATATATATATATATTTGCTAATAAAAACGTATAGATACAGGGTCCATCCATGAGCGAGGCCTAAGAGGCTTGGTTTTAGGGCCTCAAATTAATTATTTAAAAGGGCTTGGGTTTAGGAGTTCAAATAAATTATTTAAAAAATGGCCTTTACTAGTTTTTATTATTAGGATGGAGCATGAATTTTTTTAAGCCTAATATGACTGTTTATTACCTTTTAAAAACTCAAAAATAATTAATTGCTTAAACGGCCTGAGTTTAGGGCCTTAAATAAATTATTCAAAAAAGAACCTTTACTAGTTATTATAGTTAGGATGGAATATAAATTTTTTTTAAGTCAAAAATGACTGTTCAATACTTTTTGAGAACTCAAAAATAATTAATTCATTAGACTTAATAATTTTTTTATAGGTTCATTTGTTATTTTATTAAGTGGGACTCCTAATAACCTATATTGTGATGATTTGTTATATTATTTTTGACAAAAAATTTTTAGTAAGAGCTTTTTTTCAGGATTAACCTTGAGTCTCAAAAACTTGTATAGATGTTATCAATTAAAGCAATATTTAATATCACAAAATTTATTAATAATTTCATTTTTAGTGAATTTAATTGTCATATGTTTTTATTTTATTTTAAAAATTTAACAATATTTATAATTAAATATACAAGTTTTGTAGTTGTGGTAATTCGATCCTTAAAAAATATTAAAAATTTAATATTAATTTATCAAAAGTTTTAATTAAATTTCATTATGTATTATTTTTTACATTATTTTTTATTTTTTATTTTTCGGTAAACTAAATACCACTAAGAGGCCCAATAAATACATCAAATAAGTACAAATTAGACAAGGACAACATGCTAGGGTATTCAAAAATCCCTTCTGTTGTGTTTGGAATATAGATTTTTAGAGAAAAGAAAAGAAAATTGATATGTATAATTTTTATACACTTCACTAAATAAAAGTTAAAACTTTATTTTTAAATATCTATTTATTTTAGTTTTATTTTTTAACTCATTAAAAAATAAATTTAATTTAATTTTTCACTTTATTTTGCATCTCTATCATTTTTCTTTTTCATTTTTCTCTTCCCTTCACATGCAAATCCATATTCCAAATATAGTTTTAGTGTGTTTGGTTGAAGAAAAATCAAAGAAAAGAAATTGATAAAAGAAAGAAGGGGAAATAAAAATTTTTCCCTTGTCTGATTTGAAGGGAAAAATAGAAAGAGGGAAAATAGAAAGTAGAAGGCAATACCAAAACACATGACACACATTTAATCAAGACACGTGGGGCGCATCCAAAGGGAGATAGTGTAGTAGGTGAGAGAGCGGCTATTTTCTCATCACATTTATGATGGATCAGAAAAAAACATGTCTAAATCTACTGTTGAATACGACTTAATCAAATCTGCACTGATTATGCAGTTTAGTCCAAGTCATTATCATGTCATCACTCATGATTACCGAGTATGACTAATACATGCAAGGGAAAATTATAAATACTTGAAACGCAAAGAAATGAAGCAAGCAGAAATTGCCTAGAAAATTACTTGCTAAAATAATCCATTTCTTTTGTGTATATCGTACCAAAGGCAAATTATCAAATCTTGTCTAATGAACACTCTTTTAATCGTAGAAGCCTAATTAGGGGTTCATTCAAATAGTCCGACCAGAAAATAGTAGTCGAACAGTGTGGTTGGTCACGTTAATAGAAAAGCTAACAAAGTTCTTGATACTCCAAAAAGGAAAAAACATGTGAAGTTCTTGAGTATTTTTTTTTCTTTTAAAATAAGAGGAAAATGAGAAGGAAAGAAAAATAATATATGAGAGAATTTAAATTGTGAGTCTCATTTTAAATAAAAAATTTTAAAAAGTCAGTCGCTTTCTTTTAAAATATTTTTTAATAAATAAATTATAATTTACACACATATTATCATTTCTTTCTTTTTCTTTAATTAAATAACGTTGATAAAAAAAGTTTTTATTATAAATTTCTCATTTTTTTTATTCAACTTTTTTCTTTTTTTTTTTAAATCTTACAATTTTATAATATTAAAGCGAGAACTTATTTGTTCGATCTCATATAAAATCTTCATAGAGGTAAAATAAATAGATAAAATCTCACTTTTAGAATATAAAAACAGTGAAAACTCGATTCTATATACAATTTACAAATATTAAAAATTAAGTTATTTTTGTATAATTTTGTCAAATAAAATAAATTTTTAAATTTTTTAGATCCTATCACACTATTATTGACATACCAGTGGAAGTAAACCAACTAAACTAATCCCATCACTCAACCACACCGATGCAATGCCCTTAAGAGACATCTAACAGACTTGAAAGAGGAACCATATACCATGAAACAATCACCTGCCGACATGCCAAAGCAAAAGAGAGAACAGAGCTCATCCCAACCTTTGCCGAACCAATGTGAGAACAGAAATTATCTCAACTTGCTGGTCTTATACGCATACAAATCAATTTTAGAGACATCTAAATAGACTTGAAACAGTCAAACCAAATGGCATGAATATGGTAAGCATGCAGCTACCATAAAACTGAACCCCAACAGAACAAACACCTACCACATGCAACACCAAAGAGAGAACAGATCAATGCCCAACGAACTGACCTTTTACACATCAAAGCAGAACAATGTACTAGTGCTCTTTACAAGGCCTACTGTGCCCTCGCAGAACTAGACAACCATTATGCTGTAAAATTTTAATCCGACGACTCCCATTACAGACTCCCATAGTTATACGGTGATTAATTAATTAAATTTATTAAATCTATTTAATTATTAATTATCCATTAAATTATAATTAAATATAATTTAATATATTATTTAATTATATTATTTATTAAAATATGTTTTGATTAATTTAACATATAATTTATTATGTTAATTTAACATATATATTAAATAATATATATATTGACAGTAATTAGAAATGGGTGAGAGGCGGTGGTGGTCGACAGTGATCAAAAATAGGTGAGGATGGTGACAGTAATTGGTGATGACTGAATGTGAGTAGCGATTAGCAAACAGTGATGATTGATAATGAGTAATAATTATAACTAAAAGTGATTGTGGAAAAAAATAAAACTGAAAATAAGAGACTTGTGAAAATATTTTTATTATTTCATAATTTTTAAAAATTTTGAAAATAATTTTTATTTTTTTAAAACTGAAAAATTAAAACTAAATTTACCAAATGATTTATGACCAATTTTCAAAAAAAAAAAAAAAAAAAGAAAGAAAGAAAACTGAAAGATTCGCAATAACGAAGCCTTTGTTGTCGTGTCTCACATTTTCCCTATCGTCCGTTTCATCGATCCTGATTCTGTTCCATGAATGATTAGGTTTAGTGATCTAGCTAATGGGGCAAATAGAAGAGGAACGACTCCATCACCGTGCACTTGGCGGATTACCCTCTCAAAACGTCACGGTTGATTTAATAATGTAGTTTGTTCGACAATTCACGGCGTGCACAAGTGGCGTTCACATTATTACAGGAAGTGCTTTTAATCAAAATCAATCAAAATTTATGAATTTTATTAATTATATATATATTTTTTTCAATTAAATTTTATCATATATCACTTTTACATTAAATTTTTATAATTTTTTTATATTTTTTAACTAAATTTTTACCAACTAAACATCTCATAATCTAAAAAATATTAATGCAACAAAGGACTCTGTTTGGCGATTGACGTTAATTCAAACAGAAAAGACGTTAATTACCCAAAAAAAAAAAAACACCGGAGACATGAAACATTGGCAGCATTTGCATGTCAATCGCGGTGGCAGCACCAATTCTTCCACCTCACTGCATTCGAAATCAAACATATCTTCACCATCCTCCACGTATCGTCCATGCAAATTCAAAACCCTCCTATAAATACCCACCACCACCACACCCTCCACCACCACCCCTTCTTCTGTAGCACACACCCACTTCACAGAATCCCTCAATGGCCAAGCTCACAATCCTGGCAGCTCTCCTAATGGCCTTCTTGGCCCTGGCCTCTGCCAGGACCATCATCTCCACCACCACAGTGGTGGAGGAGGACGGCCTGCGGGACCAGGACCGCTGCCTCCAGCAGATGCAGCAGTAGCAGCAGCTCAACCACTGCCGGGTGTACTTGGAACAGCAAACCCAGCGGCGGCAGCAACAGTTGATGATGCTGGCAATGAGAGTCGGATCAAACCAGCAGCAGCAGCACCTGAACGAGTGCTGCGGGCAGCTGGAGAAAATGGATGAAGAGTGCCGGTGCCCGAACCTCGAGCGGCTGGTGAGGCAGCAGCAGCCGGGCGGCCAGCAGCAAGAGGGCGGGCGGCAGCTGGCCCGAAAGGCAGAGCAACTCCCCGAAAAATGCGATCTCAGCGCCAAGGAATGCCAAATCCAACCCACGTCCCGGTTCTAAATATACTATAGCTAGTGTGAGGTATAAAAATAGCTTGCCCGACCACAAGAGTGGTCTGCCGACCATAAATTGCACCCCCCGAACAGGGAGGTATATTATAGTTAAATTGAGACTAAATAGTTTGCTAGTTACGTTGTATAGTTTCTTTATGTACTACACTTTCACACGGCTCCCGAAGCTTACATCATCTGGCATTTAATATTAGCTACCCACCTTCACTTTATGTCACGTCAAGATAAAGTGATAGTCAAATCAACAAAAAGTAAGACAAACACTCCATCTATAAATACCAAAAATCAAGACTGTGGAAGGTCTCTTTTTTCGGTTCCTTTTTCTCCGATCTTCTTCTCTCTCTCTCTTTATTTACATGAGCTTATATCTATACAAGAAACTGACTTAAGCATCGGAGTGTCCTTGGTCGGGGACCAACTCCGACCGCTTTATTTTACTATATTCTTGCTTGCAGGCCGCCGGGAGGAGATTTCAATGAACAAGGGAGAGAAGGGGTCTACGGAGAAGAAGGTAAAATTATTGCCGAACATTTGGCGCCCACCGTGGGGCACGTATTTGTGCCTGTGTAATTGTTCTACTGTGAAAATGTTTATTCTATTAGAAATATTTCTTTCCTATTCTGTTGTTGCTAAAATCAACGCCTCTGAAAGCATCTCTTTCATCGTCGTTACATGCGTTTCTCCTATCGCTGAAGAAAGCCTATCACCAGGGAGCATTATTTTACCGCCACTGGGGGCATTATTTCTCGTTGTCTTTGGAAGCGTTATGAACTAATAAAAACATCCTCAATCTATCAAAATCTCAACAAGATAGGCAGATTAGTTTCCTTATATATATATATATATATATATATCCACTCACTGGGTTTACTTTTGTTATTTATGAGTAACTCATGTTGTTGTTCTATGATTATTGTGTAAAGAAGGCACATTTCATTTATTTTCAAGCACAAGTATGAACGTGTACGTTAACTAATGGTTGATGGATTGCTGATCACCTCTTTATGACTGCCGAGCATTACTGCGGATACATCTGGTAGTTCAGCACACTATGTAGGGGATTTTTCAAGCTTGCTGAGTAGCATTATACATTCTTGTTGTTTCATTGGAGCACATTGTATACATATATATATGCTTTATTAAGGTTGACAGAGCATGCTCTTCCATAGTTGGTACAACAACAAAGCACGTTATGGATTAGCAGATTTTACGAAGGAGCAGTCAACAAGATGGGCAAGTTTATTCTCCAAGCAATAATATATCCGAGCAGTTCTCTGCGTCTGAGTAGCCTATAGAATCAAGCTCACAACAAATTCATTACTGAACATATGCTGAACTACCGATCATATTATATATGTTTAAGTAAGACTTCGGAATGGCTCCCGAGCAAGCAACTTCCTGACCAAGAGCATTAAGCATGGCTGGCCGAATATCATATTTATAATTTTTGTTTATTGGAAGAACATCAAGCATGACTTACCAAACACCAACCGAGTATATATATATATATACATAACCACGGCTGACAGTATACACCCATAGCAAGCAAAGCCTATTTTCAGAAAAAGCCTACTGTGAAGTTGCTGTGGGCAAAGTCTATCCAAACTGCGAAACCATCTCCTGCAGAAAGTCGGATCCCCAATCATGCCATCTTATCAGCAAACTTGATGCCGAATAACTTCGCTGGAACCACTTAACTTGCTGAAGCATCACCAAACGCTAAGCATATTATATATGTTTAAATAAATAAGACTAATCAGCCTATGGCCTCCCAAACAAGGTATGGTTTTTATTTTTTTCTTGCTGAGCATATTGGGTTTGAGTTACCCAAGCATCAACTACACGACACGTTCTCAAATTTGATTAGGGATTTCATTATGTATACGTTGAGGTATGTGTTAATACATTATCAGATTAATGATAATCATAGCTAAGTCGAAGCATTTTCATCCGAACACTTTAAGTATTGCCGAGCATAACTTTTATTGCTACATATTCTAAATTAAATCATTGTGCATAACTGACACTTGTACTAAGTACAGATCAAGATCCTTTCAATCAGTGGCCGAATAATTTACACGACGTTGGGTAGTTCTTATACAGCCAAACATTCCATACAAAGCCAAGCAGTTAACCCATTGTCTTATTGATCAAGCAACGACTATGCCGAGCAGGAGAACATCTAATATTTTTTACAATACCTATCTTCTTTATCAAGTGACAGAAGCAAGCTTATCGAACGGCATCCTATATTCCCGTTGTTTCATTAGAGCACCAATATAAATAGCCGAGCATCTATTAGAAGGCTTATCTCAGCTACTTTATTCTGATTTGCATTCCTTTATTAGTCCGTTCCATCAATCAAAAGAGGCGGCCATTTGCTAGTAATATTATTTGGAGCTGGATGCTACAAGCTAACGTGCAACTATTGTTGTTGGAGCCTTATTTGCAATAATTCTCCACATGACGAGCAGCAACGATTCCCACGTGCTGAGCAGCAATGCCGTTTGCCAGATAAATATATGGCAAGCAAGTAACAAGCTTTCTAGCGCCTTTTCTGCTTTATCAAAAATTTCTCAGCCGACTAACATCCAAGCATGAGTATTGTTCAAAAACAGTGACTACAGGCCAAGTAGCAAATTGATTGCTGAACTACTACCCAAATTTATTGCTGTACGTCAATTTTTCATAAGCTCTCTTGCCGAGCATAGTATATATGTTTAAGAAAGTAAGACCAAGGTTTGATTAGGTATGGCCCCTCGAACATAATAGGACTTTAAATTTCCTTGCCCATCATAATTTCTTATTGAGTTTGAATTATCCGAGCATCAACTGTACAACGTGTTTTGCTCTCAAACATAGTTATAAGTTTAATTCTATTTCAATTGAAGTTATTGTTGTCCATATATATTAGTTGACTAAGAATCCTACACTCTTATTCGAGCATTGTTGACTTACTTGTATGCATATAGTATTGCTGAGCATGATGTCTATGCTAATTGAATGACATTGTTGTATATATTTAATTGAGTCATTGAGCATAACCGGAACCTATATCTAAGGCACGAGCGGAGTATTTAATTGTTTGCCGAATAATTTATACAAGGTTGAGCAATTCTTATGCAGTTGAACATTCTATACGGTGTCAAGTTTAGCCTGCGATATCCCCGGATTTGTTTATTCTGTTCCTACAGCATGCCAATTTTGTTGTCGACCTTACATATTTCTTTATCTATTTGTTCGATTTGTTTTATCTCATTCTTTCAACTGTTTAGCATGTAAGCATTATTCGATTATTTGTATTACTGAAAGTTTTTGCAGAAAAGCATTACAGATAAGATGAGGCATCTCAACAACATGCACAAAATTAAAGGAATTACTCTAGCTTCAGAGACATGCACAAAATTAAAGAATTATCGAAAGGAGCCACGTTCGGCTTGCCGAACGTTGGTACAGAAAGATGCCACATCCCTTTGGATGTCGGTCCAATCCTGGTTTATTTATCGACCAGGTATTCTCTTTAAATCAGGATTCAGTTCCTTGGTTTATTGAAAAGAATTATCAAAAGCGCGTCCAACTGGCTTGTCCCGGTTGCGACAACCCCGGTTTATTGACTGACCGGGTTTCTCTTTAAATCAGGATTCAGTTCCTTGGTTTATTGAAAAGAATTATCAAAAGCGCGTCCAACTGGCTTGTCCCAGTTGCGACAACCCCGGTTTTTTGACTGACCGAGTTTCTCTTTAAACCAAGTTTCGATTCCTTGGTTCATTGAAAAGTATTACACAGAAAGCAAAAGCACACAGAAAGCAAAAGCTCCCAAATAGCAAAAGCTCTATATGAAAGCACAACATTGGTTCGAAAAGCGAAAGCTCTTAATGAAAGCCTAACATCGGTTTGGAAAGCCAAAGCTCTCTATGAAAGCACAACTTTGGCATAGAAAGCAAAAGCTCCAAAAAAGCCAAAGCTCTCAAGAAACAAAAGCTATCATTAAGGAAGCTTGCCATTGCACAAAAAGCAAAGCTAAGTTTATCTCAGAAAGCTATTCCCGAGCATATTTTGGCTCGGTTTATCTCAGAAAGCTATTCCCGAGCATATTTTGGCTCGGTTTATCTCAGAAAGCTTGCTCCCGAGCATATTTTGGCTCGGTTTATCTCAGAAAGCTTGCTCCCGAGCATATTTCTGGCTCGGTTTACCTCAGGAAGCTGGTTCCCGAGCATATTTTTGGCTCGGTTCATTATATTCTAAAGTTTGCTCCCGAGCAAATTCTGGTCGGGTTATTAACAAAAGCATGTCTCAACCAAATTCTGGTTGGGTTATTTACGAAAGCCAATTCACCAGTCTATTTTGGTTAATTTCATTACAAAAAGTATACTCTTTTGGCGTGGTTCATTTCAAAAAGCTAATTCCCGAGCATATTTTGGCTCGGGTCATCTCAAAAGTATTCTCCTGAGGTTGTTTAACTCAGTTTATACTAGAAAGCTATGTCTCGACCTTATTCAGGTATGGTTGTCTTCAAGAGCATTTTTCTGAGATCATTTCTGAAAGCTATTGCTCAAGCATATTTGAAAAGCATATTGTGATGGCTGGATTCAATTTGAAAGCATATTATCAAGCGCTTTATGGTGAGATCCAATTCAAAAGCCTATCTACGAGTATAAGCATATTCCCAAGCATATTTCCCATGCCGAGCATATTTCTGTAAAGTTTATTGCAAAAGGCTAATTCTCAATCATGAGGAAATCCCATGCCGAGCATGTCCACAGTACGCCGAGCATGTCCACAGTATGCCGAGCATGGTGAAAGGTATAAAGCTATATGGGGCATATTCTTCCTCAAGCATTGTTCAAGCGAGTTCTTCCCCCGAGGAAAGTTATCCTGAGCAAATGAGCAAAGGTACTAATAAGCAAGTGTACTAACGAGCAAGTGTATCTCCTAAACAAAGCTAGTCCAGAGCATGCTAAAAATACTCTCGAGCAAAGTCTAAGGCATATCTTTTGCTCGGCCTTCTCTCTCCAACTAAGTCTAATGCTTCCCCGAGCTCGGCTCTCTCTCTCCAACTAAGTCTAATGCTCCCCCGAGCTCGGCTGTTTCCCTCGAGTAACATATAAAGCATATACCAAAGCATGGTCTTCCCGAGCAAAGTTTAAGGCATATTAAAAGCTCGGCTTCCTTTCCCGAGCATGGTTTAAGGCACATCATGAGGTCGGCTGCATCCTCCCTGAGCAGAGCATCACTGAGCAAGTTAAAACACATCTCTAAGCAAGGTAACAACTATGTAAAACTAGCCCCGAGCAATGTTATTTGTCATTAAAAGTATCCTGAACAGGGTGAAGGTATTCCTAGATGAGGTTATTACTCTGCAAAAGTATTCCCGAGCAAAATTTTCAAAGTTTAAACACTTATTCATGCTGAAACGAAGCCACAGTAAGTGTGCGCAAGGAAAAAAGTCCAAAAAAGTGACGAAGATGAGCTTATTTTAGAATTCTGACCATTACAAAAAGTTATGACCGTCTAAAGTTTTCATGAAATAAAGCCCAATTTAGTTTGGTTTTCTTTCTTTTTCTACCCCTGTGATTGCATTGAAAGGATTTGCAACCCGGCAGATCATACTTCACTGGTTTCTCTCATCTTTTTGATGACCGTCTAAAGATTTCTCTTATCTTATTTTGGCTCTTTAATCGGGCAAACGATGGATTCAAAGTTACATCTTTATTTATGGATGCTCGGGTTCTTTCACATGACTTTTAGCAAAGTATTCTCAATACACTTGTCATCCTCAACGACATCCAAAGTTGATGAAGAGCAACAACCGAGTGACTTTGTTCCCAAGCAGCTTGGAAGAAACTTGTGCTGATATAGCCGAACAACTAGTGGCCGAGCATCTTGAAAGAAACCTGTGCCGAGCAACTTTCTGTGGCCAAACAGCTTTTTGCCGAGCAACTTGCATGCCGAGCATCGTATATGCAAATTTTACATGTAAAGTAAGTAAAGCTTCTTATACAGATAAGGACCTGATTTTTGCATTTCAAGCTCCTATATCTACTCCTCATGCAAACTTTGCCAAGCACATCCAATAGAATGAGATGGCCATCTATTGCGGCTCAAATGCCAAATGGTTTTTGAAGAACCATTCAGAACTATATTAAGCCTACCATTGCAGTAAAAGTAAACTAAGGTTATCGGATTAACAACCGTACTATGTCGAACAATCCTGCAAACAAAAGGTTATTCAAAATAGAATCAAATCATATCGTTCAATTTCGATTCTTGGATTCTTTAGAGTTCGATAATCAGGCTCAAGCTCGCCTCGTCTTACTTGACTTAGGAAGGCCAGGTGCATCAATACTTGCCCGTTGTCTTTTATTGCTGAAACATTCTAATTTTTGAAGTCTTATTACGTATGAGGTGGAAAGAAAAATTATGGAAAGTTATGAGAAGCTCTCCATATACCTATGACTTATGGCTTTACATAATTACTTGCACAGGCAAATCGATTTAGCATGATTCTATCTTTGCATCTCATAAAAAGCATAAACCGTTTATACTGTTGTCGAAGTATATCTATGCAATGTCGCATACTTCCACTGTTGATGAATTTCAATTTTTGAGCTCATATTATTTATTTTTTATACGGAAAGGATAAAAGTTTATAAGTTTTACTCTACTTTACTCTGCCCGGGTAATAAATTATCCCGACCAGAGTGGGGGCATAATGTGAGGTATAAAAATAGCTTGCCCGACCACAAGAGTGGTCTGCCGACCATAAATTGCACCCCCCGAACAGGGAGGTATATTATAGTTAAATTGAGACTAAATAGTTTGCTAGTTACGTTGTATAGTTTCTTTATGTACTACACTTTCACACGGCTCCCGAAGCTTACATCATCTGGCATTTAATATTAGCTACCCACCTCCACTTTATGTCACGTCAAGATAAAGTGATAGTCAAATCAACAAAAAGTAAGACAAACACTCCATCTATAAATACCAAAAATCAAGACTGTGGAAGGTCTCTTTTTTCGGTTCCTTTTTCTCCGATCTTCTTCTCTCTCTCTCTTTATTTACATGAGCTTATATCTATACAAGAAACTGACTTAAGTATCGGAGTGTCCTTGGTCGGGGATCAACTCCGACCGCTTTATTTTACTATATTCTTGCTTGCAGGCCGCCGGGAGGAGATTTCAATGAACAATGGAGAGAAGGGGTCTACGGAGAAGAAGGTAAAATTATTGCCGAACAGCTAGCTAGCAGCTATATACATGCATGATGCATGTGCCTTAATAAAGCTTAGCCTGATGAACTCTAGTTATCTATATATATATATATATATATATGTATATGTAGAGAGATCAGGGTGAGTGTGATGACAATAACCACATGATCGTGTGCGTATCTATGTAACGTATGTAGTGTGTGTGTGTTTATTCTGCTTTGAGGCTGCGTAGCTACGTAAGAGACTTAATCAAAGAAAATTATGATATGAAAGATTATATATAAGCGAGTGTAAGTTTTCTGAGTTGTTTATCTGGATACCAAATCTGCAGCTCATGCCATATTTCTTCAGGGGGAATCATACATTAATAACACTGCCATGTACCTGCTTTATATGCAGTAATTAATGGTAATTAAGGACCCATTGGCTGTTCATTATGTACACAAAATGATTAGACAAATAATAATACACCCGAAAAATATATCAAAGATTTAACAATGATGTGATAGTGGTTGAGTGATAAATAAAATAGATTTTTGTTGGTTTATTGTTTTCAAATAATTTTTATAAGGACGTGATATTAATAAATTAAGCGATAACGAGGTAGGCCTATTGGTTTTAAATAGTTTTAAACAATTCTATGCCTTACTCTTTTTTTTTTTTTTGGGTGTTAAAATAGACAGAAAAATTACAATTAATATTACTAATTATATTTAGTAAATAAATAATTAATAAAACTTAATCAAT
The DNA here is from genome assembly GCA_019916065.1 of Vitellaria paradoxa. Classification (NCBI taxonomy): domain Eukaryota; kingdom Viridiplantae; phylum Streptophyta; class Magnoliopsida; order Ericales; family Sapotaceae; genus Vitellaria; species Vitellaria paradoxa. The sequence continues at coordinate 52,933,412 of CM034239.1, forward strand.
ATACAATAATAATGTATCACAAAAAGAAAGTAATATATATAAATATTTCCAAATAAAAGGTATAGATGCAAGTAAGTTATATATATATATATATATATTTCCAAATAAAAGGTATAGATGCAAGTAAGTTACATATATATATATATATATATATATATTTGCTAATAAAAACGTATAGATACAGGGTCCATCCATGAGCGAGGCCTAAGAGGCTTGGTTTTAGGGCCTCAAATTAATTATTTAAAAGGGCTTGGGTTTAGGAGTTCAAATAAATTATTTAAAAAATGGCCTTTACTAGTTTTTATTATTAGGATGGAGCATGAATTTTTTTAAGCCTAATATGACTGTTTATTACCTTTTAAAAACTCAAAAATAATTAATTGCTTAAACGGCCTGAGTTTAGGGCCTTAAATAAATTATTCAAAAAAGAACCTTTACTAGTTATTATAGTTAGGATGGAATATAAATTTTTTTTAAGTCAAAAATGACTGTTCAATACTTTTTGAGAACTCAAAAATAATTAATTCATTAGACTTAATAATTTTTTTATAGGTTCATTTGTTATTTTATTAAGTGGGACTCCTAATAACCTATATTGTGATGATTTGTTATATTATTTTTGACAAAAAATTTTTAGTAAGAGCTTTTTTTCAGGATTAACCTTGAGTCTCAAAAACTTGTATAGATGTTATCAATTAAAGCAATATTTAATATCACAAAATTTATTAATAATTTCATTTTTAGTGAATTTAATTGTCATATGTTTTTATTTTATTTTAAAAATTTAACAATATTTATAATTAAATATACAAGTTTTGTAGTTGTGGTAATTCGATCCTTAAAAAATATTAAAAATTTAATATTAATTTATCAAAAGTTTTAATTAAATTTCATTATGTATTATTTTTTACATTATTTTTTATTTTTTATTTTTCGGTAAACTAAATACCACTAAGAGGCCCAATAAATACATCAAATAAGTACAAATTAGACAAGGACAACATGCTAGGGTATTCAAAAATCCCTTCTGTTGTGTTTGGAATATAGATTTTTAGAGAAAAGAAAAGAAAATTGATATGTATAATTTTTATACACTTCACTAAATAAAAGTTAAAACTTTATTTTTAAATATCTATTTATTTTAGTTTTATTTTTTAACTCATTAAAAAATAAATTTAATTTAATTTTTCACTTTATTTTGCATCTCTATCATTTTTCTTTTTCATTTTTCTCTTCCCTTCACATGCAAATCCATATTCCAAATATAGTTTTAGTGTGTTTGGTTGAAGAAAAATCAAAGAAAAGAAATTGATAAAAGAAAGAAGGGGAAATAAAAATTTTTCCCTTGTCTGATTTGAAGGGAAAAATAGAAAGAGGGAAAATAGAAAGTAGAAGGCAATACCAAAACACATGACACACATTTAATCAAGACACGTGGGGCGCATCCAAAGGGAGATAGTGTAGTAGGTGAGAGAGCGGCTATTTTCTCATCACATTTATGATGGATCAGAAAAAAACATGTCTAAATCTACTGTTGAATACGACTTAATCAAATCTGCACTGATTATGCAGTTTAGTCCAAGTCATTATCATGTCATCACTCATGATTACCGAGTATGACTAATACATGCAAGGGAAAATTATAAATACTTGAAACGCAAAGAAATGAAGCAAGCAGAAATTGCCTAGAAAATTACTTGCTAAAATAATCCATTTCTTTTGTGTATATCGTACCAAAGGCAAATTATCAAATCTTGTCTAATGAACACTCTTTTAATCGTAGAAGCCTAATTAGGGGTTCATTCAAATAGTCCGACCAGAAAATAGTAGTCGAACAGTGTGGTTGGTCACGTTAATAGAAAAGCTAACAAAGTTCTTGATACTCCAAAAAGGAAAAAACATGTGAAGTTCTTGAGTATTTTTTTTTCTTTTAAAATAAGAGGAAAATGAGAAGGAAAGAAAAATAATATATGAGAGAATTTAAATTGTGAGTCTCATTTTAAATAAAAAATTTTAAAAAGTCAGTCGCTTTCTTTTAAAATATTTTTTAATAAATAAATTATAATTTACACACATATTATCATTTCTTTCTTTTTCTTTAATTAAATAACGTTGATAAAAAAAGTTTTTATTATAAATTTCTCATTTTTTTTATTCAACTTTTTTCTTTTTTTTTTTAAATCTTACAATTTTATAATATTAAAGCGAGAACTTATTTGTTCGATCTCATATAAAATCTTCATAGAGGTAAAATAAATAGATAAAATCTCACTTTTAGAATATAAAAACAGTGAAAACTCGATTCTATATACAATTTACAAATATTAAAAATTAAGTTATTTTTGTATAATTTTGTCAAATAAAATAAATTTTTAAATTTTTTAGATCCTATCACACTATTATTGACATACCAGTGGAAGTAAACCAACTAAACTAATCCCATCACTCAACCACACCGATGCAATGCCCTTAAGAGACATCTAACAGACTTGAAAGAGGAACCATATACCATGAAACAATCACCTGCCGACATGCCAAAGCAAAAGAGAGAACAGAGCTCATCCCAACCTTTGCCGAACCAATGTGAGAACAGAAATTATCTCAACTTGCTGGTCTTATACGCATACAAATCAATTTTAGAGACATCTAAATAGACTTGAAACAGTCAAACCAAATGGCATGAATATGGTAAGCATGCAGCTACCATAAAACTGAACCCCAACAGAACAAACACCTACCACATGCAACACCAAAGAGAGAACAGATCAATGCCCAACGAACTGACCTTTTACACATCAAAGCAGAACAATGTACTAGTGCTCTTTACAAGGCCTACTGTGCCCTCGCAGAACTAGACAACCATTATGCTGTAAAATTTTAATCCGACGACTCCCATTACAGACTCCCATTACATTAGACTGCAAATTGCAGGCAAGATGAATGTTCTTGACATCCTCCCACCTCGTCAAATGGTGTTTTTGTTTTTTCTTCATCTTTTTCTTTTTTCTCATCCCCCCCCCCCCCCAAAAAAAAGCCCCAAAAATAATAATAATAATGATGGGGGGAAAGTAAAAATTCACATCAACTAATACATGAGTGCATCGGGCCGCCCACCTACGATAACGAATGTGCATTGTTTGCAGCCAAAATCTTATGAATGCCTTGGTCAATTGACAACAATACCAAAGCCTGCAACTCATTTAACATTTGAGTGGAACAATCCCCACACCAACATAGGACGAAAGAATTTCTAGTGTCAAAGACTTCATTTCAAGACTCTCGCAAAACAAAAATTAGGACAACATTTTAATTTAAACTTAACATTTTATTTATGGAGGACTGGCCCAACCTCGCTTCAGATCACCGCCTTACGAATGCCACTCAAATTGACAATAATACAATAAGCATGCAGCCACTACATTTGAATAAGCATCCTCGAACTTCAAAGGATGAATGATTTGTTAAGAGCCAAAACGTTAATAAGCGACATTGCATACATAAACTAGGAAGTAATATCGAGACTAAACAGAACATAAAAGATAAGAATTTTTATTGCATAAAACTAAATTTTAATTATAAAGGCCAAAATGTTAAAATGCAACATTGCCCACAAAAGCTATGCAGTAGTATCGAGAATACTCAGAACATAAAAGATTAGAATTTTAATTGCATAAAACTAAATTTTATTTATAAAGGGCAGACCAACAAGATGATCCTAAACTAAATTTTATTTATAAAGGACAGACCAACAAGATGATCCTCACAGCCATTGACTGCTTCCGATCACCCACCCACAAAAAAAAAAAAAAAAAAAAAAAAAAAAAAACAGCAGTTTTTAAAAGCCACTATTGGCTCAGAACCAGAAAATATAATCCAGACACAAGAACACGACGACTATGTTTCACCATACACTCAGAAACCACCACGAAGGCGGAGGACAAGATGCAGGGTGGACTCCTTCTGAATGTTGTAGTCAGCTAAAGTCCTGCCGTCCTCCAGCTGCTTCCCAGCAAAGATCAGCCTCTGTTGATCCGGTGGGATGCCCTCCTTATCTTGAATCTTAGCCTTAACATTATCGATTGTGTCAGAACTCTCAACCTCCAAGGTGATTGTCTTCCCAGTCAAGGTCTTGACAAAAATCTGCATCCCACCGCGCAGGCGAAGCACCAAGTGAAGGGTAGACTCCTTCTGAATGTTGTAATCAGCCAGAGTGCGCCCATCCTCCAACTGCTTCCCAGCAAAGATCAACCTTTGCTGATCCGGTGGAATACCTTCCTTGTCCTGGATCTTGGCCTTAACGTTGTCGATGGTGTCCGAACTCTCGACCTCAAGGGTTATGGTCTTCCCAGTCAAGGTCTTGACAAAGATCTGCATACCACCTCTAAGACGAAGCACAAGGTGGAGGGTAGACTCCTTTTGGATGTTGTAGTCGGCGAGGGTGCGGCCGTCTTCAAGCTGCTTGCCGGCGAAGATCAGCCTCTGCTGATCTGGCGGGATACCCTCCTTGTCCTGGATTTTCGCTTTGACGTTATCGATCGTGTCGGAGCTTTCCACCTCCAGGGTGATGGTCTTCCCGGTGAGGGTCTTGACAAATATTTGCATACCGCCTCTCAGGCGAAGCACCAAATGGAGGGTCGATTCCTTTTGGATGTTGTAATCGGCTAGGGTACGACCGTCTTCAAGCTGCTTGCCGGCGAAGATCAGCCTCTGCTGGTCTGGGGGAATCCCCTCCTTGTCCTGGATCTTGGCTTTGACGTTGTCGATGGTGTCGGAGCTCTCCACCTCAAGGGTGATGGTTTTGCCGGTGAGGGTCTTGACGAAAATTTGCATACCGCCTCTCAGACGGAGCACCAAGTGGAGGGTCGATTCCTTTTGGATGTTGTAGTCGGCGAGGGTCCGCCCGTCCTCGAGTTGCTTTCCGGCGAAGATAAGCCTTTGCTGGTCCGGAGGAATTCCCTCCTTGTCCTGGATCTTAGCTTTGACGTTGTCGATGGTGTCGGAACTCTCCACCTCGAGAGTGATGGTCTTGCCGGTTAGGGTTTTCACGAAGATCTGCATCTGTTCAAATCAATCAACAACCAGATCAGAAACAGATATAATCGAGACATAAAATTATAAAAATCGAGATCATCGAAATTGAACAATCACAAAAAATCAAAAGATCTCGCGAGGAATTAAAAATAACTTAATCGACCTTTCAAACGATTTTTGAAACATATATCAATGAATTAAAACCAATAACTTCCCCATTTTTGAAACATATATCAATCAATTAAAACCAATAACTTCGAAACAGATAAACAAAAAAAGCCGATCGAAGATCAGAGCGGAAACCCTAATACCTTTGGGAGAGAAAGTTGAAGGCTTCAAAAGACCGCGAGAAGATAATTTGAGAAGAAAACGATACGATGAATGAAATAGGAGAGGAGCCCTTTATTTAAAGGCTAAGAGACCTACCATCGAGAATATTCCAATCGTTTGCCGCCACGCATAGGACAACACGTGTAATGCACCAACCGACACGCAAGGCGGCAAAAGTTGACTGTTTTTTCCACGCGCCTGTCAGAGGTGTGCTACACGCGTAAAAGTCCGTTGCCTTCGCGGAATTTAGGGCCGGTTTGAGAATATTGTCAATTTTTAGTTCTTTTATTTCGACTTGGCTTCGTTTGTTGTGAATATTTAGAAATTTTAAAAAATTATTTATTTTTTATTTTACTGTATAAATTACAAACTTAAAATTTATCTCACTTTTATTACTATAAATAAACTCTTAATTTTTATATTTAGTTTTCAATTTTTATGTTTAAATTTTTAATTTTAGTTTTTATAGCAAAAAAAAAAAATTTAAAGTGTATTTGGTAATAATTGTTAGTTAATAATTATATAGTGGTTAATTAATTAAATTTATTAAATTTAAATTAGTTTGGTAAATAATTGTTAGTTGATAGTTATACGGTGATTAATTAATTAAATTTATTAAATCTATTTAATTATTAATTATCCATTAAATTATAATTAAATATAATTTAATATATTATTTAATTATATTATTTATTAAAATATGTTTTGATTAATTTAACATATAATTTATTATGTTAATTTAACATATATATTAAATAATATATATATTGACAGTAATTAGAAATGGGTGAGAGGCGGTGGTGGTCGACAGTGATCAAAAATAGGTGAGGATGGTGACAGTAATTGGTGATGACTGAATGTGAGTAGCGATTAGCAAACAGTGATGATTGATAATGAGTAATAGTTATAACTAAAAGTGATTGTGGAAAAAAATAAAACTGAAAATAAGAGACTTGTGAAAATATTTTTATTATTTCATAATTTTTAAAAATTTTGAAAATAATTTTTATTTTTTTAAAACTGAAAAATTAAAACTAAATTTACCAAATGATTTATGACCAATTTTCAAAAAAAAAAAAAAAAAAAGAAAGAAAGAAAACTGAAAGATTCGCAATAACGAAGCCTTTGTTGTCGTGTCTCACATTTTCCCTATCGTCCGTTTCATCGATCCTGATTCTGTTCCATGAATGATTAGGTTTAGTGATCTAGCTAATGGGGCAAATAGAAGAGGAACGACTCCATCACCGTGCACTTGGCGGATTACCCTCTCAAAACGTCACGGTTGATTTAATAATGTAGTTTGTTCGACAATTCACGGCGTGCACAAGTGGCGTTCACATTATTACAGGGAGTGCTTTTAATCAAAATCAATCAAAATTTATGAATTTTATTAATTATATATATATTTTTTTCAATTAAATTTTATCATATATCACTTTTATATTAAATTTTTATAATTTTTTTATATTTTTTAACTAAATTTTTACCAACAAAATATCCCATAATCTAAAAAATTATTAATGCAACAAAGGACTCTGTTTGGCGATTGACGCCTAACTTGTCCCCAACGACAGCGACCCTTGGAATCGCGTGAGGGACAATGCAAAATTATTCCGTGTAATATTCGATTGAAAGATGAATATTGTGGTGATTAAAATATTATAATTCTTAATTTTATTTTTTATTAGTTAATATCTCAAGTTGTTAAATTAAAAAAATAATATTTCAACACCAACAACAACGTTTACAAATTCTATTCGCGTTACTGAATGTAATGATAACAAGGCGTTTAAAGTGAAAAATAAAAATTAGGGTAAATTTTTAAAAATTACAGTTATACAATTCGTGTGGTAAATAAAAAGTTTAAATCTTATAGAAATTATTTTTGTAAAACTTCAAACAAATCCTTAATTTATTACAAATCATAAAAACTATTGTTATTTAATTTATTTTTAATAAAAAATAAAATTATTTTATTTTAATTATTTACCGTGCATGTATACTACGAATTTACTGCTAGTAATGTATATTAATTCATAGAGACCATCATATTATATGATGTCAAGGTGTTCAAACATGCATTCAACCTGCTCAATCCGACCGACCTGACCCAAACTCGTGGTAACGATCGGTTTCGCTGATTAATTTGGGTGGATAATGGGTGAAGTTTGAAATTTTTAATTTTTGTTGGTTCGGGTTTTGGTTCTTCAATTTTCTCAACCACCAAAATCGACCCGAATTGATATTACAGCGTGCACTGTGCATAATTTGCACTTTGCAAATTTCATTTTATCTTCAGAGTGCCACGTGGTGTAATTTCATTGGTGAATGAGATTACATGCTTATTTCTTCACGTGAGGGAGATAAAATTTTATCTCCATCTGACAACCTTTCGGTTCTTTCTAATTTTTTTTCTTACTCCCTTCTCTTTTTGTCTCTCAGTCACACCGACTTTCTGTAGTTAAGAAGTTTCTAATTGTTGCCCCTTTGGGGGTGGCCGAGTGGAAGTCGGGCTCGCCTTAGAGCTTGGGCCTCTCGAGGTTCCGGGTTCGACTCCCTCACAGGGGGGGTGGGTTACCGCTGTAATGGCGGGTGCCTAATGGCCTCCTCTCGGTCGTGCCGGTCAGACAGGGCTTGCCTAGGCTGGTTAACTCTCCAGGGACCTTTGCCGGCTAGGGTCCTGGAGCGTGCTTCGCCCTGTGCGCACCCCAGTACGGGATAGCGGCTGCGGACTTCCACGTACCAGAAGTTTCTAATTGTCAATCTAGGAGTGATCTAAAATTATCTTGGTTGAGGTCTAGTCTAGTGACTAAAGTTTAAATTATTTAAATGGGTATGCTTCAAATTTTCAAAAAAACTAACTATAATTTCACTTGGTATTTTAGAAAGTGTGTTCCATAAGATATGTGATTAGACTTCTTATACCCTTGCTTTTTGTTTTTCTTGAACAAATTGTGACTTTTTAATCCCAATTGAAAGTTATTTTATTTTATTATTTATTTATTTTTAGGAAGTATTGGGGACTGTTTTCTGAATGATAGGATTTACAAATTTAGTAAACCTTTGTCTTTCACATTGAAATTTTAGCGATACTTTTGGAACTTTAGTTGAGTATTGGTTTATCTATTTTGTTCTTTGTGAAATTTACTTCAAATTTCCTAAGATGAAAATTATGATTCACCCCAAGTGTATCTTTCTACTAGAGACTTACAATGGGCTAACTACAGTTGTGGCAACACTCCAAGATTTTATATATTTTTTTCTTTTTATTAATTTATCGTTCTTATTGTTAAAAAATATTATTTTTAATTCGCCGACCCACTAATCCAATCCAACCAAATCCACCAACCTGACTAACTCAACTTGCCCAACCCGCGGTTCGAAATTGGTTCCATTTTCTCTTCACTCGATATGAGTAGTTTAGATGGTGGGTGAACCCCTAATCCGACCGTGCCTGAGGACAGCCCTAATATGATGGTCTCATTTAGGAGGCGTTTTGAAATGACAAAAAATGAGATAAATAAAATAATTTAAGATAATTTATGAATTCGTAATTTGTACAGTAAAATAAAAAGCGAACAACTTTTAGAGATTTTTAAAATTTTTTGACATTTTTCATTTCACTAAACAAAACCGTAGAATAGGGTATATTGGAATTAAATAAACCAAGTATTTGACAAATTATTTGTAAGCTATTTAATCTATTCATTTTAATCTCAATTTTTTAACTCTATAAAAAAATAAATTTAAGTTTTTTACTTTATTTTGTATTTTTATCTTTTTCTTTCATTTTTTTCTCTTTACTTTTTTCTTTTCTCTTATGATCCAAGCATAATTTAAAGGCTTTTACAAGAAAAATCTATAATATTTATTTGCTAAAAATATCCAGTGTGATAGAATGTTACATTATCAACATATTGGATTATAACAAACGAATCTAAATTTTAATTATTACAATATTAAAATTTAAATTTCTCACCGATAGTAAAATAAATTTAAGGCTCCGTTTGGAGTGTTAACAATGTGGATAAATTTTTAAAAATTTCTAAAACTCTTTAACACATTTTGCCCTCCTCATACTTTGTGAAATTTCTATAAATTTATATATATCTACATATCTCAATAAATTTTTATAAATTCGAATAAATTTTTATAAACCCTAATAATGGCTACGTTTGGAGTGATAAAAAGTGAGATAATTTGTGAGTTCATAATTCGTGAAGTGAGATAAAAAGTAAATAACTTTTAGAGATTTTTAAAATTTTTTAACGTTTTTTAACAAACCAAATGTACCCATCATCCCCAAAAACCTTAATAACTTTTTTACAAATTTCAAAAATTTTTTAACAATTTTCAAAAATTTTAACATAAACATGCTTAAATGAATCCAAAAATAATTATTTGAACGATTTTTTTATTCAAAAAATTAACGTAAAAGTTAAAAACGACATTATTCATCACTAAAAATATAATTTGATTGCTATGTGCCTAATGTTAAAAAATTATTCAAATTATATTTTTTTTTGTTACTCTTCGACGTTCCAAACGCCTCATAAATCATGGTCCTCACAATACTAACGTTAAGACCACATGGCATAGTCGTTACCAAGTATTTTCTCCATATATTAAAACGAATTTAATTAAAAGAAGTACGAGAGACTAGCTCAACCATGGTATTCGCGACCGTTGCAAGAAGCCACTCTCAGGCAAACCAAACCATCAGATACACCGCCGAATGTATCTACAAGGATTGCGATGCATGAAATTCGTGAAAGTTCAGAAAATTAGTGGGGGAGAGCGTTTCTATTCTTCTATTCTTTTACTTTTATTTGAGGAGTCCTCTGTGAAACTTTTCGCATGGTATGGCTTGTAATATGGATTATATTTTATAGTATTTTATAAAATTTTAAAAATTAAAAAAAAATTAAATTTTTTAGTTACTATACAAATTACGAGATTATAATATTTTTACAAATTAATAACTTTTACAATTTCTAACACTTCCAATGTTTAAGACCAGTGCGAGAAACATTTTTTAAATAGATTAACTTTTTGTTTTCTATTTCATTGATCACTTTAATATATGTCATTTTGTTGAAAGGTTTCTTTTATTTTTGTTAAGAAAATGAATGAAAAGAGAAGGGGAATGAAATATTATATAGGGCGTGGTTGGTTTGCAAATAAAATAAAATAATTAGTATAAAAGTGATACGTATTTGATTGGTGAAAGTTGAAATTCTCTTTTTTTAATTTTTTGAGAATCCAAACACACCCTATATGTATCAATTTTTATTTTTATTTAAAAAATAGTAAGAGAGTAAGGTTGCCGTCTCTCTTTAGTGGGAGAGAGTTTTACTTATTTTTCCTTTTAATTCAATATTTATTTTTTGTATTTAATTTTTAGTTGTGTTCGTTTTGATGGAAGATTTTCTTTTTATTCTTCCTTTTTTTTTTCTCCAAAAAAAAAAAAAAAGGGGGAAAGAAAGAAAATGATGAATATGGACATGAATTCAAAATAAAGAGTGCCAAATTGGGTTTGATACATGTGATCAATCGTTGGGTTGCCACCCATTTAAAAAAAAAAGGCTTAAAACAGTATTTTGGCCCATTAGTTCTGCTGATGGGAGCCCAAATGATATGAAATGGGCCGACGTGTGGGGTCTTATTTGTCTGCTCAACCAGTGGACTCGAGCCCAGCGGACCTTCCATGATGATCACGTTCAAAACCAGTTCTCATAAGCATTCTAAGCATTACCCATGAATGAACGAGAATATAGATCATCATTCGTATCTGCTTTAGAAGTCCTAATCCTTTGTGGGGAAATTATTAGGTCACATCTCGTGGGCAGAAGAAATAATGGAAATTGGGACAAGAGGATGATCTATTCTTCTGCATTCATGGGTAACGCTTATTAATCAGAAAGGTTATGCGACTGGCACGGGATGGTATTTAACTTCGCCCAAACCTATTAAGAATCTGTTTAAAAGCATTCTGAAAATTTTGGAACGAGAGGACGTTTGATTGGTCAAAATTAACTAAAATTTATCCATTTTTACTATTTATTTTGTATTTTATTCCAATTAAATTTCGTCACTTATCACTTTTACATTAAATTTTTATACTTTTGTTGTACTTTTTGACCAACTAAACACCCTGAGTTTGACATTTAAAATAAATATTCGGGCTCATTTGGGACAAATTTGAAATTTATGTTATGATTATTCTGTACTTTTTTTCTTTTGTTGATGTTGTTTTTAATAGGGGTATTCGAACCCTGTTATTCATATTGCATTCGTTAATTGTTCGATTAATAAAGTATATTCGAACTTTACATTTAGTTTATGAAAAAGGAAAGGACACACGAAAATATTTATGTCTCGTTTGAACCTCTATTTATTTTCACAAAATTTTATAAATTTTTATAAATTAAAATTTTTTATTCACAAATTATGAAAATTTTTATAAATTTATATTAACTTTTATAACTCTAAATACCCCTTTAGTAGTAAAGTTGTGTTGCTTCCTTCTTATAACATTTGAGTTTAACCCCATAAAAATGTAAAATTTTGAAACTTTTTACCATAGTTAATTGGGTGAGATGGGAAGGGGCACGTTTCACATGTTTAGAGTATTGACAATAAAATAAACGGGCTTGAAGGAGGAACTCAACTGTTGGGCTAGTTCAATAGGTTCGAGAATGAAAAAAAAAAACCCATTCGGGGTGAGTTGGTCAGGTTGTTGACAGAGTGACCATAAGGTCTCGCGTTCGAGTCTCTTTCACGGGGCCTACCTATTGGCCTTCTCGGTTGTGCTGGTCAGCCATGACTTGCCTAGACTGGTTTACTTCTTCGTGATTCTTGGCCGACTAAGACCACAGGATGGGTTTCACCCAGTGTGCACCCACGGATAGCGACTGTGGGCTTCTCCCCTACCTCAGAAGAATGAAAAAAAAAAAAAAAGGAAGTAAGTCAAAATTTATAAGTATCTTACCTGTTTACATAGTGTTCTATATTGTGTACAATTAGAAAGCTTTTAGAAATTTTATTTAGAGGGTGTTTGGTTACTAAATTCCACTAAAAGTTATAAAAAAATATCAACTTTTTTTAATTAAATTTGATTATGTGTCATTTTTGTACTAACTTTTTTAATTTTTTTATTATCTAAACACCTCCTTAAAATAAATTGCGCAGGACTAGCAGTTTAAAAATTATTTTAATTATAATAATGACACCATCAAGTTGTTTACGTAATACTTATTTAAAAAAAAGTTTACAATATAATAGTATTTTCGTTTTTCTATTTAATTTTTTTGGTTTCTATGAGTGTTTGGTGCACTAAATTTTATTAAAAAATACAAAAAGTTATAAAAATTATTAATTTTTTTAAATTTTTAATTAAAATTTATCACGTATTACTTTTACATTAAAATTTTTTTTTTCCATTACAAACACCATCAATATTTGTTTAAGTCACTTTCAATAGATTAGAGTGAAAAGGAGAAAAACTTTTGAAAGAGACACCCATTCCTCATACCTTTCAACAAAAAAGGGATCCATTCCCCTCAACTCATTCCATCTTGTCCTATTGGTGTAGGTTTCACCCTTTCGGTGAAAATACCGTGTGATGAGGGAGAGGTGGTGGTTTGCTGGAGTTGTTTTAAGTGGGTGGAAAATAGTACGTGATTGATGGCTACGTATTGAATTTGATGGCGGAGGAATTGAAAAAAGGGCGAGAGGTTAATCCGGGACATTAATTTGAGAATTCAATAGGTACGTTTTCATTATTTTAATTTAAAAAAAATAATTATATTTAAATAAAATTTAACAATCATAATTAGAATTTACACTCACCCTTGATTGGTTTAGTGGAGCGGGAGTTAAGTTTAAGGCTTGGGTGATATACTCAGATCGCAAGTTCGATTCTTACCTGAAGCAGTTAGGATTTAAGTAGAGAGCCGTAGCGGTGGGTTGCTGCGCTAATTCTCTCGATAGTTTGTAACTCAGTAAGTAAAACTGTTGGGTAATTTCTCCCGTTATTAAAAAAAAAAAATCAAAATTGATGTATAATTATTATGTCAGTTCCCTAGAATATAAGGAATTGGCCTCGAGAGAGGATGGTGGTGTTTAATGGGGATGTTAGGGCAGCTGCGGAGATTTGAATAAACAAGCTAAATTTGATAGAAAATTAGAGGTTTGTGTAGCAGAAATACTTATTTTGATTAGTTGATATTTATATACACACAAGCATATCATTAAGGAAAACAGTATTTTTACTTTGAATATTTAGTTTTTGTATCATATGTTTTTAATTCTAAAAAAATATATTATAATTTATTAAATTTTTAACTAAATTATTTCCTTGCTATCAATTAATTTTTTAACTAGCTTGCTCTATAATAATATTTTATATTTATATGTTATAAATTTAATAGAATGTTTTTAAATGCATTATAAACATTTCAAAATAACATTAGATTTATGAAATTTATTAAAATAATAATAGTTTTAACAATATAGTGCCTATTTGAAGTGTAAAATTTTGGCCCAAAAAAAAGTAAACAAATTTTAAATTGTGAGGTGTTTGATATATTTTTCAAAAATGTAAAAAAGTTAACAAAATAGGAAAAAAAAAAGTTGGTAAAAATTACAAAAGTTAGTAGAAGTTGCAAATTTTTAACGTGGAGAACGCTAAAAGAAATTAAAAAAATTGAATTTTTTTATTAAATTTAATACTCCAAATACACACATAATAAGGAGTTCTAGGAGGCTGAAGTGTTAAAAATACTTCGCCAACTGTATAAAAAATTAACGATTTTGCTATGTTCTTAAATTTTTTTCAAATAATTTAATAGTTTTGGTTTAACTTGATTTTTTTTTAAATGATTTAATAGTCCTGATATTCTAATAATTTACTAATCTATATCAAAAATGTTGATGTTTGAAATATTTTTTACACTTAATTGGTTAAAATTAACCAAAATTTACTAATTTTTTATACTTTCTTTCAATCAAATTTTATTACATATCACTTTTATATTAAATATTTATTTACTTACTGTACTTATCAACCAATCAAACACCCTCTAGGGACCCCTGGAATCTCATAATTAAGTGTCAATTTCCCCTTGGTTGCCGACGTTACTTTTATGTCTGCTGGGACAGACAATGGCAAGGCATCCCAAAAAATCAATGTATATAATAACAATAGTTAAAGATATTTGTTTGTTGACTGTGCAAAAAGATATTTATTAGCAATGGATCCAGCACCATTAAACAAGTCGGGCCATTGACTGTGGGAGGAAAAGATCTCACCTACCCACCAACCTTTCTTGCTTTCTAAATAGTCGCGTTAAAGACACTAATTGATCGCATACATATCTATGTATGTTTGCGGTCGTAAACTCTTTCACACTTAGACCCCTCCCCCCCGGGGAACTTTGGCTTATTAATTAATTAATTTATTTATTTATAAAATAATTAAATTTATTTTTTTACGTTTTAATTTTTTTTTAACCTTTTCAGAACAAAAAAATTAAATTAACAAAAATTAAAATGTCAATTATTAAAAAATTAACTTTTTTTCCTCTTCTCAAACACACAAAAAAAAAAAAAAAAAATCACCTCCTTCAATCCAAGCCTTACTTTGTGGATAAAGAAGTTGCCGCCATGATGGATGCTCGCCTTTCTTAAGACAAAGCAATTGCTATTAATTAATGGAGCTCGTGTGTTTTATTTATTTTTTTTGGGGGGGGGGGGGGGGAGGGGGGCATTAAGTAACGGTCCCAGCTTGAGATGATCGATACAAACCATAATTTCTTCAACATTACTTTTAAGAGACAATAGATAAAATAATTACTCACACAAAAAATTGAAAATAACCGAAGAATTTTAATTTTTTTTAATACTTAGAGTATTCAATTAATTTCTATATATTTCAATTAATTTTTGAAATCCTGAAGTTGACAATTAAAAATTTTAATTTTTTAAATATCGCATATTGTAGATTTGTTTTTGCTATTATTATTATTATTATTTTGGGTAAAAATTCTGCAGTATCAGATCATTGTCTTACATGGATACGAGTTTTATGACACAAAGAAATGAAGAAACCATAAATGCATACATTAACTTGCATAGTGGACTAGGAATTCATTTGTGCAGTTCAGTGACCAACTTTTTAGCTCGGTCTTATGGTTAAATGCGGAGTTGGAGAGGGTATTTAAGCAAGGAAAAATAATAGAAGAAGCATATGATCTTATTTCATTTGTTTTTTTTTTTTTTTTGGTCATTTAATGCTTGTTGGTGTTTCAAAAACCTCTATTCAGATTTGGGAAGAAGTCCCACAAGGGATTGTTCGCAAAAGAAGGGAAGGCTAACAAGATTACAAACAAAGATTATTTTTCATTTAAAAAAGACACAGCAGTTAAAACTTTCGGTAACGAATCTTGTAAAGTGAGAGTTAAAACTTGCTTGGAAAATTATCTTGTAGGCATATTGGAGTATTGGATGTGACAAGAAAAAAGCGCATTGGAGCATTGAAGTGATAAAAAAAATTGTGTGATTGTAAAAATTTTTCATACAGTAAATTTTTTTTTTTAAATGCCCGTGATTTTTCTTCACAGTTTGGAAGTTGTTCATATAAGTTCTTATATTATTTTTGTTTCTCCATTCTTGTTGACAGAGGCCTAAATCCCAACCCTTATCAATATATTCTTTATCCTTTTATTTATTTAATTAATTTATTTTTTTTATTATCTTATCAAAATATCTAATATTTCAAAAAAAAAATTTTATTCTGGGGGGCCGGCTATTGATAACGATGATGGTCAGGGGAATTTTGGCAAGTGTTTTGGATTCAACACCAGGGTGTCGTAAAGAATTTGTTGCGTGGGGCTTTTGTCGAATGGGGGGGAGGGATTGCCGACACGTTCTTGGCACATTCTGTTCGTCATTTCTTCCGCATAAGTCAAGCTCAAAAGCAAAACTGGCCACGAACAGCACCCAGAAAGAAAGATAGTGACTCCCACTTCGTTGGACTTCTGGCCCTCCGACGGGTGGATTGATACCAAACAACGGCAAATAAAACAATTACATCCGTTTGGAAATATTCCCCTATTTTATGATTAGTTTAATTTTAAAATAAAAAATTTATTTAGTTTGATATATTAAAATTTGTATTTAGAATACATGTTTAAATTTAAAAATTGAATTGAACTCATTAATAGAAATATCAAATTGGAATATGTTAATAAGAAATAAAAAAAAATATGGTAAATATTATGTATGAAGATAAATTTATCTATTTACTTAGATGATTTAAGAAAAAAATAAGTTATTATCAAATTCTATTGTTTTGGACTAAATTTTAAATGATATAAAAATTTTTAAATTTGAAAATTTAAGTTGTGAAATTAAATTAAATTAAATTCATAAAATTTTATTTTAATTTTAAATATAAAAATTAATAAAAACTCTCACGAAATAACCCCGTTTAGTTCGTTACAAATCTCTGAAAATTTCTAAAAATTTTTAAAAGTTATTTACTTTTTATCTCACTACACAAATTACAAATCCATAATTTATCATATTTTATCTCACTTTATTTCACTTTTTACCACTTTAAACCTATCCAAAAATCCAACTGTACCAAATCTATCATTCTATTCTAATCATAATCATGGTGTTAGTGGGTGATGTGCATTTCTCAGGTGGAATCTCTCTTTTGACCGTCTGATCATAACTTTGTAAGGATTGAGCCATATTTATTTATAGCTAATTGGTGAGGACCTCTTGCAAGAGACATGTTATGCGATGCATTCGTCAGTAGGACGAACTCCTGCACAGAAAGAAATCATGAGTTGCTTAATTTCGTCTCTACAGCAGGTGAATTTTTTCCTTAATTTCCTACCCTTCATCTTTTCTCCAGCTCATAATTTTATGGCATTCTCATTTCTCCTTTTAATATTAAACTCATTTCTCCATTTATTTTCGTGATAACAAAATATTTTTCCCCTCAAAATTATAAGAATGACTAATTATTCTCTGAAATGAGAATAAGGTGGGAATATTTATGAAATCAATTTTTATCAAATTCACTATTCTAAACACAGTATAAAAAAAAAAAAGACTGATAGAAATTTGAAATTAGAAATAAACACTTGAACGCATGAGTTTGTTTGAATTTTTTTCTATCTTTTTTTTTTTTGTGTAAAATACTCCCTACTCGTTTTCGCAAATAAGATATTTAGATCTCAATATCTAGAGAGTACCTATTAATTATTTAATTAATATAATACATTATATTATATTTTTATATCTATTACATATATATATATATATGTTGTAATATTTTGATTTATTTTTGTGATTCAAAGTGTCAACCCTTTTTAGTTTTTAAATTTATGAAAACTTAAATATGCTAAAAAAATTCTTGCTACTTCGTTTAAAATAAAATTATTATTATTATTATTTTAACTAAATGTAACTATTCATCGTTCTACCAATATGTTAATTATTTTATTCTTAATTATTATAATTATTTTTAATAATTTTATTAGAAAAATATTCTTACATATTCTTCTATAATGATATGTAATTTCTACCCCTCAATAACTAAAAAGACCCGTCCACTAGCCTACCTGAGGGCTCGTTTAGAGATCATCAACTTCAAAAAATTTTAAAAAAAATTTCAAAAGTTTTAATTTTTTTAAACTCTAAAAAATTTTAACTTTTTAAAAAAACTTGTCAAAATCCGTTGGAACAAGTAATTGTAATGCGTTCCAATAGATTTTGGCAGATTTTTTAAAATGTTAAATTGATATTTGTACCAAAAAGTTTCACAATATTTTAAAAATTTTATCATATATCACATTATATAATTTTTAACAATTTTATATCAAATCAACTATAAATTTCCAACCATTATTCGAAATAATTTTTTACACTTCAAATTTAAAAAAAAAATCATTTTTGATATTTTTTTTTTATTTTTTTACCACTACAAACGGCCCCTCAATGGGTATTGGAGTGTAATAAAGGATAAAACACACTCAGTTTTGTGGCTATCATGATAAGAAGATCATGATTCCTTGAAGACATACAATCCACTACGTTCCCTTCTATGATCCAAAACTAGGGCACTGCTCAGCTTTTTTTTTTTCTCTTCTTAATTTCTTTCAGTATCTGATAATTAACTATGGAATCAGACCCACCATTTCAAGAAACCTACAAGACCCTCTTCGCAAACCACTCCATAGAAGTGGAAGGTAGTTCAGAAACTTTGCAAGAGAAAAGAAAAACTGCCCTCGAGGAATACGAGCTACCACTCGTCGACCTTAGTGGTTTGAATCTGAGCCACTCGGACTGTAGGATACAGATTGCTTGGGCGGCAAAGGAGTGGGGGATTTTTCAGGTGGCGAACCACGGAATCTCACGGGAGACATTGAAAAGGATGCATTCCGAGCAAGTCAAGCTTTTCCGACGAACGTTTGAAGAGAAAGTGAAGGAGAATTCTCCAAACTACTTATCATCGGCAAACTATTACCGGTGGGGGACTCCCGCCGCTACTTCTTTGATGCAGTTCTCGTGGTCAGAAGCTTTTCATATTCCTTTAAACAACATAGATTTGTTGTCGAAGAAATTCAACGCTACTCTTAGGTAATACTGCAGAATATTCTAATACTTTGGCGATGAGTTTTTCAATTTTCGTGCAGCACAGGGAATATTCTTTCTCAATTAGGGCTCCTACTCAAGTTTAAGTGGGATCGTACTCAGTACTAGTGTACTCTTTTGTGACTTTTTTTTGTTTGCTGTCTCAGATATATGATTAATGACAATAGTTATGTGCAGAACAAATTAGAAGGACAGTAATAATATGCACTTCTGTTTATATAGCTAACATAAAGTTATAGGATTAAATCAACCCACATGAATGATCACAAAAAATGAAACCCACAAACTGAGAATTACCGAATTAATATATATGTGCGTGCTATGCCGTGCAAGTGTAAATTAAATATAAGTAATCTTTTGTAATTTCTAAGGGAATTTTCTATTTATCCTAGCTAGTGGTAATTGATCCGGAAAGATTTTCATTTGTTAAACTTATGGTGTGACCAAGAATTCAGGAGCACCACTGTTGCTCTTGTTAATTTGCATATAACCTCTGAAATTGCAAGGTTAGAAGTTTTAGATATAGAACAACTGAATATGGTGAGAGTGATCAAAGATCTGGAATTGCTTTTGTATGAAATCCGCGCGCAGAATAATTAAAAAACTAATTTGACATTCAAAGTAGCTTGATTGTTACCATCCACGAGTGTTAATTATTTACCTGGTCAGTTTTTATTTATTTATTTTTACTATGAATCATGATTTTTTTTTTCTTCTTTTGGTCTAGATTAAGTAATCCTCTTATTCCGCAGCATGATAATTGCAGAATTGCCGGAGGCATTTCATGAGATTGCTCAAAGAATCGCTGGAATTTTAGCAGAAAATCTCGGCTGTAGGTCCAATTTCTTTGCAAAAAATTGCCTGCCTGGTTCCTGTTATCTGAGAATGAACAGATACCCTCCATGTCCAATATCTGCGGAAATATTTGGTCTAGTACCACACACGGACAGTGACTTCCTCACAATATTGTACCAAGACCAGGTTGGAGGATTGCAAATGGTGAAAGAGGGAAAGTGGGTTAATATTAAACCTAACCCAGAGGCTTTAGTTGTCAATATTGGTGATCTATTTGAGGTACATAACTTCATCTCTCTTAAAGATTTTTCCTATAGTGAAACATAAAAATCAAGAAAAAAGATCTTTGTTTCCCAAAAACGCTAGGAGACTTATAAATATGTGCTAACCGGCTCAGAACTTTGATGTCCAAGACACATATGTTGCTGGCTAGGCAGTGAAAACTGTTGCAGTAAGTACTGCCGCATCCAATATTGATTTAGTTTATTGATAATGTACACTGCGATGATTCACCCTTAAAATAACATGGCTATACATACATACAGATATATTCATAAATATATTTATTCGGTATTAAAGAAAATACATCAATTGTTTTAAAAATTAAATTTTTAAATGAATATTGAACGAGTCTTTTTACATAGATATTTAATAGGTGGAATAGCACGAGTTTGAAATTTTATTTAATAAAATAAATGAGTTTGAGATCATAATAGATTTGAAAAAATAAATAAATTTAGTAATAATAATAACTTGTTAGGCGAGTACCTAACTCATTTGCATCCTTATATTCAGCTAATTATTTCCTTAAAACTTCATTTACTAATTGGCTCCATTTGTTTGGGAAATATTTACTGAAAAATGATGCTAATTATGTACCAAAAATAAAATATAGCAGAAAAAGGTGTCAAAACAATGTAACAGTTTAATTACAATTATAATTCAAATAAGTTTTTAGAGGTTTATTGTTACTATTTTCTCACGCATGTATATAGATATATATTTTCATGGCGTAATATTACTTTTTATTAAAACAACAACATATTTTATATTGAAGGAAGGTACTTTTTATTAAAACAACAACATATTTTATATTGAAGGAAGGTTTTCTTTAATGTTCCGTTTGGTTTACTATAAAATTCTGACAATCTTTAAAAATCTCTAAAAATTTTTAAAAATTATTCATTTTTTATTTCACTACATGAATTACGAACCTACAACTTATATCATTTTATCTCATTTTTTATAACTCCAAACATACCTTAAATTATGAACATGCATAGGCATATATTGAAATGCAGGCGTGGAGCAATGGTGTCTACAAGAGCATCGAGCATCGGGTTGTCACCAATCGCGAGGTGGAAAGGTTTTCTGTCGGATACTTTTTCTGCCCTTCCAATGAAACCGTAATAGAAGGTTGCAAGGAGCCTTCAAAGTACAGAAAATTTAGCTTCAAAGAGTACAGGCAGCAAGTGCAAGAGGATGTAAAGACTACAGGCAGCAAAATAGGCCTTCCGAGGTTTCTGGCGTGAAAGACACTTGCATTTTACTACTTCTGCACATAAATTGGACATCTTAATCTTAGAACGGACACCCCTTATGTTAATTTATTTAATTAGGTGGCCATCTAAGCATAGGGTTTGTTGATATAAATGCGTATGCATACATATATATATATATATATACATACACACACACATGTATATATAGGTGATATATATTGACGCAATGAGCTTAGGATTAAGATATCTGGATTAGTGGGATGCGCAAAAAGGGCGGAAGTTTTATGAATTTTTATTATATTTAATTATTTTAAAATAAAATTTTCATGAAAATAATTTTTTTATTGCAAGAATATTACAGCCATTTTTTACTTAAATTGTTAAAAATTTTAAAAATATATTAAATTTTTTTTTTTTTACCATTCATAAATCAATTAAAGATCTCTTATTAACTAAAATATACAGATTTACTTATAACCATACGTCTACGTAATTTTGTAAGTTTATATACATATATTAATTAAAAGTGAATATACAAGCTCATAAAAAGAGTTGATCATCCTCACGTATCATGATTATTTGCAACTCCTGAGAGTATCATGTGCCGTTTTAGTAATTAAAACATTTGCCGCGTTTGGAAAAAATTTAAAATTTTTAAGAAGTTTTAGTAACTCTTAATTATTTGATAAAAAATAAAAAAAAAATTAATAACTTTTAAGACTTTTTGGTTATTTAATAAAAAAATAAAAAATTTAACCTTTGTTGCTGAACACCAAAATAGACCAAAGTTATCATTTTTTCCTTTTTTTTTATTTTTTTTCCAACCAAACACCATATAATTTAGATATTATATTCATTGCCTTGTAGAAAGAAATTTGTTTAGCAAAATAGACAAAAGTTATTATTTTTTCTTTTTTTTTTTTTCAACCAAACAGACCACGTGTGTTCGGAATTGTCTCAAATTTGATAAACTAATGAAAAATAGTCTTTTAACCAATACTCATTGTTTTGTCATGACCTAAGTCAAGAATTCGAACAAATTCATTCATCTCGAATTTTGTTGCCACTTATTTTGGCAATCTTGTTTCTTTCTATATGTTTTGATTAATTCTATGCTTAGTTGGATTTTTCTATTCTATGTAAATTTTTGATTTATTGTCTTTAGAGTCCAATTAGGGGTTAGAATTCGTTTGTAATTTTAGTAGAGAAAAATAGTTTTTTTAGGAGATTAATTAGTATTATTCTTAAAAAATTTTTTCTATTCATATTGTTTGGAGTGGTTGTTAATCTTAGCAATAATTACTTACTCTTAAAAATTTTAAAGCCTGCAAAATTATTATTCTGTGCTTTCAATTATTGTTCGCTGCATCATGTATAAGATGGATTTGATTGATTAAGCAAAGAGATTAGAAAGATACATAGCATATAATCAACATTCTGTTGGTTCAGATGCAAACCATGAAAGGCCATCTGATGATTGGATCTCTTTCCCTTTTTTTTTTCTTTTGGCCTTTCAAAAGATACACACACAGATATATATATATATATATATATAACATACAAAACTTTTTAAATTGACATAGTGTACTGTAGTATTCATCTCACATTGTCTAAGGTGAAACTATCATCAAACCATGTGCTTAATTTCCAATCAAAGTTGATGTTTCTTTTGAATTCTAACCCCAGACAGTCCACAACTAGAAATTTATGGTTCCTGTACTTAAATTTGTTTTTATTCTATTGGGTGAATTATTATTTTTAATTTTTTGTTTGGTGAAACATTAATTCAAATACTGGTACAAACATCATATTACTGCTCCAGGGGAAGGTCTGAAGAAGGAAAAAATGAGCACCAAATCTTAAAACCGGGACTCTCTATGAGCCTTCCCTGGATGTACCAAAAGAATACTGGCTTTTTAAGGAGAGATAACTAAACTAAGCTACCTTTTTTTAGCTTCCTGAGAACATTGCGTACTCAACTTTATTTTTGTTTTTGCTTAAAGGGAAACCTTCTCTGAGAATTTTTTTTACAATCATTTATTATTTTGGTAATATATAATTATTTTGATATATTTGTAGTAAAGGTAAAAATAATTTTAAAAATATTTTTATACCTTTACAGGCACTGTTTGTAATTTAAAAAAAATATAAATTTCTACAAATACAAATTATACGAGACTGTAAAATATAAATTTTTTACTCACTGCATAAAACACGTGATACTAATTTTTACAAATTTATACGATTCCAAACACACTAAAACTAAAGTGAAATCTTTGAGAATGTTGTATTTTTAACTAAAAAGACAAAAATACTCATTTATATTCAAACTGAATAAAAAAATGAAAACGTATGAAATATCTCTATTAGTTATTATTTCTAAATAAATAAATAATTATAATTTAAAAATAGGACATTGTTACTTATGCTAAAAAAAAAAAAAAAAGTCTAGCTTATTTTTTCCCAATTTGACCATTAATTAGCTCATTGTTAAGTTGAGGCTCGGCCAGCTTAGCAGCTGGTTTGGTTTCCAGCTAGGAAGAACTTGCTCACAAAAGGCGCTCGCACACATGATTTTGTCACATTGAGATAAAGTCGACAAGCAAAGGGAGTGTGATTTGGTTTGGTTTCCATTTAGGAAGAACTTGCTCACAAAAGGCGCTCGTCCACATGATTTTGTCACATTGAGATAAAGTCGACAAGCAAAGGGAGTGTGATTAACAAAAAATAAAGATAAAATTTATAAATTATTTGAGATATTAAAATAATTTGTTTTGAGAATATATTTTATAAAAATAAAATTACAAAAATATCTCAAAATTATATTACTTTTTACATAAATTTATTTTCAGTGGAGTCAATTGACCCTCCTCCCTCACTTGGATTCGCCCCATTTAGCCTGTCATGTAACGACACGTGTAAATTGGATGAGAATTTTTCACAATGCCTTTTTTTTAATAATTAAAGAAATTACGAAGACCACCGTCACCACTTTCCTCCTGGGAAATCAATGGACGTTGCGAAATCTTTCCCAGTTTCCAAAAAAAAATGGACATTGCGAAAACTTAATCATATCCCCACCCCTCCACTCGGAACTTTACCAACGAGTCCGCGGTTTCTTTAGTGCAAGAGTCAAGCCCGAAACTAGCGCGAATTTGGTTGGTACTCGGTATCTACTCGGTATGGGGTCCAACCTTACCTCTCCCTCCCGCCCAATTGCCTTTGTTTGCCCTCGAATCTGTGATCTGTTATGGAGCTCTGCGCTGTCCTTCTTTCCCTTTTTATTTTCTCTCTGCATTTCCCAGTTTTAAAAACTTTGAGCCTTTTCATGGTCCCCATACGCGTACGGTTTGACTATGCAACGATTTCACCGTGTGAGTCAAGCCGTGATAATCTCATTGTAAAAATTCTTTATATTAAAATTAATTTAATATTTTTTAACAGCCAAAAAAAAAAAAAAAACAAAAAATGCGACTTTTTTTTTTCTTCTGTGCTTCCGTTTGGGGCTCTTAAATTTTTCAAAAAAGAAAATAACTAAAAATTTTTAAAAATTACTCACTTTTTTATCTTATTTACAAATTACAAATTTACTATTTTATTCAATTTTCTATTTTCTTTTTTAAAGACTTTGAAAGCATAAAATAAAAATAAAAAATAAAAAAATAAACCAAATACTACCTTAATTTTGTAAAATTCATTTGAGTGAAGTTAACATACCATGCATGTATACATATATACATATGACAAAGTTTGATCAGTATCATGTTCTTAATTATATTGTGCAAGACTTCTACTTGCACGGTTTATTTACATATACATAAACATTAACTGTAAAAAAAATAAATAGAGACCTCAAATCTACAGATAACATACACTGTATTATAAAGAGTTTAATTAATATTAGATTTCGTCTACGCCTTTTTTAATTTTTGCGAATTTCTATAAGTTTGTGTAAAAGTTAAATTTTTTATTCACAACACAAATTAAAAATTATAACTTTTATAAATTTATAGGACTTATACAACACACCCAACATGTACCATCACTCAAATTTCAAGAATAGTACATTATCACTTCAATTTCAAGAATAGCATGAAATTAAGGCTATGTTTGTTTGGTAGATGAGAGAGAGGGGATTAGATTAGTTATCCGTGGGATCCACCATATGAAGTGTTTGTTTTGGTTTTTGTTCAATCCGTGGGCCCCACGGATTGGCTTAGTTATCCTTCAAATGACCGGATGACTTATTCCACCGGAAATATGGTATTATTAATACCCCACTTTCGGATTTGTTTCCTTTCAAGATCTAAATATTTAAAATTATTTTCTATTATATCACATATCAAATCACATTTTTTATCTCACTTTATATCCCACCAATCAAACACCAAAAAAATAATCTCACATAAAAAATTAATCCCATCTTTTATCCAATCTCATATATTTTATCTATGATATTATTTATCCTCCGCCATTCAATCCTCTCAAACAAACATGGCCTAAATGTACAAGTTCCGCACCATTTCCTTCATAAAGTCTAATTAAAGTCCTTAAAACTTGTAATTAACGTTTGCAGGTTTCTTGTGCATCTGTGCATTAATTTTTTTATAATACATACTGTACTGTACTTCAAAAATAAATGAATTGGAAAAAAAAAAAGTATCATCAATTATCAATTGCAATTATTTAAAGGGTTTGTTTGGAGTAAGAAAAAATGAGATAAATTGAGATAAATTGTGGTTTGGAGAGATTTCGTACTGCGTGCAGTGAGAGAAAAAGTTGATGTGATATAAAGTTAACAGAGATTTATAGAGATTTTTGGAGATTTTCAACAAAAAATGAAGGCCCAAAATAATAATAAATAAAAGAAAAGAAAACCAACGGAAGAGCCTATATATATATCGTTGTAAAAGAGAAACGAAACTTCAAATTACTCCAGTCTTCTCTCCTGAGTTTTCTGTGTCTTTGAAGATGAGGGTGCGCAGCCGTAGATCGCGGGCGTTGAAGACAGAGGACGACGACACAGAATGCTGCGGCTGGTGGTGCTGTTTCAAGTTCATAGTGTCGTCGAGTCTGGGCCCTCTACTTATGTGGCTGATCAAAGGACACCCCTCAGTCCCAACATGCTCCATCGAGGATTTTTACGTTCCTGCCCTCAACAAGACGGCCAATTCCACTGCCGACACCACCATCTACTTCGACCTCTTGCTCGAGACCATGGACGACGCACACATAGGCTGGGGAATTTACTACGATGACCTCAACCTCACCTTTTATCACGCCCCCAACCTCTCCTCTCCCATCGCCAACCATACGTTCCCCAAGTTTTACGTGGGCCACGGCAAGGATGCTCGCCTGAAACAGACGGTGGAGACTCGCGGCGTGCCCTGGGATGAGGTTCGCCGGCGCGTTTTCAACGGGTCAACGGCGGTTTTCCGGGTGGATTTGGCCACGGCGGTGAGGTTGAAGATCGTGTATTCGACGTCCAAGAGACGCCAGCTGAGATTGGGTGCTAACTTGAAGGTCAGCGACACCGGCAAGACGCCAGGGAAGAAAAAACGCATCAGACTCGTTGAGTCCGGCGCACCGGAGCATCCGTGCTATCGGGCGCGGTTGGGAACCTTGACTATCATTTTGACTTTATTGTTTATTATTATTTAGCCTTGAAACTGGCTGTTCCACGTCAGGACTGGTAGGGTTCCTCGACTGCCTTTTAACTTCTGAGTTAGAAAATTGAGCTGTGCGTTTTCTTTTGTTAAAAAAAAAAAAAAAAAAAAAAACAAATCGGCCCGTGGTGTGCGTGCGTGTCTAGCTAGTGTTTCACTTTCTCTACGAGCTGTTTCAGTCTGGGGCTCGGCTAGTGGGATTGCAGTGGATAAGTTGTTCTACGTCGGGATAGTTAGGATGTGTGTATTATCATATATCTCTCACATGTCTTTTTAATTTTTGAGTTGTGGCCCTCGACTCGCGAGATTGCAGTGGACAGGCTGTACCACATTAAGACAGTTAAGGTGCGTAAGTTATCATATATCCCTCACTTGACTTCTTAATTTTTGAGTTAAAAAGTTGATTGAGAGTTTCCCTTTACCCAAAAAAAAAAAAAAAAAGCTTTGAAACTGATTTTATTTTGGTGATCACACGTTGTTGTTGGAATGATTCCTGTTTCCTACTTTATTGTTTTTGTGGTTCTATTTATTTGTATTCAACAAATTGATGAATGTGGAAAGTTGTTTGGCTTAATTATTAAGGCTTGGTTTGGAAAAATTAGCATGTGCTAACTAGCATGTGCTAATTTCTTAGAAATGTAAATTTTCTAATATATTGATATTTATATTCTCATGTACTAAAAGTTTGCTAATAGCCTGGAAAAATTAGTAAGGGTAATCTGGTAATTTTTATATTTACTAGTAGCTTGCTATAAATTAGCTAGTGCTAATTTTGGGTTCCCAAACAGACCCTAATAGTATTAAAAGGAAAAGTCGGACGAATTAATTTGAATTTAAGAACTAAAAATGCAATATAGGCTGCCAATATTTTATTTATTTTTTATTTTTTATGTAGTGGAAAGCTGTGAGAAACCTATTACGAGACCGAGTTCTCATTTCAGTTCTTATTTTTAATCCGTTTATCCATCCCTTTATTCTATTATGAAACCGAGTTCTCTACTTAACTCACTTTGTTATTGTCACCGTCTAAAATGTCCAAGCTAACTCATTAGCATCAATAGTAGAAAGAAAATGTGAGAAAGAAAATGTCAAATAAATTTGTGATTGAAGTGAGGGTTGAATCTCAATTATTAGTGAATATGAGTATCACGCACATTTGCGAATGAGCCAGTACAATCGCACCTGGCATTGCCAGTAATAGATGGCAAAGAAAGGCAAACCAAGCACTTCGTGCTCAGGAGGTCTTTGAAGTGATAAAAAATAATAAATTTTGATAAAAATTATGAGTTTGTAATTTGTACAATAAAATAAAAATAAAAAATGAAAAATTTTTAATATTTTTAACGTTTTTTAACAATTTTTAACTCACCAAATGGGCTTTAATATAGGAGGATTGCGTCAGAGAGCAATAGTACTTCCAAGTGTTGACAGCTAAAGCTTAGGAGATGGTCGTAGAGCCCTCAAGCAAGGTAAATGGTGTTGCTGTTAGCTGATTTTCTTTTCAAGGAATCATAATTTGTCCAAAAATCTTAGCAAATACCCACCTCATTATTAGATGAAGTCTCTAAATATCAAAATCTTACAGTCTGTCTATTTACTGGTAAAAATAGAAAGGAAAAAAAAAAAAAAAAAACTTTCGTCTAATATAAAACCTCATCTCCATTCAATTTCTCATTTGTTTTGAATGGTTATAAATCTTAGTAATAGTTACTTACTCTTAAAAATTTTAAGCCCGCAAAAGTGTTATTGTGCGCTTTACATCATTGTTCGCTGCATCATATATAAGTTGAATTTGATTCATTAAGCAAAGAGATTAGAAAGATACATAACATAAAATCAACATGTTGTTGGTTCAGATGCAAGCCATGGAAGGCCATCTGATGATTTGACCTCTTTCTTTTATTTTTTTTTGGCCTTGCAAAAGATACACACACAGATATATATATATAACATACAGCCCTTTGGTGAAAAAGGAAACTTTTTAAATTGACATAGTGTACTGTAGTATTCATCTCACATTGTCTAAGGTGAAACTATCATCAAGTCATGTGCTTAATTTCCAATCAAAGTTGATGTTTCTTTTGAATTCTTACCCTATACAGTCCACAGCTAGAAATTTATGGTTCCTGTACCTAAATTTGTTTGTATTCTATTGGGTGAATTAGTTTTAATTTTTGGTTTGGTGAAATATTAATTCAAATACTGGTACAAACATCATATTACTGCTCCAGGGGAAGGTCTGAAGAAGGAAAAAATAAGCACCAAATTTTAAAACTGGGGCTCTCCATAATCCTTCCCTGGATGTACCAAAAGAATACTGGCTTTTTAAGGAGAGATAACTAAACTAAGCTACCTTTCTTTAGCTTCCTGAGAACATTACGGGCTCAACTTTATTTTTGTTTTTGCTTAAAGGGAAACCTTCTCTGATAATTTTTTTCACAATCATTTATTATTTTAGTAATATATAATTATTTTGATATATTTGTAGTAAAGGTAAAAATAACTTTAAAAATATTTTTATACCTTTACAGGCACTGTTTGGAGTTAAAAAAATACAAATTTCTACAAATACGAATTATAAGACTGTAAAATTTAAATTTTTTTACTCATTGTATAAACACGAGACACTAATTTTTACACATTTATACGAATTTATATAACTCCAAACACACATAGGCCAAAATGAAAATTTTGAGAATCCTATATTTTCAGCTAAAAAGACAAAAATACTTATTTATATTCAAACTGAATAAAAAAATGAAAACGTATGAACTGTGAAGTTTATAGCATATGAATATAATTTTCTTGAAGTTACCAAGAGCCAAGTTAATTGATTTTTTTTTTTTGGGTAAATTTTCTAATATTTTTACTTTAATCCATAGTGTAAGAGATAATATTGAGGTTAAAGTAATATTAGTGAATTAGCTCGATTAGTTATTATTTCTAAATAAATAGATAATTATAATTTAAAAATAAGACATTGTCACTTATGCTGCTAAAAAAAATCTAGCTTATTGTCTCCCAATTTGACCATCCATTAGTTCCTTGTTAAGTTGAGGCTAGGCCAGCTTAGCAGCTGGTTTGGTTTCCAGCTTGGGAGAACTTTGCTCACAAAAGTTGCTGGCACTAGTTTAGCCCAGTCCAAGATTTTGTCGAGTCCACAAATAAAGACAATGTGATTGATATAAAAATAAAGAGAAAATTTGTAAATTGTGTGAGATATTTATATTGGGATAATTTATTTTAAAAATATATTTTATGAAAATAAAATTATAAAAATATTCCAAAATTATATATCTTTTTCTTTTTTTTTCTCACATAAATTTTGCTACCAGCAAGTCAACTAACCCCCCCTCCCTCACTTGGATCCGCCCATGGTTTAGCCTGCCATGTAACGGCACGTGTAAGTCGGATGAGAATTTTTCACAATGCCCTTTTTTTAATAATTAATGAAATTACAAAGAGTACCGACATCGCTCTTTCCTGGAAAATCAATGGACATTGCGAAATCTTTCCCAGTTTCGGGAAAAAAAAAAAAAAGGGAATTTATCATATCCCCACCCATCCACTCGGAACTTACCAACGAATCCGCGGTTTCTCCTGTGGAAGAGAGTCGAGCCCAACACTTGCGCGTATGTGGTTGGTACTTGGTATCTACAAGCCATGGGGTCAAAGGGTTACGTATGGTTGCAGTGAGAAAATTCACTGTAAATACTGTAGTGAATTAATCG
The DNA here is from genome assembly GCA_019916065.1 of Vitellaria paradoxa. Classification (NCBI taxonomy): domain Eukaryota; kingdom Viridiplantae; phylum Streptophyta; class Magnoliopsida; order Ericales; family Sapotaceae; genus Vitellaria; species Vitellaria paradoxa. Next base: position 52,964,138 of record CM034239.1, read on the forward strand.
ATGGTCTTGATATAATTATATTTTAATACGATATATTTTTTTATATTTTTATTTTTTATTTTAAATTTAATTTTATTATATTAAATTAAAATCATTAAATTTGATATAATTATATTTAGACCTAATCCCTGCAGTAAATTTTTTTGACTGCAGCGCACCCGGGGTCAAACCTTATCTCTCCCGCCCGCCTAATTGCCTTTGTTTGCCCTCGAATAGGGGAGCTCTGCGCTGTCCTTCTTTCTTTCTTCTTTTTAATTTTCTCTCTGCATTTCCCAGTTTTAAAAACTTTGAGCCTTTTCATGGTCCCCATGCGCGTGCGGTTTGACTATGCAACGACTTATACCAGTCCTTCACCGCGCGAGTCAAGCGAGGTGATAATCTCATAGCAAAAATTATTGAGCCAAGAAAACACCAAAAATATAACTTTAATTTTTTTTTTTGGGTGCTTCCATTTGGAGCTCTTAAATTTACTTAAAAAAAATACTAAAAATTTTTAAAAATTACTCACTTTTTATCTTATTACACAAATTATAAACTTACAACTTTTATTAATTTTTCTAACTTTTTGTCACTCTAAATGTTTCTTTAGAGTGTAAACCAACTTTTGAAATTTTTTTGGTATTAATGTTTTGTTTGTCAAAAAAATTATTAAGGGTGCGTTTAGTACATTAAAAAATGTTGAAAATTTCTAAAAGTTATTTGTTTTTATCTTACAGTACAAATTATGAACCTACAAATTATCTTAATTTCTCTCATTTTTATTACTCCAAATGACTCCTCAAAGTTAATATAAAAATGACACATGACAAAATTTGATTATAGAAAGTTGAAAGCTATTAGAATTTTTTGGAATTTTGGAATTTCAAGCAGTTGTGTTAGACCACAGTGTCAAAAAAATTTTAAATCCATTTGAACGGATGATACATGATTTGTTTGAACAGATTTTGCTAGACTACAACATGTTTTGAACTTTGAAAAGTATATTATTATTTGACAATTTTTTTTGAGACAATATAGTTACTGATTTTGTTACTTTTTTTCAACGATTTTTTTTTTTTAACAAATCGACGAATGTTAAAAACTATAGTTTTTGGGGATAACCAAAAATAAACTCCAAAAAAATTAAAGTTTTATGAAATTTTTTTAGAAATTTTAGAGTTTTTTTAAGCTTCAAATGGGACCTTAATTAATTTCTTTTATCCTTATCCATTTATTCTTGTATTTTTTCTATTTAAAAAAATACCCCTCTCTCTACTCTCCTCCCAAAGCTACTTTTCTCTCTCTCTAAAATATAATTGAATAATTAATCTCCCATTTTAAATATAAAAGTTATTATGGTGCTATTAAATTATAAAAATAACACTACTTATTTATGATATTTTATTTAATATATTTAAAATTTTCTTATCAATATGAATTTTTTAAAAAAATATACTGTTAAAAATTTAGACTCATTTTAAAATAAATTTATTAAAAACATTATTAGAAAAATATTAATGCAACTATATTCTCCGTGTTAAAAAGATTTTATTAAATTAATTTAATAGTCCTTTAACATGAACTTAATTGAAAAAGAAAATGGAATTGAGTAAATTTAAAATGTCATCAACTATTTTAGTTTTTGAATTATATATATATACACACATACGCATGTTTGCACCCATGCCTAATAATTTGCAATCAGTACATTTTAAAAACAACTCAATAACAGGAAAATGATACTTCAACTAAAAAGGCTGGTTGAAATCATAGACCCTTTCTAATTTTGAATACAAGATATATATTAATTTTGTAAAATTCATTTGAGTGAAATTAATATACCATTCATATATATGTGTGTGCATATATGTATATAGCAAAGTTTGATCAGTATCATGTTCTATTTGGGGGTGTTTGGAATTAAAACAAAATAATATAAATTTCTACAAGTATGAATTATAAGACAATAAAATTTAAATTCTTTACTCACTACACAAAATATAAGATATTAACTTTTATAATTTTATACAATTTCAAACACACTGGTTTCTTTACATATACATAAATATTAACTGTAACAACAATAAATTAATACTTCGAATGCACAGACAACATATACTATATTATAAAGAGTTTAATTAATATTAGATCTCGTTTGAGCCTCTTTTAATTTCTACAGACTTCTATAAATTTTTACAAAATTAAAATTTTTTATTCACACTACAAATTAAAAATTATAACTTTTATAAATTTATACAAATTATATAAACACACCCAACATGTACTATTTATTATATAATGGACAATAAAATAGAATAATACATTATCACTTAAATTTCAGGAATAACATGAAATTGAACGTTCAAGTTCCACTCGGCACCGTTTAGAGTGCCAAGAAATAAAATAAAATAAAATAAATCTCTAATAACCTCTATAAATCTATAAAATTCTCTATTATACATTTATACATTCTCACCTTTATTAATTTCAAAAAATTTTAATGTTTTGTTTAAAAAAATAAAAAATTCGAAAAAAGGTTAACCGAGTGTGTAAATTTTTTTAACAATCATATTTTTCGAGTTGAAAGTTTTCAAACGAGTACTATTGTCACTATTTTATATGAATTTTTTCGAATCCGTTAAAATAGATTTGAAAAAACTGTTCTAACAGTTTTGACGCTGTACATTTCCAAAGAAATTTTACATTTCCAAAGAAATTTTTGAAGCCATTAAAAATCTATTTTAACGGCTTCAAAAATTTCTTTGGAAATGTACAGCGTCAAAACTGTTAGAACAGTTTTTTCAAATCTGTTCTAACGGATTCAAAAAAATTCGTAATCCGTTAGAACGGATTTGAAAAATTGTTCTAATGGCTTACCACTGTCAAGAAAGAGAGTAGAATTATTGTGTAGAATGTTGAGTACTGATTTTTTGAATCCGTTAGAACACATTTGAAAAACCGTTTTAACGGTTTGCTACTATTCAACTCTAAAAAACGCGATTTAAAAAAAATACCAAATACTAAAAATAACTCAAAATTATATTTTATCTCAATTTATTTTATTTTATTTTTTTACCACATTAGACACTACCAACATCTCCTTCAAAGAATTTAATTAAAGTCCTTAAAATTTATAATTAATGTTTTTGGGTTTCTTGGTATATGTGTCTTAGTTTATATAGGTGTATTTAGAGTGACAAAAAATAAAATAAAATAAGATAAAATAAAATAAATTATGAATTTATAATTCATACGATGAAATAAAAATAAATAATTTTTAGAATTTTTTTATTATTTTAAAAAATTTTTGTCATTCCAAACAAAACCTAACTGTACACCAAAAATAAATGAATGAAAAAAAAAAAAAAAACTGTCACCAATTATCAACTGCAATTATTTAAAATAATAATAAATAAAAGAAAAGAAAACCAACCTGAAGAGCCTATATTCGTAAAAGAAAGAGGAAAAGAGTACAATATTCTGTCTAGACTTGACTTAAAATTACTCCAGTCTTCTCTCCTGAGTTTGCTCTGTCTTTGAACTGCTTCCCATTTCCCCGAGAACGCAGCCGTAGATCGCCGAGGTTGAAGATGAGGGACGGAGGCGGAGGATGCTGCCGGTGCTGTTTCAGCTTCATAGTGACGTCGGGTCTGACCGCTCTATTTATGTGGCTGAGCCTACGCACCTCAGACCCAGTATGCTCCATCCAGTATTTGTACGTTCCTGCCCTCAACAAAACGGCCAATTCCACGGCCAACACCACCATCTACTTCGACCTAAAGCTCGACAACCAGAACAAGGACAAGGGAATTTACTACGATGCCCTCAACCTCACCTTTTATTACGCTCCCAACCTCTCCTCTCCCATCGTCAACCACACGTTCCCCAACTTTTACCAGGGCCACGGCAAGAAAGCGCACCGGAAACAGACGGTGGAGACTCACGGAGTGCCGTGGGATGAGGTTCGCCGGTCCGTTTTCAGCGGGTCAACGGCGGTTTTCCGGGTGGATTTGGCCACGGCGGTGAGGTTCAAGATCGTGGGTTGGAAGACCAAGAGACGGCACCTGAGAGTGGGTGCTAACCTGACGGTCAGCGACACCGGCAAGAAGCCAGGGAAGAAAAAAGGCATTAGACTCAAGTCCGGCGCACCGGAGCATCCGTGCTATCGTGCGCGGTTGGGAACCTTGACTACCATTTTGACTTTATTGTTTATTATTATTTAACTTTGAAACTAATTTTATTTTGGTGATCAAACGTTGTTGTTGGAATAATTTCTGTTTCCTGCTTTTATTGTTTTTGTAGTACTATTTATTTGTATTCAACAAATTGAATGTGAAAAGTTGTTCGCTTGATTATTAATAGTGTAAAGCTGTGAAATAACTAGAGTATGCATGGGACTCGAAATAGATAGAAATTCTCCTAAATTTGGGGGCAATGTCAACTCGGGACATCAAAATTGGGTCATTAAAATTTAATAAATTTAGATATATTTATATATTTTTTATTTTTTTATATTTTAATTTAAAAAATATGAAATTTTTTAAACTATTAAATTTTAATCTAACTATCCTAAATTTTGCAGGCACTCAAGGGATATAAGCTTTTCCTTTTTCATTCGATTACGAGATCCAATTCTCTATTTAACTCACTTTGTTATTGTCACCGCTTAAAATGTTCAAGGTAACTCATTAGCATCAGTAGTAGAAAGCAAATGTGAAATAAATTTGTGATTGCAGTGAGGGTTCAATCCCAATTATTAATGAATGTGAGTATCACGCACGTTTACGAATGAGACAGTACAATCGCACCTAGCATCGCTGGTAATAGAAGGCAAGGAAAGGCAAACCAAGCACTTCGTCTTTAATGTACAAGGTTTGCGTTGGAGGGCATTAGTGCTTCTACTGGCGTTAGACCTCCTTCTTATCAATATACGCTGTGAAGCTTGATTGATTCGACTTTGATTGTTACTTCTACTGGTAGGAAGAGCCGTTACCTTGTAGTTTTACAAGGGAATAATAGGCTCCCCTGCTCCCTAAGGAAAGTAGTTCATTTTGTGACCCTTGCTCTGCAACTTTCCCATCCTTGATCACCGCAATGGAGTTAGATTTCTGTATTGTGGACAGCCGGTGAGCCACGACAATGCATGTTCTTCCCACCATCATCTTCTCGAGCGCTTCCTGAACCAAGCTCTCTGATACGCTGTCGAGGGCACTGGTTGCCTCATCCAACAGCAGGATTGATGGGTTCTTCAGTATGGCCCGAGCTAGCGCTATTCTCTGTTTCTGCCCTCCTGATAGCTGAACTCCTCTTTCTCCACAGTAAGTTTCATACCCATCTTTCATGCCACTGAAAAATAAACAACAAATTGTCAAATATGAACAATCCCGAACTTCTTTTTGCCGATGCATTTTTATCGGAAGGAATTCTGTTTTTAAGTTCCAAGAATGGAAAAGGAAAGAAACTAGCAAATTAATTTCCACAGAAGAGTTTAATTTTCTGACTTTTTTGCAATTTGCATACCTTATGAATTCGTGGGCATTGGCTAGCATTGCTGCCTTTCTAATCTCAGATTCCTTGGCCTTCTTCTTCCCATAGGCAATGTTCTCACGTATGGTTCCTGCAAAGAGGGTTGGTTCCTGGCTGACTAATGCAATGTGTGATCTCAGACTTCTCAGGTTATAATCCTTTATGTCCCTCTCATCTATAAATACAGACCCCTTCAGTGGATCATAAAACCTCTCAACGAGTCCAATTACAGTTGATTTTCCACAGCCACTCTGCCCCACTAATGCCACAGTAGTTCCTGCTGAAACTTTGAGGCTTAGGCCATTGAAGACCAACTGATTAGGCCTTGATGGATACGCAAAGACCACATTTTTCAGCTCCACCCGACCCCTAATCGATCCTTTGTTAGTATCAATTCCCCTTGAGTCGTTCGGTTCGATCTCACTTATCCTGTCCAGGACTGCGAAAACTGATCTCACTGCATTGCTTCCCCGAGATAAATCTTTAGTCATACTCCCAGCTTCTGCAATAGTGTAAGCCGTGAAGAGTAATACCAAGAATGCCTGGAAAAGGTGCTTTGGAGTAATTAATCCCTGTGCCAATAATCTCCCTCCATACCAGTAAGCTAGTGCTGTAGAAGCCGCTGCCAAGAATTGGGAACTAAAGAGTCCAATACCCGAAAACCAGGATTGTCTAATACTCTCCTTCCTTGGACCTTCCAAGGTGTCTTGAAAGAGTCCCAACATTCTCTTCAGAGAAGAGAAAGCACTTATTGTTCTGTGGTTAATGACTGCTTCACTCGCTAGTTGGCTTCCTTCCTTCTGTGCTTTCCGAGCTCTTTCAGACAGGCTCTTCATCAGAACACTCCTTGAATAGAAGCTTCCAATGAGTAATGGCTGCGCTGCAATCATCACGAGGGCGAGCCTCCACGTGAGGACGAGCCCCAGCGCATAGGCAAAAGTCGCACCGAAAATTGCTTGAGCCAGCAGCGACATGCGATCGCCAACGAGGGAACGGACCATGTTGGCCTCGGTGGAAAGCCTTGCGCAGATGGCTGCGCTAGTGTTGTCGTCCTGATCGAAAAATCCGATCTCAAAAGTCATCAGCTTTTCGAGCAATTTCTCGCGTACCCTTTTGGTTAATTTCTCCCCCATGATAGAAAAATTGTAGTGTTGAAGGACACTGGTGACGAAATTGAAGACTCCAAGGCCAAGAAAAACGAAAGAATAGACTCTGGAGTCGGATTGGATTTGGGATTTGTCTGCCTGGAAATAAATTGAGATCAGAGCTCCCACGCAGTAGGCGTTTATGGGTTGAACTGCTCCGGACCCAATAGCCCCTAAGCATCCGAGCAAGGCTTGAACCCACTCTGGTGCGTTCATCTTCAGCAAACGCCATTGGGAAGGGGTGGGATTAACTTGTTGGTCCCAATTTTCGTTGTCACTTTCGTAGGAGTCGTCGAATTGGACAGAGTAAGGTGCACTGATGGAAAACGCAGGGCTAAATGGTTGTACGGGAGTGCCTGGAGCGCTCGATCTCATGCTCATTGGGCTTCCAGGAATAGTCATCTTGAAGTGATTTTTTGTATAAGTAGACCTCGCGCTTGTTGGGCTTGGAGGAACAGTGTTCTTGTGATGATCCCTTTTGCCTGCTTGATATGAAATGCTTGAAAATTCATTCTCCATAGCTGATTGCTGCAACTGAAACATTCGGAAGTACTCGCTGCCATTTCTTTCCATCAGTTCCTCGTGGATGCCCGATTCGACTACTTTCCCTGATTGAATAACCGCGATCAGACTAGCCATTCTGATCGTGGAGAGACGGTGGGCGATGACAATGGTTGTCCTTCCCACAGCCGCCTGATCAATGGCTTCTTGTACTAGTCTTTCAGATTGCGCATCCAGTGCACTTGTAGCTTCATCAAGCAGCAAGATTTTGGGGTCTCTGATCAAAGCCCTTGCTATGGCTATCCTCTGCTTTTGCCCTCCTGACAATTGTACTCCAAATTGCCCAACCTGGAAAAATTTACCATAAAAAGTTACAAAAATGATGCGACTGTTGTAGTGTTTTCACCTGAAGTCAAACATTCATAAGTCTCCACATATTTGTGGTAGATTTAGTGTAGCTTAACTCATATAATAAACACTGGGGACAATAAAAAGCATTTGAACATTCTACTTACTTGAGTTTCATATCCCTCTGGCAACTTAGAAATGAAGTCATAGGCATTGGCAGCTTTTGCTGCAGTTTCAACATCATCCATGGATGCTCCTTCCTTCCCAAACAGTATATTTTCTTTTATGGATGTTGCGAAAAGAACTGGTTCTTGATTAACCAGACCCATTTGTGATCTCAACCATTTAAGGTGGAGCCTTTTTATTTTATATCCATCCAAGAGAATTTCACCTTCAATGGGGTCATAGAATCTTTCGAGCAGCGAAATGACAGTGGACTTTCCAGAACCACTGCCCCCAACCAGGCCTACTGTTTTGCCTGCCGGAACTCTAAGATTCAAGCCTTGCAAGATTGGAGTGTCAGGCCTTGAAGGGTAATTGAAATAGACACCTTTGAATTCTATTTCACCTCTGACATATGATAAAGCTTTCCCCTTTTTATCTTCAGAGTCTATGGCGGGTTCTCTGTTGATCATTTCATTGATCCGTGTAGCAGCAGATTTTGCCTCCGTTATGGCAGTGAGATTTGGAAGTGCAGTCAAAATATTCCTGCCAGAGTTAAAAAAAAAAAAAAATCGAGTTTGCAAGTGAGATAATCTTTTCTAGCTGAATAATGCAAATAATAATAATAATAATAATAAATTAAAAATTAAAAAAATTATCCAAAAAGACTGGAGGACTAGTGGGCTTACTTATTACTTTCAATAAATAAACCCACAAACCTGTCATTGCCATATCATTTTGGTTTACTTTTTTTTGGTAAATTCTTTTGGTATAATAACATTTTCCTTTCCAGAGTGGAATTTGAAAGATATAATTAATAGAACTCACAATCCCGCCATAAGGACATTAAATCCAGCTACAAAAATATGGCCACCACTTTCTCCTTTCTTACTGACAAGAATAGAACCAATCCAAGCCTGAAAAGCCCAGCTAACATAAATAACTCCCATGCTTCCCATCATCAACCCCCTTGCCATTCCTTGCTTCATTCCCAGCTCCATGGTTTTCTGCAGTGCATTGCTGAACCTTTCAAGTGTCCGATGCTCTCCAACATAGGCATAAACGGTTCTGATAGAGGAAATTGCCTGTTCTGCAATGCCACCTGCAACCCCATAAGATTCAATCATCTTCATCCCCACATTCATCATGAGGGTCCCAAATCCAAGCCCGGGGACTATGAACATTAAAGTGAAGGGAATAGCAGCGAGTGTGAGCTTCCATGACAGCACAAAGGCGAATACAAGACAGCAGAAGAAGGATGCCATGTAAGCGATGCAGTCTGGTATCTACAAAAAAGCAAGAAAACAATCAGGATTTAAGTTACTAACAAAACAAGAAGCAGATGAAGAAGAAGCTGATAATGATATATGACAAATGTGTTGATTAAAGCTTCCGGATCAAATTATTGTCCTGCCTATTCTGAGTGCTGACTTTTGTGACAGAAAATTTCATCTTTTCCCTACCAAAGTTAATATGACAAAGTAGCATATGGAAAAATAAATAAATAAATTCCAGGACTTTTCGGAGAGTAATGAAACCTTCTCGCCTATGGTGACTTGGATTGAATTGGAATCAGCAGAGATGGTGGAAACAACTTGGTAAGTTGTGGAAGAATCAGCTGCTTGGGTGTCGTAGAAACCGACTTCTTGTCTAAGAACAGATTTCAGGTATTTTAATCTCATCCGAGAGGTCTGTCTCTCAGCTGTTCTTGCCCAACAAAGTCCTTCTGCGGTATTACACGCCAGCAAAGAAGGTAGCCAAGTTCCAATATTTCTTAATAATAATGCTATACATAAAAACATAACTTACGTAGTTTATGCAGAATGAATCATTCTATGTTGAATATCCTGCTCGATTTTCTTTTTTTAACAGTGTAAAGCTTTGAGTTACCTATTTAATTTTTATGATTAATCAAGTAAAAAAAAAATATCTATTTAATTTTTTCTCATCTTCTTAATTAAACCATAACTTATTTCCAAAAACTTATCAATATGAATAACATACCTAAAAGCTCACCCAAAAAAAAAAAATAATCAAATTTTAGATTTTATGAGAGCATTTTTTTATTTTTCACATAGCCAAAGTGGTCAGATCATCCAAATTAACAGTCAAATTAGCAGCTTGGGGTCTTGCTATCAAAAAGTTCAAGGCTCAAATCATACGTGTTTTGTCCATTTTCAAAACGTAAAGGATCTAACTATGACTAGTCGAAATTGAAGTGTGGGTGATTTTTGCCAATGTTCTAAACAGACAGAACGTGCAATACTGGCAGCTGAAGAATAAAGCTTAACGTACCAACAAAAGCAGAGAGTCCAACCCCAATCGCCACGTAGAACAGCTTGAGTGAATACTGGAATGTAATACAATATATAGCACGCATTAGAAGAATTAATAGACTCAGCTTATATATATATATATATATTGTTTGCTGTAACGATATTAGTGAAAAGCCTCTGAAAATCCAGTGTTATTCTCGTGTATTATATCACTCAGTTTATTTGACTCTAATTAAAAAAAAAAAAAAAATCCCACTTCTTGAATTTAAATGGTTATTACCTTGTTTACGGAACTGATAGAGACAGTGGTATTGAGGCTTCCATATTGATTGATCACGTCGCTGAGAACAAACATGGTGAGAGGGATCTGAATCCCGTCTCCAATGCTGCCCAAGGTTCCGAATAACATCAACAGCTTGTCCACTCCATCTGCATACCGGAACATCCCTTCTTCTTTCCCCATAATCCTTGCTATATTTACTTATTTATTAATTAATTGCTTTCTTCAAGAGCGATATTGATTATCAAACCCCTTAAATTTAAAAGATACAAATTTTGTTACTCTCTCTCTCTCTATATAGCACCGATATATAGTTGTCTAACTTCTATTCATTTCATGCATTGGTCTTTGCAGGCTTTGTCCATATAGCTTATATATACATATGTATAGGGTTTGTTTGGCAACAAATAAGTTAGCTTTAAAAAAAAAAAGCATTTTACTTTTTTTTTTTAATTTAAAAAGCCAATTTTATCCATGTTATGCACAAAAACTAAGGTCGTGTTTGTTTGCTGAAATAGAAATGAGGATAAGGGTGTGTAGTCCACGACCCCCACTAAGCGGGTTAGATGTGCAATCTGGCAAAATGTAAGCCGGTTTTTTTTTTTGGTAAGTTGTGTAAGCCGGTTAGATGAGCAATCTGGCAAAATGGTGGATTGGTAATCCCTGCGGTGGTGGTATTACATAACTCCCACTCTCGAATTTACTTCCTGTCAGAATTTAAATGTTTAAAATTATTTCTTACCACATTTTATATCAAATCACATCTTTTATCTCATTTTATATATACCATTAACTAAACACCAAAAAATAATTTCACGTAAAAAATTAATTTTATATTATATCCAATCCCATATATTATCCTATGAAATTATTTATACCCCATCATCTAATTTCCCAATCAAACGTAGCCTAAGGGTATTTGAGGGTATATTTGTAATTTTAATATGATATATTTCTCAATTTGCGTGTCTTCAAGGATCACTATGCCCCGAAGCCAAATGGAGTGAATTTAATAACGCAATTAACTTCAATTAGCCGGCCTTGTTTGTTTTCTTCAGTAGCACAATGGATGTTGGTTTTCCATAATTCCAACCAGAGACTTTACTGCAATTTCCTGCTTCTACAATGGATGGATGAGTAGACAAATAAATTATGTTTATGAGCATTTTGGTGTATCTGCTCACTGGAATTTTCTTAACGGCAATTTGGATGGTAGCATTGTCCAGGTATCAACACAGTTAGCTGTCACAGATCTTTTGGTCATGATAAAAGGAAGAGGTCAAAGCAAATCCAAGATGAGGATTCTCACCTACTACTCCAGAACTATTCCTTCAATTTCTTTTCTTTCTTTTTTCCTTTTTTTTTTTTTAATTGCATAAATGTTCATCTGTCATAATCTTTTGATTCTATTGTCTGCACATTTAATTCAATTCTCTCTATTATATATTAACCACTGAAATGACATCTAATAGTTGATCCTCCTCTATCTAGCTAATTGGAGAAGATGTACAATATATATTGGATGCAGTCGTTGTATATACAAATATATATATATATATATATCTTAATGATCGATGTTTTCTCTGTCAGGTATATATGGGCTTCTTGTTATGGTTTTTATTTTATTTTATTTTTTTCATTTAGAACCATCTCCAGATAACAATATATTTTTGTTTTCCCATGAATTATTTTTGTTTTGGGTATCTGCTGAAGGGAATATTTCCGATGGGCAATTGAGAATTGTATCATTTGTTGTCAGTTCCATCTACAAGTACACATCTAGTTATGGGGTGTTTGGTAATAAAAATTTTTCTAAAAAGTTAACAACTTTTGATTTTTGAGCATTTGACAAATCATTAACTTTTATCACTTTTCTTATCTGTTTCAGTAATTTTTCAACTCAAAAGTTATTTAAAATTGTTAAAAATTATCAAAAATTATTAAAAATTATCAAAATTTTTACTAAACACCTAAAAATTATTATTTATTTCATCAAATACTTCAAAAATTATAATTAATAACTTTTTACTAAAAAAATTACTAAAATTTATGTTTCCAAGAGACCCCTTAACATAGGGAAATATGATTTCTATTTAATTTCGTAATTTATTATAATTTTATTTATTAGTCATCATTGCCTGCATTAGTGTACAAGTACATCGGCCATCCACATGGCCCAGACAATTGCCATATCATGCAATAATCACACCGTTTTATTGAATGAGTCAATTAATCATCTCCAACGTTTGCAATTGCTGAGAATTTTGACTGTTTCCACGCTAATAACTAGCATCTCTTTGAATAGTTTTTGGTGACAAAAACAATATAAATGGGTGAACACTGAGTAGAGGATCGCCCCCAGCGTTGCATTTTAACCGTTGAATATACTTAAATGATTTGACGATTAAAATTCAAAAATTTATGTTTTAACTTCAGGCTGTTTGACGAGCATTCAAGGACATTCAGCAGTTAAAACATAACTTCAGCGCCTTGAATTTAATTAGAATCCAACACCATACCTCCCCCCCTTTCTGTTTTAGCTCATGCCTCTAAGTTTGTTATAAATTTTTAAAAATTTTTAAAAATTTCTAAAATTATTTATATTTTATCGTATTGTACGAATTAATAATCTACTATTTATTTTATTTTATCTCACTTTTTATTACTCTAAATACATTTTATATCATTTTTCTGATGAGTGCTATTAATAATTGTATGGTGAAAATTATACATACATATATATATATATATATATTTACGCGCGCGCACCTTAAGGATGCCAACTGCTAGTTTGGGCGATTAACATGTGTTATTCTAATTTAGTTTTTTATTTCTATTTTGATTCCATATTGGCACCTCTATAAATAGGGTTGTTATTCTATTATATTCAATACATAGTTTAATATAAGTTTAATATACAGAATTTTTCCAGTTTTCTTTTATTTCTTTTTATTTTCTCAACATAGTATCAGAGCTCATGGTTTTTTATCTTAGGTAGTTAGGCACCCAGCGGTCCTATTTTTGGCTGTCGATGTTGCCCTTCCTGTCGTCACCATCACCGTCGCCTCTACTATTGCTTTACCCAATTTCAGAATACCTTTATTTTCATGTCTATCTTTTTAAAAATTTTTAAATTTCAAATTTCTCTTTTGGAGATATTTGTTACTGCTTCAGTTTCTCTATTGAAGACCCTAATCACTCGTTTGAAGATACGCATATGCTATCTTGCTCTTTTGGCTTTGCGTATTTTGGCCATTCAACGCCTTTCCCCCTGTAAGCTCGGTTTGTGATAATCTATGTTTGTAATCTCGAGACACGTTAGTAGATTTGAGCTCGTGACCTACGTTTGTGACTTGTTAGTAGATTTGGACTCGTGACTTACGTTTGTGACCTCGAGGCCCGTTAGTATATTTTGGCTCGTAATCTACGTTTTTGTGACCTCGAGGCGCGTTAGTAGATTTGGATCTACGTTTTTGTGACATCGAGGCGTGTTAGTAGGTTTGGATCTACGTTTTTTTGTGACATCGAGGCACGTTAGTTGATTTTGGCTCGTGATCTTACGGCGTCTAACCAAAGCTATGTTCGTGACCTCTCAAGGCGTGTAACCTACATGAAGTGATAGGGATGTGTTGATTGCTTTCCAGTTCTTAGCCTCCAAACTCAAGTTGATCTCTAATTTCCCATCTTGAGTTTGAGAGAGGGTGTTGACATATATAAAATATAGAAATATAGAAATTATAATTAGGAAATTCTTTCCTTTTCATTATAGGTTTTTCTTATTATTTCTTATTCCTATTTTAATTTAATTTCTTATTCTTATTCTGATTTTACTTTAGCACCTCTATAAATAGGGTTGCTATTCTATTGTATTCAATACACAGTTTAATACAAGTTTAATATACAGAATTTTCCCAATTTCCTTTTATTTCTTTTTATTTTTTTAACAACATGTTTAAAACACTAATTTACATTAGGGGAAACACACAGCTTTTCTTGGGGACTTGAAAAGTAGAACAAAAACTCTAAAACAGGGCTCCAAAATCAGGATTGATTTTGTTGGGGAAAAAAATGACAAAAGACAAATAATCAGAGGTGGCAAGGTATGAATGCGGGCTGCCAACAAAACCTAAAAATAAACCGATAGAGCCAAAATAAGAATGTGATGATAATAAACCCCCCAAAAAATCTGTAGTGACTTATGTAATAAGATCGAATGATTGTGTCAATAAAAGGCCATTATTACTGTAGGCCCGATGAGAATTTCTTTTACGAGGATTGGACTGGGACCACCCGCTTATAACTGCGGGCGAGATGATGATGCCTTCTATAAAGTGGGTTCGGCCGAGTGACCATGAGCACTTTTCCATTGATCTGTTCAGCTGAGAAGGGATGGCCCAACTAAGTTCCTTGGTTGATATTACAGTTTTGTCCCCTTTAGAAGATGCAATGCATTACAAAAACTTTTTGATGTTAACCATGCGACACTGATCAAGTAGGTATTATGATTTCATCTGGGCATCCATGTTTCCCATTCCCCAAGCAATCTGACAGTCCCTATTGAACATATCTTAACTGTCTAAGTGTAACTTAATTTAACTGTCTCCCTCCTATGACCCCTCTGCTCTCATTCTCCTCCTCCACGGGTCCCTCTATTTCTAGTTCAACCTTGTCTATTTCCTCTCTTTCTTTGTTCTTGGTTTCTTCTTCTTTTTGGTTCAATCGATCTTGCATGGTTACTACAGAAGAACTGCAACAGTTAGGCAACTAAAAATTTAAAAAGCACATGTCGAATGTCATATTCTCTATATCTAAAAGATACCCAAAAAGCTTTCTATTTGTTTTTGTCAAGGATCGTCCCAAAAGATCTCACATTTGTTAATAGTAAGATGTTAAATAGTTTTACGTATGTTGTTAGGCATGTTCTTGGGCCAGACAAATAATGTTCAGCGAGCTCATGTTTCACTAAATTCGGGCTAATCTCTTGTATACTTTATTTGGAAACATTTTTTTCTCTTAAAATTGATTTGATTTGATTAAAAAATTTTGTATTTGGAATACATATTTAAATTTAAAGAATTAAATTGAATTGATTTAAAATAAATAACAAATTTGACAATGCTAGTGAAAAAAAGAAAATAAGATAAACATGATATATGATAGTAAATTTGTCAATTTATTTAAGAACTTAAGAGAATAATGAATTATGATCAAATTCTATTGTTTTAACTTGAATTTTAAATGATATAGATATACTAAAATTAAAATTAGGAAATAAAATGAAATCCAATCTATAAAATTTTATTTTGATTACAAATATAAGAATTGATTTGAAGTTTTTATTAAATGAAATTAAATTCAATCAAGTTCATCATTTCACGAAGAAAGTTGGTAGGAAGTTACAACGTGTTGCCATTACTCGATGCAAATTACCAACAAATGACAGAGAATACCCAGTTCACATGAAATAATCATGGCAATTACAAAGTAATAGAATTATTATTTTTACCGCTACAAATGCGAAGGGAAATGAAAGCAAAGAAAGGTTTCAATCAGTCGCAATTTTTATATTATTATTTATAAACATATATATATATATATTTATAATTAAAAATATTCAGATCAATTTATGTGTAAATTAATTTTAAATTTTTAAAATTAATAATCAAATAAACTTTCTAACGACGCTGAAAAAAGCCGAAAGTAGAGTTAAAAATTTATCAGCGGAGCTAATTGAAGGTTATGTATTATCATATTCACCTATTAATATTTTCATGAAGAATCCGCAAACATGAAATCATTGCGGCGACGATGAAGACAGTATGTTAATTAAAGCACCTGAGGGCAATATATGCAATAGGGCTTCTCAACGCTAACACCCGATCCGTGTGTGCCAGTGCAGCCCAGCGTAACGTATTACGGCCACACCAAACCGAGGCACTCGCTCCCGCTCTCGCTACCTTTGCACAGGGAAGAGAAAACGCTCGCAGAGAAGAGAGAAAATCATCAAATGCCCGCCTCGAAGGCCAAGAACCTAAGCTCGCTGTTTCATTCCGCTATTAAATCTACTTCTAGGACTTCTTACCCCACCCTAAAACAGTTCGTCTCCTCATTCGACGACTCTCCTGCCGCTACTTCCGCCGCCTCCATAACAACTTGCAAACGTTCGATCAAATTCGTCAAAGATCCTTCTCATTCCAAGAACTCCGCTTCCGAAGCAGTCAGCGATTTTTCCGTCGAGGGCTTGAAGTTCGACGCTGTGTCCACTTCTGGTATGCATTTTCTTCTTGTTCTGTACTGGGTTTCCTTTAGTGAGCTGAATTTTGGTTGCGGAGAAAATGGAAAGGAAAATTTGAATTTCGGGTTTTATTTTGTACGAAACGTTCATATGAACTAAGCTGAACTGTCACAATCGGCTCAGCTGGCCCTTTCTTTGGCTATATTTTCTGACAAATTAAACATACCATTGTTGAGAGATTTTCAAATAACTTCATCTATTGCTTTTCATTGCGTATCATTTCACTACTGCTTGCAGACGATTCGACGAGGGGGTTGTCGGAGGAAATTTCTTCAATATTGTGTGGTATGTATGAATTTCTTATTTTATATTATTTGTTTTAAGTTATGATTTGAGAAAAACGCAAGGGTAGAATTTCTAGGCTTGGTTTGGATACCGTGGAAGCAGAAAAGGACTGAAATTTAGGCGTAATGTGAATAAAAGAATCAGTTGTTATAACCTTAACCCATCTCCTTCTCTGATCGGTTGTTACTGCCCAAAAAAATAACATGGAACCCCAAATTTTTGGCTGGGCACGCAAATAGTTAGGGCAGGTTAAGGGAGTGGAGCAATTTGTAGCTTGGTTGTTGAAAAAATATTCCAGGTATGCTAGATGATCAACTACACGAATATTCAAGTAATAATACGAAGGCAGCAAAAATAAAGAGACACAAGTTTTAGCGAGGAAAAATCCATATCGAAAAAACCTCGAATCCTTCACTAAATTGCAAACAGGTTACAATGTCTCAACATCTCAATAGACTTGAAACCATGACTCTATGT
This sequence comes from Vitellaria paradoxa, assembly GCA_019916065.1. Taxonomy (NCBI): domain Eukaryota; kingdom Viridiplantae; phylum Streptophyta; class Magnoliopsida; order Ericales; family Sapotaceae; genus Vitellaria; species Vitellaria paradoxa. The sequence continues at coordinate 52,981,412 of CM034239.1, forward strand.
TGTTGAGGCCCTTTGCTTGAATTCATGACGCACCCCAACATTAGCGACAGGAACAATCTTTGAATCCTTGAAGATTTGCCATATCCACAGTTACCATTGAAAAATCTACAGTAGTCTATGCTAAATCCACAACCAACTGAATTCATGGTAACGCACAAAGAAAGTTGAGGTGTTGTTGGTTAAAAGTGAGAGAAAACTTTGATCTCTTGGATATCTTACTCTTTGAATATATTTCTCTTTTATGAAAATCCCGAATACGTCTTAGAATATATAGGCATGAAATTTTAGACTAATAGGGTTTTTCAAATGCAGTTTAAAAATTGCTGGGCCGATACTCGCAAGTGTGGTCTTCTCGCGATCTTCCAACGAATTCCTGCTACTTTCTTGCGCTCTTCCTGCATAGTTGAAACTTTGAAAACAGCCTCTTTGTATTTTTTAGCGAGTTAGAGTACTCTTCCTGTGAAGTGACGAAGTTTTGATAGATCTGAACAGTCTGTTCTAAACCCAAACTCTAACGTCTTAGCCTACGTCTAAGTTGGCATGATTTAGAATTCTAATTTGAACATGAATTGCCAATTTAATAGAATACCTAATAGTTATGATATAAGAAGTGTGGATACGAGATACTGATATGATAACGGGGATATGATATGGGTATAGAATCTTGTGATATTTTGCAAAATATGGATATGGACATAGCCATGATGCAACAACAATATATGTGTTTTTATGAGCTATATATATGAGTATAATTATAATATTCATGGAAACATTAATTTGACATTTTGATGCCATATTCAAACATGTTTAAACATATGAAAAATAATAAAGATTTGTTATAGAAAATTTTATAATTTTATGAATTTTGGCAACTCAAACCTAAGCATATCCTAATTGTATATGAATATAGTAAAACATATGGCATGTCTAATATGTATTTTGCTATGTACGAGTATTATGTATGTTTAATATGACTTGTATATGGAGACAGCATCATTTTGAATTATCCATGTTTCATAAGCAGTGATCTACAGTTTTTTACATCCATTTGAGTATCAACATTCCTCTTTTCGTAAGCAGTGATCTACAGTTTTATACTTTGGTTAGAGCATTATATTGCCTATTCCATACATAAACCTCTTTCCATTATTGGACAACAAAACAAATTTTGGAATTCAATGTCCAGTGAGGGCCTCTATCACCATAACCCCTCACCTCTTTGCTTATCCTCCACTTATGGAGCTTTGTGGGTGGGAATTTAGTGTTCATGTCTTGTTTGATTTAACTTTAACATGTACTTATTTCATTTGTAGGTGGTGCATCATTGAACACAGCTATTCCACCTGATTCTGCAGAGGTTGATGATGATATGTATGTAGGAGTTCTAAAAATACCATGGTTCTCAAGCTGGTCACAAAATAACATCTCACTCCGCCGGAAAGAAGTATCACGTCTTAGGAAGCAAAAGTGGGTTTTTAAGAGCTCTCAAACCAGCCGTTTTGACCGGCTGGTTAGGATGTGTGGACAAAAGCTGGGGACAGATGCTACAATTCAGGTATTTGGTAAACTGGGACGAGAAACTGGTGTAAAAGAATATAATGCGTTAATTTCCCTTTGCATAGAAAAAGCCAAAAGCATTGAAGATGAGGAAGTTGCACTGCAGCAGCTTTTCAAGGCATATCAACTTTTTATGTCAATGAGGGAACAGGGTTTTCAGCTAGAGGATGAAACTTATGGTCCATTTCTCTTGTTTTTAATTGACATGGAGATGGTACAGGAATTCCAATTTTTCTGTGGAATTATCCACAAGGAGAATCCAAATTCATTATCAAGATTAGGTTACTATGAGATGCTGCTTTGGATTAGAATTAATAATGAAGATAAAATAAAAGAGCTTTGTGATTATATTGCAGCTAATGATGATGGTGACCAGCCCAGCTTTAAAGGTTTGTAATTGGCATGCCCTCTGTATTGCTGTTTATCTAATTTAATTAGATCTTGATATATTCCCTTTTTTAGTACTGCATTTGCTTCCACTTCTGGTCAATATGTTTTAGTTTTTTTGTTTCAGCATTCACATTTTAACTCTAGAAAAAAACTTGGTTGGAACACTGTAGCAGAGTTAAGTGTCTACATGTGCTGCTCAAATTAATTTCAAAATATAAATTAATCAAAGCTTCAAACAATATTTCTGTTCAACTTGAGGTCTTTTAGTTATTAATTTAATTTTATTACTTGATTATGAGCAATTATTTTGTCCTGGTTGGTATATGTGAGCAACCTTATTGCTTGACTGATAATGCAGAGAATTATCTGTTGGCCTTGTGCGAGAGTGACAGGAAGGAGGAGCTTTTGCCACTACTGGAGATTATTGACATAACGAAGTTTTCATCTCTGGATCATATAACAAATGTCTTCAGGTCCTTGGGAAGGCTACTATTGGAGTCCTTTGCAGAGAAATTTGTTTTTGCATTAAAAAGCTGTGGTATATCCATGATCCTTTCTTTTTCATGGTGTAGAAATTTAGTAGAGAATTTAAGTCTTTTTTGAATAAAGTGCTGGTGAATTTTGGAAAGCATTCAGTCAATGAAAGTTTCAAATAAGCAGAATAAGTATTTTTTTGGATGTTCCATCTTTAAACCGCTCCCCCCCCCCCCAAAAAAAAGTGCAAGTGAGTTGCTCAATAGCAAGTATTGGTAGATTTTAGAGATTTAGCGATGTACAAGTGAATTTAATTTGCTATAGGTTCTGATATTTTAGTATGGACTGAATCCTCATTTTTCTGTGGCTTATTATTTCCTGTGTACTATGATGTAGTTATCTTGTCAAATGCAGATATTGGGGAAGAAAATTTGTCAAACTTCATCTATAATTATGCGATTAGCATGCCCAATTTAGCGGTGAGGAACTTCTCATAATGCTGCTGGTAATGTTCTTGAGGCCAAAATGCTATGGGGCCCTTCTGCACTACAAACTGTTTGCTCCTTCTATTTGAAGTATAAAAGTTGTCTGTAGTCCATAGTTGTTAGAATCATACGTTCACAATTTGAATCCTCTGACTTGAGTCAATTCACCAGTTAATCGATTTCGAATGTTACTTTCAAATTGAATGGAGTGATGAATTAATACGAGTCTATCCGATTTGTAGATAATCTTACTGTTTGGTTTTACATTTGTAATTGGCAATTTATGATCAAAACAATGATTTCAAGCTTGCTTGAGACATAGGTTACAGTGCTTAGGTGTAGGCATGGAAGTTGTATCATAACTTACTTAGTTGCAGTTAGAAATTTGAAGACTCTACGGAAGTTGTATCATATCTTATTTAGTTACAGTTAGAAATTTGCACAGACTCTAGGTACCTATGGGCTTGCTTCACTGGCTGGGCTACTGGATACTTTGCTAGAAAGTCTAGAAACTTTAGGTACCATATATTTGCCTTGCTGGATCGTTGGGTTTGTTGGATGCTTGGTGGAAAGACCAAATTGTGTATTTTGTCGAGCAGACTGAAATTTAGGCACGTGCTCGTTGGATGCTCGTTCCAGGGAGCAGCAAATAGAAAATTGGAAAATGCGTTTTCAGAAATTGTGTTTCACTTAGGATTTGTGGACACAAGCGAGAGTTCATCACTGTGGACATAGTTAGGGAACTTTGTGCTTGAAGCTTGTAACCAAATTATTCTAGTGGAAGAAGTTTGCTTGATTCTTTTTTTAAGGCTCGTCCTTTTTCACCGTTTTAGAGTTTTCTACGAAAATCATTGTGTCTCCTTTACTTTTACGATTGTGTGATTGATTGCTTATCTTACTTGATACTAGGCTTACAAATTTTCAATTACGATTCTTGCTATTCAGTAATCAAGGAAGTGGACCTAGGTCTGTTTGAGTCATTTGGACATGATTTGCAAAAAAATATTTTTCTTTTCCTCCACAAAAAAAAAAAAAAAAAAAAAAAAAGAAAACCAAGAAGCCGGGAAGGCTCGTAAGGACCTAAGAATCTTGGACTACTTGCACATTTTCAGATAAGTTAATTTGAATTTTTGGTATCCCTTGTTTTTTAAAAACTTCATAGTTTACAAGTGATTGAAACATTGCCTCTAAAATCTTCCTGAATCCCATGTTTACTGAAGATATAAGCAATTGAAATATTGCATTTTCTAAAGATTTTGTAAGGGACCGAAACATTACGTTATGTTTTTCTGTATCACATTTTGACAAACATTAATAAGATGTGAGGTGACTTTGTAGTGTTTTAAGTATATGTTTTTAATAATGAATATTTTGTATTACTTGTTGAATTCAATTAATAGTGACAATTCACGGTGACATTTGGCCTCATATTTTAGCCACAACTCATAACACTAGTATTTTTCTATTTAAACGATATGATCATATTAAATTATTAGTTTTTAAGTGCATTAATATTCATTATTCAATACTTTGTATATATGTTTAACGAATAAACATTATTTTTCTGTCATTTTTTATTTTGTTTTATACTGAATGTTACGTTTCACAATTCTCCAATCTAGGATTTTGATTTGCGACATGAATCTCAATTTGACAAACCATAATTTGTACCACTACTAACTCATGGCTACAATAGTAATGAAATCCTAATTTGATCATATTAAATTATTAGGTGGCATTTGATTTGTTTTTCTGTTTTTTGTTTTTATTTTATATTTTAAAAATCTCAAAATAAAGAAACAGAAAATACTACATTTTTCTCATCTTGAGATTTTTCTCATCTTTGGGTTAAAAACGCTCAAAACGACGTTTTGCTATTTTTCATTTTATGTGTAAACTCATTTTCTGTTTTCTTAAACAAAATTTGAAAACATAAGTGACCAAATCGTTTTGAGCTGTTTTCCTTGTTTTCAAAAGCGTAAAATGGAAAATAAATTCGAAATATAAAATAGAAAAAAAAAAAAAAAACCAAATGAGCCCTTAGTTTTTAAGTACAATAATATTTATTTTTCAATATTTTGTATATTTTTAACCTATAAACATTATTTTTTTTTGTCTTTTTTTTTTTTGGGTAATTTTATACTGAATCTTATGATTCACAATTCTCCAATCTAGGATTTTTATTTATGATATGAATCTTGATTTGGCAAACCACTATTTGTACCACTACTAACTCATGGCTACAATAGTAATGAAATCCTAATTCTTTCTGAGGTGTTTTTAGTGTGTGTGTGTGTGTTTTTTTTTTTTTTTTTTCTTTTTTTTTTTCCTTCTTCTTTCTTTCTTCCCTGTTGCTTCTACTACAAGTGGTGATGTTCTTTTTATACGTGGGCACTGGGGACGAACAATAATCCTTTTTATGGAAGAGGGAAAAAAAAATTCCCTATGGTAAGATCTTTGTTATTGGATAGTGAACTTGGATGAGACCTTTAACTGGTGATGCCAAATTTCTTGAATTGCTGGAATGTGGAGTTGTCGAAATAGAATGTTCTTTCTTTTTAAATATTTGTATAACCATCTTAACTAGAGTGAAAACTAAGTAATGGTCTATGTTCTCTACTGGTACCAGCAGTGTCTTTGTACATCAAATCTTTGTTATTCTTCAAATTATCTCTCCTTACATTCAATTACTGTGTATTAAAGGTAGAAGATGTTATTTCAAAATTTAAACTTCTGCATGGGGAATTGGAGGTTACACCTTCTGCTGCATCATATGAAAAGCTTATTAGGCACTGTTGTGATTCACTAAAGGTATAAGTTTGTATACTTGGCATTGTCACTTCTAAGGTTTCTTTTGCATTTCTTTATTTATTTTTTATTTAATTATCACAATCTTTCTTCCCATCTCTTGACGGTGCTGGAGGGATCACTTATCTCTTTAATATTTTAACGTAGGCACACATGGCTCTTGATATAGTTGATCAGATGTTTGAATCTGGTTTAACCTTATCAATAGATACATTTCATTCCATATTATATGCTTGTGATGGGAGTTGTGACTACAATTTGGTACGTTGAATTCTTTCTCCCCCCTTATATTTTTTTGGATAATGTATGCTGTTTTTGTTTGTGGTATTCATATAAGCATAGCTGACATCCATGTTTTTGCTTGTAGCCTTTTACCGTACAAGAATATGTTAGAATCATTATTAACTGCATGAATTGTGCAGAAAGTGGAGAAATTATGATTGGTCATCAAAGGGAAGAGTTGAAAAATAAAAGAGAGAAAAACAGTTTAGACAAAGGAAAAGGGGAAATTTTAATTAACCCTCCATTCCATGGTATTTATAAGCACAAACCAGGCCAACCAGTCTACATGCCAAAAATACAAAAAATACCATCAACTAAAAATAATTAACCCTTAACAGGAAGTAATTGCAAATCTTTGCCTAGTTCTTGTTTGATTACGGGTTATAGAGGAAAATCATGGATAAGCCGGCATGTGTAGTGCAATGTTAAATGATGACTGATAGCAAAAAATGCAGGTTCCATTCTGATGGGTGATCCATTGTTATAAGTAGAACTCAGTGTAAGGCCTCTATGCAATCTACCCCTTTGGCATCCTAAACTAATGGGATTGTCATTGGTTAAAGGCCTTCAGGCAATTCAAGTTAGTGATATTTTCTGGCAGACGTTTATTGATGTAGGAGATAGATTTTGGCTTTGTCGCAGAGGATCTATGGATGATACAGGGCTGAGTATCTCTCACAGAACAGGAGGTTTAAAATTCAAAGTTGTATTTAATGCAGATTTCATGAACCTATCTACTTGGTATACTGCTTGGCTATTTTTCTTGCTTTTATCATCTTTCACCCTTCAGTTCTTGTTGCTCCTAGTTTGCGAGTGGGTTTAATTTATTCAGGCTAGGATTCTACCAGGGAAGCTTGGACCAGAATTTGGATGTATCTTGTGCTCTGTTTCTTGTCTGAATAGAAAATAAATCTGAATAAATGTGTCTGGAGAGACAAGTTCGTGTTACTATTTATCTGGGCATTCAAGTTATTAAGCGTGCTTGATATTTAAGCCATTTTGTTTATGGTTGACTATGTTCTCATATTACATCTCATGATTCTAAGGTTCATCGAAGCTACTCAGTTATATGTCATAATGACATGAAGCCGAATAATGAGACCTTCAGAACTATGATCAGTTTGAGTGTAAAATTAAAAGATGTAAGTTTTCTGCTGTTGCGTTGATTTAATCTTCATATCCTGATATATTGTTTGATTTCATAGTGAATCACTTAACCTTTAAACATTTCTTCTTCTTTCCTTCAATACAGTTTGAGGGTGCATACAGAATGATCGACGATCTGCAGAAAATGAATTTGATGCCAACAGCAAGCATGTACAATGCCATAATGGCAGGATATTTTCGCGAGGTCACTACCTCAGTTTCTTTAATGCTTTTGTTGTTTTATCCTGTTTGAATCTTTTTGTCAGTGGTCAGCAACTTTATTGTCAAGTTAGCTTCATATACGTTGTTAAACCTATTTCCAAACAACTTAAGCTTTTGGACAATTAGTGGCTGAACATGGTATTAAAGCTCTAGATTCAAGAGGTTCTGAGTAAAGTCTTGTTACTGTGTTTGTTTCCTCGTTTATTCTTGTGTGCTTTGTTCTGTTTCGGTTGGTGTACTGGTTTGGTTTGATTTGATCTCTCTCTCTCTCTCTACTTCACATGCAAGACGAGGTTACACATGGAAGAGACTGCCCCCATTTCCAACTAAAGCTTCTGGGAAAATTGGCAACTTACACTTACATTAGCCGAGAAATACTTTATCCAAAGTTATATCATTTATGTTGCATTGTAGAGGTCAAATATATCTGGTTTTAATATTTCTTGGTTGAAAACCTTTTCCTTGTCATGCACGAGTCTAGCATATCCTTGACAAATATTCATACGCACATATATATGTGAAAAAGGATTGGGATGCCAAAATTTCTTGGCCTGATTTTGACTCTAGCAAATACAAAGAAGTCTAACTCGATGATTATGAGAGAGCAAATCTTGTTGAGCTAGCATCAAAAGATATTTAATCTCAAATAGTTATAGAACAGTTTTTGCTTATGATTTTTTTGTAGTTTTTCTGTTTAACCTGATTTTTTTTTTTTTAATACTGAATCTCTGCAGAAAAACTTTAATGGTGTTTTGATGGTTCTCAAACAAATGGAAATGGCAGATGTAAAACCTGATTCTCAAACTTTCAGCTATCTTATTGGGAACTGTGACCGTGAAGAGGATATTGTTAAGGTAGTTTAAAATTTACATTTTGGTGAAAGCTTAAGTCTCACCAGCCATTCACTTACAATATGAACTTTGATTCTGTTGCATTAGATTATGTACGAGTTAGCCTAATCTTCTTGTTTAAAAGGTGACTGTAACTTGTTCCTTTTAATTATGGGTTTTGATTTGGTACTTTCGGTATATGTTTAATATCTGAATGCTGACTGTAAATCTTTAACCTATGAAGTTCTTTTGTTTGAGTATGACCGCAGAGATAAGTTCTTTCCTTGGCATCATAGGATATTTTGGCTTTGATGACCACTAAAAAGTTTGTGGTGTGCGTGTGACTTTTTGTCTTGTATATGGAACTTGGTAATCCTGCATTTTTGCTTTTATGCTTTTATCAGGTGTCAACGATTTTTGTTAAATCTAATCAAAATGGGAGCTTAACTGTGAGTTCTTCAATTTTTGTCTCTAAACTGTTTTCTTCTCAAAGACGGAGGTGATGAGAATGGTTAAGAAAAGGCAACCAAATGCTAATGCATTGTGAACTGAAGAATTCAAATTATAGTTTTTTATGAACTCGTGGGCATGTTTTGGTGGAGTCAAGTGATTGGATAGTTTTCTTTTCACATGTTTAGTCTTGTGATATGATTATGATTAAACAGATCTAATGCCAGTAAAAGGTGCTAATTTGGTGATCTGCTTCTAGTACTACGAAGAACTGAAGCACTCTGGAGTTCAAATCACAAAATATATCTTCATGGCACTGATCAATGCATATGCTGCTTGTGGGCAGTTTGAGAAGGCAAAACAGGTAGAATTGCATCTTTCTTATAGCTTCCTGTTTAATTCTACTTCTCCAAACTGGAAAGGATTTTATGCTCTTTTTATTGTTATTTTTTTGATTCCACATGAGTGTGCTTAATGTTTATTTTAACACAACCTGTTCCAAGTTCGGATAAAGGAGGGGGGTTGTGGTATTGACGAGCAATTTAAAACATTCACTTCCTACGAACATGAATCTAAATCTTAATTTCGTTGAGACATTCTCTACTTGCAGTGCACTGCATCAGATCCTAGGTGTAGTGAAAAATGGGCGAGGTTTTACTAGGATATTCCCTCTTAGCAATGCACCACATTGGCACCCATAGGCAAGGGTTCCCGCACCTTAATGGACATGTGGGAGTTATGAATAACATGAAAACTAATGAATTAGTAGATATTTTGGTTAGGATAATAGTAAGGCCACGTTTCGTAATATTTTTTTTATTATTTTTTGTTTATGTTTATAAAGTTGCGAAAATTAACAACAAAAATGTGATTTGGTAAACTTGTTTTTATTTATTGTTGCCAAAAAGATGAAAACTAGTTTGAATATTTAGGCCCAAAAAGTAACCAAGAAAATTATGTTTTCACTTGTATTTTTTTTTCCTTTTCATAAACACTGTCAATTTTAGGCCCTAAACAAAACACTTCGTTAATTTTTGTTGCATCATATTAAAATGATTTATTTTATTCAAATATTTTATTAAATCAAAAGTATTTTTAAAAACAATGATATATTATTATAGTGATAAATTAATAACCTATTAATAAAAATGATTTATTTTATTAGATTAAAATTATTTTTGAATAAATCACGAATTATTATTAAATATTTATTTTATTAAAATTAAAATTAATTATTATTAAAATGATTGATTTTATTAAATTAATTTTTAGTAAATAATAATCACCTGTTAAAATGATTTATTTCACTAAAATATTTTATTAAATTAATTTAATTTTTAATAATAAAATAATAATTTATTATTATACTATGTTCTTTATCAATATACTTTACTAAAATTACATAATATGAAAATATTTTATAAAATTAAATTAATTAAATATATTTTGTTAAATTAATTAAATTAAATTAAATGCATTTAAATTAATATAAAGTATATATTCTATAAAATTAAATTAATTTTATATTTTAGTAAAAATAAATATTCGATTAAGATAAACTTAGTTATTGTAATCAAAATTGCACTAAAACATGTTTTTTGTTTTTATTCTAGAGCAAGAAAACGACAACTAAAAACAAAAATAGAAAACGAAAACTAGTAAATATGAACCCCCCCCCCCCCAAAAAAAAAAAAAAAGTATTATCGAACAGCCCCTACATATAGTTTGCTTTCCAGAAACTAAGTGAATAAGAGAAAAATCTAGAGAAATTGAAAATACTAGTTTTAAAATTTGGCATTTGGAGAAAAAAGAATACATATGGTGTGGCACATTTGAGAAGGCAAAATAGGTAGAATTGCATCTTTTTTATGGCTTCCGATTTAATTCTATTTTTCTAAACTGGAAGGGTTTTATGTTCTTTTTACTATTTTTTTGACTCCACATGAATGTATGCTCAATGTTTATTTTGGACAGCTGGTTCCACGTCCAGATGAAAGAGGTTTTTTTTTTTTTTGGGGGGGGGGGGTGGGGGGGTTGTGATATTGACCATCAACATAAAACAGTTACTTCTTGTGAACATAAATCTGAACGAGAATTTCATTTAGACATCTCTTATTTGCGATGCACTGCACTGGATCCCTGGTGTAGTGAAAAATGGGCAAGGGTTTAGTAGGGCATTCCCATTAAGCAACGTGCCACATTGGTACCCAGGTGTGGTGAGAACTAGGCACGGGTTCGGCACCTTAATGAACGGGTGTGATTAATGAAGCTAGTATAGGAGAGTTGGTTATGGATAACTTGGAATATAGGCTTATTAACAGTAAAACTAAAAGAATTAATAGATACTTTGGTTTGGAGAATAGTAAATATAGCTTGCCTCCATGAAGTTAAGTGGATAGAAAAAATATATATATATATAGAGAAATTGAAAATATTGTTTTCAAACCTTAGTATTTGAAGGAAGATAATAATATATGTGGTGTTTTCCTCCGCATGCAGCTATGCTGTTTTAAGTAAGCTAGGTTGTAGTACACATAAACAGAAGTTATCTATGAAGATTAAATAGTCCTGTTCATTGGTTGCAGGTGGTCTCGTACAAAGGAGTACCCTTAAAGAGCTTAAATGAAATTAAAAGTGTACTTGTCTCGGCTCTTTCATCTCATGGGCAAATTTCTGATGCCCTTAACATGTATGAAGAAATCAAACAAGCTGAATGCAATTTGGAGCCCAAAGCTGTACTCTGTCTTATTGTAAGTTTCTTAATGCTTCCCCTATGTGTTTTGCCTTCTCGAGACTAACTATTTCTCATCTATCCCCCAGGAGTACCTTCAATCCGAAGGAGAGTTGAGTAGATTGCTTCAGCTGCTTGAGGAATTAAATGAACCAGATTATTGGATTGATGGCTGCTGCCGAGTCATTGCATATTGTGTTCGATTCAAGGATTTAAGGTTATGTGATCCCAATTCCTTTTTTTTTTTTAATTTTATATGAAAAAATACATGCGGTATCCAGTTTATTTGATTCTGTGCTTTCTTTGGTTTAGTTCTACTGTTTATTTGCTGAAGCAACTCAAGGAAAAGTTCAGTGATGATGATGTCGCTGCAGAAGTCCTTTTTGACGAGGTTTTTTCTTTCTTTTTTTTTTTTTTTCCCCTAATACTCTAATGTTATCTTGCAAAATTGAAACCATTTGTTTGGTTATAGGGAATCCCAAGAATCTGATGCTAAGAAGTCTAATCTTCATAATATGTGACATGTATATATTCTGAAATGATTGCAAGACATTATAATAATTATTTAATTTCATGGCAATCGGGGAGCAGGTATTTTCAAGAATTGCCAAGACAGAGCCTGCAGATATACAGTTTGGCCTGGATTTACTTAGGGCCATCAAGGAAGAGCTTGATGCTCACCCTTCACGAAAAAGTCTTGATTTCCTCCTCAGTGCTTGTGTCAATGCCAAAGATCTGCATGGTTCTGTTTTAATTTGGGAAGAATATCAAAAGGCTGGCCTTCCTTACAATGTTTTAAGTTTCGTAAGGCAAGTGAGACTTTCATTTCTTATTATTGAATCTTTCTACGTAGGTAGAATTTCTTCTTTAGCACTGTGGTTTGTGGTGGAAGTATGCTCCCTCGCTAAATTGATGCTTGTCTACTTAAGAGAAAAAAAAAAAAAAAATAGTAACAACAACAACAACTGAAACTTCAAGCAACATCTAAAATCTGTTTCATTGCCCCGACTACAGCTTGTATTGTGAAATGAGTTTGTTTGCACAGCAGATTGTTATAATAAATTATTACTTTGATTAGGTGAAACAACATTAGAAGACAGAAGTGTCAAAGCTCTCACCATCTTCATTGTGCTAGCTGCTTCCCCCGTTAGTGGCATATATCTGCTTTCTTAACATGCATATCGATTAACATGGAAATGATATAATGTTGTTTGATTACTTTGGTGGTAATTAGCTCATTTGGATGATAAGATGCTTGTAAAAATACTACAGAAAGCAGAAAGGTTCGGAACTGGAGTAATTTTATGTAGGGGAAAAAAATTTTTGAAGTTTCATAACTTTTGCATGTTACTGGTTGGTTTGGAGTCGTTAAAAAGTTGGGATTCCGCACTTGATTTGGTTTGGTAGTTCTTACTTTTTGGAATGCTTGTGCAGGATGTATCAGGCTCTCTTAGCATCAGGGGATCGTAAATCTGCAAGAAATATGCTGAGTAAAATACCAAAAGAGGATCCCCATGTTCGGTGCGTCATCAAAGCAAGTCAAGCAGCTTACAAAAATTCCAGCTCTCTTGGGGGGAAGAAAAAGAAGAAAAAAGGAAAGGCGGAGAAATGAAATGCAACTGCAAGTAAATTCAAGATGAAAAGGGGAAGCATGTCAAGCAACTTGCATAAATTCCAGTTCTCTTGAGGAGGAAGAGGGGAAGAAAAGGATAATGGTGAGAAAAGAAATGCAAGTGAATTCAAAATGACAAGAGGAAAAGATAAATAGATGGATGGATGGATGGATGGACAGACCCACGAGTGATGGGCTTTGCCATCGGCATCCAATTTTTCAGAATATTCTATATTAGATTATGATGTATTATTTATATTGGAATATTTGATATTTTAGTATTTATTAAGTAATTAGTTTTATTTTGATATGTAGATCATTATTATACATATATCTTATTATAAACTTATTTAAAGACATTTTCTTTAACTTTATGAAATATATGACAAGATATAAACGTTATAGTTTCTCTTCAGATCTATTATTTCTTGTCTTTTATTTTATTTCAACACTATTGTTGCCAAAGTCATGTTTCAGAGAGAGTAGTGGCCGTTTATACAATTGAAGCATCTTTTGAGGAAGTTCATTATTTATGTCAATTGAATGCTTCACATTTCATGTAGAATCAACTACGTCAAAATGGCCTTTGGCGTTGATGTTCAATGCTCGGAAATAATAATAATAATAATAATAATTGGCTGTCTCTCTTTTGTGCCCATCAAGTATATAAAGCAGTGACATCAAACTAGTAAACAGAAATTTGTTAAGGATGCATTTAGAGTGAGAATTTGATAATGGAAAATAAGAGTAAACTTCTCAAGGTATGGTTTTGATCTACCTTTTGAGAGTAAATTTCGGACTTGTAAACTAAATCTTGGACTTAGTTCACTAACTTTTAAGATCCATAATTTCCCCCCCAGAAAAAAAAAAAAATAAAATAAAATAAAACTTTTAAGATAAGTATAGCAAAAGCCTGTGTGGGTGACGTTGAAAAGAGAAATATTTGCGAAGTTTTGAATTCACAGCATTTCTTAATTTACAGTCAAATGGTGTCTTTCACATTGTTTGACTAATCTTCAGTGTTTTTTTATTTAATTAATTATAAAAGAATGAGTATATGTAATGCACTTCATTTCCTTTTATTTTTCTTATTCTTTCAAAAATCCTTATTCTGAACATTTTTTTCTTGGGTTTTTTGTTTTATTATTTTTTTGGACAAGTCATTGTTCTAAGCGGTCTTAAAGATTTGTTAAATGAAAGGGAAGGAATTTCAAAATTTTCTTGATTATTTTATGTTGAAAAACAAAGGAAAAAGTATTAAATTAGAAAAATTAAAAGTAGTTAAATTAAAAACTTAGTTTATTAATTGATAAATGTATTTTATTATAATTTATAATTTACTCGAATAAAAACATGCATTTAAGATTTTCTAATTCTTTTCTTTTTATTTTATTTTCTTTTTTCCAACCAAATCCTTAACCGTAGAACCCCCAATGGCTTTGCTTCTTAGCCAATCACTTACCAGTATCCTGGAAGTGATCATCATGAGTTAAGAGGTTGAGTTACTCCCGACTTGTAATTTGAGTGGATTTCGATGAAAAAATCGGTCGATTATCTTTTCAAGAACAAGCTCATTCTTCCCCCCCCCCCCCTTTTCTTCTTCTTTTTAAGAACAATTAAAGATCACATTATAAGGGTTATTACCACTAGGCTAGCTCCTTTTTCGCTAATATAAAACAGACTCTCTCTAGCAAAAGATTGTTTTAATTCTAATTATCTGCTGGTTCATAACAAGCTGAGACAAAGAGGAAGAATCAAAACGAATTGGCAACAAGAATGGCTTGCCTGCACCGTGCCTTGGCTTGTTCAAGCCTCTCACTGAGAGTCTCTTCTTTGACAGCAGCTTTAACCATGGCCAAGTCCATTTCCATCAGCTTCAAAACTCTCGACAGCTCTGTGACCATTCTGTCCTCCACTTTCCCGTCCTCCCTCAGCACCTCCGCTTCCTCCCTGGCTCTCTCCGCCACAATCTCTCCAACCTTCGCCAGCAGCGCCGTGGAGCCATATTCTCTGTCCATTAGCCCCACCAACTTCTCCAGGAAATCCATTATCACATACCCAACCGGCTTCTCCAAGGAAATCTCCTTGGTTCTCTTCCAGCCTATCTCCAAGTTTGGTGGCTCGGGTCTCTTCGCCAGCCTAGATGCTCTGGACTTCCTGTCTCGGATTATTTCGGACCTCCTCCGCTTTTCAATGGGGAATTTTTCCGCGCTGATTGTGGTTTCTGAGCCTGGACCCGGTGTTGGGAAGTCGGCCTCTGGTGGTGGTGACGAGTTTGAACTATTACTGCATCTGATGATGGTGGTGGGGTGCTGTGGTTTCAGGTGCAATTGGGAGGGATTTTTTGCAGAGGTTTGGTATGGGTAAGGATGATGAAGAAGAAGATGAAGAGTTTGTGCTTGTGGGAACAATTGAACTACCGTGGAAGCCATATGATTCAGTTTGGAACCTTTAAGACAAGATAAGGGTGTTTGTCTCCCTATTTGTGATATTTAGATAACTTACAAGGAAAAGGGCAAAAAATGACAGGAATTTAAAATCATTCCTCGTGATTAATTTGTGATAGAGAATGGGAAGGGGAAAAAAAAAAGTAAGAAATTTGATAAGTTAAAGATAATTACATTAAAATACTATTTATTGACAATATTTTTTTATTTTGGAACAATTACAAAAAAAAAATTTTTTTTGATAAATAATTCTATTTTCATGAATATAATTTTTGGAACTCAAACAAAGTGAACTTCAAAACTTTTAATTCTAAACTATGAATTTTGGCTTTTTAACTAAAAAAACTTTAACACTGCCGATATCTCTTTTAATTGGTTTTTTTACAAATCTTAAGTTAAAAAAAAAAGAAGAAGAAGGAGGAGGAAAATAAGAACGAATATTGAATTCTATAACGAGCTTAATTTTGATTATTGATCTACTTATGATATATAAATTTATTTATTTAAAAAAAAAAGAAAGATAAACCCTTTATTGTTCATATACATGTATATATGTTTCTATATATTTTTTATGAAAAAAAAAAAATGTTAGCACTCAATAAGACCTATCCACTTCTTTTACCTGGTGCAATGCTTGATAAATTTTGAAAAAACCGCCGAAGCCAGTCATGTGGTAGCCTCAACAGCGAGAAAAGGCAATGAAATGAAGTGTGGTGGCCTCAGTCTGGTGCTTATTTTTTCTTATGTTTGACATATGCACTTGATGCAGAAACATGTTGCACGCGACGCAGAATCCGTTGATGCAAAGATAGTTATTTATTAATGAATTAAAACTATTTATTTAATTAGGTTAATTAAATTTTTTCTAATAATGTAATTTAGGGGGTGTTTGGAGTAGAAAAAAACTAAAAAAAAAATCAAAAGGTGGTGTTGGTGATGTAAAAATGACACGTGGTAAAATTTGATAGAAGGAATTTGAAAAATTTTGAAGTATTTTAGAATTTTTTGGGGACTATTAATGTAAAGTTCTTAAATGATTATTAATGTAAAGTTCAGTTGAATATTAAAATAAATATATGAAATATACGGGCCTAATAATAATAATAATAATTATTATTATTATTATTATATGACCCACATTCGTTTGGTGTGTAATTCATTGATCGGATTAATTTATATTAATTTCTTCTTTGATGTGGGCCCGATTCAGAACTTCTGGTCCAGTCCATACCCATGGAAACGGGCTCCGTCTAGGCCCACTCCATGGTCTCCAGCTTCATATGAATTTGAGCCCGCGGCGTCAGAACTCGGAGTCGCTGGTGGGGCTGGTGGTTGTGCCGGAGCGTGGACGCGACTGATAACGTGGGGGCGGGACGGATTATGGCGAAGATACCACTTGGGTGCGAGCCGGTGGTGGGTTCTCTAGCGCCGTCGAAGAAGAGGGAGTACAGAGTGACCAACAGGCTCCAGGAGGGCAAGCGCCCCCTCTACGCCGTTGTTTTCAACTTCATCGACGCCCGTTACTTCAACGTCTTCGCCACCGTTGGTGGCAATCGGGTACTTTTCGCCTTTCTTCCTGTGTGGTTGCTCCGAAAAAGTAAAAAAATAACGACATAATTTAGGGAAAAAATGTGAGAATTTAAAAATCTCAAAAGTCTTGAACTTGCACTTTCAATTTCTTCGTCTTTTCGAAATTTAGGGCTTTTTTGGTTTAAAAACATCGCATTTTCTCTAGTAATTTCTTTGTTGTTTGACCCTCGTGGATTTTCTGATTTAGGCATCGAATCTTGTTAATGTGTTTCCCGGGGGGGGGGGGCTGAAAGTGGAACTTATCTGCAAAGCTGTTATTTGAGCAGCGATCAGTTGTATCTACATTTTGTTAATGTAGCTTTATTTTTATTGATATTTTTTGCAAAGATGGTTGCTCTGCTTTTGTGCCTTCTGTATATTAATTTGTTAAGTAAGAAAGAAAAAAATTTTTATTAACTAGACAAACACAAGCACAATTACATACTTAAACATATAAGTGCACAAAGAAAATACCTGTTAGAGATGCATGAATGCCTATACCCCACCCAAAGAAAATGTTTTGGTACTTCAGCAGAGATTTTTTTTATCTGCATTCCCTGTGAATTCTTGCTGCTTAGTGATTCTGCCTCACAACGAGAAAAAGATTCATGTGACAACCAAGTGTTATAACACTTTCTAGCTTCACATCATAGTTCTGTCAGCCCATTTGAGCGGCTCGGTGTCGAAATATTTCAGTTCCTATAGATGCCTGATTGTGTGGCTGAACTGGGACTGTTATTTTAGGGATGTCTTGGTGAAACAGCTGAGGATTAGCTTATTGGCCAGTATCCAAAATTAAGGTATATTATGTTGTAATTAGTTCTGACTGCTGCATCGGTTCCGCTTATTGGTAAATGAACTTGTGATACATTGAAGATCATTGAACACTGAGGAACCACTATTGTCATTGCTTTGTATGAGAGACTGGAATTTGGGGAAGAAGATGTTGATAAAGAATTTGCAAGCCCAACATTTGTTACATGTTTGCTCTTCCAATACGTGAAAATTTTGCCTCGACAATTTCTTAATATTTCAAGATGAAGTGTCTTACTATTTGTTTTTATTTAAGGTTTTTGTTTTTTTTTAGCTTTTTTGGATATTCTGTTTATCTCATGATGGATTTTTGAAAAATTTACTTTTTCTTTTCATACAAATGTGCATATTACTGTGTCTTTTATTTGGTCAGGTGACTGTATACCAATGCCTTGAAGGGGGTGTTATTGCTGTGTTGCAGTCTTACATTGATGAAGATGTAAGAAATGAGAATTTTGCTTTGATGCATTTGTAGTTCTTCAAGTAAACTTAACTTCTTAAAACGCATTTGGTGTTTCCATGTGCTATCTAGATCAGAAGGATGAGTCTTTTTACACTGTGAGCTGGGCGTGCATTATTGATGGGACCCCATTTTTAGTTGCTGGAGGAATCAATGGTATAATCCGGGTCATTGACACTGGCAATGAGAGGATACACAAGGTATCTGACTATAGAAGATTGAAGTCATGCTTTTCATAGTAATTGCATTAGTACAGAACCCAATTTATTCAAAAGGATACTCTGTTAGATTAAAATGGTCTGTTCAGAGAAGCAAAAAAGCAATGGCTACTTATCTGATTGTGGTTGACATATTATTGAAGCAATTGTTGCGATAATTACTGTTGTTAATTGATAAAGAGAGCTTTGCTGCACTGCAGAATAAACTCGTGAATTTATTGAATTTCCATTTCTTGTGAAAGGATTTTCTTTCTGCAGGTCTTAGATGTGACTTTTACAAAGTATAATCACAAACAAAAAATAAGATACTAATTTTAATTTTTTTCCCTTCAAAATGCTTGTTTATGCAGAGTTTTGTTGGCCACGGGGACTCAATAAACGAAATAAGGACTCAGGCATTGAAACCATCCCTTGTGGTCTCTGCCAGCAAAGTAAGTTCTTTTAGCTTTCTCATTGTACAAGAACAACTTTGGTATTAACGTGATTTTCATATTTTTATAATATGTAAAGTTTGATTGATATTGAAATAGGATGAATCAGTTCGACTGTGGAATGTTCACACTGGAATTTGTATTTTGATTTTTGCTGGTGCTGGGGGCCATCGCAATGAGGTCTTAAGTGTGGTAAGTAAATATAAACAAAGTAAGGTTGTGTGTTCAAAACTCCACAAGGGTTTCTCCCCCTCTGGCCATCCACCTTGGCTTTGGCGTTGCCTAACCCGGGGTGTGTCTACTGTGGAGTGGGCACTCACCCCCAGGTATATGGCTCCATCCAGTGGGGTCAGTTCCTAGGTCACCAAATATATATATATATACACACACATATAAACTAAGGGACAGACGAAACAATATCCAATTTTGACATTTGTGATGCTTTTATGGGTAATGATTGGGATTTCTTATTACCATTGTAGGATTTTCATCCTTCCGATATATATCGCATTGCTAGTTGTGGAATGGATAACACTGTCAAGATCTGGTCGATGAAAGGTGAACGTGCATAACCTAATGGGAGCTGGTTCTAGTGATAATTACTTTGAATAATTCGATAACATAAAAATTGACATAGAAACTATTAAAAAAATCATAAAAGAATGATTCTTTAGATTTTAATGTTTATTTTTCTTCTTTTGATTTAATTTGCTATTGAACAATTGGTGTTTTTTAATCTTATTCAACAAATGGTATGCTATTTTCCTTGTGAAATTGGGTTTTTGGCCAACACATCTTGATAGTGTCTATGCCTTATGTTAGTCTGCTTGATTTGTTTGATCAGTTGTGTTGGCCAGGTATCTGAAAGGTGAAATATCGCCAAACAAACATTAGTTTGTGCTTTCTAATCCTTCCCTTATCATTTACTGAATTTCATGCAGAGTTCTGGACATATGTTGAGAAGTCTTTCACATGGACAGATCTTCCTTCAAAATTCCCCACAAAATATGTTCAATTCCCTGTGAGTGTCAGTTCGTTTTTCTGTTATAGACAGATGATTATGTGTTGACATTTTATCTGATATATCTTCTACCATTTTTCAGATTTTTATAGCTTCAGTTCATTCGAATTATGTTGACTGTAATAGGTGGCTTGGTGATTTTATACTGTCAAAGGTGAGTGGCTTGATTTACCGTGATAACAGGCTTTCTTGACACCGTGTTGTAATTTTTTTTTATTTATTTTTTTTCCTTCAAATTGGTTAACTAGGTATGGGAAAATGTTGTCTGAATACTTGATTTCTCACCCACTCAGGCTACGGAAACTAGCTTGCTGTACTTGATCTTTGCTATCTTAGAGTGGGAAGATTAGAGGTGGAGGGTGGGAGGGAATGATTCTATACCCTTGATGGTTGGGCAGGGTTGTTGCAAGTCAATATTATTTTGAAACCCCATAATAGGCCATATCAAATCTCGACTTGAAGTAGATATATTTCTTTTCGCAACTAGAATGACTTACCAAGGCATAGTTCACTTTTGTGAGAAGTGCAAATTTTAGTTGGAAGTATCCATTGGGGGTGTGTCAGTTTGATAGAATAATTCTCTCAAGATTTATAAAATGTCCATAGGTTAATTCTTTACAGAGACAGCAACACCAAACTGTTTGGAATTTCTATTGCTCTAAAATTTGTTGAAGTTATATGTCTAAGTAATATTTTTGGAAAAAATATATGGTGGGAAAAAGTCGATGCTTTGGTATGAGTTATAATTTTGGGATACTCCCACATTTATAACTAATAATTTGGAAATTTTATATATAATTGGTATACACAATTTTAAACCTGTTGTGGATCTTGTGTTTACAGAGTGTTGACAATGAAATTGTATTGTGGGAACCAAAAATGAAGGAACAGTCTCCTGGAGAGGTTAGAATATTCTCATTTGAGTCATTCCTCTTCCCTTTTGAAACTGCAACTTGTGGGCATTTGTTTTCTATCGCTGATTTCAACTGGTACATTGAATTTTAGTTGTTATTCTCTGCTCTTTAACAATGCCTTGTGTTTCTCTTTTAGGGTACAGTTGACATTCTCCAAAAATACCCTGTTCCAGAGTGTGACATTTGGTTCATCAAGTTCTCGTGCGATTTCCATTATAAGGTGGCAGCGATAGGTAATGCAAGATCCTGTGAAATGTTATGGTCTCACCTATTAGGAATTATTTTCACCCTCCTGTTCTTTCTTTCCAAGTCAGCTAGGTTGTTGTATTCCTTGGTATAATTCCATAAGGATGATGCCATACAACCGGAAAATAATACCAGGATGATGTGGCTTCACCACGTATAGCATTTAATATTAAAATTAGAATTCATTGAAATACAGTTAATTTATAAGACTGTCATAGCCAAAGCATTCTGGTGGTGTGCTGTTGTCAAACTTTATGGTAGAATGGCATTTTCCTTCCGATATACCTTTGGTTTTACAACATCCCATGCTATGCATTCATCTAACCATATATTGAGTTTTAATTACCCAAAAGAAAAAAGAGCTACTGGAAACGTTTGTTCATCAATCACAGCTTAATTTGTCCTCCTTTACCAGGGAATAGAGAAGGGAAGATTTTTGTATGGGAACTTCAATCCAGCCCTCCTGTGCTCATTGCAAGGTTGGTTCTTCCTTTTGACAAGCCAACCCTCCCAACAACACCAAGGCAACAATTCCTTCATCAAAGTTCTGTTTTAGAAAGCTCACATTTGGTACATGGATGGGTTCTCAATTCTCTTATCCATTAATTTCAGGTTGTCTCATATTCAATCCAAATCTCCAATCAGACAGACTGCCATGTCCTTTGATGGAAGGTAAATCCCCTTAAGATTTACTAGCCTTTACCATAGCAATTTTTTGTATGAATTTTCTAAAAATGTGATATGGTGCAGCACCATTCTCAGCTGCTGCGAGGATGGAACAATCTGGCGCTGGGACACGGTTGCAAGTGTCCCAACAACCTCGTAAGGACCTCCGTGGTGGCGTTCATGAGAGCAGGACATATCCAAAGCACCATATGTTCGAACATTGACAGATGAGAACAAGAGGAATGCATGGCACCTGAAGTCGTATGCTGAAGCATGGAAACCAAACTCATCACATCTCATGAATCACTATGTGACTGTGATTTAATTTATATTGTATTTAAATTAGCAAGATGCTTTAAAATTTTGTGTGCAGATTTCACAGTGAACTTGCAAGAATTTCTGGTTTTTTAATGCTAGTTGAGGACTCGGTATTGTATTTGTTTTATGTGATACTGATGCCAGTTGTTTTATGTGCTGTTAGTTCTTTCCAGTCTTTGGACTGGGGGTAAAGACTGGGTGTAAAAGATTACGAAGGGTGAATTTTGCATCAGTAATACTTACGGATTAATGTTTTATTTTAAACAATATTTAGATAAAGAATTTAATATTTAATCAGTAATGATCACATTGAAGTTAGAGTAAGTGTAATAATTTATTCGTATACTTTACTTATATTTAGTTTGATAATAACAATCTCTGATTCTCTATAGTGTCCTAACCCACTAAAATATTTAACAATAAATTATTATATATTTTAATAAAATGTTTGTTTTATATTTTAATCATAAATCCTTATTTATTTTAAAAACAATTATTAATTCAAAAGCGATTAATTTACTCTTAAATAGAATTTTTTTTAAATTAATTAACCTTAATTACTAAAAAATTATTTTATTTCAATAGTAAATAATTTAATTTCAGTTAAATATTTTAATAAATTATTCATTTTATTAATAAATTAGAATTTATTTGAATAATAATAAAATAGTTATAACTCAAATCTGAATATTGCACAGCAGATGAATAACTCCTGCAGTCACGCCAGAAGAAATTGTTACGCCGATGGCCCCTTTACTCGGCCCAAAAAAATCATCAAATGGGCTAAATCTATTGCTTAATGACTCGACACCAAGAATAAGGAAGTGAGGCTAGAGCCATATGAAACAGAGGCTCAGCGGCATGGAGATTATTAGGGACACAGCTGCAGTTGAGAACTCTGCGGCTTTCTTATTCAATAACTAAACTGCAACAAAATATAAAGAGTTCAACATCCAATTTTGTTAACATCTGAAATACAATAGTTTCAAATTTCAAACTGCAATCTAACTCGAAATAAATAAATAAATAAATAATGAACTGTCACCCTCAAGAAACCACCACGTCGGGCACAAAAATGATGTTTCTCTATATTTTGTAATATTGCAAACAGATGATGTACAAAATTTCTGATTGATCTCTATGATAATCTTGTGTTTCCCTAATATTTTTTTGTATGTAATTTATACACAAAAAAAGAATGCCAAACTATATATGATTGGGATACTTTTGCTCCCTAAGTTGTTACAGAAATGAATTACAAGAAAAAGGCCGGTCAGATTTGAGAGCGCAATCGTGTCAATAGACTTTGCATACTCTCAAGTTTCTGAGAGAGCTGTTTAATCTCAGCATGGTGTTGTGTGAAACATTCTGAACTGCATAATTCAGCAGAAAGAGCTGCACATTTTGCCTGAGAATCCAAGATCACCTCCTCGAGTGCAACCACTGTCGACTGCAAGGATGAGGGTTGGCTTTCACTGGTGACGTTTGAAGGTGGAGTGAACCCAAAACTGGAAACACTACTACCCCTACTAGGCTTCTCAGGAGTGAGAATCTTGTCGAAGCTTTCACTTCCTGCATGTAATGAATTGTATTAATTCTGAGTGCCTAGCAAAAGAATCTGACTCCAAAAGAAACAACTGATCCAGGCATGACTCAACAGCTAGAGCAGAATCGCTTATCTCCATAAATGCTGATTTCTTGGAGCATCTAACAGTGTAATAATTAATCAAAGATTCAGATTAAAAGAACCTGAATAACAAGGTTCTTGCTGGTACAGATTACAGTTATTTAAGATTTTCAAATCATAATGCAACTACAGTGTCTTATAAGCTCAAATAGTCTACAAAGCATAATCTTCTCTCTCTTCAAAATCAATACGATGCTTAACTTTAGAACATTTAGTCCCCAAAATGGTAAAATACTATAAAGCTCCACTTGAGGTCTGTTATCTAGAATGTAAATCACATAAGGTTTTATAAAATAATTTATGTTAAATAAAAGCATACCGAGGTTGCTTAGCTGATTGATGGTTGCCTGCCCAATGGACCCCTCAAGCTTTAGAACCCGCAGGACTCCAGCAACTATGCGACCCATTGAATCAACTTCGGACTTGCACAGAGAGACAAGATGTTGCAGATCATCCTTGGTCACAACTGCTTCAATCTGCCCAACTAAAATCATCATTAAACTGACTTTACTCATAGTGTAGCAATCAATGGTTACAATTTAAAATCTTGTTACCGGCTGTTTAACAGAGAATCTCAGGTTTTCCACCACCCACTTCAACATTTCATCATCAAACTCGTCTTCGGATATCACAAAGCGAGCTTCCAGATTTATCCCACCATATACCTCAACAGCCTCTTTCGGCTGTTGCATAGGTAATCCATTCTGAAGGATATGCTTTTGTGCCTGGGGCTTTAAGGTCTGCAAACCTTCCACACCAACCTGCAAGTATATTTCTCATTGTAATTTTGAAGCAACGCAAAAAATGGGAAATGACAAGGCTGTGAAAAAAATGCTCATAAAAAGCAATCAATTTCTAGGAATACAGCCCTTCAGGTTGGCTTTTATTCATAGTGCACATAATAAAAAATAGAACCTAAAGCACCAAGACAACCCAGAACAATATATCTTGAACGAGGACCCAACAAATAAACTCTAAAAGCTGCCCGGTCAACCATAAGCAACCAAGTTTAAACCATAGCTCAATGTATGGTCCGATCAAAATGTCTCAATTCCACACCACCTGAGAGCCTGAAACCAAACCACGCTTGTAGTAAAAGGATACAAACCATACATTGGCTTCAGTGCGAAGAAACCAAGTTGTGATGGAAACCAACCTACAGTCCAGATTAGAGGATTGGGACAGAAAAATTCCTTCTTGCTATAAAGTTAGTTCCCACTGAGAGCAAAGTTAAACAAACACTTCAACCTATCGTTGCAGGTACTGTATACCAAAATATCTACCCACCACTGACTATCCCATCCAAAGAACATTTTATAATATTAGTTCAAAGTCAATGCTATATCCGTGTTGCATTGGTAACTTACTAAATCAACCTTACATCAGAAAATATCATATAGTCCAAAAGGAAATATGGAACAGTTTCTCACCGTTACCAAATCAACGGGATATTTTTGTCGTCTGTCTGATTTTTCTTTGCCATTCACGGCATGATTTCCAGCGTTTTTTGCCTTCACTTGCAAACTATGAAAAGTGGTGTGCCAGCATCTCTCTTCTCTGCCAAGATCCTTATGATTTTGTAACCACCACCCTTCTGCATTGTCCTGTGCACCTTCGAGGGCAAATAACCAATCTTTCAATTCTATAGACAAGTCCACATCATCAGGTGTACCCAAGTGCAAGAAATCACTATCACTTTCATCTCTTGAAGTTCCATCTGAGACAAAACGGAAAGTTTCCAGGGGAGGGGCAAGGGAAAGAAAAGTGGAAGACTCAGGATAGAACAAGAAGACAAAATGAAAGGGGGGG
Organism: Vitellaria paradoxa; assembly: GCA_019916065.1. NCBI lineage: Eukaryota > Viridiplantae > Streptophyta > Magnoliopsida > Ericales > Sapotaceae > Vitellaria > Vitellaria paradoxa. The sequence goes on from CM034239.1 coordinate 53,006,998, forward strand.
GGGAGGGCAAAAAAAGAACATATAAATCAGAGAAAAGCAAAATTAGTAGACATAAAAACTTACTGTTCCTAGTCTCTTGGAGATCATCTGCAATCAGATGTGAAGCTTTGAAAAGTTTCGACAAAGGCCCTGCAGATAAATTCTCTAATCCTTTAGACAGCCCCTCCCCAGGACCACCATCTGGCCCCAATATTCCAAACCGATGCAAGAGGGCTTCAGCATAACTCATCCCTCCCCCTAGCCGAACACCAGCAATACAACCTGACAAACTCAAACTATGACACTCATCCCATGCACGGTATGGAATCACATGTACCATGCTTATGTCCAAAAATGGAACTGAGAGAGTGCTACCGTTTGATTGGTGTTTCATTATGTTTTGCACCCAAAAGACTCTTCTCAACTGAGGGCATCCATTCCCAGTCATGAGAACACCATTTTTAACAGAAGTTATTGGAATACCATTCTCATGTGCCAAATTTCTGTCAGTATCTGCACAGTCCACCTCAACACTCTCCCAGCACCAACTGGTTGAAAGAGCTATGGCACCACCAAGGGTTCTATGGGTAACTTTGACAAATAGGTCTTCTCCAAGAAACTGAACCAATGGCATTCCCTGAATATCTGCATAGGAAGATTCCAGAAACCTTAGCTGGAGGTCCTTCACTGCCAAGGTTACAGCGGTGTCACTAGGAACCTTTTCTATTAGTCGTCCACCTAAATGTTCATTGCTAATTTTCTTCACTCGGCTACTTTTTCCAATTATGGCTATCTTTTCACTGATCCTACCAAAGTAGGCATAGAGATCCAGCACAAAAAATAACTGCTCAACTGAAGTGTTGGACAAGTATTGTTGACAAGCAAACCCAACTCTAACCAGTCCTCCTGCAGGAGGCATGTTTATTAATGGGCTGCCATCTGCAGTCGCCATAGCCACCTCAAGACAAGCATCTTTCAGCTCAACACATCTCCATAAACCTGAAGAAGAGATAAGAGGACTCAGAAGTCCAGTTGAATCGTTGCGTGTTTCTAGAGACAAACTAAGAAGAGAGGCTCCAGTAATCCATTTCTTCTGGCTAGCATCAATTGGTTGATCTTCCCAGAGACAAAGGCAAGCAGGATCTTTCCCCAGGTTCAGCAGCTTGAGTTTTAAGGAAGGTGACTCAGAGAAGAAAAAATTCTCAATATGAAGCCTTGCTCCAGCAAAAGAGCCCTGAAATTTTGTGTCACTGTTGGTCACCAAATAGGTTGGGTTTGCCATGCCCAGAGGAACAGTGATATCTAATCCCACAAGATTGAATCTGAGGGAGTTAACTGAGAAATCCAGTGAAACAGCACCAGGATTGACCATAGTTCCGTCAGCTAACAAGGAAGCAATCTTCAAACAGGATTCTTCCTGAAGATGAATCTGAACAAAGAATGAGAAGACGATGTTTTAAAACTAAACTACCAGAACAGATGAATGTTAAGAGGTCTGTTACTTAAGTGAAAAAATGCATACCAGAAGAGGCTGACAATCAATAACCGTTTGTGAAGCAAAAGACGGTGGGGCTGGCAAGGGCTGGACCTGAAGAGAATGAATGCATATTAGAGGAACACCTTCATTTAATTGCCAAAGCTGGTCTCCGAGTGGATATATCGGAGGACAAAAGTTCTTGCCTGTCCAAACAATGTAAGAAAGAGAAACTTTAATGATATATGTCAATTTACTCAAGAATGATATCCAATAATCGGATCAAACATCTTCCAGAACAACTGGACATATCAGATAATACCAAACTCAGGAGTAAGCAGAAGACTTTCTGTTGCAGCCTGCATTGATGGTTGCACCAAGGTGCATGGAGGGCGTGAAAAGTTATCCCTGCATATTAACCATCCACTAATTAATTAAATATGTGGGTTGAACAATTCAAAACACATGAAATGTGACATATAATACTATTTTGATAATATATGCTTGCTCACAGAACAATGCGTTGCCTTTCAGATGCCACCAGTGGACAGAAATCATTTCTAAGAATTTTTCGACAATGGTATATAAGACCGGGTTCCTAGGGAGATTTTATGAAGAGTATTGGAAAAAAAAAGGAGCGTGTGTCGCATATATTAAGGCGATAAAGGACATGTATGATAGAGCTATGACATCTATACGGACGACTGGTGGAGAGACTAACGAGTTCCCTATCAGGATTGGTTTACATCAAGGCTCAGCGTTAAGCCCGTACTTGTTTGCTTTAATTATGGATGAGATTACAAGACATATTCAAGATGAGGTGCCGTGGTGTATGCTATTTGCAGATGATATTGTTTTAGTAGATCAGACGAGAGAAGGAGTGAATGCTAAGCTAGAATTGTGGCGAGAAACGTTAGAGACAAAAGGGTTTAGGCTAAGCCGATGCAAGACGGAATATATGGAATGTAAGTTTAGTCAAAGTAGGATAACGGGTAGTATAGAAATAAGTTTAAGCACACAAAAGATTGTAGAGAAAAATAATTTTAGGTACCTTGGATCTATGGTGCAACAAGATGGAGGGATTGAAACTGATGTAAATCACAGGATTCAAGCTGGGTGGACCAAATGGAGGAGTGCTTCGGGGGTCTTGTGCGACCGAAAAGTCCCCCTCAAAGTGAAAGGAAAGTATTATAAGGTGGCGGTTAGACCAGCACTGCTATATGGATCAGAGTGTTGGGTAGTAAAACATAATCATGGTCAAAAGATGGCAGTTGCGGAGATGAGGATGCTAAGGTGGCTGTGCGGGATTATAAGGAAAGATAGGATTAGGAATGAGAAGATTAGGGGCAAAGTAGGAATAGCACTAATTGAAAATAAAATGAGAGAAAACCGATTAAGATGGTTTGGCCATGTTAGAAGGCGTCCAGCGGAGGCACCTGTTAGAAGGTGTGAAAGTATGGAGATTGCCAAGAGTAGGAGAGGTAGAGGAAGACCTAAGAGAAGTTCGAAAGAAGTTATTAAACATAACCTGACCTACCTAGATCTATCGAATGACATGGCCCTAAACAGATCTAATTGGTGTCGACAAATCCATATAGCCGATCCCACCTAATGGGAAAAAGCTTGGTTTGGTTTGGTTTGGTTTTGGTATATAAGACCGAGGAATAGATGCATCAAATTGGTCAAATACAAAGATTTTGACCTGTTAATGGAAAATAAAACATACAATCCTTTCCAATGTACCCAAGAAGAAAAAAAGTAAAATAAAACATACAAATGGCTATTTATCTGGAGCTAATAAGGATATGTCACAGTTATGCAATTTATGATATTGTTCACATACTTAATTTGGACCATTCAAACAGAACTAATGAATGAAATCAAATACAAAACATTCAAAAAGAGCTATGAACAAAATCAAATACTGACAATAAATGCCAGAGCTACCCAACTTGAAAACGGAATTTATAAAACTATTGGTTAAATTTTCAAAACAATAAAAGAACGGAAAACAATGAAGTATACCTTAGAAAAAGTCCGCCAATCCTCACCTGCGTCAAGTATCTGGCATTTTCTCCATCAGAAACACATGACTGCAAAGAAGCATAATATAATGTGATGTTAAACTAGAAGTTATGCTAAACAAAGACATGGAAAGGCATGATGGTCCATGGAAACGTGTGGAGCCACACAGTTAATATGCACGGTACTTTTAGAAGTGTTGTTGAAGATACCCGAGAAAAGAAAAGTGACTGCATCAAAAGTTCAAGCCTGAACTCTGCCAGGAAAATTGAAATCATCCATAAAATATTATATAAACCATTGCCTGCAATAATATTTATTTAAGAAAGAAAAAATCACTACATATTTCATGGGGGAGGAAATAACTAACCAGCATCTTTTATGCAAAGAAATATATGATCCACAATAATAGAGACTAGAGAGCGTCCAGCTGCTTCTGTAGAACGCTGGAAGGTTTTAAACACATGCACATGCGGGGAGAGAGAGAGAGAGAGGACTCAGTTTCATCCACAGCTAGTTAACAAGATAGTGTATTCTAAACGTGATCAAAAGCAAAAATAATCACAACTTAACACCTGCTGAGCATTTGGATTCAAATCTCCTCTATTTAGACAAACATTTAATCCCGTAAAGAAGCGGAGAAGAGCTCGCAATCCTGTTCATATCATGATATCTTAAGACCTTGCAACCAATAACATTAAACAAAGGATAATCCTAAAAATGCAATAGTAAAAAGATAAAATATTTAACTTACCTGGTTCACTTAAAGCAGGGCAGACAGCTTCTGTAATATGTAACTGAACCTCAAGCCCCACTGGACTGTTTAGCTCTGTTCTCTGTACTGTGATCTGATCAAATGAAAAGTTGAGAAATTACTAAGTGATACACCTCTGCATAAACATTGTACCCTAGCAAGAGACTGGTCTCCAGCAAAAAACCAAGTCCAAAAAGAATCACTTTGAAGGGTTAAATTTGCATTACATAAGCATGCCCCGATATTCCTTCAATAAAGCGTTCCCCACCAAAAAATACTCGCTTTGCCCCATCATCATCTTTCTTGGTAGAACCATCTTGAGAAGATGCAAAAGGAACATCAGCAAACATGTCAGGATGAGGCAAAAGGTCGATGGATAAAGTTTCCCATTCAAGTTTCTGGTTGCAAACAAAGATAAGAAAAACACCATTACTCAAGTTAGATGTCAACTGTACTACTACAATGTTATTTACAAATGAAATAACACTAAATTTTAACGATATAAGAGACTGGCTTACAGGAAAGCATACAGCTCCTATGTTTATAATTATGATGGAGCAAAAATGTGATAAAGCAACTTGAACAAGTGAACCAATTGCAATTTCTCATATAGGAAAAAGAATTTGAGTTTAAACATGTTAAAAGAACAATTACCTTGAACACATAAATGAACTTTCCATTATTTGAAAAGTCCCTAGCTTCCTTCAGATTGACAACCTGTTATAGTAGGTTGTTTTGAATGAGCAATTTTATAGGAAGCTAAAAACCAATTGTAATTGCAATTTCAGAACATACCTGCCAGTTTTCGTTAGTGGTGTAAAGCAAAAGGTTGCAGATGGTAACAGATGCCATAGGTGACGCCCTAGTTTAACCCAAAAAATAAATAAATAAACAATAAAAAGTGAAGGAAGAGTATATATTAGGAATGCCCCCCCCCCCCCACCCAAAAATATATATATATATTACAAGAAGTGGAGTCCCCAATTCATAATCTTAAGGAGAATGGGAGACTCTTCTCATTTCCCTTCTTCTGGATCTATAACTCTGTTCCCCTTTATCTTCTCTCTTTTGTTGATTTTTGGGTTGACATGTACATGCCAATAGATACACAAGCAGAGATTCAAAAAACATTGGAGGGTTTAAACAAATTGACTTGCTAAAAAATGTTAAGAATTTAGAGTCACAGTTGCTACAATATTGGTCGGCTGCTGTGCGGATGTTATCAGAGCCAATCTGAACGAGCCAGTTCAAGCGAGAGTTGCTGGGTTCAGTGGTTTGGTTCAAGCACCGCGTTGGTTGTCCAAGGAATTGGTCCGCTAATTCAAAATGCATATACTAGAACCAAAATTTGAGACCAATAATGCTCAAACTTTAGCAAATGAGATAAATTAACCATTATTCCATACCTTTTTGTGTTTATTAATTGTCACATATAAATATATGGGAATTAATTATATAACATTATAAGAATATTTAACTTCTCATGCCTGCATGAAGCAATGAACCGTATACCAAAAGCCTCACTGGTTTGATATTCGATTTGGGTTCTAATAACCAAGGCACAAATAACATTGGCTGCTGTGCAAATATTTAAAAAGAAAAAGAGCTACTATTGGGAAAAAAGGTGAAATAAAAGAAAATGGGAAAAAGTTAACAGGAAACTAAATGCTAATTTTTTTATCAGTGCTAAAAATATTATTTAAGTTGAAAAATAATTCTGCATGTTGTAGAGGTAAAATTTTGTATCAAAAGGCCAAAGAATTGGCTAAGATGTTCTTAGCATATCAAGCTAGAGATAATCTAAAATGAGCACCATTCCAACTCAAACAAACCTGGTACCGTGGTATGATTAAGCATAAGATGATAAATCACTAATTTTATAACATTAGCAAAGCAAATCTCTGTTAGGAGACAATTACAAAGTGGAATTTGTGCCACCATATTAAACAGTAATCACTAAACACAGATAATCGCATACAATCAATAAGTTGAGACCTTGAGGCAATGGAACTTACCAAGTTGCTCCTCCCTTTTGTCGAGCCCCACCATGAGTTTCAAGTAGAAGATTAACAGTATGCACTTCCAAAGTCATTCCATCTGCAATCTGATAATTATGAAAGGTTAAACAGTCAATTCATAAATCAAAGATGGACTGCTACCAGACAACATATGAACATAATTCACGCCATAACAATATAACTCAACAAAACCTTAGTCCCAACCAAATTAGTTGGGATCAACTCCTTTTCCTCTATTAGTTTCTGTCAGGGGTTAAGTCTTCCGTAAGATTATTTGAATTTAGGTCTTTCTTCACAATTTCCGTCATTGTAATATTATTTCTACATTTTGCACTTTTTACACTTTCTATTTTGATTGAATAACTCTTCCTTACTACTATATTTCAAGGTCCACGTTAGACATGACCAAACCATTTTAACAACCTTTTCTTAACTTTTCTTCTATAGCTGCCATCTCAACTTTATTCAAGATATATTCATTTCTTATCCTATCTTCCCTTGTATTACCACAAATCTATTTAACCATCTGCATTTCTATCATACTCATTCTAAGAAAGATTTACTTGCTAATGACCCAATTCTAATGCGATAAAGCATAGCTAATCTTATAACCATCTTGGTAAGTATTTTATGATTGCATAATACACCCGATACATTTCTCCATTTTAGCCATCCAACTCAAATATTTCAATCTCTCCATCTGCATGGATAATTGATTTAAGATAATGAAGATAGACGCCTTTTTGGCACTTCTTGATGCTCCATTTTCACTATGACTTCATTTGTATTTTTAATTTTACTAAAATGACAATGCATATATTCCGTTTTAGTCCTACATACTCTAAAACCTATTAACTCTAATGTGTGCCTCCCAAATTCTAACTTATTATTAACATCAGACCTAGTTTCATCCATCAATACCATATTATCAGCATACAGCATACACCAACAGGCTAAGGAGGGGTGAGGTAACATGCATAAAATTACAAAATATAAATATTAAGCTCATCTTTAGTGTTTCAATAAGGCACAGATGCATGCAAGTATATGAACAGAAAATATCTTATGACAAGGAAGCATCAATAGGAAAGCACCTCAAGATCAACATAACCCCCTCTCTCTCTCTTATGGAATTATTGTAGATGTATGAATGCAATTAGAATTCATTTGTTCTAGAGAACAGGGAAAGAATGCTTTCTGTAATCGTTCAGAAGGGGGAGCAACAGTGGTAATTATCACTTGGCAATTAGTTCTTATATTGGCCAAAGAGTTTTTCATGTGATTTAAAGTCCCCTGTAATTTTTTTGCTCAAACAATGTTAGGCAAACCAAACACTTGAAGGAAACTGTACTCAGTGCCAAAGTAAAATTCCAAATAGTCAAACTGTAAAACATGATAGTTAAATCTACAAGACAAGGAATGCTAGGTACAACACTAAAAGACATCAATTTTGCAATCATTACCACTGTATATTCATCTTACTAAGTACACTTGAAATAACACCTTTAGAGACCAAATAGTGAAACTCAAATACATTTGAGAGAAACTAACCTTGTCAGCAAATCCATAACCACTTCCTTTCCCAGAGCTGGGGGGTGACTGTGTGCTGTAAGTAAAATTGGAAGAGAAGATGAATGCATTAAGCTTTAGCAATAAGCTACTATAATCTCAAATGCGACTTAGCCAAAAAAAAAAAAGATCTCAAATGCAAGATTATGATGAAGAAAAGTGGAATTACCTGCTTGTGCTCCTACATGCATCCAAATCATCATTCTCTTCTAGAACCAAATCCAGCCTATCAATTTGAACGGAAATGGGCTCTATTTGTACATTACTCACAGAGGGAAGCTTCAAAATCACACACCAAATCAAATGCAGTAAGGCAAAAAATAACAAAAAACAAATAAGCCACCATTACAAGCAACAATTATATTTTTTTATTACCCAAAGGCAGAGTGACAGGACAATAAATTGCCATAAAGCAAATTCGATAAAACTAGTATCTCCTAAATTAATTTTTAGCTTTGAAACAAATACATCCAGAAAAAAAAAATTAAAAAATAACTTGTAATATTGCTTGTCCTAAAATGGTTAGGATTGAAATTTTCACTTTCTGATCGATTTAGAGGCTTGTTAGCAACTCATCGGAGCATAAAATATAGCAGTGAACAGTCAGGAATCGATAATATATAAGGACGATTGAATTGCGGATTCACTCACAATGATCTCTAATTTTCCGACCTTCGCCGTGGTGACATTCAATGCCGGCGGCAATCCGAGACTGGAGTGCAGAGCATCTCCATTTATATCTACCAAATTCCAAAGAGAAACATAGAATTCCCAATCAAATCTCACTCTATTCACTCATCTAACAATAAAATCCCTAGATTCTCTCACTAGTTAAACATAACAAGAACAGAACCTACCCAAATTGGATAGTTGTACGGTACGTCCCTGCAATTTGAACTGATCTCTGGTGAATGACTTCAGCCAGTACTTGAGCGTGTACTCTAACGCCCGCGCCAGAATAGACTCCATCTCGGAATTCCTAACCTCCGGAGAGAATCAGAGTGTTGTAGGATCTTCCAGATCCAATGGGCAAGTAACAAAAAAAGGTGGCGCCGGAAAAACCAACTCGAATGAAGGTTAACCTTCGGCGGATACGGCGGTGGCCGTTGCGGCGGCGCCGGAACACTGTAAACCAACAGATCGTTGTCTGGTGGTGGCGGCGGCGATGGCGGTGTTTCTGGGCAAGTTCAGGTGGGGAATCTAAAATCAGAGAGGAAGGCGAACGCTGGCGGGATGGGCTTGCGTGTAATGATACACGTGCGAAAACGGTGGGGGGGTGATGGCGTGGCACCTGCGAGGATGACTGGGTGACAATAATGGTGATTTTCGGTGGGCGTCCAATCGTTGACCGTTGATGGGAGCAATCAAGGGAACGAATGTGGGCCCCGTAGGAAGTGACGGCTATTAATGGAGGTGGAGGAAATTAAGGGAGATTTGGAAAGTAGGGAACATTGCAGCCGGGCACAGTGTTGGATCGCGGGAGGCGACAGTGAGCGGATGAGTCCGCCCGCGTTGGATTTGTCGGTGTCTTTTGCTTTTGCCATGCATCAGGAAACTTTAAGAAATGAAATTGCGGAGATATCGGAAGGATATAAAATTGGAAACGAATTAAGGTTTGCTACTTTCACTCACAGTTTCTAACTTTTTCTCATATTTGCATTTTATAGTTTTTCAACTGAAATCTTTAATTTTTCCTTTTCACTTCTCAGGCAGGTCTTTGTTTTTGCACCCAGAATACAAGTATGCCAATTATTCTCCACCCTATGTCTTGGATTACAGAACAAAAAAAAAGTAGGGATAATTATTTTTTCACTTTTGTAGTTGGGTGAAAAATAACCCATGCTCTAAATTTTAAAATTATACTTTCATATCCTTACTTCACATCTCTTATATTTTCTATGAAAGTGAAATTGTAATTGACGTTAAATTAATAATGATCTTGAGTTTATTTCTTAATTTTCACTAATTTGAGTTTTTTTAAAACTTATCTGGTCATTAACTTTCAGGTCAATGATCAACTAGTTCTAATCTTTTCAGAACCACTAAGAGCTTATCCGGTCATTAACTCTAGCATTCGGGATTCATCGAGATACACATAAATTGGTCCGAATATCTTAAGTATTAAAAAAAATAAATGTAGATAGTATGAAGTACATGATATATAAATACAATTTTTACAGTTACTAAGAGTCAAAATAGTTTTTTTTAACAATTTTTTAATATTTTTACTTTAATCCAAAATATGAAGGTTTTTTTTTTTTTTTTTTTAAGCTGATCCAAAGTATAAAGAGTATAAAAGTACCTTTTTAAAATTTAAGAATATAAGGGATTTTTATCTTAACTATACGAGGTAAAAAAAATAATATAATTGTTTAACAATCTTCATGTAGGTGACTCCATGGCAAATATGTAATTGTTATTTATTTATTTATTTTGACTGTTATTGATGTGCACAAGTTAGTCCTTGGATTGGTTTTTCCTTAAAAATAAATCGGTATTTCTTAGAAGCCCTCCTCTTAATCCAAACTTAAGGTGTGTATGTCTCGTTATTTTCCTCTTCCAATGTGATATAATTCCACTTTACTCATTTGTATCAACTTTAAAATCAATTTTCATTCATCCAATTCATTATTTTGAGTGTGTGAATGAATGAAATTAATGCCCACATATTTCTATTAATTCTACGATGGCCCCTTAGAAATCATGATGTTTGAACTCCACTCTAATTGTGACTCCAAATATCATAAAAATCATGTTAAGAAACATAAATTTCCAAAATAAAGCGACTTAAAGATTTTCAAACGGCAGCCAGTGATTTGCAGTTTTGCTCAATGAGTCGCCAATAATGATACCCTTATCCCTTTGCCAATTCACAAATCACATATCCCGACGTGAGAGCGCAGGCAATGCTACCGTAGCTCTGCGCAGAGTGAGATCACCACCACATGGCCGGATGGCCCCATTGTCATGCGGACCCAGGGGCCCTTGTCAGGCTAGCAATTGACGTTTGCGGTAATGCACCTTAACATGATTGATTCATATGCACCTGTGAATCAATGTGAAATTTACTGATGAGTTTGGTTGCCAAAAAATAGAATTTTTTAGTGTGGGTTAGAGGGAGTTACAGTACTTTTTATATTGTAGCAGCTGAAGTGGTCATAACTTAACTTGAGTAAAATTAAAATTAATGGCACTCATTGTGATATGTCTACATTTCTTACCATTTATTTTTTATATTTAACAAACTAGATTTTTGGCTTTTATGCCTACAATGATTTTCATTTCCATTATTTTAGTCATGTATTAGCTGGACTGTACAGCACTGTCTGTTATTGGAGATGCCTAGTTCCACGTAACTTGATTGATCACTTGATTGCTGCCAGGGTGTCGTCAACTTTGTTGGACTGATAATGAGTTTGGGCTTCATTTCTTGATGGGAATTGAAGGAGAAAATTATTGATTGTCTATAGGATTCTATTTTCCTTGTCGGATCCCTACCTCTCTCCCCTCTTTGCCGTTTGTTTCGTTCTTTCTTCTTTTAATTTGGATGAGAATTTGAATTTAGTCTAATTAATCTGAATGCTGGTGTTGTAGTTTGTTGTGTTTTGTATAGACAGGTGTGCGTGTATTCTTCTGTTCTCCAGGAAGGTTCCATAATGGTATGAAAATTATGGTGGGTGGAAGGGTAGAAGTGACCACAGAGTTTTCTGTCTGGAACTCAGCCAAGGTGTTACAAGAACTGGAAGGAAAGTAAATGGGACTTGGGCCCCAAGATTTTCCAGAAATGTTACTTTACTCACACAAAACACCACTTCCCAATCCACACACCACTTCCCAAACTATCTGAAGAAAGTCCGACCTGCACTGAGTTTTGAAAACTTGGGTTTTATTGAACGGACTGGGGTACGTCCGGTGCATTATGCATCGGTTTATTCTCCCGGTGCAAAAATTACACTTCTAAAAAATTCATGTGGAACCTGTGTGTAAGAACAAAATATAATTTTTATATTAGAGGATCCACTGCACTAGACTTATCCCCAATTCTTAGCGAACAAAATATATGCACACACGACAACTACGTTACTCTCATTTCCTTTTGACTTGCTAGCCAACACAATCAGAGACGGAATTGGAAATGTCTGAGTCTAAGTGTCGATGAAATTAGCATCAACTACAGAGCTACTTGGGGGGGGGGGGGAAAAAAGAGCAGTAGCTACAGAGAATTTTTGAATCGGAGAGGGGAATATAAGGTATTTATAACAATTCTAATAATCGCTGGGGGAGGGGGGGAACCTTCATAATTCTGGCCCTTGGCAAAAAAACAGCATCCATGTGAAATCCTTGAGTAATCTCATCTCAAGAGCCTGCACATTGGGCATTAACAGTATTGAAAATGCCACTCTAATTGGTTCCACCATTGCGATTTCACTTCTTACTTCATTTATTGGTATGTCTGTGATGGGAGCTTGATGACTTTAAGCTTTAGCTCCTGCCACGACGCATTCTGTCTCACTAATCTAGGAAGGTTTTCCAATTTCAGTATCCGCAGGCTTGGAACTATGCAACTCGGAATCAATGGTGGGATTGGAGTGGCATGCTCAACAATCTCCTTACAAGAATGGCCTGCGCTAGATTTATCAAAGAGATCCACAAACCTCCGACAACAGCTAACTGTGATTTTTTCTAGCTTTTTGAAAGTAGGCATAGAACCACTAGAGGAGAGGAGGTATTCCAAGTTGAAACACCTGAACACTTCTATTGTTCTTAGTTTTGAAAATCTGAGTCCGAGATGGTGAACGAGTTCTGAAATGGGATCGGGATAAACCACAGAGCTTAGTACAAGCTCCTCAAGGTTTGGTAGGAGGTCGAATTGGGCACCATCTCCTGTTGCTGGCGGAAAGTTGCAACGACAATATGAAATAGTTAGTGATTTCAGAACACTAAAACAGTGTCCCACACTGTGTTCCAAAAACTGTTTGCTTGCATCTTCCAGCAGCCACTTAATCCCTTCATCGGAGAGTGTTACCTTCTTTCCATCAGGCTTCTCTTGGCCTACAATCTTTGCATTGATTTTACCGATAATGAGATGAAGTCTTTTCACTCTTCCTATCCAAGCAAGATCTTTGACAGCAAGGCAGGAGACGTCCAAATGGATGCACAGAGCACTTAACTTGTTGTGGCATCTTAGCTCATTGAATGGGCTTCGCCACTTTTCTCTTGCTCCCTTTCCACCCCACTTGTAGAAACTATTTGTCATGTCTATTATTTCTATCCGGGACAACTGGGAAATGATACCACATCGAATATGTCTCAAATGGCGAGTTCCCGATAGATCTAACAACCTCAGATTGGCTAAATTTTCCATTCCTTCTGGTAATTCCTCAATACGAGTAAGAGAGCAATCAAGAACTTGCAGGCTGTGAATTCCTCCAAGCGGGGGCAACTCTACAAGATTCTGACATCCCCGTAGAAGAAGAGCCTGGAGTTCACGGAGCTGGAAAAGGGAAGAAGGCAGTCTATTGATCTGAGTTTCGCTTAGATTCAATACTCTAACCGACGGAAATCCAAGCAAGAATCTTTCTGGAACTACAGCAAGGCGACGATTACCCTGTAGAAGTAAACTCTTTACCTTCGGACATTGCACTGAACAATCAGGCAGACTTGTTATTTTGTTGTACGCCAATGAAATTCTGTCCAGGCCTTCTGAAAATTCATCCTCTAAAATCTGATTCAGATCGATTCCTGACCGAACAAGTGATTTGCATCCATCCGAAGAGGATGCAATCCACATAGCCACATCACGAACCACATCGTGCATCTTCACAGTGGCCAAGGAACTACCATCTTCAAGCAGGGATGACGCCTTCAAATATTCAACCAGAGTAATTCCGGCAATAGTTGAACTCTCATAGTTTTGTAGCTCAACCACCAAACCTTCAGCAATCCAGCATTGCACAAGTTCCTTTACTCTAATTGAGAAGTTCTCAGGATACAAAGAGCAATAAAACAAACAAGATTTAATCTCCGTACCTTCAAAATTCAAGTTATCAAAACTCCACTTGAGGGGCTGGTACACCTTTTCCTTGATGACTTGCGTGCGAGGCGTCGAGCTTTGTAATGTATTCAACGAATCCTTCCACAAGGCAACCATTGTCTTTCCCCTCATGGATGCCCCAACAGTGGTGATGGCTAGGGGCAATCCTCCGCACTCCTCGCTGACTTCCCTTGCAATCGGTTCAATATGTTCAAGGCTGGCCACTGGACCAGCATTCTTAGTAAAGAGCTGCCAGGATTCTTCCTCGTTTAGAACATCGACTTTAACATCTACATCTGTTTTCATCTGCCGACAAACGTCCAAAGACCGAGAGGTCAGAATCACCTTGTACCCATTGTGGAATTCTGATTGGGGAACGCCTAAATAGTCCAAATCAATAACTTCCCAAACATCGTCTAGAATGAGGACAAATCTTTCCTCTTGTTTCAGTCGATGGTGGAGTCGACTCGCTGTTCGCTCCATGCTTTCCCCTGCTTTCACCTCCAAGTTCAATCTCTCCAAGAACTGCGTTTGCAGCCTTCTCAAATCCAATTCCTTTGACACGGTGACCCATATGACTACGCCAAAACACTGGCTAGAACTAGAGATATTATTATTATTAGTCTCGAGCTCATTGTTCAAGTTCTTCAACAGAGTTGTCTTCCCAACTCCTCCCATACCCCAAATCCCAATCCTACTCGTATTCTCATCGCCCAACAAACTCAGCACCTTGGTCAGATTCTTCGACGCCGTTCCTTGGCCTGTAATCGAGGGTGCAGGGATGTGCTCGACCTTTTTCACCTGGTAATTCTCGATCACCATCCCAGAAGGAAAACTACCGGCTTCGATGAGCCTTTTGACGTCGACGAGGCTCTTGGTCACCGCCGCATCGAGCGCACAACGAGAGTAGCAAAAGTGATGGCATTTATTGTAGTTGACTTCCAAGCTTTCTTCTATTGAACCCATTTTGTTCTTGATGTCTTCGAACTCCTGAATCCACTTGATCACTGTGGGTGCGGGTATGTTCCCACTTCTCTCGGCTGCATCGACCTGTTCTTTCACATGGGTTCCGAGATTTATCAGATTTGCAGTTTCTTCCCTGAGACTTCTAAGGTTGGATCGGAAATTGACGATGCTCTTAATCTTTGGATAGATCAACCCCCATACTTCTTTAGCTACTGCTGCAAGTCCTCCTGCAATTGCAGAAGCCATGGAAGATTTCAATTTTTGTTGAAGGAGATCGAATTTTACTAGTTCTCTTCAAAGTTAATCAAATGCACAAAAGAGTGAAGTTATACAGCTCTTTCCGGCATCGGGATGTAAATTACCAGTCACCTTCCTAATTTTCCACCCACCACGGGGCGCATAGAGTCACAATTTTTAATTGTTAGTATTTTTTTTTTTTTTTTTTTTTTTTTTTTTTTTGTCGAGAGCATTTTTGGTTTATTTGGCGAAGTGGGTGATAATTTTTAGTAATTTTTTTTAATTCTTGAATATTTGGTAAAATTTTTAATAATTTTTTAATTAAAAAATTAATATAATAAGATAAAAAAATAATAATTTATCAAACACCCAAATACCAAAAAGTTGATAGTGTCAACTTCAATAGAGATATGTATATATATATCTCACGAGATAAAAAATAGGGAGACTTAGCGGGATTACAAGTGGCTGTTATACTGGCTCCGAAGACTGACAGCCATTTGCTTTTTAGCGCTCTGGCTTATTGAAAATTTTTGAAATTTTTTATGTTTAAAAGTTAGTGTAAAAAAATGAGATATAAAAATTTTGATCAGAGAAAATTAAGAATTTTTGAAGGTTTAAGTAGTTGTAATACTATAGTGTCAAAAAAATTAAAAATTTGTTTAAAAATTTTACTATACTATAATGCTTGTTATTTTAAATTTTAAAAAATGTATTATTATTTAACAATTTTTTTTTAAATAACATGGTTACTGGTTTTTCTATAATTTTTTAATAGTAAATATGTATATATATATTTTTGAAATTGATTAAAGGTTAAAAGTTAAGAGTTATCTTAAAATTTTTTTATTTGGAGATTTTTGAGAATTTTTTTTGTAACCCCAGACGGGATTAATTACGGTAAAAATATTTTTTTAATTGTCAAATTTTGAAATTGACTGAGAATTCAACAGTAAATGCCAAGGCTTAGGGGGTGTTTGGCAAGGGCGATCTCAAGGCCTCTTTAAGTTTTAAAAATTCTTTAATATCCTCGTAAATTTTTAATAGAGTGTTTGGCCTCTTAAAAATTTTATTTTACTCTTTATTTAATATAAATTTTTTTATATTAACCCCTATACGCAAAATCTTGGGTCGCCATAATTGTTTGAAGTTTTGAAAAAATTTTTAAAAAATAAAAGTTGATATTAAAATAATGTAAAATGATATGTGATGAAAGTTGATCAAAAAAATTTTTAAACTTTTAGAATTTTTTTAAAAAAATTTAGGTTTCCATGAGAAGCAAAAAAATTAACTATTTTTGTATTAAAAAAAACTAATTTTTTAGTAGTTATATTTTTATTTTTTTGTTAATTTGATATTATTTTTTTAAAATTTAGAATGTGAGGAGATTAATTTAGTCATTAAAAAAAACAAAAAAACCGAGTATCAAGAACCTGTTTGGTAACGCTATCGTTTTTCTATTTACGTTTATATATTTTTGTTTTCTATTGTCGTTTTATTTTTCTGAAATGAAAACTGAAACTGCGTTTGGAAATATAATTTTGTTTATAATTACTAATATTTTGTTTTCATAAAATATTTCATTTTATTAGTTTTTAAAAATTAATTGAATTTCATAAAAATATTTTATATTGATTTAATTATATTATTTATTAAAAATAATTGAATAAAATATAAATATTATATCATTTAATCTAGTAAATATAAAATATATTAATTATAATTTAATTATATTATTTACTAAAAATAATTGAAAAAAATATATTTCATAATAATTTAAATAATTTAATTATGATATTTATTAAAAAATAATTTAATATTATTTAAATTAATTATTAAATTAAATTAAATAATTTAATTATGATATTTATTAAAAATAATTTAATAAAATATATTTATATTAATTAAATTAATATATCTTATTTTATTATTTATTAAAAATAATTTAATAATATATATTTCTTATTAATTAAATTAACTAATTTAATTGAATTATTTATTAGAAATAAATTAATAATAAATATTATATATTAATTTAATTATATTATTGATTAAAAATAATTTTAGTTTAATAAAATATTTGAATTAAATAATTTATTTTAATATGATATAACAAAAATAGATAAAATATTAAAATTAAAAAAATATTTGCAACAGAAAAAATAGAATAAAAATATATTTTTCTGTTTAAGTTTTCATTTCTTGAAAACAAAAAAACGTAAATATATTTAATAAATATGTTTCTGTTATTAATTTACAAAATTTTAAAAATAAAAATAGAAAAATAAAAAATATTCAATTGGGAATGTGTCAAAAAGCTAGCTCCTGGTTGCTTTTCTCAGCCACACTCCAATTGTGACATGCTTCAAGGCTTCTAGTGGGACAAGTAACGACGGTGCATTCAATTTTATTTAATTATATATTTTTTTAATATAAATTCAAAACTGACGTTATCAATAAGTACATAAATTATTTATTATCAATTAATATATGAATTTTAAATTAAAAATATTGGTAAATAATATTGCATTTTTAAAAAGAATAAAAGAATTGTTTTTAAATGAAAAATTAAAACTTTTATACTTTGTAAAAAAAAAAAAGAAAAATTATTTTATATATGCATATATATATATATATATATATATATATGCACACCTTTACTAATCTTAACTTTGGAAAGTCAAGATTTTGTATTTGAAATTCATTAAAAAAATTTCCCATTGATATTTCTTGTGATAAATTTAGGTTTTGAAAAAACTTAACAATTATTTGTATAACTTATCAAAAACAAATCAAGAATATCAATGTTAGAATGATAACCGTGTTTTTAAAACAAAAACAAGACTATGGGGTCTTGCATGTCTCTTTCTAATGTGGGCTCACTAACATAATAATGGAGGCCACCAACAAAATCCATCAACAGTAAGATAATTTTTTAGGATAGAAATAATTGTATTCCTCCATTAATTTTCTCACTCTATAATAACTTTAATAAAGAATAAAAAAGAATAATGTGAATTGAGAGAAATTAATAAAAAAATACATTTATCATTTCGAAGAGTAAGAATCAGTTGGTATGGTTCAAAAATAGTAAATTTTGTAACCGAACCGATTATTTTTAAAAATAAAAAATGATAACTAAACCGACCAAAAAATATACACCAAAAACTGAATTATATTGATTTAGTTATAGTCGGTTCGGTTATATACACTTATAAATTTAAATATATTTTTTATAAGTTAATTTGAAAATAAAATAACAATTTTTATATAAATGCTATTTGAGACTTAGAATGTGTATTTGATATTATAATGATTTGTTGTTTTCCTATAATCATTGATATTAAAAAAAAACCATGGATAGGACTGAATATTTAAATTAACTATATATATGTGTGTATATGTATATGTATTTTAAATATTAAGTAAATGTAATTCGGTTAATTAGGTTTATTTGGTATTAGAATTTCAAAACCATATCCAACACCAATAACCGTTATTTTCATAAAAAATAATCTTACCAAATAAATAACCGAACTAAATTTTTTAAATTTTGTCAATATGATTCGAAAACCAAAATTTATCTAAATTTTGCACACCCCTAATCATTTTCCAATTTTTTACACACTAATCCATATATATTACCGAGACTAAAAAAAAAACACAAATGCATTCACATAGATCACCATTATGATAATCAAATTAATTTAATAAAAGATCTTGACTTCCCAAAATTAATTATTGTAGTTTGCTCTATTTTAATTATCGATCTCACAATATTAAAAAGAGTTTACTAACGGAATTCACATATTTAAATGTCATATCTTAATACTTCATTTTGAAAATATTTCTCTTTTAAAATTGATTTAATCTAATTTGATTTGATAAATGAAATATGGTATTTGGAACATATGTTTAAATTTAAAAATTGAATTATAGATTTAACAGAAATATTAAATTTGACCATATTAATAGAAAATAAAAAATATAACTGACATGATATAAGAAGATAAATTTGTCTACTTACTTAAATGACTTAAAAAGAGAATAAATTCTTATTCAATTCTATTATTTTAGATTAAAAACAATATAAAAATTTCAAAATTTAAGTTATAAAGTCAAATTAGATCGAATTCATAAAATCTTATTCTAATTTTAAACATAAGAATTGGTGAAAATTCTCACCAAATGAAATCAAATCTCATTAAATTTACCATATATAAAATAATTATAAAAAAATTAGGAAGGTAATATCGTAATTTACTTTTATATTTTTTTCAAAAGTTGAACACACCATCAAATAATGACAAAAGAGCACATCACTCTTTACATTTCTATTTTGTGACTATAACAAATAAAGTGATTTTGATGGCTCACAAAAGTTTCTCAATTCTGAGTAAAAATATTACACACAAAATAATAACCATTGCAAATAAATCTAGTCCAATTAAGCTCAGTAATGTTTAGGTGAAATTTATTTACTAAATGAACTTTATTTTTTTACTTAAGCGTGGCTTATTTTGTTTAGCTCGAACGTCTTTTATGCCAAACTCGAATTATATTATAAATGAATAATTTTTCATTGATAATTTTTTTATATTAAAAAAAAAAAGTTCATCACAGTCAAGTAAGTTTACACTGGTCACCCGCACGGGTTAGCTCAGTGGAGCAGGGGCCGGCTTAGAGAGTGGGCATGCTTCCCACGTCTTGGGTTCGAATCCCTTCCTGGGCGCTCGGTCTTATCGGTGGGCGTGTCTTGCGGGGTGATGCGCTCGACCGGAAGTTTTACTCGCGACGGTTCACCGGCGAGAGGTTTCCTTCGTATCAAAAAAAAAAAAAGTTTACACTGGTCATAAAAAATAATCTTAACTTATTCTAATTTATATTTTATATCTTTATATTTAAAATATATTATTAACGTATATATATATATATATATATAATTACTAACTGCCAGGCCTGAATTTCAATTTTAGACATAATTTAAATTGCCCGTATACTCTTTGCATTTTTTTCTACACAATACCATTAAATACCTATAATGGTGATTCATATTTTAACCTCAACTCTTTTGGGGTCGAGAAGAAGTCCGCAGCTGCTACTCGAAGGTGCGCACTAGATGAAGCCCGCCCCGTGGACCAAGCCGGCAATGACCCACAAGGTGGTAAACCAGCCTAGGCAAGTCCTGACTGATCGACTCGATCGAGAGAGACTGTTAGAAACCCGCTAAAACGGTAACCTACCCTTCCGAAGGAGAGTCAAACCTGGGACCGCACGCAGCCCAAACCCTTAAGCGCCCCCGAACCCCCACTCGACCACTCCCAAAGGGGCTATTTTAACCTCAACTCTTGATTGCCTTTGCGTCCAACCATTCAGGAATTCTAACCCCTCTAATCCGAAATAAATGCCTTTTTTTGGGGGGGATACTATACCAACAAAGTGTACAAAAATAATTTGATAATTATATTTTTATAATAAAACTTTACTTTGTGAATATTGTTTAGTGATTGACTCACGATGCATTCATATCACTCCGGTCAACAGTAATAGTTAAAAGTTCTGATTTATTATTATTATTATTATTATTATTATTATTATTACCGTTGTTATTCAAAAAATAAGTTTGGCAAGTGATCTTTTCTCATATATAGGTGTTGCAAATTAAAATTTCAAAATGGCTAAAGCAAACCTATCCTTAACGCCTCGCTTGGATGCAGAGAAAGCCAACCTCCAAAGGCTTTACCGGTGGGTCCCACTCATTGCCATGATTTGGCAACTACTTCCCCCCTCTCGGGTCTTCGCTTTCCTTCGCGCGCGGTCTCTCCCGGATAAATTTTGGGCGGCCTTGACCCCAGTCGAAAATTTATCCAGAGGAAATGGTGATTGTTTTGGCGTTTTTAGCCCTCATTAATTTGATCAAAATAAATATAATGTTAGTAACAAAAATAGATAGGCCAACAAGTCAAAATAAACATAATTAAAAATAAAATTAGATAATAATCAACAATTCAAAAGTACATATTTAAAAAAATTTTGTTTAAATAAATTTATAAAAAATTAAATTTTCAATGAAATAAATAATATAACTTCAAATTGTCCAAAAATAATTAAATGGAGTGAGTTTTGTAATTTAATATTTAATTTAATGAGTAATCAAGTTTGGGACATTATAAGGGCAAAAGAGTCATTTGACTATTTTTTTATCATTCACCCCCTCTTATTTATAAAACATCCAAATCAAGTTAAAAGTTATCCCCCTCCATAAACATCACATCAATGTGGACCAACCTTCTAAAAATAATACCCCATCTTATCTTATACCCTCTCTAAAACTTATTCCCTGAAATTTTAGTATCATCCAATTGGACCCTAAGGTTCTTAGGATCCAAGGCCTAGATTGGAAACTCCTTTGCACTATACTGTTTTAGAAATTCCCTCTAGTGGACTATCTCTCTCTCTCTCTCTCTCTCTCATTGATACATATATATATATATATATATTAGTAATTGCCCGTATTTGAAGGCACAGAAATATAATTTAGTGTAGAAATATAATTTAGCGTGTAAATAACTCAAATTTAAATTTATAAAGCAAATTTATATTAAAAAAAGTGTAAAAAAAAACCTATAAAAATAAAAATCATTAATCAAAAGAGATCAAAGTATAAAATTTTATTATTTATTACAAACATTATCATATTTTTTAAAATATTAATTTAAAATCTTTTATATAAAAAATATTAAAAAATATGAGAAGAGGGAGAGAAAAAAATAATTCTAACCATTTAACAAATTCAACAGTTAAAAATACCTCAAATTTAAAATTTTAAACTTTTTTATTATATAAATGACACTTTTTATATAAAAAGTACTAAATAAATATGGAAAGAATAAGAGAAAAAGAAAAACAATTATAACCATTTAGCAAAGTCAATAGCCAAAAATTTTAAAATTCCTTATTATATAAATGACACATAGTGTAAAAGTTTATATATTTAAAATTTAAGTTTTAAGAACATTTGGATGTGGCGTTTATGTGCATGTCGAGCAAGTATGTTGCAGTTTTAAAGTATATTAATCATATTCAAAAAAATTTTAAATTTTTGAAAAAATAATAAAAAATATACAAAATTAAAAAATTAATAATAATTTTGTAATCATATTTTAAAAAATTTTCATATAAAGTGATCGAAAAGACAATTAAAGTGAAAAGAAAAAGAAAAAAATAATTCAAACCATTAAATAAATTCATTAATTAAAAAATACCAAATTCAAATTCTTTTACCTGTGCTTAAATGTACAGAAATATAATTTAATATGTAAAACCCGTGCAAAGCACGAACCACTTAGCATAACTTTTCCTTTTCACGCTACGTATATAACTGTCACATTAACTGATATATTTTATTATATAAATTTGAATTTCAAATTTTAAAATTTGAAAAATATAGCAGTAATAACATGGTAAAGTTTTAACGATAATTGGGACAAATATCAAATCATAAGTTATTTAACGCGTAAATAACTCCATTTTTAATTCATTAAACAAACCAATATGAAAAAGTTTAATTTTAATAAAATTTTAAAGAGTATTAAAATCTAAATATATAATTACAAAAATTAATTAATTTTGTCTATTAAGTATCCATCAATTGTTTAGTATTATCATATCTTTTAAAATATTAATTTAAAAATTTTATATTTTTGTGCCACTATTATATATTTTTGTGCCTTTATTTTAAAATTAAAATATTATTTTAAATAAAAGTAATAAAAAATATTATTTTCTCTGCCTTGAAACCCCACCCTTCCCCATTTTTTTTCTTTCCTGCAAAAAAATATAAATTTATAAAATAAACGTACATAAAAAAAACTGTATAAATAACCTGTAAAAATAAAAATTATTAATCAAAAGATATCACATTTTAGAAAATATTAAATTAAAAATTTTTATAAAAAAATATTATCACATTTTTAATATTAATGTAATAATAGTTGTAATAAATAATAAAATTTTTCACTTTTTTTGGTTAGCGATTTTTATTTTTATAGGTTATATTTATAATTTTTCATATAAATTTAAAAAATAAATTTACATTTGAGTTATTTGTAAATCAAAATATATTTTTGTATCTTTATTTAAATTTAAAATTTATATTTTTAAAATTAAAATTAAAATATTATTTTAAATAAAAAATATTATTTTTGTGTCTTGAAAACCTCCTATTTTTTGCGCCTTGAAACCCCTCACCCACCCTATTTTTCTCTTTCCTGCTTACCCACCCAACCCCTATCTCTCTTTCTCTCTCTCCCTTGTGCCCCCGACCCTACCCCCTATCCCTCCCCTGCACCCCTGGCCTCACCCCCTCTCCCCTAGCTCCCACTCTGCACGCCCCCTCCCCCTCTCTCTCTCTCTCTTTCTCTCTCATGTTGACACGCACATAGCTGTCCAATCAAGTGAGCTAAATTGTAATATAGATTAGCAAGGTGAACTTTCTGAAACTATCAAGTTACCATATTCAAAAGTAGTGACACTATAGTACATTAAGGCTACATTTGTTTGAGGAATTGGATGATGAGTGATAAGTAACACCGTGGGACCCACTAATGGGATTGAATAAAATATGAGATTAATTTTTTATGTAGGATTATTTTTTTTGATATTTGGTTGGTGAGATATAAAGTGGGATAAAAGATGTGATTTGATATATGATGTGATAGGAAATAATTTTAGACCTTTGGATCTTGGAGGGAAACAATCCGATGGGAGATTATTAATCCCATACCCGTGGGATAACTCATCCCACAAAAACCTTTATTATTCATCCAATTCGTGGGGCCCACGGATATCAAACAAACACTTCATTACTTCTCCAATCCGTGGGACCCACGGATCACTCACCCAATCTCACCTCTTTATCCCGCTACCAAACACGCCCTAAGAGATAAAGCAGTCAAACAACTGAACGATCACACGAGAGCACCATGTAACTAAACATACAATCTTCCAACCAAGGCAATGTCTATAGGACAAGTTCCACATAAATACACAACAAATAATCACTGTTTCACAAGAACTAGCTTGCAGAAAGTAAACCAGGACATACCTCAAAGAGTTGCAACAGATGCTGCTCAGATCCAAAACAACACTTTCCACCTTCCACTTGGGTAAAGTTCAACCTGCACTGGGCTTGAAAACCAGGGGCTCCGAGAACACACAGTGCACACAATGACAACTCTCCATTGACATGCTTCCTAGCAGAGCAACGAACAAGTAAGCCTCTTGAGCAGTTTCAAAAGGCTGCACATTCAGCATCAATAGGAATGAAAGCCTGCTGTAGCCTTGATTTTGAGTCATGGTCATCCCACTCCAATTGGTTCCACCATTGCCATTCACCTCTGATTTCTTTTATGCTATTTGCATCTTGGCTAGTGAATGGCAACTTCTTGATTCCACTGCAGTTGATCACCTCAAGTTGCTCTAAATGTTGCCATGGATGTTGTTGTCCACACAGGTCTGTTAATTCAGGAAGGTTCTTCAATTTCATTACCTGCAGGTTTGCCATAATGCAACGTGGCACTGACGTCTGACTTGAAGTCGAAGTAGCACGCTCAACCAGCTCCCCTATCCCTTCAGAAGACCAAGATGGACTACTAGCAAGCTCAAAGAGTCCTATAATCTTTGTACAGGATTTAACTCTGACTTCTTTTAAATTTTCCAAAGTTGATACAAAATCACTACAAGAGAAAAGATAATTTAAGGAGTCACAGTTGGACACTTCTATTGTTCTTAGTTTTAAAAATTTCTGTCCGAGCCGTTGAAGCAGTTCTGAAATAGACTTGACATTTACAGAACGGATGACAAGTTCCTCAAGATTCGGAAATAGGTCCAATTTGGCGTCACTTCCTTGCAGATTTTCCTTTCTTTTTTTTTTTTGACAGGACCGACGGTGACATACTTCCCCTCGTGGCGAGCAGCTGCAATTACTTACACTTAGTGATTTCAAACCCCAAAAACAGTCTTTTTCCCTGACACAAGTACTTATGAAATCTAGCAGGTCACAACCCTCCGAAACCAGACAAATTGACTTTTTCAATAGGCACATAGGCGCTCCATCAAACCTACCCACAGTAATCTTCCTTTTGTCAAATTTTTGGTGCTCTAGATTTTTTGGATCATTTGCTTGAATAAGAAAATGGAATCGTTCCAATCTCTCTACCCAAACAGGTTGTTGGTTTAAAAGGTTGGATGTTTGCAAGTGAATACATAGAATTCTCAATCGGTCAAGGCACCCTAACTCATCAAACATATTTTCACACCATTCATAGGAACTATTTGTCATGTCTATAATTTCTAAACAGGACAACTGGCTTATAGTTCCTCTTCGAATATGTCTCAAGCATTGTGTTTCTGATAGATCTAACAACCTTAGATCGGTGAGATTTTCCATACCTTCTGGCAAAGACTCAATATCGGTATGAGAGCAATCAAGAACTTGCAGCATATGAAGTCCTCCAAGTTGGGGTAATTCTTTGAGCTGCCGACATCCTCTCAAAAGTAGAGTCTGGAGTTTAGAGAGTCGACAAAGAGAATGAGGTAGGGTACGGATACGAGTTTCACTTAGATTCAAGACTTTGAGTCCTCTAAATCCTTGTAGGAATGCTTCTGGAACTTTCTCAATGCGAACATTAACTTGTAGAAGTAAACTTGAAAGTTTTGGACATCGCATTGAGCAATCCGGTAGTCTTTCGATTTTGTTGTCAATTAAAGAAATTCTTTTGAGGTCCTTGGTAAATGGAACCTTTGAAATTTGTTTCAAACCAATCCCTGACAGAACGAGTGGTTTAAATCCCACCTTTGAAGAGGAAGCAATCCATATGGCGACATCACGAATTACATCATGCATTTTCACAGTATCCTTGAATATACCATCTTCTAGTAAGCAAGAATCCTTCAAATACTCGACCATAGTAATTCCTCTCTTGACTGAATCCTCATAGTTTTGTATTTTGCTTACCAAACCTTCTCCAATCCAACATTGCACAAGTTCCCTTACTTCAATTGAGAAGTCCTCTGGATATAAAGAGCAATATAAGAAACAAGAGTGGATCTCTGTATCTGGAAAATTTAGCGAATCATAACTCCACTTGAGCGACTTGTACACCCTTTCCTCAGTTACACCAGTAGGAGGCACTGACCTGTTGGAATTAATTAATATTTAATTTTCATAATTAGTTTCCTAATTAAAGTGATTCATATAAGAATCTAAATTTGATAAGGAATTATTTAGAAAGTTATTATTAGTAGAAAATTGTGACTTATTTTCTTAACCACATCCTATTTTGATCAACAGTAGAAATTAAATGACTAATTAGGAAATTAGCTCCTCTCTCTCCCTATAAATAGTGAATGAATTTCATCAATTCATAAATATTAAAATTACAACACATTAGAGTTTATAGGGCAAGAAGGAGAAACCCTAGTTTCCAAAAGGGTTTTATTTTGTTGAATGCGAAGATTGAATAACAATAATTTTGAGGTAGCTTTTGCATTCAGATTTTTCAAAGCAGTGGTTTAAGGTACGTGTTCTTAATTATATTATCTAAGTAAGCAAAATATGTGAATATCATGAAGATAAAGATCCTGTATATTTAATTAAATATTATGTGTTAATTTAATTATAAACTTACATGTGGTATCAGAGCCAGGTTTGTAATCTCATGATATTCCATTATGATATTGCCGTTAATTGAATTTTGTTGCATATTTAATTATATATGCGTTTGAGAAAATTAAGAGAAGCTTATTCCCATATATATATATATATATATATATTTTGCATGGATTTTAGTTTTCTATCTTTATTAAAATTCTTGAAAACTTGCTCAAGATGGGATATTAAATCTGTATTCACATTCTTGTATTATTGTGCTCAATAAAATAGTTTGAATGCAAACGACATGATTAAGGATTTAAATCTCAAGGCTTGTATTAAGTTATGATTCTTTATTTTAAGTTGATTTTCCAATTAAGATTATTGGATAGTCAACTGAAAGTATATGTTTATGTTGTGAAGGTAGTGACTCAATTGCTAACAAGAAATTAAGAAATTTAATGAATTTAATTAATTTTTTAAGTATGACAGGCAAGTTGTTTTTTAACATTATTGAGTTATAATATATATATATATATATATATATATATGTTAAATATTTAACAATTCTTTATTTGGACGCGTTGAACCATTAAGTTCTCGAAAGGTTTTGGCTGAATTGCCTATTACAAATATATATATTTTGTATTGATTAATGGCATGCCTTCTAAATCCTGAAAATAAATGCACTTAAATTTTGTTATTATTTTTTTTTATTTTGTTTTCCTTTATTTGTATTTTGAGAAAACTTAAGAAAAAAATAATATTCTTTTAATGTTTAATGATTAAATTAAGTAAATTAATTATTTTAACCATTATTATTGATTTTAATATTCACTTTATAAATGGTTTGGTATTCACCACAGTGTTCCAATCCATTATTATGAATATTAAATTTATGATTATATTTAATCCTAATATTCATATTATGATTAGTTTAAATATTCCTGCAGTTTTTTTTTTTAATTTATTGTTAGGAATATTAGATTACTAAAATTTTATTCATACCATTTATGTTTTGGTTGTCCACAAGCCCAAATATGGTAGTGAATATTGGATGGTTAATGTTTATATATATATATATATATATATATATTTATTTAATATTCACGTTATAAATGGTTTGGGATTTACCACAGTGCTCCAATCCATTATTGTGAATGTTAAATTTATGGTTATACCTAATTTTCATATTCATATTATGATTAGATTAAATATTCACCACAGTGTTTCTTAATCTATTATTATGAATATTATGTCATTAAAATTTTGTTCATACCTCTATATTTTGGTTGCCCACAGGCCCAGATATAGTAGTGAATATTGAATTGTTGATATTTTAATTACTGTTTATTAAGTTATATAATTTAGTTACCCACAAGTCCAATTATATTAATTGAATAATTATTATGGGGTGATAAATTATTTTATTAGAAAAATTATGAATATCCACAGATGCCATATTTTTTTTAAATAATGTAGCATCTAATTAAATGTTCTTAAATATCAATAACTTTTGCTCCCTTACATAATTGTTGTTTATGTGTTGTTATAAATGAAATAGATATGTGAGCATATTTAATAAATATTGCAGTTCCAAATCTTGTTTTACTTTATTCCCAAGCCTCAACATCCCTAGATTTGATAATACTAAATTTCTTTTTTAAGTGGCATGAACAAGTCAGGTTTAATTTGGGAGTTCTTGACCTTGATTTGTGTCTTTTCGTTAATGAACTTGCTGTTGTTATTAATAAAAGCAATGAAGCTTTTCTTTTCATAGGAAACCGAGCGAGAGCCCCAATTGAAGCCATTGGAACCTTTCGCTTACTTTTGGATTCTGGATTTTGCTTATATTTAGCTGATACACTTTATGTCCCTTCCATTTCTCGAAACTTGATTTCGTTGTCGAAACTTGCTACTAGTGGTTTTTCATTTGAATTCAATAATAACACTTTCAGTTTGTTTAATAATTCTTGTCTTGTTGGTTTTGGAAATTTGGTGAATGGTTTATATCAAATTAATCTTGAACCATTTTTCTCTGAATCTCTCCTCACTCTGCATCATAATGTTGGAAGCAAACGTGGCTCATCTGATGAGCACTCATCTTACTTGTGGCATAAAAGATTAGGGCACATATCCAGAAAAAAGAATGGAGAGATTAATAAACGAAGGACTTCTCTCAAATCTAGATTAGGCTGATTTTGATGTGTGTGTGGACTGTATTAAAGGTAAACAGACCAAACATACAAAGAAAGGAGCCACAAGAAGTACCCAGCTTCTAGAAATAATACATACAGACAAATGTGAACCTTTTGATGTTCCATCTTTTGGTGGAGAAAAATACTTCATTACCTTTATTGATGATTTTTCACGTTACTGCTACCTATAATTGTTGCATGATAAATCTCAGTCTATTAATGTCGTTGAAATCTACATAACTGAGGTTGAAAGACAATTAGGTAAAAAAAGTAAAAATCCTTAAATCTGATCGTGGTGGTGAATTTTATGGTAGGTATGATGAAACGGGGCAGCGCCCTGGACCTTTTGCTAAACTCCTTGAACGTTTAGGTATTTGCACACAATACACAATGTCAGGTGAACCTTGACAAAATGATGTAGCCGAAAGGCGCAATCATACCCTTATAGATATGGTTAGGAGTATGATAAGTAATACAAGATTACCTATATCCTTGTGGATGCATACTCTTAAAACAGTTATGTATATCTTAAATAGGGTCCCTAGTAAGGCAGTTTCAAAGACTCCTTTTGAACTGTGGAAATGATGGAAACCTAGTTTAAGGCATTTGCGTGTTTAGGGTTACCCAGCAGAAACAAGAATTTATAATCCACATGAAAAAAAACTGGATCCAAAAACAATTAATCGTTTCTTTATTGGATATCTAAAAAAAAAAAATCAAAAGAATATAAATTTTACTGTCTTAACCATAGTATAAAAATTGTTAAAAATCGAAAATGCCAGATTCATTGAGAATGGCAAAATTAATGAGAGTGGTAAAGTTAGGAATGCAATCATTCAAGAAATCAAGGTACAATTTCCTTTGCCTTTGATTCATAACAATCTTGTTGTTCCTAATGATGTTGATATAATCAACAATAATGAACAATAAATGAATGATCAGCAATCTGATGATTCCCATAATGAGACTATAATCACTGACCCTATTATAGAATCGCCATAAGAAGTAGCATTAAGAAGATCTCTCAAAAATAAGAGACCTACTATTTCGGATGACTATGTGGTGTATTTATAAGAATTTGAGTATAATGTTGGGGACATTGATGATTCAGTTATATATTCGGAAGCCATTAATAGTAATAATTCTACTAAATGGATTGATGCCACGAATGATGAAATAAAATCTATGGACTCTAATAAGGTATGGGAGTTAGTCGAATTGCCTGAAGGACATAAAAAGGTCGGGTGCAAATGAGTTTTTAAAACCAAATGCGATTCTAATGGCAATATCGAACGACATAAAGCTAAACTTAGAGACAAAGGTTTTAATTAACGTAAAGGCATTGATTATAATGAGACTTTATCTCCTGTATCAAACAAGGACTCTTTGAGAATCATTTTAACACTGATAGCTTATTTTGATCTAGCTGCACCAGATGGACGTAAAAACGACTTTCTTAAATGGGAGTTTAGAAGAAGATGTCTATGTGACACAACCAGAGGGCTTCATAAAATAAGGAAAAGAAAACATAGTCTGTCTGTTAAAGAAGTCGATATATGGACTTAAACAGGCTTCCTAATAATGGTATCTTAAGTTTTATGATACTATTACTTTATTTGGGTTTAAAGAAAAAACACTATTAATCGGTGTATATACCTGAAGACCAGTATGAGCAAATTTCTGTTTTTAGTACTGTATGTTGATAACTTACTTATAACCAGCAGTGACCTTGGTTTACTATGGGAAACTAAAGATTTTCTTTTGAAAAACTTTGGAATGAAGGATATAGGAGAGGCATTCTTTGTGATAGGAATAGAAGTATTCTGAGATGGATCACGTGAATTGTTAGGATTGTCTCATAAAGCCTATATTAGTAAAATTTTTGAATAAATAATATGTATAATTATGACTCCACTGTTGTTTTAATTCAAAAGGAGGATAAGTTCAGCTTAAGTTAATATCCCAAAATGAATTAGAACATAACAGTATAAGAGATATTTCTTATACTTCTATTCAGGTGAGTTTAATGTATATATAGATTTGCATCAGGTCATATATTAGTATTGTTACTGGGATGTTATATAGACACCAAAGTAAACTAGGATTTGATCATTTAAAAAATTACAAATAAAGTTTTAAGATATTTGCAAGGGATAAATACTTACATGCTGACATTTAGGAGGGCCAATCACCTTGAGGTGATTGGATATTTAGACTCATATTTTGGAGAATGTGTTAATAGCAGGAAGAGTACTTTTCATTATGCGACAAGGGCTATTTCATGGAAGAGTGTTAAGAGTTATTATATCATCCACTATGGAGGCTGAGTTTGTTACTTATTTTGAGGCTACAAATCATAGATTATGGCTATAAAATTTTATTTCCAGGTTAGGAGTTATAGATACTATTTCTAAGCCCTGAAAATTTACTGTAATAATGTTACAGCAATTTTCTTTTCGAAAAAAAAAATGATAGGTATACTAAAATGGCCAAGCACATTAAGTTAAAATACCTATCTGTTAAAGAAGTTCAGAAATAACAAATGTCAATTGAACACATTAGTACAAGTGTTAACATAGCAAATCCACTTACGAAAGGGCTCTCTCCAAAGATATTTATGCAGTATGCTGAAAAGATGGGTCTTGAGAATAACAAATAAATTAATTAATTTGTGAATTGCTTAGTGTTTGTTTATTTGATATTACAATTTTGATATCTATAAAAAATTTTCTAAATTTATAAATTTCTGTTTTGCAATACTTGTTTATATGCATGTGAATTGTTTAATGTGACAGAAATAATCTTGAAAAAGACATCATTGGACCATTAACGATAACTCACCTTATAGACCTAGTTAAATAAATCGTTGATGACATAGTATATGGAAGGAACCGTGCTCTTGAATTAGTATGAAACCGCCATGACTCTCATTAATGTTTTATTTAATTAAGGTAAGCCATTAAGATGACTTTTCTAATGTTATTGTGCGCCTAATGTTTCCTATATCAAATTATAACTATAAGATTATTATACGGACCAAGTGGGAGACTGTTGGAATTAATTAATATTTAATTTTCATAATTAGTTTCCTAATTAAAGTGGCCCATATAAGAATCCAAATTTGATAAGGAATTATTTAGAAAGTTATTATTGGTAGAAAATTGTGAATTATTTTCCTAACCATATCCTACTTTGATGGACGGTAGAGATTAAATGACTAATTAAGAAATTGGCTCATCTCTCTCCCTATAAATAGTGAATAAATTCTATCAATTCATATATATTAAAATTACAACACATTAAGTTTTATAGGGCAAGATGGAGAAATCCTAGTTTTCAAAAGGGTTTTATTTTGTTGAAGAAGAAGATTCAATAACAATAATTTTGAGATAGATTCCGCATTTAGATTTTTCAAAACAGTGGTTTAAGGTACGTGTTCTTAATTATATTATCTAAGTAAGTAAAATATGTGAGTATCATGAAAATAAAAATAATGTATATTTAATTAAATATTATATGTTAATTTAATTATAAACTTACACGACCTTCTCAAAGCATTTAATGCATCCTCCCACAATGCAACCATTTGCTTTCCCCTCATAGAAGCTGCAACGACGACGATGGCTAGGGGCAATCCACCACATTCTTTGCAGACTTCCCTTGCAGTTGGCTGAATATCTTCAAGATTGGCTACTGAACCAGCATTTTGAGTAAACAGCTGCCAAGATTCTTCCTCATTCAGAACATCTACTTTAACTTCTGCATCAGTCTTCATTTGCCGACAAACATCCAAAAATCGAGTGGTTATTAGTATCTTGTGTCCCCTGTGAGATTCTGGTGGTGGGATGCCTAAATAGTCCAAATCAACCGATTTCCAAACATCATCCAAGATGAGGAGGAATCTCTTCTCCTGTTGAAGTCGGCATAGAAGCCGGCTCGCTGTATTCTCCATGCTTTCTTCTGCTCTTACCTCTAAATTTAGCCTCCCCAAGAGTTGTGTTTGGAGCCTTTTCAGATCTGATTCTTTGGAGGCAGTGGCCCACATAATGGTGCTGAAAAGTTTCTCAGACATGGAAATAAGCTGGTTGTTCAAGTTCTTTGCCAGAGTTGTCTTACCTACTCCTCCCATACCCCAAACGCCAATCTTGCTCACCCTATCATCAGTCAGGAAAGCAAAAACTTTGTTGAGATTTTTTGATGCGGTGGAAAGATCTGGAATTGAAGGCCCAGGGATATTCTCCCCTGTTTCCACTCTAAAATTTTCATTCACCGTGCCAGAAGGAAAATTGCTAGCTTCAACGAGCCGTTTGACCCGGATGAGGCTCTTCCCTACTTTCACCCCCAGTGTGAAACGGAGGCAACAACTTGGAGGGCATCTATTGTCGGAGTTCGTGCTTGCTTCTATGGAATCAACCTTGCTCTTGATCTCTTCAAAATCTTGAAGCCATTTTGTAACTATTGGTGCAGGCACATGACCGCTTCTTGCCGCTGCCTCGATCTGTTCTTTGGTTCTACTTTGAAAAGGTTGGAGGTTCTGCATTTCATTACTTAGAGTTTCCAGATTTGATTGGAACTTGACGATACTTTTGATCTTAGGATACATAAATCCCCATAACTCTTTACCAGCTGCTACAACTCCGCCGATAATAGCAGAAGCCATCTGATCGGAGAGTCGTTGGCTAAGGAAATAAAATTGCTAGAGAAATTCAAAGCCGATGATCAACTGCAGGAGCTCGGAGAATCAATTTGTTGATCCCTTAATCGTTTAAGCATCGGAAGGCTTCGCAAACTGATGGCGATTATTTTCAAAGATTATCTGGAGAGATGAGAGAAAGCAAAACCCTAATCTAGTAGTAATGGAGACATTTGCTAGCACAATGTCCAATGATGGCGGGCCCATAAAATTTGGAAAGTTGGATAACTGAGCTGGAAGGAAGGGAAAACGGGTCGCTTTTGCTTTTACTTATGACTGTCGCTTACGTTTGATTCCAATGATTCACGATAACGATTCCGTTTGGAATCCATTGGCGAAGGGTATTTGATAATATTTTATGTTTTTTTTTTAATTTATGCTTAATTATTTTTGTTTTTAATTTTTTTGTATTTAGTTATTCAATTTTTGTTAAAAGGAAGTCGACTGTTACTAGTTCACTTCAAAGTCAATCAAATGCACAAAGGATTCGCAAAAGAGTGGAGTTTCACTTCCCTCTTTGGCATCGGAAGTAAATTACAGTTTACACCTCCCTAATTTTCCGCCGACCACGTCAAGTCAACTTCAATAGAGTAGCTGGATTACAAGTGACTCTTATACTGCGTTTGGAGCTTTAAAGAAAAAAAAAATCTCCAATCTCTCTGTCTTTGTACTTTTAGGGTTTAAGGTATATTTAGTTTACTAAATTTATTAATTTTTATTAATTTATTATATTTTTTCAATCATATTTTATTACATATCACTATTACATTATATTTTTATACTTTTATTATATTTTTTTTACTATCCAAGCACCATTTTAAAGTGTTAAAATTTTTGAATTTTTTTATGTTAAAAAGTGATACATGACAAACTTTTATTGAAAAAAAAGTTAGAAATTTATAAAATTTTTTAGAAATTTATCATAGTGTCAAAAAATTCAAAATTTATTCGAAAGAATGACAAACGATTTATTCAAACGAATTTTTCAGACCACAATGTATGTTATTTTAAACTATTTAACAATTATTTTTTTACAGCGACGTTTTTGTTATAATTTTTT
The DNA here is from genome assembly GCA_019916065.1 of Vitellaria paradoxa. Lineage (NCBI taxonomy): Eukaryota > Viridiplantae > Streptophyta > Magnoliopsida > Ericales > Sapotaceae > Vitellaria > Vitellaria paradoxa. Next base: position 53,041,655 of record CM034239.1, read on the forward strand.
TTGTGATAGATATATCTATATATTTTTTTTAAATTGAAAAGTTAAGTTTTTTTGGAATTCTTTTTGTAGCTTCAAACGTGGTTAAATATTTTCTTTTAATTGTCAAATTTTGAAATTGAATGAGAATTCTACAGGGAGAAAACCTAAACAAATTAAATTACCAAAAGAGAAGAAAAAAAAAACTAAACAAATTAGTCTTAAGTCAAATGAAATGGTGGAAAAAGGATAGAAGGGGGAGATGCTAATTACACGGTTCGAGTGGGAGTAGTGACAACGATACTTTTAATTTATATATATATATATATATATATTTTTTTTTTTAATATAAATTCAAAGCTAACATTATTAATAAATCAGGTTTCAGCTATTGATGTTTAAAAGATCAACAGCTTTAATGCAAATTATTAAATTATTTAGAGAAAATTAAGTTAAAAACCATTAAATTATTTGAAGAAATTTAAGATCGTATCAAAATCGTTGATTTTATACATATACTAAAGTGTTTTTTACACTTCCCTCAATAAATATAGTAATTTTAAATGCAAAATCATGATAAATAATTTTGAATTTTTTAAAAGAATAAAAGAATTGTTTTTTTTAGATGAAAAAATTTAAAAATGTTATACTTTGTAAAAAAATTAATTAATATATATATATATAGCTTTACTAATCTTAATTTTAGGAAAGTCGAGATTTTGTATTTAAAATTCAATAAAATAATTTTCTATTGATAATTAAATTTTCTTTTGATAAATTTAAGTTTTCAAAAAACTTACCCTTTTTGAGCAACTCTTACAAATATTTATATAACTTATAAAACCAAGATCATCTAATAAATTATATTTAGATTAATTTAATAAAATCTTGACTTTTCAAAATTAATTACTGCATTTTGCTCTATTTTAATTATCAATTTCAAACTAGTGATTGTCAACATCAATCAATCTTTTGTTAAGGGTTGTTTGATAATATTATCATTTTTTTATTTATATTTATATATTTATATTTTTTATTTTTTATTTTTTATTTTTTGTTGTTATTTTTTCTTAAAATTAAAACTAAAACTGCATTTAAAAATGTAATTGTATTTACAATAATTAATTTTTTATTTTCATAAAATATTTAATTTCATTAGTTGTTAAAAAATTAATTGAATTTAATAAATATATTTCATATAAATTTAATTTAATTATATCATTTATTAAAAATAATTGAATAAAATATTACTATTATATCATTTAACCCAGTAAATATAAAATATATTAATTATAATTTAATTATATTATTTACTAAAATAATTGAATAAAATACATTGCAAAATAATTTAAATAATTTAATTATGATATTTATTAATTATAATTTAAAAAAATATATTTCATGTTAAATAATTTAATTTAATTATGATATTTATTAAAAATAATTTAATAAAAGATATTTAATATTGGTTAAATGAATTTTTTAAATTAATTATTAAACTAAATTAAATAATTAAATTATAATATTTATTAAAAATAATATAATTTTATTTTAATTAAACTATTTATTAAATTAAATTATAATATTTATTAAAAATAATTTAATAATATATATTTCCTATTAATTAAAATAACTAATTAAATTTAATTATTTGTCACAAATAAATTAATAATATATATTACATATTGATTTAATTAATTTAATTATATTATTTATTAAAAATAATTTTAGGTTAATAAAATATTTGAATAAAATAATTTATTTTAATATAATGTAACAAAAATAGGCAAAATATTAGAATTGACAAAATGTTTGCAACAGAAAAAATAGAATAAAAACACTTTTTTTTTTACATTTTTTTGTTTAAGTTTTCGCTTTTTTTAGAAACAAAAAAATATAGACAGATTTAACAAACATATTTCTGTTGTCAGTTTACAAAAATTTTTAAAAATAAATAGAAAAACAGAAATAAAAATATTACCAAACATAGCCTAAATAATTTCATCTCTATTTGGAGTTCTAAAACTTTTAAAAAAACTAAAAAAAAATTCTAAAAATTTTCAACTTTTCCAATTAAATTTTGTTACGTTACTTTTGGTCCACTTCAATACTAATTTTTATTTTTATTTTTTTTAACTTTTCCGAACACCAAACATCCCTTTGGCCCATTTAAAAAGAGTTCATTAACGGAATTCACAAAATATTAAAATGTCATATCTTAAAATAATTGTAAAAAAATTAGAAAGTAATATTGTAACTTGTTTTAGGTGATGTTTAAATAATAAAAAATACACTAAAAGTAATATGTGTCGAAAATTAATTGAAATAAAATATAAAAAGTGTATAAAAGATAAACACATTTTTTGGTGAATTTTGGGTTTTCAAACAGCCCATATTCTTTAAAAGTTGAAGGTAACCTTAAAACAGTGAGACAAGAGCAAATCACTTTTATATTTCCATCAATTGACTAAACAAAGAAAGTGATTTTAATAAATAGTTATGGCATTGATTTGATGGTTCACAAAATTTTCACTAACTTTGCATTTATAGGGTTTGTTTGGAGTAAAAAAAAATGAGATAAATTAAGATAAATTGTAGTTTGGAAAGAGTTCGTAATGCGTGCAGTGAGAGAAAAAAGTTGATGTGATATAAAGTTAACAGAGATTTATAGAGATTTTCAGAAATTTTCAGCAAATTATTACATGCCAAACAAGCCCATAAAAATATTGCATACACGGCAATTAGTGATTTGTTGTGTTTGGATGGTAAAAATTTATTAAAAATTATAAAAAGTTATAATTTTTTTTTTAATTTTTTACAATTAGATTTCGTTACATGTTACTTTTACACTAATTTTTTTAATTTTTTTCTGTCATCTAAACACCGCCATAATCTAGTTCAGCTCATTAATGTTTAGGCTAAACTTTTTTTTTTCTCCCTTTAAACAGTAGTTTCGGCTAAACTTATTTACTAAGGTAGTATTTGGATGGTAAAAAAGTACAAGAAAAATACAAAATGTTGATGTAAAAATAATATGTGGTGAAATTTAATTAAAAAAATTAAAAAAAAGTTAATAAAAATTAGCAAGTTTTGGTACCTTTTGGGCTTCAAAACAGCACCTAAATGAACATTTTTTTTTTAATCTCTGTGTGGCTTGTTTGTTTGGCTCGAAGGTGTTTTATGTCAAGCTTGAACTAAAGTATTCGTGAACAATAATTTTTAATATTAAAAAAATTATCAGAATCAAGTTAATTTTCACAAATCATAAAAAATAATCTTAAAATTAGAATATTTATATATTTAAACTGTCATGCCCCGAGTTTTAGAACTTGTGGAGTGAGTGAAAGAGTCATACACAACATAAATTAAAATATTTATAATATATAATAATAATTTTATTAATAACTAAAAGTAATTAATAACAATTAAACCTTTGTTTAACCGGGTAACAGTGCTCAAACCACAACCCCAAATAATAATAGAAATATAGGCGTTAAAGCCTTTATAATCATATCAAATAAATCCCTAAATTATTAGTATTACAATCCTAAATAATGTTATAGTGACGCAAAAGTGATTCCAACAATGGTCCACCTAAGTCGCAGGTTCATGTCCTGTAAAAGAATTTGTACAGACGTGTGTACTAATCCACTTATGTCCACGATGCATAATAAATACATATCTGATATGCACAAAAAAATGATTAGCAATAATTTCATATCAATAACTCATAGAATGCAAGTCGTCGCGTATCCTAACATCAAATCATACATCAACATAAACCTAAGAAAATAATCCAATTATTATCTTTCTTTTATCTCCTTACCATCACATTATAATCATCACAGTCATGGGGCAGATACTATATAATATCGTCGTTTACGGGTTCAGACCCGATGGCTACGATTAGCCCAATAATTATCATCGTTGTAGACTATTAATCTACTGGCATGCATACCAACCCTTGTGCAAGTTTAGGATTTTTTAACCCAAAGGTAATTTCTGTATTCTTCCTATTTTTTTCCTAGTATCTACAGTCTCACAATCACAACATTATTCACATTTTCTTTATCTTCATTATTATCATCTCAACAAAACAACTCATTAGAATTAACATCACATCATCACTTCCATAATCATTTTCTGCTAATAAAATAAATTACTCAAACATTTCAAATTAGGCATTCTAAGTTACATATTTTCCATGTATCTAATTATAAATATCAAACTATAAATTTTTACAACTTTAAGGGCAAAATTATAATTTTCCACAACTTTTAGGGGCAAAATTGTAATTTTAAAAAAGGGGCCACTTTATATTTATTCAAAACTTTGGGGTCGCTGTGTAATTATTCAAAACTTTGGGCCAATTTGAAATTTTAGTAAATTTGGGGTTAAACTAAAATTTTGTAAAACTTATGGGGTCAAATCATAATTATATAAAACTATTGGGGCTAAAAAAAATTTAAAAACTTTCATGGAATATGCTTTGGCATATTCTCTTCTATAATTCTTTCTAGTTCCCGTGAACTTCATTTTTTGCCGTGATATTTTGGTGTCTTGATTTGGACAGAATTCACATAATGTAGTCTAAATTTAATTACATTGATATAAAATAATCACATAAAAATTTATCAAAATATTTTTACATCACATATATGTAAATATAATGCATTAAATCCCTACCTTACATTCAAAGAAAAAGTGAAGAAACTTCAAAACATTAAAACTTTGCTCTTTCGTATCTCCCATCTTGGACCAAATTATCGTGATCAGATACTGCCATGATGATCATAACGTCAAAAATACCAAAACTCTGCTATTCTTGAACTTAAGTCCCCACTTTCTCTTTTTTCTTTCTCTCTCCCTTTTCTTTTTTCTTTCTTCCTTATCTCTTTTTTTTCTCGGGTAAATTACACATAAACCCCCTGAACATTTGCGAAATTACACATGGATCTCCTTGACATTTCAAAATTACATTAACCTCCCTTATTTTAAAATATTTGTAACATTCAACTCCTTCCGTTAATTTAAAGCTAACTTCGTTAAAATATTTACTGGAAAGATAATTTTACCTTTAATTAAATTAATTCCTAATAGTATAAATATAAATTTACATATATATACACTGTCGGCGGCGACCCACTCCCCCTACGCTATGTCCACCGGTGCTGTTGTCAGTGACTATGCCCACAGTGAAACCCAACCTTCCCACATTTCCGTCTTTGCCTCCGATGCCACCTAATCCCACTACGATAACCTCCCTCCTCCTCCTCCACTCCCCAACTTCGTAGCTTCCCCTCGGTTACTTCTCTCCATCGAAAGCTATAGTAGAATTTATTCTTTCAGACATTGTATCCAACAAGGTCAGACAATGTCACGTGACACGAAAGAAGACCCACCAAGTCAGAAGGTGCAATTTACTCAGCAGGAATGTACAACCACCCAAAAGACCCTCTTAATGTGTTCTCAAACAAAAGACTCAGAAGGTTCAATTTCAAATCCAAATGTGTTCTGAAATAAACAATCCTAAAATTTGGTGACAAAACCCTTGTAATCCTCATCGCTGAAGAACTTTATCGCCTAAACGCCATTAGACACAAAATCAACGCGATGCTAGTCTCTCTCTCTCTCTAGGAATCCCAATGATTCATCACCCTAACTACCATTTCTTTAGCTCCAAGCCTGTAATCCATTGATCACAACCCATTATCTCTCTATTGTACTCATTATAGTGCGAAACATAAGCCACAGAGAGAGAGAGAGAGATTATAAGAACATGAGGTGGGTAGGAAAAAGACCCCAGATTAGAAGCCTTCTTTAGTTGAATAAGACAAGATCTAAGGTGGGTAATAAGGAGCTTAGTGTGTCTGTTGATGGACTTCCAATTCAAAGAATGAAGATGAGATTTGAAGTTCTTCATTTGCAGGTCAGTATCAACTTTGGCGCAGACCTTTGACTTGACCTTCAAAACCCACTACAAATCTTCTTCATCCTCATCTTCTTTGTTGTCGAAGGCGTCGATTTGGGAGTTTTGACGATGGCGTGGTAAAAACGGTGGGAGGTGTCGCCGGCAATGGTGACAGATTGGATCGCCCATTTGGTTGTATACATATACGTATATATATTGTGTAAATTTTAAATGGTGGGAAGGGTAAATTTGGTATATTGAAAAAAATTTTAGGCTGATGTTATTATTTTAATAGAAATCCTAACGGCACACTAACAGATGGGGGTCTGAGTTACAAATATTTCAAAATAAATGAAGTTAGTGTAATTTTGAAATGTTGAGAGGATTCATACATAATTTCGCAAATGTTCAAAGGATCTAGATGTAATTTATTCTTTTTTTTTTCTCTTCCCAACTCTCTCATTTTCTTGGTTTTTTTTTTTTTTTTTTTTTTTTCTCACACACTATCATCTATATGTATATATATGTTATACTTATAAGACTTGGTCACCAAGTAAAGTAAATAAAAAAAATAAAAAATGAAAAAAAATTCCTAACTCACCAAATCTTCACGTGACTTCCAGGTAACTTCTTTTGACCCCTTTTTCTTTTTCTTTTAATTTCAATGAAATAATATAGATTAAGTAATATATATATATTAAGGTAATATATTTTTAAATAGTATATATTTAAAACTTAAAATTTTAGGTTATTACATAAACATAATTATTAATGTAAAAATATTATTGACGTAAAAGTTACATATATCTAATTACAAACTTATATAGATAAAATATATAAATTAAACTGATGGTCAGCCTGCCAGGCCTGAATTTGGATCTTGGACAGATTAAATCACCCAGCTATACTCTCTTCATTTTTTCTATTTGCGCAATGCTCTTAATTAAATACCTATAATACTAATTCTTGTTTTAAACTTAACTCTATCTCACTTTTACGTCCAACTATTCAGGAATTCAAATCCTCTTATTCGAAATAAACACCCCCTTTTTTTTTGTTTTTTGGGGGGATACTATATCAGAAAATTTAACCAATAAAGTATATAAAAGTAATCTGATAACTATATTTTTATAATAAAACTTTACTTTATGAATATTATTTAAAAGCAGACTAACCCACAATGTATTCATGTCATTTCGGTTAATGTTGGTAGTTAAAAATTGTGATTACTTACCATCAGCATTATTATTATTATTTTATATGTAAGTTTAGTAAGTGAATTTTTTTTTTAAATAAGTATTGCAGTTTCAGTGTGCGCTTAGATTTCAAAAGATGCCAAAAGTTATCAATTTTTTTAATTTTTTATAATTTTTGTCAAATTTGAGAGACGTTTGAAGTTGAAAAAATTTTAAAAGAAATTAAAAATTAGTATTAAAATAATGTAAAAGTGAATTTTAATTAAAAAAAAAACGGTAGAAGTGCAAAACTCCCGGAAAAAAATGGTCACCCAGCTTCGCAGTTGATAGTTTGAAAGGCACATGTGGATCGCAATCGATCAGGGCGAAATCTAAATTGGGTAAAAGCATCGGGAGAGGCCCAGAAATCCCTAATTTCTGTCCCACCCCGGCTGTCCTCGACTCCGCCTCACAAAGAGCCCCAGCACACACACCCTCCAAGCTGCCGGCAGCCAAAGGCAGCAAGTCTCAGTTGGTTTGGCTTCTGCTCAAGCCCAATTCCGCCCCACCCCTGCGTCTCATCGGCTCCGCCACGCCGAAAGCCGCACTAGGCCCCAAATCTCTTCTCACAATCAATCAATTTCCAGGACAATGAACTCGTAAGTTCGTCATCCCTTTTAACAAAAACCATCCGAGGGCTACACATTTACATTTAAATTTACATCTAAAACCTCTCTCATTTTCCGTCTCTTTTTTTTTTTTTTATAAGGCCTAGATTATATATTCCTTTTAGTGGTCTCTCTCTCTCTCTATCTCTCTCTCTCATTCATACATATTATCAATGGGAATAAAGATACCAAGGTGAACTTTCGGAAACAATCAAATTATTATATTCAAAAGTAGCGACACTATAGTACGTTAACAATATTATTAACAACAACAAACTAAGAGATAAAGCAGTCAAACAACCGAACGATCACACGATCACACCATGTAACTAAACGTACAATCTTCGAACCAAGGCGATGTCTTTAGGACAAGTACCATACACGCGCGCGAAGTTTGCTTCCTCCTCTTCCCCATATATATACACAACAATTCAATGTTTCACAAGAATTAGCTTGCAGAAAGTAAACCAGGACATGCCTCAAGAGTTGCTCTAAATGTTGCCATGGATGTTGTTGTCCGCACAGGTGTGTTAATTTAGGAGGTCCTTCAATTTCATTACCTGCAGGTTTGGCATAATGCAACGTGGCACTGATGTCTGGCTTGAGGCAGCATGCTCATCCAGCTTCCTTATCCCTCCAGAACTCCAGAAGACCAAGATGGACCACTACCAAGCTCAAAGAGTCCTATAATCTTTGTACAAGATTTAACCGTGACTTCTTTTAAATTTTCCAAAGTTGGTACGAAATCACCATAAGAGAAAAGATATTTTAAGGAGTCACAGTTGGACACTTTTATTGCTCTTACCTCGATTGGATGTAACTAAAATTCTGAAGTATTATTTATGAAAAGTGTATAAGATAGTAAAGGAATATTATTTATGAAGGATAGACCTACATTGATGTGATATTTATAAAAGTAATGATAAATAGTACTTGTTTTGGATTATTTTCTAAAGGTGTATAAAGATAGGTGTATGATGTAAAAAACTATCAAATAATTTTTTTACCCTTGTGTAGTCTCAAAATTAATTATATGTTTATGTTAATTATATAATATGAAAACTAATTAGTACAAATTAATTTTAGACAAATTAATTATAAATAAATTATGTTATTAACAATATATTTTTTAATCACACGAGCTCTTATTTGGAAAAAAATTATATTTTTTTATTTTTATTAACATTAATTTTTAATACATTTTGAGATTAAAAAAAATAAGAATTTATTTTGAATATATAAAATACATTTTGTAGGTGAGAAGGGCAAAATGGACCAATTTACTCCATGTAAGGGGGGATAATTTTTGGAGAGCTCAAACCCTCTCCAAAAATAATACATCTTCTTCTAAGATTAAGGAAGCCGGATGATTTTTAGAGAGGGGAAATTTTGCTTCCCAAATCACTCAAAAACCATCACATCAAAATTTATACAGGGGTATTATTTATGGAGACTACATTTTGCAGCATCAAATCGGGCCATTAGATTTAAAAATTTAGAAAATTGTGTTTAAGTCATACTTTACAGTCTTTTAAGATTATTAGTCACTCCAAAAAAAAAGTACTGCTTTTAAGTCATATTTGTATAGAAAGTTTTGTGAATAAGTTACACTTTTGAGTGGGTCCCACAAGTTTGTTTTAAATATAATTTCTAATATACCAATAATACCCTATATTCCTATAATTAAGTTAGACGAGAGTTATCGGAAATCACGCTAATTGAAAATCACGTTTCTTCTGTTTTTGTTTTTCTTCCTTATAAATCGCGTGAAGATATGGCATCTCATTAATTTGAACGAGCACCGACTGAGATTAACGTCGGTCAAAGAAGGAATATATACAAATCTGTGTACTGGTACTGTTTTCTAGTGGTACTGTTTCATATAAATGTATGATCTTGTAAAAATAGTATCGAATATAATAATACCAGTTATATGCCTGATAGTATCACATTTATGTGGTACTGTTTCGTATAAAATGCATGCTCATATAAACACAGTACCACATGACCGTGAGTACCACATGCGTGTGGTACTGTTTTGTATAAAATGCACGCTCTTGTAAAAATAATATTGAATGTGTCTAGTATGCAAGCAGTACCATGAAACACAAAAAAAAGTCACATATCAATATATGGTTGATAGTACCACATGAATGAGAGTACTACGTGCATGCGGTAATATTTTGTATAAGATACATACTCTTGCAAAAATAGTACCGAATGTGTCTACTATGCAAAAAACACCATAAAACACAAAAAAAGTCATATATTCAATATATGACTAACAATACCACATGAATGAGAGTACCACTTGCATGCGCGGTACTGTTTGTATAAGAGGCATGCTCTTGCAAAAATAATACCGAATGTATCTAGTATACAAATAGCACCATAAAACACAAAAAAAAAGTCGCATATCCCATATATGGCTAACAGTATTACATGGTCGAGAGTACCACATACATGCGGTACTGTTTTGTATAAAATGCATGCTTTTACAAAAACAGTACCGAATGTGTCTAGTATGCAAACAACACCATGAAACACAAAAAAAAGGTCACATATTCAATATATGACTAACAGTACCATATGAACGAGAGTACCACATGCATGCGGTACTGTTTTATATAAGATGAATGCTCTTGCAAAAATAGTACTGAATATGTCTAGTATGCAAACAGTACCATGAAACACAAAAAAAAAAAGTCACATGGATAAGAGTACCACATACATGCAATACTATTTTGTATAAGATGTATGCTCTTGCAAAAACAGTACTGAATATGTCTAGTATGCAAACAGTACTATGAAAAACAAAAAAAGTTACATATTCAATACATGCATGCGATACTATTTTGTATAAGATGCATCATCTTGCAAAAATAGTACCGAATGTGTCTAGTATGCAAGCAGCACCATGAAACACAAAAAAAGTCACATATCCAATATATGGCTGACAGTACCACATGATCAATAGTTCCACATGCATTCTAGTATGTAAACAACACCATTAATGGTTGGTTTGCGTTATATATCGATTGATGTTTTTTATGGTAGTATGAAAACAGTACTGGTAAAAAATAATACTAGTACTGTTTCTAGTGGTACTGTTCCGTATAAATGTATGCTCTTGTAAAAATAGTACCGAATATACATTTTGAATTTCTTTTGATTATATTTCAAAAATCGGTTTTGAATTTGTTTGTGACGAAGATGAAAAGTCATGAAAGTTACGAGCGTTCGGATAAAACTAACAGTTTCAAAGTGTATTGAAAATGTGTGATGTCCTATTTTGTCTTTTTGTTACAAGTGTGACTCATTCACAAACAAGTTTTTTTGGTATGACTAAAATCCTTATAAGTCTATAAATAATGACCAACCTCCAAAAATCTTTTAAAAATTTCCCTCAAGGCTGGTGAAATAGTTTTGAAATGGACCTGCCATTTACATAACGGATGACAAGTTAGTAGAAAACAAAAACACATAAAAACATAAAATATCAAATTAAATGCGTTTTTTGATTTTTCGTATTTTGATATTTTCAAAACATAAAATATATAAAACAGAAACTAAAAAATAAAAATGCAAATCAAATATTAGTAGTTGACTAAAAAAAAATTAGCTTCTTTTCTTCCTAAACTAGGAATGGTTGTATCATATTTGCAATAACCTTTTCACAATTGATTTTATTTATTTATTTATTTTTGCCACATCCGCATTTTCCATAAGATAATGGGCCAACAAGATATCAATTCTAGTTTGGCCCAGAACATTTTTTGGGTCAAGGCCTCCAACGAAATCCTATTACCGTGAATATTTTTTTCGTTTTCTTTTCTTCATTTTACCCCCTTCTTGTGAAGCCATTATCGCAAGAAGCCAGAGATTTATGAGCACGGGAGGAAGTAGGACCCTCAAAGCTGTGATGATATCATTCGTGAGGTTAGTCATTTTGAGTTTGGTAACAAAGGTAAAATTACAAAGGAAAAGATTAACCTCAATTGCTATTTTAGTTAACAAGGTATGAATATGATATGATCGCGCTGAACTGTAGAAGTGACATTTTATGATTAAGAAGTATTTTAGTGAATTTTTATTTTAAAATATTAATTTTATGAAATTATTTTATATTAAATCTGTACGTTATAAAGCAAATACTAGAAAGAATGGCAAGGTTCTAAAATTCATGAAACTTTAATTTGATGATTTTTTTTTTTATTTTGAAATCTAGTCAATTTTAATGGTATTAAAAAATAATTTTTTATAACTATCACATAATTAAATAATTTCATTTATTTATATTTTTATCTTTCTTACATGTTCTTTAACTAACTACCAATTTTGTAACTTTTTTCAGTTTTATTTAAATATTCCTTAATTAAGTATTATTTACTTAAATAACTTTAATCATTTATTATTTACTATTTACATCAATTCTTACTCTTTTTAAACAATTTTTAAAATAAACTAATGAATATTTTCAATTATTTTATAAGTAAAAACAAAAGTAGTAAATGTAAATAACTAATAAATACAATTAAATGCACAATTCTCAAGATATTTAGAGTAAAAATCAAGATAATAAACGTTTAGCATTTGCCATAGTTCAAAAACAAATTGAAAGTTGACTCGTGCAATTTGCCTAGCGTGCGGCATTGGGTTATATATATATAATGCATTTTTGTTTTAAAGTTTTAAGAAATTATATGTATATATATGTATATTATGCATCAACGGAGATACCTTATACTATTTTTGAGTTTGGGGGTCAAAATCAAGGTTGTTTATTTTATACCCAATCACAAGGATTTTTGGCAGTCCAATGCACAATGCCTCTCGTATTCCATATATTTTGTTTCAGTTATTACATATTGGGTCAAACGAAACAAAACCAGTTCCCGTAAAGAATGAGAAAACTGCCTAACTAGGTGACTTTTGCAAGAGGTTGGTTGAGTTGCTTAAAAAACTATACATGAATGAGCTCGTGATGTGACCAATGCCCTCGCGCTTTAGATTTTGACCGTGACACATTAACCCTAGTTTGATTTTTGTAATTTTTAACACTTCCATTGATTTTTGTAATTTTAAATTGTTTTATTTTATTATTTTTCATCAAATTTATTGACATAAACATCGTGTTTTATTATGTATAATGAGCTTTTATTGTTTTTTATCAACATATTTTGAATTATAAATGAAAAAAGAAAAATAAATGTAGAATAATATAAAAGTATATAGAATAAATTAAAAGAAGAATGGTTGTAAAGTACAAATATGTTAAGTGCAATTTATCCAAGCGAAAAATAGATGGGTAAAAGTTTTAACCTAAATCTTTAAAATAGAAGGTGAACAGAAAATAAGATTATGTTTCCCTACCATACTTGAAATAAAGACATGTATCCACCATGATTCCAAATTTAAAGGTTTAATAAATATTCTTGATCCTGAGAACGAGTACTCATTTGATGAGTTTTTCTTTTATTTCTTTTTTTTTTTGGGTTGGAATATTAATTTAATCAATATTTATAAGAATCCTAATGATTTATAGGTATTTATTTGGTAAGAACAGTCAATGTTAAAAATGCCTTTCAAAAGTACGACTTTAGAAAATATTTTTTGAAATAGCATTTTTTGACTTCTTTTGAACATTAACAATTCCTGCAGCAGTTACAATAATAAACACAATCTCCAATATGTTTATATTGCATATGTATTTTCATATGGGTGCACTCGATCGAGCAGGATTACCCGAGCGACCAGAGTCGGATCCGCCCGACCGATCATTATTAACTTTAGTCGGGTTTACCGATCGACATATTAAAGACAAGATTGCTTACATCATAATAGTATGCATAATCATATTCTGTAATATTTCGTGATTCTCGTTTGTTAAAGTATTGACTGCTAAATAACGGTTTTGATAATTAATTAAGAGAATTATCTTGAAATCTACAATACATGTGACACAATATGATTGGAAGGAAATCATAATCGTATGAGGTTTACATGCATCTCGTCTTTGCAGGTTATACGCCTATATATATACACCATTCTCACCATTCTCTCAAGTATATAGTAAGCACACTATTTACCTTCCTGTTACTCCGCCAAAATACATTCTAAAACTTTTTTGCTAACTTAAGTATCGAAAATTCTTTGGCAGGTACTACACTGGTGCGTAAATAGCTTTCTGGACTGAGCTTGGATCACCTGGAACATTCTTAGATTACTGAATTATCATATTTTGTATATGTATATGTGCATATATACAATGTAGCAGGACAGCAACAAAACGTAACGAGAAAAATTCTAGCCTCAGATTTGCTCTCCTCGTCCAATTTGATTCGCCGGCATCAGTGACCTCACTGCTGCTCGTTGAGTTCAGAAAAAGAGAACGCTAGTCGAGTTTAGAAGAAAACTGATGATGAATCAAAGAACAAACTTTCAAAAAGACGATGACATTTGAATAACAACACTGAAAATGCCCTTTAAAAACCTTTTTCTGAAAGTTCTTTTTTTCTAAAAACACTATATAAAAGAGCATTTTCAGCATTAATTGTGCTTTGCTAAAAACTTTTAAATAGTCAGTGTTATACTAAATATTAATTAAGTTAATAGGTTAACCAAAAAAAATTCCTCAAATTCCTTGATTTATGACCAAATTCCACTGCTGATGAGCACTGCTCGTGTTTAATTGAATTCTGGAACTATTAAACTTTTGTTCGATCATTCCCAACGTTAAATGAAGCCTCGTACACAGTAATTCCAAGTGCCCGTGTGTCCAGATAGAGAGATCAAAGTGTTTCAATAGCAATCTAGGGGCCCTGAAAGCAAACATTAGTCCACTAATTTGGATACTTTAATTCGAGCTGCTGCTTCTTCTTCTTCTTCTTCTCTCTCTCTCTCTCCCTTCCATTTTTTTTTTTTATCACAATCAAAACTGACTAAGTCATCTCGTTTAATTATTTAGTCACTCAGAGTTCAAATTCTCTTTCCCAAATTCTTGATCAATTATAAATGCTTATCAATTAATAATTTAAATAGTCCACCTAAATTAATAATTTAAATGCACTCACCTAATTATTAACAATTCAATGCATATTTATAATGAGGTAATCCTTATGATCGTGAATCTTTCTTAGTCAACAATGCGATGTCGTCGTAGAATCTATTCATTAACATTAAAAATATTTATATATATTAAGAGAACATGAAAAATATTAGCAATATTTTTAAAGTGACAATTTTTCCCTCTTATATTTTATATTAAATTTCACTTCGATTCTTATATTTTTAATTCTAACAAATAACTTTTTATAATTGGGGTCAAATTTTAATTTAATCTTACCGTCAACAAGTAAATATAACAAAAAATGTCACTTGCCCATAACACATTATTGTCATATAAGAATTTTTTGTTAACAAATTTAAAGTAATGCCCAAATTAAAATTTAATTAGAAGGATGCGTTTAGTGTAAAATTAAAAAGAAGTGAATGTTATTCTTATAAAATTTTATTCCTTTCAGTGATGATTAATATATTTCATAAAAATTAAATAAGTTAATAATCTCTCTCTTATTACTCATCATCCAATTTCATATGTTACTCATGCCTTATTATCAAATCTTTCCAATCAAACGTACCCTAATATCTTAAGCGAGGAGAAGCCAAATGGGAAAGCAAAAAGACAACCAAGACCAACAGAAACTAATTCGCTATGGCCATATAAGATGATCTGCCGGTAATTTTCATTCCAACAAAAACCAACAACCGAAGTCCAAACCCACGTTCCCAGACAACCCTCCTTGATCATGAGAGAGAGAGAAAGAGAGAGAGAGATAGATAGATAGAGAGATAGAGAGAGAGTCCTTTTCTACTTAGAAACACTGTTGCATCAAAAGCTCAAACCCCCTCCATGTTTTTCAACATATAGTCGTATTATTTAAACTTCCACTGTGGAGGAAAAGCCAAGCAAACACCGAACAGCGCCCTCTCGGCTGTATCTTTCACTTTCTTTCCATCTCAACATCCCTTCTTCGAAACCCAGCCAAACCCGAAATTCCCGAGAAACAAACACAACCCTCCTCCTCTTCTTCTCGGTACCAAGTCTCTTTCCCTCAAACAACCCATCTTCTCTAGCAAATATATATATATAAATAAAACAAATAATCTGCTAAACTCTCGTATATAGCCTAAATGCTAAGCAAGTTTAGGTGAATGAAAGCAACCCCAAACACCTTCCAACCCCTCCTTTTACTGCACAGCTCTCCCCTGCATTGTTATTTGCAATTCAACAGTTACTTCTTTTGGGTGATTGCCATATGAATTGCCATCCATAGACAAAAGAATAACTTCGCAAAAGCACTGCTTATTGCAGCTTCTTTTCCTTTCTAATGGTTTTTGTGGGAATGCAGCTTCACATATCACCCAGTTTAAGGCATGTGACCGTTTTGCCTGCAAAGGGCGTAAGAGAATTCATCAAAGTAAAAGCAGGCTCCAGAAGGTTTTCGTATCGGATGGTTTTCTATTCACTTCTGTTCTTCACGTTTCTTCTCCGGTTTGTGTTTGTGTTAACGGCTGTGGACACCATTGATGGAGAAACCAAGTGCTCTACCATAGGTAAATACATCCTAATTCATTCTCTCTTTCCAGCAAGCTTATATTATCAATAATATGTACACATAGATCCTAACAAAACTTCAGTTTACAACGAAGCAAAAAATGAAATGTTCCGTGATCGAATATGTAATTAGTTGCAGAAAGAAAGACAACCTAGTTTAGCATCACAAAGTTCAGCACCAGAATTAAGATTTGTCCATTGAACTAATAACTTATTTGGCATAATTATGTTGCTTTTTGTCTCAAATTGCACGCTTAAACGTCAAATCAATGCAATATAGGTACTAACGGGAGGAATTTGTTGGTGTAAGACGTTGAAATAAATTCCACAATCTAACCAACCAAATTATAGTTCTAAGGCACCACCCACAAGCCCCTCAGTGTAGTTGAAAAAAAAAATGAAGAAAAAAAGAAGTAGTAGTAGAAGAAGAATGTTAGATTATTTCTAAAATATTTCTATATATATATATATATATATATCCTATTATAATTAGGATTACTATCTCATTCCTTATTTTGTATATCCTATTATAATTAGGATTACTATCTCCTATTAGGATTAGGATTATTATCCTCTTATATAAGGGACCTTGTAACCTTGTATTCTAATACACACATCAATACAATTCTTTTCTTTCCAATATTTTATTTCTTCTTTTATTTCAACAAAGAAGAAGAAGAAGAAGAAGGTGAAGTTATTTGCACATTGTTTGTGAGTTGTAACTCACTTGCTAATCATCCCACCAAACCAATGGCTCTGCCAAAACTCATTCGTTTGGTTAAGTTGTTTTAGCTGGTTGCCATGAGAATTCCACTATGATTAATTTGCATATCAATTGTGTTGGGTTTCCACATCGACTGTGGAAGGGACTGGTGGTCAGTATATAAATGTGAGAGAAAGTCTCATCCTGCGAGCTAGATTTAGAGATGAGAGAGGCTTAAGACCATCCAATAAACTGGTATCAGAGCTCAAGTGTACCATCAATCTCAATCTATTGGAAGGAACGAATTACCCAGGTGTACCATCAATCTCAATCCATGGGGAGAAACAAGTTGTCGTTTCTTCCGACTCAAGACCCGATGTGTGAAGGGAGAGATTGTCCGGGTTCCTATATTGGTTGTGGAAGATGTGTGAAGGGAGAGATTGTTGGAGTTCCCACATCGGTTGTGAAAGGAGCTAGTGGTCAGTATATAAGTGTGAGAGAAAGATGCACCCTACAAGCTAACTTTTGGGGATGAGAGAGGCCTAAGACCACCCAACAAATTGAATTTTTTTGATTGGACAAAAGTAATAGTTGTGACAATTACATATATATATAGTACCGTATGTGTGTAACATCATATATGGTAATCTTAAATTTGCCATCTTTTTCAATTCAGAAATTAGACTACTGTATGATAGATAGAAAGTCATGTATACTATATTCAACTATAAAAGATTTTTTCTGTGATTATGACTTCTAAGTACTTTTAAAATTTGATGAAATGATGTAAGGTTGCTTGGGGAAAAGACTAGGACCAACGATCTTGGGAAGAAGGCCCGAATCAAATGTAATCTTCTCCAAACTCTATTTTTCCTCTTTCACCATCTAAATTGCAATATCATGTTCTCATGCTCGTCATATTTATCATAATCTCAAATTTTTGCTTTTTGAAAGGTCCCAGAAGTAATCTACCAAGTTTTAGAAGAACCCATAAGCGAAGATGAAATACAAGGAGATGATGAAATACCACAAACATTAGAAGATTTTATTACTGAAATGAAATATACCAGACCGGATGCAAAGACATTTGCAGCCAGGCTTAAATCTATGGTACAACTATATCTCTCTTTCTCTCTCTCTCTCTCTCTATATATATATATGAAACTCTAATCAAGTCTCTTCACAAAACTTTGAAATTTCCTCAGGTCACCTTCCTTGAACAGAGGACTAGAACAGCCAAAATCCAAGAATACCTCTATCGCCATATAGCATCCAGCAGCATACCGAAACAGCTCCACTGTCTTGCTCTAAAGCTCGCAAATGAACATTCAAACAATGCCAATGCCCGTCTCCAGCTCCCCTCTCCAGAACTTGTCCCAGCCCTCGTCGACAACTCCTACTTCCACTTTGTGCTTGCCTCTGACAACATCCTTGCGGCCTCAGTTGTTGCTTCATCCCTTGTTCACAACTCTCTGCATCCTGAGAAGATTGTCCTTCACATAATCACAGATAGAAAGACATTATCCCCAATGCAAGCTTGGTTCTCCTTGCACCCTTTGACACCGGCCATCATTGAGGTCAAGGGGTTGCACCATTTTGACTGGTTTACAAAGGGGAAAATCCCTGTGTTGGAAGCCATGGAAAAAGACCAGAAAGTTCGGTCACAGTTTAGGGGAGGGTCGTCAGCAATTGTCACAAATAATACTGAGAAACCTAAAGTCATAGCTGCGAAGTTACAAGCACTCAGTCCCAAATACAATTCGCTAATGAATCACATCCGAATCCATCTACCAGAGGTAAATCTTAAATGTGAAGGACTTCCTGCTTTTGTTTACAAACAGTTGGGTTAACTAATTCTTAATGCATATATTTCTTTGCAGTTGTTTCCTAGTCTTAATAAGGTGGTGTTTCTGGATGACGACATTGTTGTTCAAACTGATCTCTCACCTCTATGGGACATTGACATGAATGGAAAAGTAAATGGAGCAGTAGAAACATGCAGGGGAGGGGACAAGTATGTAATGTCCAAGCGGTTAAAGAGCTATCTGAACTTTTCTCATCCCTTGATATTGAAAAATTTTGACCCCAATGAATGTGCATGGGCCTATGGCATGAACATTTTCGACCTAGAGGCTTGGAGGAAGACAAACATAAGTGGCACATATCATTACTGGCTAGAAGAGGTAAGCAACCTAACAAATTGTTTTTCTCCTACATTACATTTGGAAAGGGCTAATTTCGAATCTGCAGGAGGAATAATTCTTGAAGCAGAATTTTCTAATAAATCCATTCTTTTTCTTAATGCAGAACTTGAAATCAAACCTAAGTTTATGGCAGCTAGGGACATTACCTCCAGGTCTAATAGCATTCCATGGCCATGTCCATATAATTGACCCATTCTGGCACATGCTGGGCTTAGGGTACCAAGACAATACAAGCTTTGCAGATGCTGAAAGTGCTGGTGTCATCCATTTCAATGGCCGAGCGAAACCTTGGCTAGATATGGCATTCCCCCAACTTCAGTCGCTGTGGACCAAGTACGTGAATTTCTCGGATAAGTTCATCAAAGGTTGCCATATCAGACCTTCTTAGCATGGATTTCAATAAAATTCTGTTCCCCCCTAATGATGTTAAAAAATGCATTTACAAATGAACAACCAAAGCAGGAGGGAGAGTTACTTCACGAATTCAAGACATGCGTGATAACAGCATCAAGCTTCAAAGTTTAATGAACTCTACTTCCTTGATCGGAGATCTTGTTTTCTTTGTTATATATGTCTTTTACTTTTGAGAAAGGATTTTAACTTTTAACCTTGAAGTTTTGGTGCATGTAATAGACAATACTACTTTGTAAATAAACTCAAATGTCCTGAAGATGGAAGGATGAAAGAGACTCTCATTTTTGTTACCTCACTGAGAACTAATAACTTGGAATATGAGCTTTCAAATAAATCACAATTCAAAAGCAGAAATTGAACATGAAAAACAAAATGATGGGGAAGAAAACAAGAACAAAACATCTTGCAATGAAAATCCACCTTCTTTGATGTCTGGCCTACAATAAAAAAATATATATTTATTACAAATTAGGTTCGAATAACCCGACCCAAATCTAGGTCTACTTCTATACTTCTTGAATTGCACGAATTATAAGATTCTCTATGAATCAGATATATTTAATTTAATTCACCACGATTTATTACTATATGGATGTAAAAATTAAAATTTGTCTCGATTACATGATGTATCGACTCGAATCATAAGATTCAAATTGGGAATGGTAAGATTCGGATAACTATGAGAAATAGAACTATGCATAACTGCAAATTTTTTTTGCCAGACGCACAAACCAATTCTATACAGGCTTAATAACACCAACAGTTCAGTGAAACTGCATTCATTCAGGCATTTCAACAAATAGTTTCTCAAAGCTATCAATGCACAAAAGAATTCTACTGGGCTTACTTTTTACCAGTTACATTTGACATCAAATCCTTCAGAAACTTTGCAGACTTGGTAATAGGGGAATTCATAGCCATTAAATTGTACAAGACGGTCTCAACTTCAGTGATTGACGGCCGTGCCTTGAAGCTTGAAACTAATTTCAGTTCTCCTTCTTCTTCAACTAAGACATTCCATCTCTCACCACTCAAAACCCCATCTCTAACACACTTGAAGATCACACCTTTCCTCTTACTCAGGACCCCTCTAACCTCCAAACCCACGAATGAGTAAACCACCTCAAATGATCCCACAAAGCTACTCAACTCATCAAAACTGCTCTCCTCCTCAAACCCCCATCTGGGGTTGAAAATTACCACTGGCCTTGGGTACAAACTATCGGTAACCGTTTTTATAACTGCCAAGTCTGTAGCCTCTGGTGCCCAAAACACTGCTACGTCAGCAGAATTCAAATTTCTGGTGTCAACAACGGATGAAATGTCCAAATGTTCGACTGAATTTGACGAACGAGATTCAAAGGCTTTTATGGCAGCTTCTGCGAAGCTGGGATTAGGCCAAAGGATTAGAATCTTGACAGGAGAGCGTTTTCTTCTGATGAACATGTCTCCAAACACCTGGAGAGCCAGTTGGGACAATGAGGCTGGCGAGTTATCGATGACTGGAATTTCAACTTGGAATCTGGGTTGTTTCAGTTTCTTGAGTTTTCCAGCGAGCTTGGGATTGTTGAGAGGCTTCTCCAAGGTGGTTGAGAGAGAGGTTTTGGCTTGGAGGATGGCTTCTTCTTTGGTGGTGGGTGGGGTGGGAGAGGATAGAGAGGACTGGATGGATAGAGGAAGGATTTTTGCTCTGTGGAGGAGGGGCTTTGAGGGGGAGAAATAGAGAAGGGCATGTAAATACTGCTTTTGCGTTGGAAATGGAAAAGATGGAAAAGGGTTTCCAGTTAGTTGCTGTTGGAATGAATGCTTTGTAGTGTAGATGGATTGTAAGTTGATTTTGAGGAGAGAAGTTGCCATTTTTGAGACTTGAAATGAAGCAGAAGAGATAGTGGGATGGAAACCAACTCGAAGATATGTGGATAAGGAATGGTTTCATGGCACAGAAGCAGCCTCAAAGTCTTTTTTGAGTTAAAGAGGGTTCTAACCCCTAATTACGTCACCACTATTAGGGATGGCTATTGTGTTAAAATCATATCTAATTGTATCTATGCTCGTGTACCTTAAAATTTAATAAATATGTAAAATAATTAATTCATTCCATAACAAAATCAAATTCGTGTAAAATTCAAGTTAACATATTGTTATCATGTTTAATTAGGTTCTTATCACGTTTAATATTGACGGCAGCAATCTCAGGTTACCTCTTAATTTTGGGCTCTTTATCGAGGCAGCAAAAACTGTACTAGTTCTGTTTTTGTCCTCAAATTACATCCTTTAGTATCAAGAGGTTCAGCAGACAAAAGGACCATACAAATACCAAATTAAGGCTATTTTTGCAAGATGAAATGTTTCAAAAAGATCTTAACAGTTAATGCCATATCGTGCAAGTGTTGTTTACAGGTTGGAACTTCACTTACAAGAAGCCACATTTACAGTAGATGCCATACCTCAAAACTACTGATTTTTGTTTTGTTTCTGTTTTTCTTTCCCCTCTTTTTGTTTTGGGATCCTTTTTATTCACTTTCATCTTCCTGATTGGCATAACTGTGTATTTTAAAAATAAATAAATAAAGAATCAAAGAATGCTTGGGAAAAGAAGGGCTTAAACAGGATGACTAATTAACACATTCTAACACCTCACACATCTTGACTCCCCAGTGGAAGCTGTCTTCCCTGCAAAAAGATGCAGGCTTCTACATAACTAGAGACTAAAACTCCCCTGGAACTGCCAATGACAAATATAATTCGATGATTGATTTCACAACTCTCAAAAAATAAAATAAAATAAAAAAATAATAGAAATCAAAAGGTTGACCGGAAACATAAGCTGCCAGATTAACTTATTCAAATTTACATGCAAACACCAGCATTGACTCCTGCAAGTTCCAAATAGCCGGTGTTCCATAACACCAAATCCAGTTAAATACTTCAGCAAAAACTAAAACAGTTGACAGCTTGAGATACAGTGCAAAACCAGACCAATTCAAGCTAAGGTTCCCAATTAGGCTAAGGGTGGGTGGAGCACATGATCCTGTGAGGTATCCACGGCAGCAGGGGGCATGAACTGCCACATGGCAACTCCAGGGTAACTAATGATAGGCACCAATTTGTTGCCCGTAGCTTGGCCTTGAGCAGCGAACGCAGCTGGTACTGCAGGAGGTGGAGGCAGGAACCCAGGTTGCGTGCTCATTGTCTTCAATTGTTGCTCCAGCCTCTCTTTCTCAGCCTTTAGCCTCTGCTTCTCATCACGAAGCTCATTCTTCTCAGCCTAGATAAGTAAAGGGGCAAAGTAAACATAACAGACAAAATCCCTAAGGGTCTCCTTGCCTCCATTAATTAGAGAGAGAGAGAGAGAGAGAGAGAGAGAGAGAGAGCAATATGGGGAGCTTTCACTCTTTGGGGAGGAATATTCACCTTCAACTCTTTAATCTTCTCCTGCAGACTTGAATTCGAATCCTTCAACTTTTGAGCGTCACCCCTTAACTGTGTGACCATTCGAACAGCATCAACCAAAATAGCAGCCTTATCTGTTTTGGGAGGCCTTCCAGGCTCAAGGATGGATCCCAATTCCACAAACCTAAGACCATGGAATCAGTTATGATATAGAGACAAAAAGAGAGGAAGGACAATAAAAAATAAAGGTTTAACATGTGTACTTGTCATTTAGCCTATCCCTCCGCATCTTCTCCCTACATGCTTTGGACGATGATGCACCACAAGATTCATCAGGTCTTCCCCTATATCAAGAAATATGAAGAGGTGAATGGAACGCTGAGAAGAGGTATCCAGATTCCTTTGGTACCAAAATAGCAGGTTTCATCCACGTCACACAATACATTTAAATAAATACATAACAAGAATATAGTCCTGTTACATGGTTTTTCCTAATTGCAAAGTCCGTAACTTCATAGCAAAGACCTCAAATTTAAAGGACAGCTAGGTCAATATTGCCAAGGGCACTCCAATCATACACTTCAACAATCTCACAGAAATCCTGACTAGATTTGGCAAGAGCATGACAATCATCATCAGATCAAGATTCATGAGAGCTAATATCACATCCCATGACATCAACTAGGTGACAGGATATGAGAGGAAAAGAGCAATCATTTGTTTCCATCACAATATTTGCATTCAGTAGTAACATGAAATTGTTGGTCCCACCATTACTGCTTTGAAGCATATTCTCTCGAATCTTTTTTCTATTTTTGCATCAAGAAGAAAACTACTAGTCTTACAAACTTTCGTGTAAACTGCACCGTTAGTGGAAAAGTAATTTCTTTATGTTTTCCTTTATTTTTCAATTCACTTTTCACAAGAATTATTTTGCTGTATGGCATTCCTAACACTTGACAAAGCCTAAGGAAACAAAGGCACATGGAATTCTTACTAGGAGGCCCTTTTTCCTCATTGCAGCTCAATGTCTGCATCTGAGAGACTCAATTCCAGAATGGAACTGTAAAAACAATTAAACAAGATTTGCACTCTCACTAACTTGTCGATAATGGGTCACCATCCCAGCATTTGACAGGATAATGAGCAACCATGTCAAGGAAGCTCTTTCTTTTTTTCCAAGCCTAACAAGTTTAACCATGACTAGGTAGCATACTTGCCTGTAAATGAAAATCTCAGGAAAAGTCTTTCCTTTTCATTCCCCAACGATGCATCATTTGTAAAAAAACAGAAAATATGTTCCACAGAACCAGTTACTGAAATTTTTAAATGTAAGTGAAAGCACAAAAAGTGAAGGAAAATTTGCAGCCACCTCTTCCATACATTAGACCAAATTATAAAAATAAGAGTAGAAGAAGTTAATACCTCTTTTTCGTGCCAGTTTCCTTGTGATTGTCTGGATCACCAAACGAGCCATCAATTTCCACACTAAACATAGATTAGATGACACAAGGGAAAAGAGTGAATACAATAAAACACTAATGGTGTGTTTGAATATTGGATTTCTGAAAGGAAAAGGAGGGAAAGCAAAATCTAAGTTTAAAAAAAAAAAAGAGATAAATTTGTTCCTTTTTTTTTCTTTTTGGGGTTGGGTTACAAAAATACGAGAATGAAATGAATAGATTTTTGTTAGAAAATTAATTTTTTTGCTTAAATTTTTAATGAATGTACAAAAGTAATCCCATTTCACTGCATTTTTTCCCCTAACAAATCCTAAACCCAAATGCACCGTAAAATTGCCTAGAATAATGCTTATTAAAGGAAGTTCGAAAATAGCATCTTGAATGGGGAAAAAAATAGCCAACTTAAAACTAATCTTCAAAATCAAGCAAAATATTTAATTGAACAGCTGCATATTCCTGTTGCTGATCATAAGAATAAGTCAAACACAGCTTTCATTGTGTTTAAACACACTCCACGAGACTCCAACGATCATGGGAATATTTTTCATGAAAGCAATTGCACCAATTGCATGCGCTAAATTCATGCCAAGATGTTCCAATGATCACTCTAAGATAAAAAAATAAATATAAACAATTTTTATTTTGATAACTCAAGGTGTCATGCCATCTTACTCGAGCCTCAACTAATTCAGGGTCCTGAAATTAATTGCGGTATGCGTACAGGAGACCACTGGGAGTAAACCTGACCAAATGAGCTATCCCTCATAATTGAAATAAACAAATTATTATTCTACAACACGGAGAATTTTCTCCAAAAAGGAAAATCCCCAAGGCATAAAATTCCAAAAAATAAAAACGTAATTTTTCGCCATTATTCAATGAAGCACAGTAATTTCCCGGAAGCAAAGCCTAAAAGAAAAAACAATTCCCAACGAAACTAACATAGAAATAGAAAAATAATTCATTTGTATCAGAGAAGAGAGGAATTCACTAATAAGAAACGAAGAAAAAAAAAATAAGAAATTTCCAAGTGGAACAACCAAAAACCTAATTTTTTAGAACTTCTGACACAAAAAAGAAAACCTCAATGACTAGTGACCTAAGTTGAAACCCAAAAGAGAACACTAAATTCTCGTAACAACTTACCACAACAGATAAGAAATTAAAGAATCAACCGAAAGGGGGGGGGGGAACCATTTTTTCAGTTGAACTAGTTTCAGTAAAAGCCAACTTAAATTGCAAAGAAAGTGAGATTTGTGTACCCGACGTTGGAGGAGCCGTTCAGGGTCTGCATGGGCCAGTTAAACCCAGGAGCAGGAGCAGGAGCAGAGAAATTCTCATCAGGGACAGCGATATCCTCGATCAAGCCGTAATCGAAGAGCCAATTGGTGTTCTCAGGAGAAACCATTTCCACTCAATCGCCAGAAAAGTCGAGATTTTTCCGGCGGGAGTGCGTTTACAAGGAAGAGATAACAGAGGGCTACAAAGTTTGGTATTTAACTTGCGAGAGGGCGAGAGAAAGAAGGGGCAAACGTGAGGCCTTTGCTTCAGATTCCCAACAAGGCAACGAGCACCGACGACTGAAGTTTGACTTGATTTTGGGATTTTGTTAAGTGACTTTGGTAATATTCGGGGGTAAAAATTGGTATGTAAAATTTGGGTTCCGTTTGGTTTACAAATAAATTCTAAAAAATTTTATAAATGTCTGTTAATTTTATATCATATCAATTTTTTTCTTTTATTACATGCATTACGAACTCTCAATTTATCTCAATTTATCTCACTTTATCTTAGTCCAAACTTACCCTGGCTGTGCTTTGTAAAATAAAAAAATTTTAATTTTTATTAATTTTTAAATGTTTAATAAAACAAATAAAAATTTTTAATAATTTTTGGGTACTTGTAAATGTTTAGTAAAAAATTTAGTAATTTTTAGTTAAATTAAGTGAAATAACCATTATATTTTACGAACTCAGTAGAAGTTGGTATTTTGACAACTTGTCAACTCAGCAAAATTGATAACTTTTAATTTTTTACCAAACATCTGAAACACCAAAAGTTGGTACATTTTTACTCTTTTTTACTCCTCCAAATAGAGTCTAACTTTTACAATGTTAGTGAGAGTATAATAGTTATTTATTTTTACTCAAATAAAAAATTATTAAAATTTTTACTAAATGTATAAAATTATCAAAAATTACTAAAAATATGACTTCTAAACGGTGGCTTTTATCCCACCCCTCAATGTGAGCCTGGGCTCCCTTTCTTAGTTTCACTATCACTCTTAGAAGTATGGATAGTTTTTGACAATAATACAATAATTTAAAAAAATAAAAAAAAGACACATAAGGATGCAATAATATATATATATATATAATTCAACATTTTAATATATAATTTAATATAAAAAATATAATATAAAAATATTTTACAATTTTAAGTGAATCAGTTATTCAAATTTAAATTTATTTTAATAATATAAAAAAAAATAACTGAACACAGTGATGCGAACAAACGAAAAAAACGTTGAGTAAGTTACGATTAGGTACAATAAAACTAAGATAGTTTGAATTGAAATATTATATATGTTATATTCAATATTTTTAAAGTACAACATATTTTGAAATTATGTGATCATTCAATTTTATCAGAATTTAGAAATTAAACATACTCAAGTAAGAGTAATACTAAAATGGATAACCTTAAAAAGTTCTCATATATTTGTGTTTCGTAACTTCCATTCAACTCATTTAATTATTTTGATCCTAAAGTTTCCTTTCACGTATAATTGGTCATAGAAATCAAAGTTTGATTTAATTGAAGTATTATATGAGATTTGGATTAAAATATAATCATCAATATAATCCAAAAGGAACTAATTCTTTAATTTTTTATTTGATGAATAAAAAGGAAGTAAATTTTAATTTTAATCAAGACAAGAGTAAAGGGGAGTGAAGTGAGTTTTATTTATTTATTATTATTTTTTTTTTTGGGAAAAGCTCACAAGAACATAATAGTTTAATTTTTTTCTAAATATTTGATTTTTGACAAAATTTAATGAAGAGGGAGTGAAGTGCATACTTATTTTTTTTAATTTATTATTAAAACTAATACACTTTACTTTTATTTTCTTTTTTAGATTTAAAAAATAAAATCAATTGCATATAATTTAATTTTAAAAAATATAAAAATATTTAAATTATTAAATTTCAATCAAACATTTCGAACTCTACTGTACCAGACTTTCACCCAAATCCAATCCCCAAGTGTCACGTTTCAAACTAAGTGATGGAATGCATTGAAGTGACGTGCGTGAGTGCTCCAAGATTTGGAGGAACTCAATTTGTATGGTCTTTGAGCACAAATCAGCCCCTTTTAGTTTTTACTTTAACCTGTCAAAAGATTCACTGAAAGGACTTTGTTCAATCAATTTGAAGTGTGGGTATGGCCACTTTTAATCAATATCAAGCTTTGCAAAAGATTTCTTACCATTCGAAGTGCACATGGATAGTAGTACAAGGCAACCCCCCACCCCCCAAAAAAAAGCTGACATGTCCTACTGCAATTGGTGGGTTAATTATCGTTGGAAGGAGGGAACATGGGTTGGTCTGTGGCATGACTGGCGTTAAAAGCCCTACCATACCCACATTCACATTGGTGTTTGGTTGAAAAAAAATTAGTAAAAAAATATAAAAAAAATATAAAAATTTGATATAAAAGTGATATGTGACAAAATTTAATTGAAAAAAATATAAATTTTTTATAATTTTTGATAAGTTTTGATATTTAATTGGTGACCAAATAATCCCTATAAATCATATCCTCTGCGTCACCAACTTCTTGTGGTCCAACATATGATCCGTTTGGAGCACAGTAAAATTTCAAAAGTTTTAGTAAAATTTTAATTTTTTACACATTGTTTAAATTATTAAATTATAATTTTTATTAATTAATACTAATTTTTGCGCATTCCAAACTCACCCAGGATGGTGAGCTCTGGACTCGTGAAAAATTAAACAAACTCAAAACAAGAGGAATAAAAAAAAAAAAAAAAAAAAAATTGTAAGGATGGATTGCCTGACTGTAAAAATTCTGACTGCTTGCTTGAAGTCCTTCCTGTTAATGTTGGGGAACTCCCACTCTAGAATTTCAATTAATTAATTATCTAATAATTAACAAGTTTTAAGGTTGTCCGTGGTGGATGAATTGGGCATCTACTCACCAAGAGGCCATTTGGACTACTAGAAGCGGCGAAAAGTTGAAAAATATAAGGAATATCAATTATCTTTTAGTATTTAAAAGATCAATTAAAATTTATTAAAATAATTCGTTATAACGGTAAAAATTAGAACGGTGAAAAGTAAGTTGTTTTAATGATTTTGCTCAAAAATCAATACAAAAAGTTGATAAATATAAAAAAAAGTGAAAAAAAAAAGTGAGTAACTTTTTACAACTTTTTGTAACTTTCTGTAAAAGTTTATAAAATTTAAATTTTAAAAATAAACGTATGAAAAACGAAAATGACAAAAGTTGGTCAAAATGAGTAAATATTTGTAACTTTTTGTAATTTTCACTGATTTTTGGCCTAACCAAACAGGGCCCAAAAGGATTGCCCACCAATTGGGAGTTGTTTCCATCCAAAAATTAAATTTATTTACAACTACCACTGGCTGGTAGTCGAAGAATGGATCCCAATTCCCACTTCTCATTGTTCTCCTTTTCTAAGCCAATTTGAGTCAATATGATTGGATAAGTATTTGCGAATTTTTCTTTAGGCATCTTTTATCATTTCCCTAACACTTTACTTTTGCATAAATTAATCTCATCAAACTCAACTATGCTGTCTTTTTTTTTTTTTTAGTTTTTATATTTTTTTAGTGCCTTAAAGTAAAGACCCATTAATTAATAATATCTTGTGTTGTATTATATTGTTGATTTCAAGACTGAGGGCCCATTTGGAGTGGTAGAAAACAAGAAAAAAAAAAAAAGATAAAATGTTATTCTGGGTAAATTTTTGACGTTTAGTATTTTTTTTAAAATCATATTTTTTGGAGATGAATAGTGATAAATCGTTAGAACGATTTTCTCAAATCCATTCTAACAGATTAAAAAAATCTCTGCACACCTAATAGTTCCTCTCTCTCTCCCCTCAAATCATATTTTTTTAAGATAAACATTAGTAAATCGTGTTTTTTTAAATCCATCCTAATGGATTCAAAAAAATCTCTACACACCTAATAGATCATTTATCTCTTTCTCAAAATCGCATTTTTTTAAAATAAATAATAATAAACTGTTAGAACGGTTTTTTCAAATTCATTCTAACGGATTCAAAAAATTTCTACACATCTAATAATTCTTTTCTCTCTCACTCTCTCTCTCCCCCCAAATCGTATTTTTTGGATATGAATAATGGTAAACTGTTAGAATGATTTTTTTAAATCTATTATAACAGATTCAAAAAATTTTATAGACCTAGGCCACAATGGTACTTGTTCTAAAACTTTCTACTAGGGAAATATGATTGTCAAAAAAAAATTTTGCACTCAATTAACCTCTTTTTAGGTTTTCTATTTTTTTTAGCAAAATATTGAACTTTTTTGAAATTAATAAATGTGAGAATGTGAAAAAGTGTAATAGAGAATTCTAATAATTTTTAGATGTTGTTAGAGTTTTATTTTATTTTTTTTTTATTTTTTGACACAACAAACGGCGTCAGAATGTGTGGACTAATTTTATTCAGATATTATTTTTTCACAATATATGAATAATTAATCATGCTATTCTCGTTTATAGCGAAATTCTTGAATTCTATTTGATACATTTTTATTAATACAGCACCAACTCAAGCTCAGCCTAATATTTATAACAAAATTCTTGAGCATCGTTTGGTGTACTTTTTGCTTACAACAAAATTCTTGAACCCTGTTTGGTGTTTTTTATTTTTTATTAGTATGGCATCAAATCAACCTCAAATCCTCTACTACCAATAAGGCAAAATTAAAAAAAGAAGGGAGATTCAAATGGAAATTATTAGACTCAATTTGATAAACAATGAGTAGTTTACCTTTTTCTGGCTTATTTTTCCAATCTAATATAACTTTTTTTAATTAAAATTTACTCACTTTTTTTAATTAAAAAAATATAAAAATAAGAGATGTCCGTACGAGTGAAAACTACTGTAACTAAAAAAAAAAAAAAAAAGAACTAGCTTCCTATTATTTACCCAACTGAACCTAACTACGCTAATCCAAGCAAAGAAGGAAGTCTCAAAATTGACAAACAAATAGCAAGCCATATCAATCAGATTAACACACACTCGATTACAAGTCTTGTGAAATTTAACTTTCAAGCCAATTCATGAGAACTTTCACTATAATTACAAAAACCGAAATCACACTGCAAACTCTGGATACAATCTTCATCAAAATCATATTAATTAGTTAATTAACCTTGAAGTTGCTAAGATTACTGGAATGTACCCCCCCAGTTGATAACAAGCACAACTAATTTAGAAAGGTTTAACTAGTTTTATGTGAACGAAAGGAGCGAGCAAAACCATCAATCCTCTTCCTTATCTCTTCTGGGTTAGCACCAACAAGCTTATCCACCTGAGCTCCTTCCCTCATCATCATAAAGGTTGGCATGGCTTTTACCTCCATCTTTGATGCTACCTCCTTGTTATATAATCCAATTAAAGCACAAAAATAACACTATATTGATTAGGAAAATGTTATTCTATCGAAATAATTTAACCCAAAAAGAAAAAAAAAAAAACAAAAAATATTATAATGATGTGAAGATTTGTAGCCACATTACTTTAAAATAAAAACACTCATTTAGATGCAGTTTAATTACAAAACTGTTACTGAAATAATAGAAATGCTCAATTAATTAATTAATAAAATATTTAACTTTAAAGTCATAGCAACCTGTGATAGCAAGTTCATATGCTTAATTAGGTTAACTATTAAGAATCTTCAATAGCTTCTTAAACAGATTCACTAAAATATATGAAAAAATATTAATTTTCTCTTATTCGATTGACTC
The DNA here is from genome assembly GCA_019916065.1 of Vitellaria paradoxa. Taxonomy (NCBI): domain Eukaryota; kingdom Viridiplantae; phylum Streptophyta; class Magnoliopsida; order Ericales; family Sapotaceae; genus Vitellaria; species Vitellaria paradoxa. The sequence continues at coordinate 53,073,229 of CM034239.1, forward strand.
TCAGTTAACTTTCATAAACCATCCCTTACTGCATTAAAATATTCATTCTTAAATTTATTATTATTTTTTTTTTTTTGAAAATTTTCGTTTCCTTTCAAATAAAAAAATATTAAAATTATAGTTAAAGGAGCTAAAATAACCTTTAAAAATAATGAATCTTTTTTTTTTTTTGGGTAAGTAAAAATAATGATTCATTTTAGTTGATCCTAACTTAAGAAAGTGATAATTAAATTTTTTTTGAAACTAGACAAAAAAAAAAATTATCGAAAAACTAAAAAATGATCATTTCTTTATCTATTATAAGAAATTCTCTAAACCAAAGAAGTTGCTAAAAGATGCTTTTAACTCTTCCAATTTAGGGAATGAGTTGGACAAGAAAATTGTAGATGACTCAGCATGGGATATCATTTTCTACCATGTGAATGAACTTGAATCCTGCGTAGTACACTACAATTAGTACTATTATAAGGTTACCTTAACCTCATCCACATCCACCACTAGAAACAGAATATCTTGGTAGGTTAAGGCCAGCTGTTGAAAAAATGGGTTCATGGCCACAGAGGGCATGCACCAGGAAGCTGTGAAATGTACTACAACCTGAAATTTACAGAAACACCTTACTAAATAAAATTTAGTAATATATAACAAACTTTACTTGGTTTCATTACTAATATAAATAAACGTTTGCATAAACTCTTGAATTAACGTTTTTTGTATCATGTCATATTAGGGTTTTCTCTTAGTAAATTCGTGTTTTAAATCGTGTCAAATATTATCACAGATCACTTGAAAACACTGTTCCACTTATTTCGATGTAAAATATATTCCGAAAAACTATTTTATTCATATGTTTGAGGGAAATATTTCATAGGACCTTGAAACAAAATTGACCAGGAGCTCAAACATTTATAGGAAAAGAGTCGAATCTACTCACAGGGCAGCCTTGGTTTTTAGCTTGAGTTGTGAAGGAATTCCACGCTTCTTCAGAGTCAATTTTGACAACTCTAGATTCCACAGTCTGCCCATCCCCTGCCATTTCTTCTTCTTTTTGCCTCTCTCTCTTTACGGTTATCCAGAGAATTTATTATGGAAACTTGGGTGCCGGTAGCTGCTGCTGCTCTTCTCATATCCTTTTAACATGTTTCAATTTTCAAAGCTTCTGAATAAGACGTGAATGAATTGATGAAGGTAGGACCCCTCTTGATGGCTACTTAATTCTCACATATCAGGAGGAGAATCGCTCTATCCAATTCTGTGGCCATGAAGTGTACATGATGATCGTGCATCATTTTTAATTTACATGTGCCCAAAAAAATATATATATATCTTCAATATAATATTCCTGTTCATTTCTTGAAAGTTCTAATCAATCCGTCCCCCCTCGAGCAAAAGAATATATATAACGCAATTGAAATTAAGTTGTCTATTTCCCATATAAAAATGATGAGCAATAATTTACCCATATCTGTCCAACCAACTTGCACATTTACTGCATGCTTTTCATGTATACATGAGCAATAATTTACCCATCTCTGTCCACCTAACTTGCACATTTACAGCATGCTTTTCATCAGGGGCGGAGCCAAAATTTTTACTAGGGGGCATCGGGCGCCAAGGGGGGCACCGAACACCCAAAAAAAATAATAATCGACTTATTTTTCAATTAAGAGTAGGAGAAAAACGATATTATTTTTAGAGAGAAAATAAATTATTCTTGAGTATTAACTAGTGAATATATTTCTCACAGTTAATGATTCAAACAGCTGAAGTTTATTAGAGATATCACTTACTACAAAAAATATAATTATTATTAAATTTTATTATCTATAGAATTTATTATGTTATATGCTAAATTTACTGATAGTATAAACAAAAATATACAATAATGTATTAAAAGATACACTTTATTTCACAAAAGATACTAAGTTTGATTCTTTTAAACTTCTTATATGTTAAAAAATTTTGAGTTAACTTTAAATTTTTAATAAAATTAAAATATCTTAATTTATAATTAATTTAATTTTTAAATAAAATTAAAATAATAAGGAGGGTATTTTAGTAATTTTATCTAAAAAATTGAGAGGGTCACTTGCCCCCCTTGCCCCAACGTAGCTCCGCCCGTGCTTTTCATACATATACACATATATATACATGAGGGTGTTTGATTGGTTAAAAAAGAATTAGTAAAAGTATAAAAATTTGATATAAAAATGATATGTGATGAAATTTGATTAGAAAAAAGTACAAAAAGTTAATGAATTTTGGTTAATTTTGGCCAACCAAACAACCCATATGAAAATAGAAGAATAAGTTGCAAAGAAGTCCAAATCATTGTTTTAAAACCCAGATCGGACCGGTTGGTTCAATCGGGAACTGGTCCAAAAAATGGTCCGGTTAACTAGATTAACTAGTTGGACATTGAACCGGCATAAAACCAGTGACCCACCGGTTCACCGGACCGGTGCCGGTTTTGCCGGTTGAACCGGAATTTTTTTTTTTATTTTTTTTGAATGATAAAATAATTAAACTAATATTCACCAGTCTAGAATCGAACCTGAGTCTATTTTGTGGTAAAGTACTACCATTCCACTAAGCCACTACTGCTTATTGTTTCTTATTTTTACTTGGTTTTACTTATATAATATATTAGTTTTAAATGATTTTATTTTATAACACATTTTGTTGACACTTTTTATTAGTAAAACAAAATAAATTAAAAAATATATGAAAAATATAAGTTTTTAAAATTATTATATAATTTTAACATATTTTTATATTTTATTTATATATTTAAATATATTTACGGCGTCACGGTTCAATTTCGGTTGAACCGATGGTTGAACCACTGACCCGTGACCCGGTTGTTTTTCCGGTTCGATGAACGGTTCGGTCTTTAAAACATTGGTCCAAATAATCTAACTCAGATTTGAATCCATTCCCTACTCCCTAAATCGTTAAGTTGAGATTATTTATAGATTGGGTTTACACAATTCTTACAAGAATTGTATGATATATTCTTTATTATTCGTAGCACAATTACCATAAATCTTCATAAATCACTGTTATACAAATTACGAAACTATAATTTATGGACTTTCATGAAACTCCAAATGAATAAATAACCTTTTAGAATGAAATATTTTGTATAGTGAATATGAAAAATCTCACAATTTTTGTTTCCAAAGTAAATAATTTTACGCAGAAGCATTGAAAATGGGCCCCAGTAAAAGATGAAATTTTTATGGATGAGGATGCATATTATTCACTTGGATAGAAGTTATATCGATCATTCTACCATGTTGTTACCTCTACCACAAAATTATATTTATTTTTCTTAACAATATAATCCAACTCAAAGATCAAAAGGTTGCCCTGCAAGTTACTTGAAAGAGATATTGAGGTATTAGTCAGTCCTCATGTATTCCTAGTAACATGCACAAGGAGTTAAAAGAGAATAGATATAACCCTGATTTGAAGTGGATAGCCTGAGGCACCGTTAGGGAACCACGCCAAAAGCCAAATTTCGGCTGAAGCTCGAAGCCTTTTAAAAACTCCTTTAAAAAAAAAAAAATAGCTGAATTCATTTTGTTTTTTTATGACCATTCTAACCCTCACACGTTAGGGTTTTGTTTTTCATATAGCATGAAGGGCAAATTTATCAAATAAATAAATTATAAAAAAAAAAACTAACTACAAGGATGCAACTAGTTTTTTTTTTTTTTTTTTGGGGAAAAAAATTTTTGATTACCAAAACCAACTAATTGGCTTTTTGACTCCCAAATCCCATGAAAAAGAAGACTGGAAATGAAAGTTTTTATCATGAACATAGAGGTTGGCATATTCAAAGTTATTTGTAAAGTTAAATAAAAAATAATTGTGTGGCATAATCTGAACCGTTCAGACAATACCACATATATACTTATCAATAAAAAATAATTGTGAGACATAATCTGAACAATTTAGAGCATGGTACTCCAGAAGTATGGAATAATTGCTCGTTGTTAAGAGTTATGACTTAACAGGATTAATGGTCAATCTAAAAAAATCTTCTAATGCCCTGCCCTATTAGTTTTAAGCTTTGGGACCATGAAATTGTAGATAAGGACCAAATGAGTAAAGACCAAATGGGCCAGCGCTGTACGAACTGATGAACAAAAACCGAAGCACATTCCAAAATTTTCCACCAGCTTCGAGCTTGAATGGAGTCTCTGAAACATTACATTAAGGTTCTAGACTTAAGGACCCAAAGACTGACTGCAATTCTAGGATTTCATGACAACAAAACGCATAAGTTTCAATACCTTTTTTTTACGTTTTGACAGCTTGAAGATGCCAAGGAACAACTTCCCACATACACAATCAGGTTAACAAGACATACAGATATCCTCCAAGAGATCATGATTCAAAATGGCATGATACAAGCACAACATTTCAACCAGAATTCAGCAGCATAATTCAAGCGATCTGAGTAACAATAGTAATTCTCCGCTGTAGGCTTTGCAAAAAGAAATCCATTTGTCATGAGTTCTCTGTTAGCTCGATTTGGCTATTCAAGCAGAACAAAAGAAGAAAGAAGGCATTATTGAAGTATAGAAAAATATAATTTCGTATGAATGCTAAGTATCAAACTCTTTCTTGGACAATTATGAATCCAAATTTAATGACTCAATGGGCAACACCTACTATACCCTGATACAAGCCCAATACTTTTCACTATACAAATTACAACCAAACTATGTTAGACTAGCTTCTCAATTTTTAGTAGATAATTAAATGCCACACAAGATCTTCTCCAATAATATCCAAAAAACGACCACTTTTTCCAAATTAGCCATAGCTCAAGCGAGAGTCTGAAGACCGCATGTTGGTTTGACGTCGGGGAATCCCAATCTCACAAGCATTAACTCTTGCGGCAAACCTAAGCGAACACAGTGACTCTCCAACTGAAGATGGTTCGGGAGATACATTGACAACCATTAAAGTCTTCGAGTCCCCTCCGAGGCAAGGCTGATCAACCATTGATGAATCAGTAGATATTATGTGCATAACAAATCCATGACAACATAAATAATTTTCACATGCTTATGAACTGAAATTGTGACAAAGAATCTAATATCATGGAAAATATAATTCTATGACAAAAATAAATAGAGGAAGAGGATTCATATAGCCGATCTCAACTATTTTGGGACTAAGATTTTGTTGAATTGAGTTGATTTGTGTATTGCACATGCTTTCTTTTTTCTTTTTTCTTTTTCTTTTTTTTTTTAATAGCTAGGCCATTTTTTTTTTCCTTTCATTTTCTACAACCTGGACTGCTATTCCATCTACTTAAATATACACTTGGGCGAAACCAAAGTTGAAAGTCAGAACAAGGGACACAGTGATTCCATCTTTGGTGGGCTTGCTTATCTATATTAGAGAGTATTTGATCACCCCATTTTGCATAATGCCCCTCATACAAAATTTAGTGGGAAAAGGCAAAATCATGACCTTGAGAGACACTGGATAGAAGTAACTCTAGAGTAGTGACATATCTTGAACATATTGTAATATCTCATACTGTGATAATACAAAATTCGCTTATTAAAAAATAATAATTTGCCCTAGTCACTGGGATAACAGCAGAGCATATGCAAAGTATCATTGACTTGGCCCGACAGACACACCAAAAGTGCTCCAACAAAAACCTATACTAAAGAGTTCTAGCATATAATCTTTGTTTCTCCTTCAGTCCTCACAAGCCATCCTCACCATTGAACACTAGTTACGACTTTAAGGGCTTCTATTTGTCATATTTAGGGAAAAAGGCACCACTATATTTTCTAGAAATTATAGCAAACTGAAACTTCTAACAAGGAAATTTAAAATAAACATAATTTTGATGTTCTAATTCGAAGGATTTACCTGGAGAAGATATGTGAGTTTTGAGTTCCTAAATGGCACATGATCCTCCTTTTTTGCCAAGGCAAATATAACATCGCTTAGTGATGATAAACTCTTATTGATGGCCTGCATAAACCAAAATAAAAAATGTTTATTTGGGAAATTTCTAGTTTGAGAAACAATATCACAAAATTATGATATAGTGGTTTTGCTCTAGTACTTGGGTTTCCTTCAGCCGGTCACCCGTAGACCCACTCTTTGAGAGACGCTCACTACCAGCAAGGTCAATGAGATTCAGGACACCTTGTACTTGTTGCTCAGTGCTCTTAAAAAAGAAATAAAAGAAGAATGAGGTTAATTATTAATTGGCATATTTAAGCATGCATTAGTTGTTTAAGAGACAAAGTATCACAATGTTAGAACACTTCAAAAGGTGGCAGAGTATTCATACCTCATTAATACCAGATATCCTAAGAGTGAATACAAAATGACTTCTTGAAGATTGCTCATTCATCTGGGTCTTTCCGACAGACCTAAATGAAAACAAATAAAGGTCTTCCAAACATGAATGTTGTGGACATTTTGAACTAAATAGCACCCAGAATAAAATAAAATTAAAAAAAAACTAACGCGTGATAGACATAACAAAGAATACATTTTAGAGTCCATAGACATAACAATTTTCTTGAAATGAAGAAATATCTAATTTCAAAGTACCATTTACAAAAGATGAATGGAGAAAAATAATTCAGTTGACCCCAACAAACTCAGGCTTTGCCGCGTAGAGTTTCTCAAAATAGAAATGCTATTTCTTGATGAATTTTAGAGGGAAATTTGCAAGATATATCATGGCCAATGAGATTTAAGAAACCCCAAGCAGTACCCACCAGTTGCTGTTTCCTCCTTGAGGGCCACCCATAAAGGCATAAGCCTGTACTTACCCAGTCAGTGTCTCATGAACCAGAATTTACTCTCTAAGGTGGGTCCAATGTGGCTCTATCTTGGGGAGGTTCTTCATCACCAAACAAAAAATGAGATTTTATAATCACTTGTTTGATTGGGAAATTTGGATATGCAAAATACACACGCAAAAACAAAACAAATAAAGATTTTTTTTTATTCAAATTATAGTATGCACAAAATCGCTTCCTTTCATTAGCACAAATGAAATTTCCAAGGCACTGGTGATCAAATTTTCTAAAAAAAGAAAAATAAAAGTAGTGCACAGGGTATCAAATACTGTTTATCTACCTGCTTTGTGCAGCCTGCTCCAAAAGAAATGAAACTTCTCTACTACTACGAACATCCACAATCGTCAGATCAGAGACATAGGTATTGCCATTTGCATCATGTTTAATTGCATACTGCTTTCCTGCAGCACTGTCTGTTCGTGACACATCTGAACATGATCGGTTTGTTGACAATAAATCACGTAACGTTTCATTATATATTTCCAACATTGACACCTACAAATGTTTTCAGAACCAATATTTAGAAACTCATCACTACAACAACATTCAAGAATAATGCAATGAAAGGAGGAAAACAATAAGGAAGGCTTGTGCACCACACACCTGCATTTCATACTTCCATCCTTGGGATTGAAGAGACTGCCTAGCTAGAAATATCTGTTCTAATGAACGGGGTATCAACCCTTTCTGATCGGGGCTTCCAGGGCTGCCCATCATGGTATAGGTTTTACCAGAACCAGTTTGACCATAAGCAAAGATGCAGACCTACAGGGAAAAAAACCATTACTACTCTCCATGAGCTTGAATGATGGATGCTAAGTATATTGTAGCGCCATACAAGACAATCACATAAGTAGGAAAAGATGTTGCTTATTTAGGTGACTAAAATTTCCACATTCCTCTGCCAATTGCATAGTTATGCTAACAAGATATTATAGGGCCAAACAGGAGAAAAATAATAATAGCAAGAATAATAAATAAAAGAGTCCATGTGTTTAGCAAACAAAAGTTTAAGAATTACACCCAAGTGGAGAAAGAAATAGCTTTTCAAAATTTTTTTGCAGGTCACAGATTCAAGTGATGACCAGGAATATTTAAATATATGTGTGCATATATGACAGCCACATAACTCAGATAAAAAATGCTTAATCTAAGTAACTAAATTGGACTAAAGAGGCAATAAAGCACCTTATAGCCATCAAGAGCACTCTGTACAAGCTGTGAGATTTCCACAAAAACATCCTCCTGTGAGGCATCAGGCATGAATACTTTGTCGAATGTGAAACTATGTTTTTGTCCTAATGGCAATCGAAACATGCAGTGACATCAGAGTCTCGAAAAAGCATAGCATAAAATAATAATGCATAGTCAAATTGAACTTCATTATTAACAATTTCCCAAGTAGAATAAAGATTTACCATTTTGTATCAAATCAATTCCCCGTCCAACAGCTTCGGTTGTTGTGGGATAAGAAATAACTTTTGGTTCTAGACCTATACCATCATCAGGTAACAAAGGCCGTACTCTGCAGAAAACCCGGATGTTCCCCTTTAATTCCTGCATCATAAAATAATTTAGTAGTGAAAATATTTGCTCACCACCCAAAAACAAAAGTCTCACATAAAGCCATTACCAATATTGTGTTGTGCAACTTTTTTCGTAGATTTTCTCCTTCAATAATTTTCACTTCTGCTTCTGCTAGACGATTTTGTAATTCATGAATAAGTTTTTTTTGCTCTTCATATTCAGTTCTCGTCTCCAGTGCAGATAAATCAGACATCTGAAGACAGAAGATCAAAAATAAGAAACGAATTCACACAGTGGGAAGGGTTTAACAGTAAACTGTCCATCCTTCAAACAAAGAAACAATCTAGCGGGCATGTAATATTAAGTCAGAATATATTCCCTGCAGTAACAATTCATAGTCTCAATCTCAAATGTCCAAAATTCAAGATGCTGATACCTGTAATTTCTTCTCTGCAATGAGAAGATGATCTTGCAATGTTCTTATCTGCTCACTTTGAGAGGAACACCTTGCCTATAGAAAACACACACACATACATACATCTTCTAGAAGTTGAAGGCATAATAATCTGTGTTTGAGAATAACATAAAGCAGCACACACAAACCTCCATCTCATTTGACTTTAGTACAAGGCAATCCAACTGAGCAGAGGATTTTCCAGAACATTCTTTATATTTCTCCACTTCAGCTGTTAAATCCTCTACTTTTAACAATTGGCGGTCACGATCTTCTCTCACCTGCTGCAGATCTCCCCTAAGACATCCTACTTCATTTACAAGAGCGTCTTTCTGCTTCAAAGCCTCATCTTGAGAAGCCTAAAAAAATAATCCATGAAGTGAATGCTAATTCAGAGATCAAACTGCAAAATAATAGGGCCATTAAGATAATAATAAAAGTACAACAAAATTTGATTCCAGCCTTGCCACCCTGATCATTATAAACAAAAAATTCAAAATTTTCATTAAAAATATGCAATGGGTAGGATTTTCAAGAATAGACTTTTTATACAGGCAGCAACCCTGATTATTGAAAATAAAAAAAATCCAAATTATCACTAACAATATGTGATGATTAGGAGTTTCAATAATAGACTTTTTACAGGGGTGATATAATTTATTGTAAAGTTAACGGACCAAAAAAAAAAATCCAAAATTGTCATTAAAACCTAGTTTATCTGCTATAAAGCAAAAGGTCCCAAAAGAAAAAAAAAAAATTTCTGTTTAGTCTTTGCTTTTAAGCTAAAAATGCCAAAAAGCAACCCTTGCCAAAAATCTATTTCTTTTTTTTAAGTAAAATGTACAAAAGGCAGCTTTTTAAGCAGATTCCCAAACGAAGCCTAAAAGAATTTTCATAAAAACTTGAAATCATAGATGCCAGACGACTTCAATGACATGTAACAGCACTAATACAATTATTTGTACATATACAATCCAACCAACCCCAACAAACCCGTTGACCAAGGTGAATTGACAAAAATCCTTGAGCATGAAACTGCTATGCTTCTTCTTGATGCAAGTATGCATTCTCATGATTATAAATATTCCTTTAAGGCCTTGTTTCTTCTTGACAGTTATGATTCCCCTAATTTCATGTAGCTGACAAATTTTGAAGTAAACACAATGCACCGAAACATTTTGAGGGATGGAACTGTCATGTGGATACAACAATGGTACGCTTAAGGGGACGGAACTGGCATGTGAATATAACCCACTCTATGACACACAACACACTATACTAAGAAATCAATATTAGAATTCAAAGCTTATGATATCATGCTGAGGGATAGAACAGATAGAAGGAACCTACTCGAGATGAAGTAAGCTGATCCTGCAATGAACTATAGTGACCCCTTAAGGTGCTGAGATTCTCCACCACAGCGGCTTTCTCTTTTTCCACACGCTTAAGGGTTTCATTAGTCGTAGCAAGCTCTGACTGAAGTTTGCTGTTGTATTGTTGCAAACTTGTGTTGTACTCTTGCAAGCGCTTGTACATATCATTAAGAGATGAAATCTGCCGAATCCAACCAACCCGGATGAGGACATAGCGAAGTGAATTCAGGAAATAAATGGGAAAAAAAATTCTTTACTGAAATTCAAATTACAATTTCTTGTGTTACCTTTTGATTAGCACTTGAGTTCTCTCGTTGAGCAATTCGGAGCTCTTCTGAGAGAGAAGTTTGCAATCTCTCTGCAGCAGCTTTAGCCTCTTTCTCTTTTGCTAGACAATCTATTGCAGCCTATGTGTTTTATTCGAAATATCAATTAACAAAATAAAATCAAAAGCCCCTGCTTTACGCATCAATATAACTTTTCTAACAATCTTACCAACTTATCTGATTCTTCCTTCATGAGTTTCTCTTGCAGAGACGCATAATTTTTTCTCAGCTCCATAATAATTGAATTCAGTTCTTCTTCCTTTGCCATCATTAACAGCTCTAAATGGGAACCAAATTAACCTACATTAATGGAAAGCTCAAATTTTCTATGGAATTCAAAGTATAACAAAGCAATCATACCCATTTCAGCGCATTTTTTCTCCGCAGTTTCTAACAAATCCTTTAACTTCCCTTGCTCCAAGAGGTAGCTATCTTCAAGTTCTTGGAACCACTTAATACAGAGCCTAAGCCTTTTAATATAGTCCATCATTTGGTCACATTTCTCCTAAAATGTATAAACATTCCACACAAATAAACACAAAAAATAACACCCCACAATCTTCTATCTCTGAAATTAACCTAAAAGCACAAAACCCACTTACCTTAAGATTGAATCTGTTCTTATTTTTCATCTTCTCGTTCAATAATGCCTCCACGTCCTCCCTCGTAAACTCAATGCTACCACAATCTGAACCCGCATTGCTAGCCGGCCCGCCAGCTGAAGCAAGATCTTGACCCCCATTCACAACCGAGAAAGCCTGCCGGGTTCTACTGCCGTTCGTCGTCCCCACCATTTTTGAAACTCCGACTCTCTGCCGCTTATCTACCGAGATTTCATCGACTGGACATTTGTTCTACAAATCAACAAATTTTCGCCAAATAAAACAAAAACAAATTTCAAAACCCACAATCTTTAGTCCAAAAACAGATCAAAAGAAAGAAACCTATCAAGAAGAAGAATCCAAAGTAGTCAGAAACAAAGAGAAGACATTTGTGAGTAAATCAAACCTTACATTTGAAGGGCTTGCAGGGGTGGGAGCGTTGGGTATTGGAGGCCTGTTCTGGTTCTTAGAACCCATTTGAAGAGAGAGACTTTGAGAGAGAGGGGGAGAGAGAGAGAGAGAGAGAGAGAGAGAGAGAGAGAGAGATGGGGTAAATTGGGTCTGACTCTGGTGGGGCCTTGGATTGCAATCAAAGCTATCGATGTATCAAAGCCGTTGCTTGGATTTGCCGGAACTCATGATCTAAAAATCTGAACCTCAGACAAGGCAAACAATTCTTTAACCCCAATAAAATTTGAAAACAAATGAAATTAAAGAAAATCAAAAACGAAGTAAAGAAAACAAAAATTGTCTCTCAATATTAAATTTTTAATCTTTCTGTCTCTCTCTGAGGAGTCCACTGTCTCTTCTTTCTCTCTCTAAACTTTTATTTGTGGACTGGACTTGGTGATCCGAAGATTGACTCACTGAGTCGAGGGTTTGCAGAGAGAGACAGGAAGAGCGTCCGTCTTTTGAATTTTTTTGAAAGGGAATCCGGCGGTATAATGAGATAGATTCGTTAGAATAATATAATGACAACTATGCCCCCGGTCTCTAATAAGCATATGGTCATTATTTGTTTTCTTTTTAATTCGTGAAAGTCAAATATTTGTTTTTATGGGGATAAAAATACACTTTTTTTTTTCAAACAACGAAAATAAATTGGAGTAGTAATTAATAAACCGTTAACAGATGTTAGGACATATTTTCATCCTCTTAATTTTTTTTTTTATTTTTAGCAAAGTTAGAATTTAATTAATTTAAGAACTGATAACATAAATGAGAAATAAAATTACTGATAAGTGTAACAGTACATGCTTTCAAATATTATAATAAATAAGATTTTTTTTAATAAGTTGATGATGGAATTATAAAAGTCTAAGGTTTAATTAAAAAAACAAAAAAATGAAATACTCAAAAATAAAGATAAAAGCGTATTATTTTATCTTGCCAATATAACAAAAACGTGATATACTTTTTACAGTATTATTCCAACCGAAATCCTATTTAGATAGTCAAAATCTGTCAAAAATGATAAAAAAAATTATATTATTTTTAACTTCATCTAATTAAAATTTATCATGCGTGATTTTTACACCATTTTATTTTCAATTATTTTTTTGTCGTCCAAATAGCACTTGGTTCAATTTTTTTCCCAGATACCTAGCAGCTGGGCTGCTGATATTTTTTGAACTCAAAATATACATATGTATATATATTAATATTAGTCTTATCTAATAAACTTTAGTTAGAGCAAACGACATTAATTTCATAAACAAATTATTTTATATATATTTTTCCCTTTTACATCATGCCGTCAAAATGGAGCTTGATAAAGCCTTTTTTTTTTTTTTTTTCATAGATCCAAACTTGTGACTATATATACATACATATGTATGTGTGTATATAGAGAGAGAGAGAGAGGGGGAGGGAGGTCATGATATGTTAATTTGCGTAGTTTCTTATTTACTGCAAATAACAAGTGATTTTGTCTTTGATTTATGAAAGATAACGACCCAAGTAGGAAATAATAAATGAAAATTCTACTGTGCAAATAAATGATAATATGGGCCGGTTTGGCGTACTAAAATTCTCCAAAAAAAATTCTATAAATCTCTAACAATCTCGCTACATCTAATTTTTCCGTCATTACTAATTTCAAAAAAATTCTAATATTTCGTTAAAAAAATAAAAAAAATCTAAAAGTAAGTTAACCGAATGTGTAAATTTTTTATACAATCATATTTTTCGTGTCGAAATCTTTCAAATGAGTACCATTGTTGTTATTTTTTTGTAACTTTTTTTGAATCCGTGAGAACGGATTTCCAAATCTGTTCCCACGGTTTACTACTTTTCAAAAAAAATAGCGCTAAAATTAACTTTAAACCACATTTTATCTCAATTTATCTTATTTTTTCTTACACCAAACGAAAATATGTATTTATGTGTGTATGTATGCAACAAACTGCATAAAACTATTAACTACACAGGACTTGCTAAAATTCATTCCAATTGGCTCAAAATTGTAGGACTACCGGTGCAAGATCACTTTCATGCACCAGAACATGATAATAATTTAGCTTATAATTTTTTCCCTCTTAACCCAAACTATTGAATACTTTGCTCATAGGCTCCCACATGGATGGCTCTACAACAAATTTTCATCGGAGATCCAACATGGAATAAATTTAATACGGAGATAGATGTAGTGTGTTTAGAGTAAAATAAAGTGGGATAAATTATATATTTGTAATTTATGCAGTGAGATAAAAGGTAAATAAATTTTAAATTTTTTAAAAATTTATAACAAATCAAATAGGACCGTAATTATCTTTCAATTCACACATAAGTGCAATTATTTTATGGTTATATTCATTTGCACCACATAGCGCAAAACCCACCTCCTACATGGGTTCAACGGGGGATATGCACACATAGATAGTTCATGCCCATGTTAAAATAATTTTAATTTCAGTTTCAAAAAAATAATTTCGATTCTATTTTTAAATTATCTTCACAAATTTTATTACGTTATTATAATTAACTTTAAAAAATTAATTTTTTTTGCAATAATATCAATTTTTTTTCAATCAATTAACTGATTAAAAATCCGACATCCACTCTTGATTGTGCTCACAACTTTCTTCAAAAAAAAAAAAAAAAAAATTCTCTTGCTTCGAATAGGAGTCAAGAATTTTCTCTTTAGCTTTCCCACAACTTTTTTTCCATGGTAACAAACAACTAAACACAAAGAATAACCCATCTCACGTGCATGTAGGGTGCTGCCAGCAGTTGGGTAGAATCTCTATTCGTTTCTTGGTGCTTGGTTGCGTTCTTTGAGGTTGAGGTCTTTTTCTTGATTCACTCCTTCTTAGACCCTCATCATGTTGCTCTCGCTCTTAAGCTTTTTTTTTTTTTTTTTTCTTTTTTCTGGTACTAAATGCGTTGAGCTAACACTTCCATCAAATAGATAATACGACACGCTTTGTGAAGTCAAATGTTTGTGTACCTAGAACAAGGACTAATGTTCTTCCCAAGCTGTTGAATGATGTCCATTGCTTGCCAATTTTTAGGTACCGATAATTATTAATGGGTAATTTATCAGGTAGGGCTCTATGACTAGGATTTTTAATTAAAACGATGGGAATACCCGGGTCAATTATTTTTAAATAACTATTCGCTCAAGAAAAGTTTTATTATAAAAATGTTATTGTCACTTAATTCTTATATATATATTTTTTTTTATTGAAAATTTTTACAAAATAGTATTATTTTTTTTAATTGAGAGTCGATCAACTGTTATCGATACTACTTAAAATTTTTAACTATTAATCTGCGTATGTTTTACATAAAAACACATGCACAGATTAATGGTTAGAATTGATCACTTGAGACTAACGCTAATTATGCGGTGCATTTGCTAGGCTATGGGTATGGGTACATTTATGTTATGTTATTGAAAATTTAATTTAAGGGGCAAGTGATCAATAAATTTGTTGCTATAAAAAGTAGTTAAGTGGAGAATCCTTTTAATGGTATTGCCTTGTTAGCAAGCATTGACGTGCTTGAATTTGATGCAAGCGTAAAGATGATAGAATGTCTCACCTTCGAGCTTTTGTCTTCTTCTTCTTCTATAACTTTTGTGTGTTTATAAGAGCAAAACATTAAAGTATGTATAGTTAGTTCTTATAATTAGGGTGTAAATTTGAAGGATAACATAGGAAAAAAAAAAGTTTGGTACCAAATATTAGGTAGAAATTAACATATTTATGGATTTAAATCTGATAATTTTTCTTATAGAAAAATCTTTGTAATTATAATAAAATTGACACCAAATTCCACATTCTTTAGATAAAATACAAATTTGTCACAAAAAAAATAAGATCTTCATGTTGCTTATTGTATCTTTTAACCCCTAACATATCAACATTTGTCTGTATTCTCAAGTGGAGCTTAATTAAACTATTTATTAATGAACATTTTTCTTGTACATGGAAAAGAGGCAGCTTGATTCTTTTTTTTTTTTTTTTTTTTTTTGGCACGGAAGAGGTAGCTTGATTTACTTGTTAGTAGTTGAATCAGTATTGATCCCCCCTTTTTTAACTAAAATTTATCATTCATGTATATAAGGGTTTGTTTGGAGTTGTATAGAAGTGTATAAAATAAAATAAAATTATACAAATAAATATCTCGTAATTCGTACAGTAAGTAAAGAATTTAAATTTTACTATCTCATAATTCGTATTTGTAGATATTTATAAAATTTTATTTTATTTTATAGAACTCAAAACGGAACCTAAATATAACCTTCAATTGATTGATAAATTATTTCCTCTATCTGTCTTGTCACTTCTCTTTGATTATTCTTTCTACACTCTCAATCAACACAGAGCAACAAAAACTAAAGAAATGACACAGAATGTTTCTATCTAATTGGTTTTTTGGTACCGCGAAAAAGTATAAGTTGACACCATAAAAAAATATAACTTTATAATGTGACGCAATATGTGTCATGTTAGTTTTTGGTTGAATGTTTAGTAAAATTTTGTAAAAATTAAAAAAAATTAATAAAAATTAGAAAGAGATGAAAAAAAATTGATAAGGGCCCGATTGGATGGTGCTAAAATTTCAGGATGATAAGTTTTAGAGGGGATATAAGATAAGAAAGGGCATTATTTTTAGAGAATTGACTTACATTGATGTGATGTTTATGGAGAGGGATAACTTTTTACTTAGTTTGGATGTTTTATAAATAAGATGAGGTAAATGATGGAAAAATAGTCAAATGACTCTTTTACCCTTGTGGAGTCCCAAAACTTGGTTACTCATTAAATTAAACTTGGTTACTCAAACTTAATTATATGTTTATGTTAATTATATAATGTGAAAACCAACTAGTACAAATTAATTTTAGACAAATTAATTATAAATAAATTATGTTATTAATAAATCAAACCTTATAAAATATATAAATTAGTTTCGTAGGCAATAACATCCCAATTTATCCGAAGCTTCCTTAGTCGCTTATTTTTTTCTCCTTATTTAAAAAATATCAATATATGTGTAATTTTGTATAAATTTGATAAAAAATAATATTATTATATTTTCTAAAAAATAATATTATTATCTTAAAATCACATCACCTCCAATTTGAAAAAAATATATTTTTTTAATCACACGACCCCTTATTTGAAAAAAAAATTAGATTTTTTTATTTTTATTAATATAATTTTTTAATACATTTTTAATTAAAAAAGAATTAATTTCTAATATAAAACATATTTTGTAGGTGAGAAAGGGGGATGAGAATGGGTATAATGGTCCAATTTAGTCCATATAATAGGGGATAATTCTTAGAGAGCTCAAACCCTCTCCAAAAATAATACACCTTCTTTCAAGATTAAGAAGGGAGGATAATTTTTAGAGGAAAAAAATTTTATTTCTCAAACCAAGTAAAAAATATCACATCAAAACTTATAAGAGTGTATTATTTATAGAGGCCCCTATTTATTGTATTCAATTGACCCCTAAAAGTAAAAAATGTGTTTGGTGGGGAATATTAGAAAAAAATTAATAAAATTAACTTTTTAAATAAAAATTAATGAACAGCAACATTTGCGGCCAACCACTGAGAATCGATACAACTGTCAGGTTTTTAAGCGTTTGGAAAGGAATCTATCTGGATATGATAAGCCGGACAGGACTGCTGATTGGTTGACCATGACACTGGTTTCCAAGCTTTTGGACCACCAGATTGGAAATTGGGTTGGCCTGCAAGAAACCCAGCCGAAAAAAAAAAAAATGGCCGCATTGAAAGGCCAATTTTTAAAAAAAATGACGATAAAATTTAATAAAAAAATTTAAAAAAATAAAAATAAAATTTCTTCTTTAAATTTTTTACCCGTCCAAACAACTCTAAATCAACTTATTTGGTCTTCTGTAATAAATTTAAAAAAGCTTAAATCAAGAAGTCACGCACCTCTTTTCTTTTGAGATCGAGGGCAAATTTAGAACTCAACATTTAAGAATGATAGAAATCAGTATAATGTAGTTTAATTTCTTACCTACACATACAGAAAAATTGTTTAGGTGTCGATTTATACTTGAAGAGGAAAATTCTTTTCATTAAAAACACCACACAATTCTCCTTTTTCATGTCATATTGGCCAATTTAAGGAAGGCAATCTCTTTTTCAAAATAAAAAAAAATCTTATCAACTGTTGAAAAACTAGAAAATACATTCTTTATCATGTTTTATTGACCAATTTAAGGAAAACAATCATTTTTTCAAACTAAAACTAACTTTCAAAAAAATTAAAAGCAAAAATTGAGAGCAAAGAAAGGTAGAGGAGAAAACAGTACTCCCGCGAGGGAGAAAAAGAGAGAATGATGTAAATAATTCTATTAGAAATGGGTTTGTAGGAGAGAAGAACGTAAAGAGTTTTATTAAAAGTGAGTTTGTATTTACTGATATCTAATTGTGAAAAAAAAAAAAAGTTATTGTGATGGGTGGAGAAAATTAGGAGTATTTTAGAATTAAAGGTCTAAGGGTTTTTAGAAATGAAGATTATGCGCGTCCTGGTTAGTTTGCAAGATACTTGGAATCAAAATGACATATTTTGTTGTTATACTTTTGATCCACTGACCAACTGCTTACCAAGTTTTGGATCCGGAACTTATTAAAGTGTTCTGCCACTAAAATTTTCCTCGGTAATTTCAAATTCCAGATCTGCCTCATTACGGGCTTTATTTTAAGATGTTCATGCATCTCCTCCGACTTTAACCCGTGTCCGGCATACTAAAATGTATTAACTTTTATTTATTATTTTTTTTGTATTTTATTCCAGTTAAATTTAACTACATATTACTTTTACATCAATTTTTTATATTTTTATTATATTCTTTTTTGTCATCCAAACACCACCCAATTGTCCAAAGCAAGTAAGCACATATCCTCAGTTATGCGATAGTTTATGTCCAATCATCTAGTGAAATAGCTTTTATTTTTACAAATTGTAATATCCAACAGTTTGTCCTAAATTATGTAATAACAAGTTATAATCACATAAGAATATTTTGCCTACCTCCAATTTGAGAAAAATTTTGAAGAAGTAAAAGTTACAAGCTTATGACCCAATTTTTTGCGACGTGAATCTGTCTTACAATAATCGACATTTCCAACTTTCAGTATAGAAATTATGTGTATTTTGTAATGATCAAAATCCCTGTACCCTCTCTCTTTTTCTCTCCTCTCCTCTGCTCTTTTGTTTGCTCTCTCTCTGTTACCACGATAGCTCTCAGCTTGACCTCTCAGTCACCTAAAGTCACCTGGTGACTTGGTGGCCTTCTCTAATAAATAGGAAGAAAAAGGAGAAAGGAAAAAAAAAAAAAAAAAGAGAGAAAAAGAAAATGGATGGTAGACCACAGTCCTTCCAACTTGATGTAGGGAAAATTAAAGTGAGTCACTATTCAATGGCTAGAACTCAAAAATCCAAAAATTAAAAGTGGTCCGAAACTCTATAAATGACAAAAAAAAAATAAAATATTAATTATCACATATATAAAATTCTAATTCCATTTGGAAAAAATGTGTTATTGGGCTAACTAATGTGATCAATGATTCGATTTGGTCTACGATGTCTTATTGAGTGTGTTTGGAGTTGTATAAAAGTGTATAAAATAAAATAAAATTATAAAAGTAAATGTCTCGTAATTCGTGCAGTGAGTGAAGAATTTAAATTTTACTGTCCGTAATTCATATTTGTAGAGATTTGTAAGATTTTATTTTATTTTATTTAACTCCAAACGGAGTCATTATGTTATTGAACTAACTATTAGATTTTAGTTAATTTTTACTTTGATCTTAGAAAAATTATACCAACGCTTTTATAAGTTAAACTTCTCCCATCTGTTCCACTTAAATAATTGGGTTAGACTAGTTTAGCTAAAAATAGACAAATAAAAATAGGCATTATGTGCACTACTAGAAAATAAAAATACACTTAAAATATTTTTGTACACTGTTCCTCGACCACCGTTCCGGTCGACAAAAGTTGATCGAGAAGACGGCAAGGAATGGAGATGCGGGGTATCGATCCCCGTACCTCTCGCATGCTAAGCGAGCGCTCTACCATCTGAGCTACATCCCCAACGATGCTCTAGTGTGCCATACTATGGTAGAAAAAAATTATTAATAGGGCCTCAAAGTACATCACCTACAGAAGACATAGCATGGCTGATTGCTACGTGTTATTTATCTTCCGTTATTCATTATCCTGGTAAGTTTTGTTGCTTTCATATACGTGTATATATATATATACGTTAAAAAATACTATTCTATTAAAGCCTACTTCTACTCTCTCTCTGTCTCTCTCTCTCTTTTTTTTTTTTTAATTATAAAAGTACTTATTAACAAAGAAATAAAATGGATAAATTACATCTGTATCTGTAACTCTTTAATATTTGAATAATTATATTTAATACCCATAATATTTAAAAGTTTCAAATGTCTCTCTTATTTTAAAATATTGTTAATATTAATCATCTTTTGATAAAATTAATCATCAAAACTAAATATAAAATATAAAACTAATTAAAATTTTAAATTTTTTTCTTATTTTATCCTTTCCTCTCTTACATCAGTTTTTTTTTTTTTTACAAAAATTTTCAAAAGTATTTTGTTTTTACTTATTTTTGAAATTTTTATAAAGAAAATTGATGAAATGTGTGATAGAAAATGAGATAAAATAAGAAAAATACCTAAAATTTTAGTTATTTTAACATTGTTAATTAAGTTTTAATGATTAATTTTGTCGAAAGGAGATTAATATTAACAACGTCTTAAAATAAGGAAAGTATGTGTAACTTTTAAACATTATGAGTACTAAGTGTAATTATTTAAATGTTTAAGGAGAGATAGATATAATTTACCTAGATAAAATTAAAAGGTTTAAATGAATAAAAAAAAAGTAAAAGCAGACTTTAATAAAATAATAGTTTTTTATCAATGCCATTTTAAATAGTATTTTTAGAAGCACTATTTGATATATCATTTTTTTCAGAATTTTTAAAAATTAATTTTCATATAGCTTTCAATTTATATAAAAAGTTTTTTAAATAGTACTTTTTATTTATAGGATTTATTCAAATCCTTTAAAATCGTTAGAATTTGCTAAAATAAATTCCCCCCCCCCCAAAAGTACTAGGGTTTAGGCCTCATTTGGAAAGAGGAGCAGAAAATTTGTCTTCTTATACTTTAAAATTTTTTAAATTATGAAAAACAAAAATATTAAATTAACAAAAAAAAGCTATAAATTAACTTTTCTTTTTCTTTCCCAAATATTAAAAAAATTAACTTTTTTAATAGTCATGACTAACTAAAAAATTAAAAAAAAAATTCCCAATTAAGCCTTAGCTTTTTGGTAATAGTGCTTCCCAAGGCGTTATTTGGAGTTTCAAAATTTTTTAAAAAAATTTAAAAAAATTTTAAAAATTTTTAATTTCATCCAATCAAATTTCATTACGTGTTATTTTTACATCGCTTTAATACAAACTTTTAGGTTTTTAAATTTTTAAAAAAATCCAGACGCTATGCAACACACGAACTATTTACCTAATGCCAATTTTTAGTGTTCCTTTTGAAATGGCTAGCTAAAAACTAGGTTTAACTATTTAACTTTTTAATTTTTTTTTAAATATCAAAATTATTGGTTTATATTTAAAATTTTTTTAAACTATTAAGGACAAATATATTAAATTAACAAAAAGTTATAAAATTAATTATTAAAAATTTATTTTTTTTCTTTTCAAATAAAAAAATTTAATTTCTTTGAATCCAATGAATAAAAAAAATATTTCTTATTACTGATGCGTTTGGTGCACTATAAATTTTTAAAAATTTCTCTTAAAACTTTTAAAAATTAGTCATTTTTTACGAATTTACCACTTATCTTATTTTACCTTATTTTTTATTATTCCAACATGCTCTACATCTACTGGATGCCTGGTGTACTTTTTTTTTTTTTTTTTGAGGGTTTTATTGATTGGAAAAATGAAGGGTTGTTTTCGTACAGTAGAAAGTGTAAAGAAAATTAGTTAGGTAGCCAGTCTAATCAAAGCTATAAATTCGTAAAAAAGACAACGAGAAGACACATTTTCGTGATTCGGATGAGAAATCATATTCAAATTAATTATGGCTAAAAGCTACTAAATCAACCACAAAGATACCGTTTGTAAAGAGTAGTCATTATCATATTTTGACAATAATTAAATTTTTGTACTCTCTTATATTTTATCTTTTTTTTTTTTAAAATTTCAAAGGTAAAAATGTCAATTTATCTTTATAAGTTAATAATCTAAAAAAAATAACTTTTTTTTCTTTTTCAAACACAAAATTAACTAATTTTTTTAGCTAACTATTACCTTAATTTTTTTTTAACTACCATTAGCACATGCTAATTTTTTCAAACGATACTTGGTACACTTAGCTCCCTTTGAGAAGCTCTTAAAAAAATAAAGCATTGCTTTTTTTCTTCTAATAAAATTATCAAAATTACTCTTCTACAACATCAATCAAATTTAAATAAACAAAAAAAAAATAAAAATTTGACTTATTTTTTCTCAAACTATACCTTAAAACAAAGTTATAAATTATCAAAAATGCTAAATGTATTTTAATTTTATCTTTTTACACTTTATCTTTTTTTCACATTAAATAATATTTCTTAAAGTATAAGAAAATAACCCGTTTGGTTGTCAAAAAGTAGAAAATTTTGTCGATTCTTCTTTTTTTTTTATTTATTTTTGGTAACGCCATCAAAAATTGCTAGAAATTTTTCAAAATTTTTACTAAAAATTAAAACTATAAAAGTTACTGAATTTTTTTAATTATTTTTTGCCAAATAAGTAAAAATTACTAAAATTATTAAAAATTTTAAATTTATGCTAACAGCTAACAAAAAACTTAATTACTAAAAATTATTAAAAATTTCACTCTTTTTTTATGCAACCAAACGGCGCAAATTTACCCCATTTAGGTGACATTTGAAGTGATAAAAAGTAATAAAATTTAATAAAAGTTGTGAATTTGTAATTCGTACAGTGAGATAAAAAGTAAATAATTTTTAAAAATTTTTAAGTAATTTTTAGAACTCCAAAAAAAACCTTAATAGATTTACACGATCTGGTTGGATAGCAATTGATAGGTTAGCTTTTTGAATACGCCAAGCCACATCTAGGATGGATATCACATGCACGAGAAGAAAAGTTAGGAAAGGGAAAGGATCAGTATATTATTTAATAAAAATTTTATAGAAGTAAACAAGCTTATAAGACAAAAAATAGATAGGGGTCATAAAACGTAAACAAATCAGCATCCGAGGCTCAATAAAGTCATATACAGCCACATTACAGAATTTAGAAGAAAAAAATTGGTTAAATAATTATTTATGATGTTTGAAATCCAAAATAAATTTTTGTACAGGTGATGTAATTTTTCTTAAAAATAAATTAAAAAAATGAGAAATTTATTTTTTTATTATAAATATTATCCATTCGCTACAAAGCATAAGGAAACAATTTTTTTTTTTTTTTACTTTTTGCTTTTAATTCTTGAACTTTGTTTTTTCTAGCTAAGAAGAAAATTTAAAATCTAAAAAAAATCTGCATTTATCAATTCCATTTCACCTTTTTTTTTTCATTTAAAAGTGTAAAAGTATATTTAAAAAAAAATCTCCAAACAAAGCCTTAATTCATATAAATATTAATTAATGGAAAAGGAATATTGAGCCTAAGAGATGAGTTACGTCTGATAAACAAATGAAATATGAGTGTATTTAGAATAATAAAAAGTGAAATAAAATGAGATAAAGTAAAAAAAGTTGTGAGTTCGTAATTTGTGCAGTGAGATAAAAAGTGAATAATTTTTACAGATTTTTAGAATTTTTAAATTTTTTTTTTTATTTTTTAGCATATCAAATGGTGCCCATGGTGTATTGATTTGCATGAAAATAGGTAAAAATGAGAATGAACTGAGAAATGAGAATGGGAAGAATGGGGCTTTTTGAATCGGAGTCTAAAATTGCTTTTGAAATTTAGAAAATTAAATTTAAATTCCATTTCGTTCAATTAATGTGAAATTAATTTATTTTTTAATTTAAAAATATAATTTAAAAAAAATCAAACTAATAAATGACTTAAAAAAAAAAAAAAAGGAAACATTCAATAATCCGTTCAATCAGCCCAATCGGACGTAGCCCAATAGTTGGTCCACGTCCGGACCTACAGGCAGGTATAGCCGAAGGGACAGTGAGTGGTCAAACAATGACCTCCTCTTCTCCAGAAATTCCAATTAAGTCCCAAAGTTGAAAGATCCAAAGAGCTCTCTCCAGACGGCCCTTTCCGCGTCATTCTCGCGTTATTAATTCAACGAAAGGGAAAATTAATGAATCGAATTGGCAAAAATTCCATAAATCAAAAAAAAAAAAAAATTCCATAAATCAAACTCAACTATAAAACGCGAAATCTCTTGTTATTAAAAAATCCTTATCCCTGCGGCAGCTTTCTCACGACACCTTTCCGAAAAAATTTTTACATTTCCTACGGAATTTTTCTGGTCAACTTACGCTGCTTCCCATTCCCCATGGTTTTACAGCTGTTTTGTTTTGATACTTCTTTTTGTGGATCTGGTCATGGACAAAGACCCAAGTGAATAAAATTCCTTTCAGGTTTCTCTTTTGTGGGTAAATATTATTAGGCGTGCTGGTGATATATTTGGATGATTGAGTCCATTGGAGCTCCTATTGCTTGATTCTTTGGTGGTGGGCTTTTCATTGGATTCAATATTCTGGAATTTCGTGTAAAGGAAAATCTTGGGTTTTGGTTGGTTTTGAATTTTGTAAAACCTAGTATCTGAGTTGTTGCGGAAATTTTGTTGGCGGGTCATCAATAATACTGGGTTTTGGAGGGTTTTCTGGATAAAATTTGAATTGGGTTGGTGACTAATGCTGAACAAGTTGCATCTATTTATGGATTCAGGCGTGGTGAAAGCTTTATAGGGTTTACTGAACGGCGATCTGGGGGAATCACAGCACGCAGGGGTTTTGGATTTCTTTTGGGTAAATTGGTTCTGACGAGGTGAAATTGATTGGATGCGTTTGAAATATTGATTCAGTAACAAATGGGTGTCGGAGGAGTGCTTCCTTTCATTGCATTAGCCCTTCTGTGTTGCACTTTTCCAGCAGCTGGGGCTTTGGGGGAGAGAAATGATGACCTGGTAGAGTAGACTACTGCATCTGTTATCATTGTAAATTAGTTCATATATGCAACTTGCTTCTTTCTTGTATATGCATGTGTGTGGTATGCTTGCGTTATTCATGAAATCTCGGCATGCTCATGGGATAAGACTATTGTTGCTGTTGTTTAGTACCATTAACTTGTATGAAGATCGGTTACTGCTTCTCTTAACTCTTATGCAAGAGTACCACAAAAGTGTGTTGATACTTTTGCGGTGTGTTGTATCAATGAGAGGTATTACATTTGATTTTCGCTGCCCACAGGGGTGCATCCTTCCAACAAGTACTTTTAATGTTGCTGATCTGAGATTTTTTCCCTTTAAAGAATTAAGGTTTGATTGCGTTGCTGCTTAGTTTCCATTTTCCAAAGGATTTGAGCTTATGCATTGGTGAGTGGAAGTGGATGCTGCCTTGAAAAGAGTTTGGGAAAGAAAAAACGAACATCTTACATGATGATCATTTCATGGTTTTTATGCGATACATCTAGTTTGTTTCTGAATTCTGTTTTGTTTAGAGTCTTTATCATCTCATCTTGCTTTAGTCCAGTAGTCGCTGTATTAATGTTGAATATGCTGGAAAATTACATCCTTGAAGGCATTATGTAAAATATCACTGGTTGCACACTGAAGAATTTCTGAGCATGCATCACATGGACACTAAATCAATGCCCATGAACATTCAGAATGGTTCAAATACTTAAACTGTTGCAATATCACTGGAAACAGTCAGGCACTTGTGCTTATGTGATCAAATGATATAATAGGGAGAACATAGTAGAATGCACACAGGGACCAACTGAATGATTTTTTTAACTAGAACATAAGCTTGTTTTTGAATTAGACGTGTGACTTGAATTTGAATGGCTTCACGCAAGAAGCTGAAGTTTCGAAATTGGCCAGTGCACATAGGAAGCTCAGCAGTTGAAAAAATGTGATGGGTAACTGAAACCTGAATTGCACTAGTACGATTACCTATCTTATTTTGTCAGATTTGTTTATGTTCTTTATGCCAATATATTGGGATCTTCTGCAGTTTGATTTTCTTTTTAATATTTCCTTTTAAATTTCAACATTCTAAAAAGACCTCTAACCTAATACACCAGTTTTATTTTTAATTTTGTTTTTTTGGTACATTTGAGGCCTTAGCCTGGGGATGGGAGTGTGAGTTGAACCCAGGTCCTTATGCCTAGGTGGGGGAGTCCTTTTCAACTAGGTATCACCTCTTCTCAGTACTCTAGTCTCAGATATGAAGAACAAATAAATAGATAAATTTTTGAAGAACAATCATCAAACTTTATTCCATTTTCTTGTAACATTTTTATTTATTGTGAAGTGAACTCATTTAGTTTTTACCAATTTGAAGCAGAAAAAAGCAGTTCTTTACTATAACCAACATTTTCTTTTGATAAATACTATAACCAACATTTTCTTTTGATAACTACTATAACCAACATTCTCTAATTAATCTTATCTAAAGCTGAAGTTTTTATTTGTAATCATTCATGTCTACTAATATGCATTACTTAAGCATTGTTCCTTCTTCAAGTCTTAGGAAACAGTTTTTTCTCAACAAACGATACTTCTGTGCTGCTTTTTCGTCAATTTCAAGTTCTAGTTCTTCTTGTATGTTGAATGTGTACAAATTCTTTTCTTACTTATTGGAATCTTAATTTGACTTTCTTCTTGTCTTTTAGATTCATGTGTAGAACATTCATTTTAGGTTGGGCTTCTACATCACATTTTCTTAGAGAACCTTACAAATAAATATAGGGTGTGTTTGGAGTTGTATAAAAGTGTATAAAATAAAATAAAATTGTAAAAGTAAATGTCTCGTAATTCGTGCAGTGAGTGAAGAATTTAAATTTTGTTGTATTATAATTTGTGTTTGTAGAGATTTGTAAGATTTTGTTTTATTTTATATAGCTCCCAACGGAGCCATAATATGAAAAAAAAAAAAAAATGCATCCCCATTTAGTTTAGTGGATCGCTTTGCCTTTTGTTTTCTCATATCCCCTGGATTTAGTAAAATTATATATTTGTGTCTATTGGAAAAATATGTAATTTTTTATTTGTTACTTACAATTGATGTTGATGTATTTTTCAATTATTTTAGCTTTTGCTTTTAGGGCCTTTTGAATTCAAGCTTTAGGGGATAATCCTGCCATGGATTTTAAAATGACGGGAGTATTTGTACTAGCTGTACTTGTAATGTGTAAGCAGATGCTGATTCATGCTGAAATTATTTGATTGCAGGCAGGGCTATTTTGGGTCCACTGTGGGGTGCAGTTGAATAATGTAAAGGAGGCTGTTGAGGAAAAGTCTGATATTAATGGAGCAATCATTTCAAGAAGTACGTTGTCAGCAAAAGAAGACATACAGAAAGCTATCCGTGCCTTACATCCCGAAGTAAAGCAAACTGTTTTGGATTGCTTAAGTGAGAAAAATCTCCTGTTCCTTGTTTCTGGAGAACAGCAGGGCTCTAAGCATTGGTACACCAAGTATCTGGAGTTCTTATTTGCCAGAACTGATGCTCCTATACATCGTCAGTTGCTCCAGAGTTTAACACCGTCACCTGCTCCGTCACCTGCTCCATCACCTTCAAGCTCCCAGGTTCCTGATTCTGAGCCCTCTGCTAAGTCTCCAGCGCAGTCCTTTTTCCCGCCCAATTTCAGCAGTTCAAATTCGCAACCCACAGCTGGTGAAGAATCTGCTGCAACTCCTGATTCTACTTCAAATGGACAATCAAATAAGAAAAATAGCCACAATAAAACAGTTGTTGTTGCTGTTGTTGTAACTGCAGCAGTAACATTCTTTTTTGCTGCGTTGCTCTTTTGCTGCTATTTCAGGGTTTGTAGGACTGGCTCTGGAGTTGGAAGGAACGATCACAGGCCTCTTCTTAGCTTAAGCTTAAGTGACTATTCTGTTGGTAAATATACAATTCCTCTGTCATCTTATTAGTGTGAGCTTCAATTTCATTTAGATGTTCTGATGTTATTTGAACTTTGGCTTTTCAGATCCTTCACATAAATCATTTTCTTCAGGGAATTCTGTCAACAACGGGAAGCTTGATAATCAATCCTTCAATACCAGCCTAAACAATAATAAAATGGCTTCATCTCCGGATGGCAACATTTATTTTGATTCGGATAATATCAGTACTTCAATAGCTGGTAAACAGTCTTTAGGAGCCATTGCTGGTGCTGTGAAAACTACGGCAGTGGATTCTGCACAGATATTGCCTTTTTCTCAGAAGCCCTCTCTTGGGACGTTGGGCAATCCTCCTGGACTAGCTCCTTTAAAGCCTCCCCCCGGTAGGGAAGTTTTCTCGCCTCCTGAACAACCCCCTCTTAGACCTCCTCCTGGCAAGGCAAATCCACCCTCACCGCCTGCTCCTGTACCACCACCTTCTCTGAAGCCTACTTCTAGCGGCCAAAGGCCTCCACCCCCTCCACCTATACCTTCTGGCATGAACACTGCACCTCGCCCTCCACCACCTCCAAGACCCGGTGCTCCTCCTCCACCTCCAAGACCTGGTGCTCCTCCTCCACCGCCACCTCCAAGACCCGGTGCTCCTCCTCCACCTCGGCCACCTGTCATCGGCTCAAAGCCACCTCGACCTCCACATCTTGGGCCTCATGAAGGGGGTGAAGCTGATGGTCCCAAAACTAAACTAAAGCCATTCTTTTGGGACAAAGTTCTAGCCAACCCTGACCATTCAATGGTTTGGCATCAGATAAAATCAGGGTCATTCCAGTAAGTCAAATTTGTTACTGCTTTGTTATTACTTATGAATTCATAAATATTTCGATCTCCTGAAAATGCAGTAAAAATGTTTTTCCTACCTTGCAGGTTCAATGAAGAGATGATAGAAACTCTGTTTGGGTATGCCCCTCCTGATAAAAACAAAAATGATGCCAGGAGAGATTCATCATCCCAAGATCCTTCAACCCAGTATATTCAAATTATAGATTTAAAGAAGGCTCAAAATTTATCAATTCTTTTACGAGCATTGAATGTGACAACAGGAGAAGTTTGCGATGCACTTCAAGAAGGTATTTTTCTACACTTTTTCCTTGTGTGATATTACACCCCAAAAAAGTTGAAAAATGTGTTGTGCATTTAGTGCACTGGAATAACAATTCCAAAGCTGCCATTGTTTTTAGGGATCCGATCAATTCATGATCATGAATATAATAAAATGGAAACTTAAAAAATGCTTGCCTTATAATTTTTTGAGGCAGATAGTTTCTAAAAGCTAATACCATTACTTATGTCGATGATAGGATCCTTTTTAATAGCAGGATTTGTGTTTCAAAACTTGTGACTTCCATAACATTCGACTGGTATCTGATATTTGCACTAGATCTTTGTTTTTTTTTTTTTTGGGGGGGGCGGGGGGGGGGGGGGAGGAGATAAGTCGGCTGGATAATTTCATGCACCAAAGTTACCAAGAGTCATAACAGCAGTTAACTATTGTCATTGAAATGGCAATCAACTTTGGTGAGTTGTTTGTCTTAGATAGTGGTGGGAACCTTTTTTGAGGGACTCGGAAAGATAAATTGAATGCAAAATTGATAATCTGCCTGGATATTGATAAATATGCGCTACTGGACTGATTTCCTTAAAGTAGTGGCACTTCAATTCAACACTATGTTTCTTTATTACCAGTCTGACAAATTTTGTGTGTATCAGCAGAGATGCCTAACCTTTTATATTGATTCAGGAAATGAGCTTCCCTCAGAGTTCCTTGAGACCTTGTTAAAGATGGCACCAACATCAGAAGAAGAATTGAAACTTAGGCTTTTCAGTGGTGAACTTTCTCAACTTGGGCCTGCTGATCGGTTCCTGAAAGTCTTGGTTGATATCCCATTTGCCTTTAAAAGGATGGAATCTTTGCTTTTTATGGGCACTCTTCAGGAGGAGCTTTCAATAATTAAAGATTCCTTTGCAACCTTAGAGGTAAGACATTCGACCTCTAGCATGCGCCATTTGTTTGTATCTCTCTCTCTCTCTCTCTCGTTTTAGCATTTATTCTCAAAATGCTTGAGGGCTACATATATGAATAGATTAACTATGAGCATTTCTAGAGCAATATGATTTAATCCTCCCTTTAATGATGAATTTGAGGAAAAATATATATTCTCTTTATGTGTATCTGAAGTCCTATTAAGAATTGAAAAATTCGATTGCTATTTATATTTCTATTTTCCCTTAGGTTTTCTCCCTTCTGTCACATACTTGTTGATCTTGGACCTAGAACTTGATTAAGCTAGCTATTTGGCTGTGATGAATGTGGGCAGTCAATTTTCCAACACGAGGCTCCTCACCCCCCCCCCCCCCAACTTAGTGCTAGCTTTGAGACTCGAGAGTTTTGATTGTGTCATTTCTGAAACTCAAAATGCATTTTTGGAGGGCCGTCAGATTCTAGATGTTGTGTTAATGAAGTTGTGGTTTAGGATGAAAAGTGTTATTACAAGTATTATTTGCAAATTGGATATCGAGAAAGTATACAATCATACCTATTGTGATTGTTTAATCTATATGCTGGGACAAATGGGTTTGGTTGTAGGTGGAGCAAATGGATTTTATTGGTGCATTTCTAAGGTAAAATTTCCAGTCATTGTGAATGGATCTCATGCAGATTTTTTCAAATGTGATAGGAGACTTAGGTTTTATTCCTACTTATTAATATGGGTATGGAGGCTTTTAGTTGGTTGGTCGATAGAGCAATCCAAGGAGGTTTATTAAAGGTTTTGCAGTAGGTGGATCTTCTCCAAATAAGGTGGAGGTTTCTCATTTACTTTTTTCTGATTATTCCATTATTTTTTGCGGGGCAAATCCGCTACAATTGGGGCATCATGTGTCTTATTATGTTTTGAAACAGTGTCGAGCCTAAAGGTGAATCTTGACAAATTTGAGTTAATTTCAGTTGGGGAGGTTCTTTGTATGGATGATCTAGCCTTGATTATGGTATGCAAGGTTGGTTCCCTTCCTTCAACTTATTTGGGACTCCCTGCAAGGTGGAAAAGGTGAGTGATAGTGTAATAGGAAAGTTTCAAAGGGGGCTTTCAGGGTGGAAGAAGGGTTATGTATCCAAGGGAGCCATGATACTCTTATAAAGGGTACTTTATCAAGCATGCCTGATGATCTATATTCAAATTTTATCTAATTGGTAGATTATATTATATCTGCTACTGTTCCATGATGATTGTTTTCATGCCAAGTATGATAATTTGTGTTCAGGTCTTTCTTGCAGAATTTATCTTTATCAAGATTTAACAGAATGAAAAAAATCACTGTACCCGATTTCACCCCAAATACATACAGTATTCCTATATCACCCCAAATATATACAACCCCATCCCTAATATTAGGGAATAGTGTATATGTGATTTTTGGTTGTAATAGTTCCAGGACAGGGGGTCCTCTCTGTAGTATGGAAGGAAAGTTGAAGATATTGTTATGTATATAATAGTAAATTTAAAAGCATTACCTAAACTTTTATGACAAAATTGGAGAAAGCCTGTAATAAAATCCTCACTATGCAATATCTTAAACCATGCTATTTATCAGTCCTTGCTGTGCAAGATCTTCTGGTTAATCCATCAAATTTTGGCTGACCGTCTGCAACTACAATCTGTCACTGGCAAGTTAAGGAAAGGGAATTACATTTCCTCAATGTCTGTGTAAAGTTAATACTTGTATGGACACAAAAATTTAGTCTTCATCAATAATGGAAATAGAAGATGGAGTTGTTGGCATTCTGGTATATAAGTTGGAATGGAGGATATTTTTTGCTATATGCACGCATTCATGTCTCATTGATATGTAAAAAGATGCATTGATAAAAAAAGTAGAAGCCTGAAAAATCCATAATGATTTGCATGGTCGTTGTTTTAGTGATCTGAGTTGTGCATTTGGCATTTACTAGGCAAGAACTATTACCTCTTCATCTTCTTTATTTTATTTATTTATTTCCCTGGTTTGCATGTAAGAATATCCATATCAATGTCTAAATCATGTGCTCTCTTTGTTCTGCAATTCAGGCTGCTTGTACGGAACTTAGGAAGAGTCGGTTATTCCTCAAGCTCCTAGAAGCTGTCCTTAAAACTGGCAATCGCATGAATGATGGAACATTCCGTGGTGGTGCACAGGCGTTCAAACTTGACACACTTTTGAAATTATCAGATGTAAAAGGAACAGATGGAAAAACTACTCTTCTGCACTTTGTTGTGCGGGAGATAATCCGCTCAGAAGGTATAAAAGCTGCCCATGCAACCAGAGAGAGCCAGAGTGCCTACAGCATCAGATCTGATGATCTCCTCGAGGATTCTTCCCCAGAGTCAGAAGAGCACTACTGGAGCCTTGGTCTTCAACTGGTTTCAGGTTTGAGTGGGGAGCTTGAGAATGTTAAGAGAGCTGCAGTTTTGGATGCTGATAGCATAACAGGAACTGTTGCCAAACTTGGTCATCAACTTCTTAAAGCCCAGAATTTCCTAAACTCTGAAATGAGGAATGTAGATGAAGAAAATGGATTCCACCTAGCTCTGAGGAGTTTTGTGCAGAATGCCGAGGTTGATATCATGTCAATGCTTGAGGAAGAAAAGAGAATAATGGCTCTGATTAAGAGCACAGCCGATTACTTCCATGGGAAAGCTGGAAAGGACGAGGGCTTGCGATTGTTTGTCATTGTTCGGGATTTCCTGATAATCTTAGATAAGGTGTGTAGAGAGGTTAAGGATGCGCGGAGGAAGCCTCATAGAACACCAAAAAATCAGGGCTCAACCACAAAACCTGCTTCAGAACCCAGCCAGCCTCCTGATTCTCGTCAGAGGCTCTTCCCAGCTATTACAGACCGACGTGTGGATAGTTCTAGTTCTGATGATGACACTACATAGATTTTTAGAAAAAAGGTAGATGAGATTCTCTTGACTTGTGAACGAACCCTTCATTCTTTCTTCCTCTAGCTTCCAAGTATTGCATTAACAAATTAAATCTAAGAGAATTACCTTTCTTGTGATGACATTTACTCAGGTCGCTTCAATCGGAAGTTCAGTGCAATTGATTCGATGCTTTCTTTTGTCAATACCACCTGCTGTTTGATGTAAGCTACAATGTTGTTCCCACAATGTCAATTGAGGAAGCTAACAACAACATTTTCAACTCTTTTTAATGTTGTATGGAGGGCCGGTGGGGATGTGTTCCTTAATGATTTAGCTTTCATCCTGATCCAAAAGTGCACGAAAAGTTAGCATGTGTTGTTTTTATTTTTTCCATTTATATGTATATGTATATATATCCACAATTTTGTTGATAAGTTCCATAGGATTTTATTTATTAGGGTTTAATCCCGTGCTGTGAATCTTTTTAGACTAATGAAATGTCAAATTCTGTGATTATTGAAGCAGCAGCTGATTAATTTATTGAGTTCTTTTGATTAGAAAATGTCCTCTTCATATGATGCTTAAATAGAAGTATTTTTTTTTGGGTGTGTCATGCTTTGATATGATTGGTCTTTTTCTTGGAAGAATGTTCTTCTAAGATCACAATGTGTGGTTCTAAAGATCACAATCGAACTTCCTTGGAGCCAATGCGGGCAGAACAACCTTAGGAGCTCACAAGGTTGTATACAAGGGGACGGGTGTGCCTAACCAAGGACAATTAATCCACCAAACAGGCCTTAAACGGTGGGAAGGGCTGTTCGGTTTCGTTGGATCTTAAAACTCGAATGCCCTTTTTTTTTTTTTTTGGTAATTAAACTTGAATGCCCTTGTGTAACTTTATACATAAAAAAAATGATAATAATAAAATAGTGATTTATGATAATGTTAAAGTGATTTTGATGTATAGAGTTCGACTGGTAAAAGACTTCTATTTGGTTTTAGAGTTTATTTTAATAATAAAAAAGTAATTTTTATGTATAAAGTACGACTGGTAAAAGACTTTTATTTGGTTTTAGAATATTTATTTTAATAATAAAAAAGTGATTTTTATGTGTAGAGTTGGACTGGTAAAATACTTCTATTTAGCTTTATAATATATATATATATATTTTTGGTAAATGGTTTTAGAATATTTATTTA
Source organism: Vitellaria paradoxa (assembly GCA_019916065.1). Classification (NCBI taxonomy): domain Eukaryota; kingdom Viridiplantae; phylum Streptophyta; class Magnoliopsida; order Ericales; family Sapotaceae; genus Vitellaria; species Vitellaria paradoxa. The sequence goes on from CM034239.1 coordinate 53,107,180, forward strand.
ACTCAATATATTTTTGTAAATACGAGATAAGTTCTAATTTGATATTAATGTCATATAACACTTATTTTTTGGGGTTTTAATTAAATTAAAATATTTATATATTGTTTACTAAAGTAAGTATCCTATTACAATTATAGCTTTAATTTATTTATTTGTTTCACTATAAATAGTGTTTTAACCTTCACTAATTCAACGCACAACCTATTTCTGTAAACTAAGTAAGTCCATATCCAATCCGATTCATAGAAATAGGCAGAGCAGCCGCCGGTTCAGTTTGGAATTTTCTCTCTGCAATTTTCTTTTCTTTCCTTTTCTTGCTGTGAAAGAAGATGTCCCAAGAAAACCCCTCTTTCGCTTCCTCTTCTTCTCGACATTCTGGCGACAATGGAGGAGGAGGAGAGAAGGCTATGGCCGTTCCTTTTGAGGGAAGGTCTTCCGCAAAAGATACCACCACCATGACTAAGAACGCTTTAACCCCCGATTGCTATGCTACAGCAGCACAAATTTATTGGAACATGGGTATTGAAGTACCTCCTGATGACCCTCACCGCCGTAAAAAAGACAGAGGGTATACATATACTTCTTATATACATATACGTACGTATAATTAATATATATACATATATATATCTCTGCTTCTGAACTTTTACCTACTGGGCTCTGGTTTTGCTTGTAACTCAGGAAATTAGTGTCGAAGGAACCTGCTTCAAATCCACTCTTGACAGGGAACGCTATGGCTAATGCCGTTGAGGGAAATTCATCGGCAAAAAATCCCATCACCGAGAACCTGAAAGCTTCAAGCTCTCCGGCCCCTGATTACTATGGTATTGCAGCCAAATTTTACAGGGACTTGGGTATTGAAGTATCTCCAGTTGACCCCCACCTCCTTAAAAAAGACAAAGGGCATATATGTATCCATGCTCTCTCTCTCTCTCTGTGATATATATATATATATATATATAATTATGCCCTTGTGAACCTTTTGCCCGATGTGGCATTGATTTGCAACTCAGGAAAATGGTATCGATGGAACCTGCTTCGGCCTCATCTATAAAACGACAGTTGGAATGCTCTACAAAGAAGGAAGATGATCACCAGAGAAAGAAAATGAAAGAGCCAGCAGCGGAGAATAATGCTCGTGGTGCTGAGAATCCAAGGAACGAGGACGAAAACAAGGATGAAGGCACAATCTTGTTTGCCATTCTTGATTACTACTCCAAGACCGGGAGATACACATTTTCGGATTTGATTGCTTTCCACTATTGCATCAAGAGCGCACTCCGGACCAATGTCTCAGTGAGCCAACTGATGTACAAAATTGAGGGTTTGTTGGGGGAAGTACAACAACAATATTGTGGGAGAACATGGGATGGAAATGAAGTCGTTGAATCTGTTGAATGCTTGTGACCAAGAAGTGTTTGAAGTGTCAAAGGGGATGATCTCTGGATGTGGAGCCGAGAAGGAGAGGGAAGGTCTCGGGGGTTCGATTCAGGGGAAACAACGACTGGAAGAGGAGAAGAGATGAAGGAAGGAGGAAGCTGAGGTTTGCTTGAAGAGGTTGAACTCGGTTCAGGAGAGAATAAAACCCATAGCTGATGCAATCGAGTTGATGAAACCCATTGTTGGTGCATGTAAGTAATGGTCTATTCATATTCATTGATTCAAGAATATTCAATTTTTTTCTTTTTTCTGTAGTTTTAGTTCTCTGTTAGGTGATAAAAGAAAATGTTGTTTGTCAATCTCAGATATGTCCCGAAACAAAAAGGTTGGAGGTGGGGAAGAGTAGGATTTACATTTGTTAATCCCCTTTTTCAAGGTCATATGTACATCATAACTGATTTTTTAAGGCTGTCTTTATTTGAAGGATTGCATAATAGAGGATAAGTAATACCGTAGGATTCATTTATGAGATTGAATAAAAGATGAGATTAATTTTTTATGTCGGATTATTTTTTTGATGTTTGATTGGTGGAATATAAAGTGAGATAAAAGATATGATTTGATATGTGATGTGACAGAAAATAATTTTGGACCTTTGAATTTTGGAGGGAAGCAATCGAGAGAGGGGGATAAGTAAGGAGAAAACTATTAAATAACGTGTCCAAAAGACAAATGAATTTTCTTCATCAAATCTTTGTAGGCTGTGTTCGATTTTTGGAAGAAAAGAAAATGAATATAAATTTAAAATTAATTTTTATGTTTGGTTTGTCATAAAAAATGTAAGAGAAAATACATAAAATTTGAAAAATTAATTGATGAATATTTTTTTATTTTATTATATTTTTAAAGTTATTCACAAAATAATATGTATTTGAATTTGTATCTTCTTATTTTTTTTGTTTCTTTACAAAATCATCGCTCTAAATACACTCTTAACAAACTTACAAATTAATTTTATAACCTATTGGGTTTATAATAAAAGTTAACTCATATTTTCTAAATATTTAAAATTAATAATAACTCAATACTACACTATTTTATGCAAAATTAGTATTAAATTTCTTATATAGTAAACTTTAAACAAAAAGTTTAAATCAAAAAAATTATGATAATTCATAAATTTTAATTATTTTTGGAAACTTTAAGCCTTTAGTAACTATAACATGAATTTTAATATCTTTTTCTCTAATTAATTTTTGCTAAATACTATTAAAAAAAATTATAGTACTTTAATTTCAAATATTCAACTTTTTAAAAACCATAATTAGACAAAATTTTAAGTTTGACAATTTTAATTTACATATAATTTTCAAAAAATTGTATTTAAGTCATACTTTATAATCTTTTGAGGTTTCTAGTCACACAAAAAAAAAAGTATTGTTTTTAAGTCACATTAATGTAAAAAGTTTTATATTTAAGTCACACTTTTGAGTGCGTCTCACGATTTGGTTTTAAATATAATTTTTAATATGACATAAATGCCCTTTGTTTATATAATTAAGTCAAACGGAAGTTGCCGAAAATTGTGCTAACTGCGAATCACGTTCTTCTGTTTTTGATTTCATTCCTTATAAATCGCGTGAATATATGGTTTACCGAGAATCACGCTTCTTCCGTTTTTTTTCCTTTCATTGTTTTCAGTTTCATTGTTTACTGTTTTAATCGTGAAGATATAAAGATGATAGAGCTTATTTGGTCTATCTTCTTCATGGATTGATTTTGGCGATTGGTGTTTTGAATTATCTTCAAAACAGTACCGGTATTGTTTCAAAAAATATGATGATGTTGGCTCGTATGGTGGGTTTGTGTTATGTATCGATTAATGTTTTTTAGGCAATAGTACTAGTGCCGGTACTGTTTTCAAAACAATACCATGAATTATAAGCAGATGACGAGTTTTAAGGGTAAGAGAAATCCATGGGACCGATCGGCATTTTGAGCTATCTTCAAAACAGTACCGGTACTGTTTCAAAAAATACGATAATTTTGGCTCGTATGGTTGGTTTGTGTATCGATTGATGTTTTTTAGACAGTATGAAAATAGTATCGATTTTTCGATACTATTTTCAAAACAACACAATGAATTATAAGCAGATGACAAGTTTTAAGGGTAAGAGAAATTCATGGGGTCGATCGACGTTTTGAGCTATCTTCAAAACAATACCGATACTATTTCAAAAAATACGATAATGTTGGCTCGTGTGGTTGGTTTGTGTTATATATCGATTGATGTTTTTTAGGCAGTATGAAAACAGTACCGAAACTGTTTCAAAACAGTACCGATACTGTTTTTAAAACAACACTATGAATTATAAGCAGATGACGAGTTTTAAGGGAAAGAGAAATCCATGGGGCTGATCGATGTTTTGAGCTATCTTCAAAACAGTTCCGGTACTGTTTCAAAAAATATGATGATGTTGGCCTGTATGGTTGGTTTGTCTTATGTATTGATTGATGTTTTTTAGGCATTATAAAAATATTACCGGTACTGTTTTCAAAACAACACCATGAATTATAAGCAGATGACGAGTTTTAAAGGTAAGAGAAATTTATGGGGTCGATCGGCGTTTTAAGCTATCTTCAAAACAGTACCGGTACTGTTTCAAAAAATATGATGATATTGGCTCGTATGATTGATTTGTGTTATGTATCGATTGATATTTTTTAAACAGTATGAAAATAGTACTGGTATTGTTTTATCGGTACTGTTTTCAAATCAACACCATGAATTATAAGCAAATGACGAGTTTTGGGCAAGAGAAATCCATGAAGTCGATCAGCATTTTGAGCTATCTTCAAAACAGTACCGGTACTGTTTGAAAATCAGAAAAAATAAAAATACTTAGGAATGATGATCAATTTAGGTTTTTTCCAAACAGTTTTGATTTTTTTTCCAAAAATCAGTTTTGCTTGCTTTGTAAAGAAAATGGAAAGTCGCGGAAGTTATGAGTGAAGTGTGTATTATTTTCGGATAAAACTGACAGTTTTGAAATGTAGTGAAAAACGCGTGATGTCTTTTTTTATCTTTTTGTTGCAAATGTGACTTATTCACAAACAATGTTTTTTAGTATGACTAAAATCCTTACAAGTCAGTAAATAGTGACCGGCCTCCAAAAATCCTTATTCTTAAAATAAGATAAAATTTAAAATGTTCAAATCGTTTTATAAAATAAATAGCAATTGAGTCAACTAAAATAAAAATTAAACAAAAAATTAAAAATATAAAAATGATCTCAATTGTTGAATGTAAAAACGTAATAATAATAATTTTTAATCATTAAATTTTAATATGTGAAAAAGACAAAATAATTCTTAGGGTGTGTTTGGCACACCAAATTTTAGTGAAAATCTCTAAAATCTCTTAAAATTTCTATATATTTTTATATATTCTCGCCTTCTTAAAATTCAAAAAACATTCAATATCTTTCAAAAAAAAGTCGATAACTAGAATTCGATTAATTAAATATTAAAATTTTTTCACTATTTTCACCATAAACTCTCAAACTAGTAAATGACATCCAATTTGACTATTTTTTGTGATGTCATAGAAACCGTTCTAACGAATTGTAAAAATCACTTCAATAAATTCACAACCAACTTCCGTTCAAACGGTTTCTTCAATCCGTTTGAAGAATCCGTTTGAACAGATTGTAGTACAAAAAAGACATGACTATCCAAAATTTTGAATCCGTTCAAATAAAAATCCAATTCGTCAGAATATAAATCTTAGGCCCTGTTTGGTAATATTTTCGTTTTCTATTTTTCTATTTATATTTTCAAAATTTTGTAAACTCGTAACAGAAACATGTTTGATAAACCTGTTTACGTTTTTTTATTTTTAAAAAAAATGAAAACATAAACAGAAAAAAGATATTTTCACTTTGATTTTCTTTTCTGTTACCAATATTTTGTTAATCTTAAAACTTTGTCTATTTTTGTTACATTATGTAAAAATATATTATTTTATTCAAATATTTTATTAAAATAAGTTATTTTAATAAATAATATAATTAAATTCAATAAATTAAATTAATTATATAAATTAATATAAATTATTTTTAATAAATAATAAAACTAAATTAATAAATTTAATTTAATAATTAATTATTGCTAAATTATCTGAAATAAATATCATAATTAATTTATTTAATTTAATAATTAAAATAATTTATATAAAATAATTAATAATTAAATTACATTAATTTTTAATTTAATTTAATAATTATTATTAAATTATTTTAAATAAATATCATAATTAAATTAAATTATATATAATTTAATTAATTTAATTTATATAAAATATATTTTATTAAATTATTTAATAAATAATTAAATGAATTTAATTAATTTAAAAATACATAATTTAATTTAATTATTTATTTAATATAATTTATATTTATTAAATTAAATGATTTTAACAAATAATTTACTGTATTAGTTTAATTAATTATATTAATTAAATTAAATTAATATAAAATATATTTTATTAAATTCTATTAATTTTTTAAAACTAGTGAAATTAAATATTTCTTAAAATAAAAAATTAATAATTATAAATAAACTTGTATTTCCGAATGCAAATTCAATTACCATTTCAAAAGAAATAAACAACAGAAAACAAAAAATAAAAAATAACAAAAAAAAATGACAGTATTATCAAACGGACCTTTATTATTCATCTCCAACAAACGTAATTTAAGATGCTTACACCAAACATAAAAAATTTTCATAAATCACATTTAATTTTATTTTATATCATTTTTTACCGCTCCGAATCTACCCTTAATAGCTAAGTTTTACTTTTGCTTTGTGAAAATGACATTTCCCAAAAAACATCCTGCTTTATGATATAAATGTGAAAGAGCTACTATGAGCATGAGTATAAATAAAGATCACATTACAAGGAAGTATTCCCATTACAATAAGCACACCACTTCTTCAAACTGAATTCCAATTTCATATTACAAAAATGTTATTACTACACTACTCTCATCATACATTTTAGCTTCCAAGGAACCATACATACAGAGTTTCACAGCAGATCAATGCAGATTAATCAAAACAAGCTGGTAATTGTGCTATTTCCATCCAACCCATTTTCTTATTCATATCTAAAAGATACCCAATTCCAATTCCGCAAATTGCTGTAAATTTTTAAAACCAAATGCAAAAAAGTGAACAAGTAAAACTCTTCAGCACCCATAGAAGTTTTTCACAACCCAATTTGGCAGTTTGGACACAAAAATGAATAATCAAAATTTAAATCGAAAGCAGCCCTCTTTCAATAATTCATCAAATGTGATTGCATCTGTCAGGAACACAGAATATCGATCCATATTCACATTACTAGGAGACTCCAAATAATATTAGTAAAACAACAATCCAACGAAAGGACGAGTGGCTCTGAAACCCTAATTTGAACCTAAACAACACTACAGACCAATTACTTTTAAAAGTTAAAAAAAAAAAAAAAAAACTCAGCATCAGATGCTTTTTCCACTTCATAGGCTCAACTTTCATCATCAGCAGAGGGCTTAGACGACCCACCAGTTTTCTTGGGAAGGAGAAGGTTGTGAATATTTGGCATCACACCACCGTTCGCAATCGTCACATCTCCGAGGAGCTTGCTTAGTTCTTCGTCGTTCCTAACAGCAAGCTGGATGTGTCGAGGAACAATTCTCGTCTTCTTGTTGTCCCTCGCGGCGTTTCCCGCCAACTCAAGCACCTGTAAAACACACAATTAACGATAAAAATTACGAACAGAGACGAAACCCTAGAGTCAAAAACCCTAAAAATTGGGGGTTTTTGGAGAGAAGACGAAATTGAGAGGTAGACGGGCAAGAAGGCGGCAGTACCTCGGCGGCCAGGTATTCGAGGACCGCAGCAAGATAGACCGGAGCTCCGGCACCGACTCGCTCGGCGTACTTGCCGGCCTTCAAAAAACGGGCGATACGGCCGACTGGGAACTGCAGCCCGGCCTTGCTGCTCCTGGATGTGGCCTTCTTCGCAGCTCCAGATCCTAGGGTTTTGCCTCGTCCGGCCATTGCCGCTTCCAAGAAAATTCACGCAAAAAGTTGCAGAGTACGAAAAAAAAAATTGGAAACCCCGAAGAGAGAGCGAGAAAATAGAGAGAGAGAGAGAGAGAGAGAGAATAGACGGTGGAAGTTGAAGGGTTGGTCTACATATATAGTCGATTGGATTTTAAATTTGACCAATCGTGTAGAAGCACACGGATCAACTTGGTTTGCCGTTCGATTGGAGCAAAGTTAACGGTGATATATGCCGTCACACCGCTTATTGAGTTAGGACCGTCGGGAGAGGGAATCGAAGCTTTCGGCGACTGACGATTGTATCCCTGAGATTCTTCATAATTTACCGTTCAGCTTTTTTTGGGCACAACTAGGACTCGTTTCAATTTTTTTAAAAAAAAATTAAAAAAAAAAAACCTGTAAGCTTATAATTTTTTTAATTAAATTTCGTTATTTTAGAAAGATCTAAAAGTCTTTAAAAATTTGTAATTAAATTTGATTATGTGTTATTTTTATATTATTCTAACACTATTTTAAATTTCTTTAAACTCAAATCGGTTTAATTTTCATAAATTAATTTAAAAATTACAAAATCAAATTATTCTGTTTGGATTGAGACTGCAAGTGCTTTTTTCAAATTACATTTACCGTTATTATTTAGATTTTGTTACAAATTTATCTTAATTGGACACCGTTCTCTCCATTTATATGTGATTAATAATTAGCTGTGTATCCTTTTAATGATTTTGACATATTTCGAGTCCGTTTGGAGGCTCAAAAAATGTAAAAAAATACTAAAAGTTATATTTTTGTAATATTTGATGTGTTTGGTAGAATCATAATTTTTTTCATTTTTCTGCTCTTCTACAGTAATTTATTCTACAAAAATTTATACCAAACACATAAAAATTACCACTTTTGTACTCTGTTACAGTAAAAAACTTACCAAACACACAAAAAGTTATTATTTTTTTGCTCTGCTACACTAAAAAATTTACCAAACATCTAAAAGTTGTAAAAAATTATTAAAAATTACACTTTGTTTCATCAAACATATCAAAAATTACAACTAGCAAAATTTGACTAAAAATTACTAAAAAATACTAAAATTTGTGCTGCCAAACGCGCCTATCAATTATCTTCTTTTGGTTTCTAAAACAGCCAATCACCTTCTGAAACTCACATACCTTTGACATGCGTGGTTTATACCTAATCTTCTTAGCTCAAATTTTGGTAATCTTGCTTGGGATCATAAACGTCTTAGCTTCGTTTTAATATTTGATTTGCGAAAACAAGTAGTGATAAATTATCACAATAATTTGTTTTGAGCAGAACTTGAGTATTGCACAAACTCAAGTCCAATTTCTGGGTTTTCGGGTCTCCATTTTGGATAAGGGGAGGTTGAAGTTGTTTTTTAAATTTAGTTCTCTGAAATTAAATCTCAACCTTTGAATTCATATCAACATTAGATCTGACTCTTCAAATTAAAAATATAATTTCTCTCTTTGTAAAGAGGTAAATTAGTCAAATAATTAGAAAAGAGAAATATTAAGTGGGAAAAGAGAAAGGAGTGAAGAAATAGTTTGAGGGGGTGTTTGGTGTGACAAAAAGTTATAAAATTTGATAAAAATTATGGATCCGTAAGTAAATCGTGTGTGAGATAAAAAGTGAATAATTTTTAAAAATTTTTAATAATTTTTAGTAATTTTCAAAATTTTTAACAATAATTTTTAATAATGTTTAAGATGGAGATAATCCGTTAAAAATAAAAATATCCATTGCAAATAATCTACTCATGATATTGAAATTATAATCTACTAATATAGTACATACGACTACGTACAAAAAAAATTAACATGCTGCCGTCCAAAGATTACAAGAGAAAATGAAACAATAGAATATTAGAAGAGGGGACCATGAAAGGTCACAAAACGAAACAATAGAATGTTAGAAGAGAAAATCATAAAAATACTGAATGTGAATAGTTGCAAAAGGTCAAGATTGAAAATCCACGTACCTTCAATGGATCTTGGATTCAGAAATATCTTCAAATGATTATCATCAGTGTAACTTCTATGGATTTTCAGAAAACTATCTTTAACATTGATTTTAACTTTTTACCTTCCTTTGTTTTCATCAGCGTATTAATTTTTCTCTTTCATTCTTTCCCTTTCTTGCTTTAAAACTTTTTCTTTATTCCTTTCTCTTCCCTCATTTATGTTTCTTTTTTCTAGTTATTTGACTAGTTTATCCATTAAAAACAGTAAAAAATTATATTTTTTAATTGAAAGGTCAGGTCAAGTTAATATGAATTCAACGATTGAAACTTGAATTCAAAAAGCAACTTCAGCCCCTTATTCCCTTTATTTTCTTTAAATGATTTAATTTTATTTTCTTTAAATGATTTAATAATTATTTACGGTGCGTTTAGCGCACTGAAAAGTGCTGAAAACTTTGTAAATCTCTAAAAATCTTTAAAAGTTATTTATTTTTTATCTTATTGCACGAATTATGAACTCACATATTATCTCAAATTATTTAACTTTTTATCACTCCGAACACTTCCTTCATGATCCAAATGATTTAATAATCTTAATCTTTTATTAATTTAATGCTTTATATCTAAACCGTCTATCTTTTACACATTTGTCACTGAAATGCCTTTTATTTACTTTACCCCAATAACGAGTATCTGTGTTGTTTTGTGGCAACATTTAGCATTTCTGGCGTAAAGTGATGGAATATAACCCACACAAATTGAAGTCCAGATCTCTGCAGTACTGGCACTGTAAAGAATACTTCAAGAAAAAAAAAAATCATAAAAATATAAAAAAAAGCCCAACGCTACCCTATTTTTTTTTTTTGGGGGGGCACAAAAGATTGGTTACACCTTAAATTCCAACAATTATATTCACGAGTTCGATCTGTTTAACGCATTTCATTCTCCTATATAGTGGCAGTAGCAGAAATGTAGTAAGCTATGCAACATAGACTATGAATAAAGCACAATATCCCTCCAACTGACAGAAGATGATGGTTCAGTATCACACATGATTCTTTCGATTTGGAATTTGCCAATGTCCCAATAATCAGCGCAGGAGATCCAGCAGCCACGGTAAACCTAATTATATATATACGAACATTAATTAGGCTTGATTATCAAATCCATCGAAGCACTTAAACACAATTACTTAGAAAAACTTTGTTCTATCAAATTTCAGCCGTTAATTCCTGGGCCCCATGCCCGGATGCCTTGAGTATTAAAAAAAAAAAAAAACAATAATAAAATAAAGAACATACCACGAGAGAACGTGACAAGCGAAAGATGCTCGTCTCTTATTAGATGATTTTTCGAGCTCTTCTGTCAAGCAAATGCAGGTACAAGCAGCAAACAAAGTGGCTATAACATGGGATAAAGTCAGAAGAACAACTGCAGCTAACCCAAGCCTTAAAGCACCAATATTTGGATATCTGCAGTACCGGTCAAGAGTTTCCACCCTTTTATATTTTACCTGCTTGAAATCATTGTGGGATTAGCGACGCTCCACTTGATAACCGGGTTAGCTAAGATGTTTAGAGCATGCAACTCGCTCCAGAAAAATCACAAGTTTAATTGAGATACGCATAAACTGATCCAACACTCCAATCCTTGGAAAAAAAAAAAAAAAGAAAAGAGTTGTTCCGCTTGATGTTGAAGATTGCAAATTAAATTAACAAGTGAAAAACTAGGTGGTTTCAGTGGGACTAAATTAAGGTTATGCAAATTATGTGAAAGCAAACAAATAAGAAAAAGAACAACTTCCAATATTATTATTATCTTAAAAAAAAAATGTCATACCCTGCTTTGTGCCTTTTCTGCTTCAATGCCGAGAATTCCAGCAGCAACATCCATAGCTACAGTTACTGCTAGACAAACTAGAAAACCAGCTTTAGCCATATTGGTACGCTTGGAACTCTTTCTTTATGGCTCTACACAAAATATAGAGATGATTCAGATGAATGGCTATTGAAGGACTTTATATATATATGTATATATGTAAATCATAATAGCTAGAGGTTCTAAAGCAATCTGCAACGTTGCTTTTCTCATTTTACATGCAATCTTTGATTTCCGGTTTCCTAGGAAGTTGCCTATATCATAAAGTATTCCAACATAGATAGTTTAGTGTTATATTTAAATGGTTGCCATTTTGACTTTAATTAGGACAATCAAGGGCTGTTTAAGAATTTGCAAATCAATGCTTGCGAAGAATTTGCCATCGCTTGTTAAGTGCGAATCGTAGAAGTACTCAGGCCCGTACAAAGGGAAACCAATTAAGGCTCCGTTTGGAGCTCTGAGTTTTACTGAAAAGTATCAAAAATCTCTGTTCACTTTTTATCTTATTACACGAATTATAAATTTTTAACTTTTATCAATTATATGTTCATATTGTAACGGGGCTCACACTTCAAGTATGCATTTATATTGTAATAAAGCACGTTTTAATTCAAAAATTGAATTAAAAATTTCATGTTTAAATCATATATAGAATTAAATTGATTTAAGAAAAATATTAATTTTGACCTTGAGTGAAAAAGAGAAAATAAGAAGAAATGATAAATACACTTCTTCATTACGTTTCCTTACTCCACATTACTCTTTTTCATTAAAGTTGATATGGAGTAGGAGAAGTTAACAGAAAAGTACATTTATCCCCACTTAAAATAAAGTAATATGAGATATAATAGTAAATTTATTCACTTATTTAGATGATCAAAGAAGATAATCAATTTTCATAAAATTTTATTAATTTGGGTTAGATTTCAAATGTACAAAAATCTCAACATTTGAGTTATAAAATAAAAATCAAATTTAACTCATAAATTTCTTATTTTAATTTGAAATACAAAAATTAATGAGAATTTTCACTAAATAAAATCAACTTTTACTAATTCCACATCTCTAACATAATGTAGAAATGATATGAAATTGCTTGTACTTTGCTCAACCCCCCGTCACATCCACTTGGATCTATCATCTCATCTATGATCTAGGGGTTTTTGGAGGCCGGTCACTATTTATGAACTTATAAACATTTAAGTCATACCCAAAAATCTTATTTGTGAATAAGTCACACTTGCAACAAAAAGACCAAAAAGGATATCACGCGTTTTTCACTACATTTCAAAACTGTCAGTTTTATCCGAAAATAGTGCACACTTTACTCATAACTTCCGTGACTTTCCATCTTCTTTATAAAGCAAGTAAAACTGATTTTTGGAAACAAAATCAAAACTGTTTGAGAAAAACCTAATTCCGCAACTTTCCATCTTCTTTACAAAATAAGCAAAACTGATTTTTGGAAACAAAATCAAAACTATTAAGGAAAACAGTACCACATAATAAAACAATACCGCATAAAAAAATACCACATAATAAAACATTATCGCATAAAAATAGTACCGCATAAAAACAGTACCACATAATAAAACAGTACCACATAATAAAACAGTACCACATAATAAAACAGTACCACATAATAAAACAGTACCGTATAAAAAAACAGTACCTCATTAAAACAGCACCATTCTTTGCATGATATAGTCATGCGGTACTGTTTTTGAACGAGCATGCATCCTAAAAAAAACAGTACCGCAGACATGTGGTACTGTCACACATGCGGTACTGTCACACATGCGGTACTGTCGGTCATTCGTTTGATATGTGAACTATTTTTGTGTTTACATGTGATGTTTGCATGATAGAGTCGTGCGATACTGTTTTTGAACGAGCATGCATCCTAAAAAAAACAGTACCGCAGACATGTGGTACTGTCACACATGCGGTACTGTCGGTTATTCGTTTGATATGTGAACTATTTTTGTGTTTACATGTGATGTTTGCATGATAGAGTCATGCGGTACTGTTTTTGAACGAGCATGCATCCTAAAAAAAACAGTACCGCAGACATGTGGTACTGTCACACATGCGGTACTGTCGGTCATTCGTTTGATATGTGAACTATTTTTGTGTTTACATGTGATGTTTGCATGATAGAGTCGTGCGGTACTGTTTTTGAACGAGCATGCATCCTAAAAAAAAACAGTACCGCAGACATGTGGTACTGTCACACATGCGGTACTGTCGGTCATTCGTTTGATATGTGAACTATTTTTGTGTTTACATGTGATGTTTGCATGATAGAGTCGTGCGGTACTGTTTTTAAACGAGCATGCATCCTAAAAAAAACAGTACCGCAGACATGTGGTACTGTCACACATGCGGTACTGTCGGTTATTCGTTTGATATGTGAACTATTTTTGTGTTTACATGTGATGTTTGCATGATAGAGTTGTGCGGTACTGTTTTTGAACGAGCATGCATCCTAAAAAAAACAGTATCGCAGACATGTGGTACTGTCACACATGCGGTACTGTCGGTCATTCGTTTGATATGTGAACTATTTTTGTGTTTACATGTGATGTTTGCATGATATAGTCATGCGGTACTGTTTTTGAACGAGCATGCATCCTAAAAAAAACAGTACCGCAGACATGTGGTACTGTCACACATGCGGTACTGTCGGTTATTCGTTTGATATGCGAACTATTTTTGTGTTTACATGTGATGTTTGCATGATAGAGTCATGCGGTACTGTTTTTGAACGAGCTTGCATCCTGAAAAAAACAGTACCGCAGACACATGCGGTACTGTCACACATGCGGTATTGTCGGTCATTCGTTTGATATGTGAACTATTTTTGTGTTTACATGTGATGTTTGCATGATAGAGTCGTGCGGTACTGTTTTTGAACGAGCATGCATCCTAAAAAAAACAGTACCGCAGACATGTGATACTGTCATACATGCGGTACTGTCGATTATTCGTTTGATATGTGAACTATTTTTTGTATTTACATATGATGTTTGTATGATAGAGTCATGCGGTACTGTTTTTGAATGCGGTACTATTTTTGAACGAGCATGCATCCTAAAAAAAACAGTACCGCAGTCATGTGTTTAAATACGTAATCCAAATCTGTATATATTCATTCGATCGACGTTAATCTCACAGCACAAACTCGCGTAATCCGTGTGTATTCCTTCGTATATAATCCTTTAACAGATTTTTATCTCACTATACGTTCACGCAATTGATAAGGAATGAAACAAAAACGGAAAAGGTGATTTTCGGTTCCATAATTTTCGGCAACTCCATCTCAGTTAATTATAGAAAAAGGGCATTTAAGTCATATTATAAATTATATTCAAAACAAACTCGTGGGACCCACTCAAAAGTATGACTTAAATACAAAACTTTTCACATTAATGTGACTTAAAAGCAGTACTTTTTTTTTAGTGTGACTAATAACTTTAAAAGATTACCAAGTATGACTTAGATACAATTTTCCGTATGATCTATCCTTAACCCAGCCCAACAACCCCAACTCAAACAAATCAACTCGGATGCCATAATAATAAAAAGGAAATGGGGGGTGAACAGAAATTCATCAAATTATTAAGGGGCTGTTTGGTTGGCCAACTTTGGCCAAAAAGTACAACAAAAATGAAAAGATGTGACATAAAGGTGATAAGTGTTAAAATTTAATTAGAAGAAATTACAAAAAGTAGTTAAGATTTGGTGACTTTTTGATTTTTTTTTGTTGGCCAAACAGCCTCTAATAAATCTACTTTGCCATTTTCAGGTTATGTTATTATTACGTTATCAGTTAGTTTTTGTTACTTCAGTATATTCATGAATAAATATATATTCATCACTACAAATCAAATAAAAAATAAATTTAAATCACTTTTTTTAATTTTTTTCTTTTTTTACTATTAACAAATTCTTGAAACCAAGAGATGGTGATGTGGTACTTAGAAGAACTACTTTTATATTGCATTTGAATCCAAATTATTCAATAGTTTTCAAATTTAATTATTGTCACCGAGCTGACATTACTGTGCGATGTTAGCCCCTCACTTTCTCCGAGATCCGTCGTTAATGGCCATTCATTAATCTCATAATTGGGTCCATAATCACAACCCGATAGGCATATCTTACCATCAAAGCTGAGCCCATTTCAGGAGAAGACTGGTAAAACAGGCATTTAATTTCATTATTGGGCCATGGACGGCAGAGCAAAATCTGGGTCGAGGCTAAGCCTGCCAGGCTGAGGCGATTCTTCCATCGAAGACCCAATATTTCATATTACTCTTCTGGGGCCCAAAGAAGATAGATGGGCCTTTTATGACTGTTAGGGATATATGTGTGATGGGTATCTCGTGAATATTCACACACAAACAGCCTCGAGATGGTGCCCTACATTTTTAGGTTACAGCGCATATTAATTCATTTATTTATTTATTTGACTATTTATCATTAATTTTCTTACTAAGACCATTTTAGGATGTTATAACCCAAATATATATATTTATTATTATTTATATTTCTATGTGTTATAGTTTTATTAGAATTGGTTAGCTTTATCTAGTGTTATAATTTTATTAGAATTGGTTAGCTTTATTTAGTATTATAGTTTTATTAGAATTAGTTTACTTTATTTAGGAAATAATTAAATTTTAATTTTTTTTTATTTAATGTTTGGGGTAATTGTGGACCATTAGATAAATTTAAGGGTTATTCTGATTGGATTGGGATTGAAGGTCCACCGTAATTTAATGGGCGTGATAGCATACGATTAAGAAGTTAAGGTTATAAATAGTGGGTATCTTTCTAGGGTTTAATATAATTCTAAATTAAGAGAGAGAAAAGAGGAGGTTACGCGTGAAGAGTGAAGAAGAAAATAAGGTTAGTAACTTCATTCTTTTCTTTAGATTATTGATAGAAAAGATCAAAGGTTAATGTGTACATATACATATATGTGCGTGTATAAATTAGAATCTGGTTTTAAAATATATATATATATATATATATATATATATATATTTTGGAATTGTACGTAATTAGATATATATTTGTGTTATATGAATTTCATATATATATAAGCATATGTATTAATTTTAGTTCCACTGTGCGGGTTTTTGGAAAATATATATATGTTTATATTTGAGGCAAAGGCTGCCATGTGCAGTGGCGGGAGAAACGATTTGTATATATATATATATATATATGTATTATATATTTTTTTTTAAGAATGAATTGATTGAAAAAAAAAATATGTATATATATTTGTAACGAAATTGAACGTTTACTTATGTGTGCGTGTGTATATATATATATATATATTAAAGTTTTCTTTAAATTTTAATTTCCGTGGATGTGTAGATTTCCAAAAAAAAAATAAAAAGAAAAAAAAAAGAAAACTTGGATTGATTCTGAAAGTGGCGTCCATGTGTGTGTGTACATATATATATATATATAAGTTTATATATTAAAGTTATATTTCCATTTGACGGGTTAAAAAAAAAAAAAAGACAACGTGCACTACACCGTGGCTTAATGGTTGACTTGTGAAGTTTTGGAAGTAATTTCTGTATATATATATAAGTGTATATATATTAGCTTAGTCATCCAGTTTCAAAAAAAAAAAATTTACTTTTCACGTGATGTATTGAAATGGTGTTGGCAGACTGTCAATTTGACAATTTGGAATTGTTATTTATTTATATTAATTAAATTATTTTAGAGGAGTTAAGAGTTTATATTTAGTAAATTATTAGACGTAAATTTTACGATAGATTTTAAATAATAGGTATTTAATTTCGTGAATTCAAGATTGTGAGGGATTATCCTGATTTATTTTACGTGTACATCTTTGGACATCAGGTGAGTGGTTTACCTTACTAGTATTATTTTATAAATTATTCCATGCATAAAGATTTGAAAGTTGAAAATTTTTGGATTATTCCTTGTGAAAAATTATATTACTTTGATAAGGATATTATATGTTTTATGCTATTGAGCATAAGTAAAATTATTTGGACACTTGTGTTTAATTCTGAAAATTATGAGATTGTGATAGAAAAATTATTTTGTGGTTATTGGAAATAAAAAAAATTAAAGTCCAGGGGACAGGCTCCTTAAGTGGTGTGACTCTGGCAACTAGGGAACAGGCCCGTGAAAACCGTGGTGACTCTAGTTCTCAACGATTGTAGGAACAGGGCCGTGAAAACCGTGGTGACCTCAATCGGATCGGCTTAGGGAAGAACCCAGGAGCCAGACTGGGTGACTCTAAGTACGATATTGGATCCAACGGGCACTGCCCATGAGAAAGTATATTGGCACATTTTATATTTAATTTCCATATATCCATAGATTAATGTTTGTCATCACAGTTGTGATTGACGGGATGAATTATGGATGTTATTGCACTCTGATGTGCAGGTTTTGAAATTGTTAATGATTATGCATGGACGTGGTTACTTGGAAAATTGCTTGATTAAATTGTTTATTTGAAAAATTATTATTTTCAAATGGATATTATTATTTTTGGCTTGGCAATCCATTCACTGGGCTTTTAGCTCACCCCTCTTTTTAACATTTTTCAGGTGAGCCTGGAAGAAATTAGACATGGACTCTGACAGTGGGACCTTTAAGTCGTGGCCTCTTAGGAATAATTTTACATTTTATTGATGGATTTTATTTTGGTAGCTAGATTAGAGTTTGATGATTTGAATTATTTTTAATTACTGTTATTTAATTGTTTTGAGTTTGAAACGTTAGTAGAATATTTTATTTATTTTCGTAAATTTTTTTAAATGGCAAAGTTATTTTTGATCGAAAGTTCTTTAGTAAATTTTGGTTGAATGAGAATTAGGCTTGCGTGTTCCTTAAACTAAGGTTTAAGGTGCTCGGCCGGTTATATCCTTAAGTGGGGTGTGACATAGGATGTGTGGAAAGGTTTAACTGGAAAGGAGATAGCCAAATCAATTTTTCCTATATGAAAGAGCTGATAGAAAAATGATTAAGGCTACGTTTTGAGTCTAAAACACAAAATCATAAAATTCAATTTTTCTTAACTTTTTATATTTTTCATTGATTTTGAGACTGCAATTTATGAAGTTTTTCTCAACTTTTTACACGTTTCACCAATTTTGGAACTACAATTTATATCGTTTTATGATTTTTTTTGGATCTCTAAACGCATTCTAATATGTCAAAGATGAATTAAAAAGCAAGAGACATAATTTGCAATTGGCATTAGGGGTCATTTGGAGGATCAAAAACTAGCAAAAAAAAAAAAAAAAAAAACTAACAAAAAAGTACCAAAAGTTGCATTTTTGTAACTTTTGGTGCGTTCTGTATAACCACAAATTTTTTCACTTTTTTAATTTGTTACAGTAAAAAATAAAACAAAAAGTTATCACTTTTTTAATTTGCTATAGTAAAAAAAATACCAAACACACAAAAAGTTACCACTTTTTTGATTTTTTACAATAACAAAATTATCAAACACTTAAAAGTTACAAAAAAAATGTTAAAAAATACACTTTGTTCCACCAAATGTACAAAAAAATGTAACTAAGAAAACACATAAAAAAACTACCAAAAGTTTCACTTTTTTTTATTGTTCTTGAACCTCCAAACGGCCTTTTAGCCCCTTATGGGCACAAGTCCATGGCAAAGAAAATGCATATGAAAGGACTAACGTGTGGTTTGAATGTTTACACCAACTGGCCGCCCCTTAAATATGAGTGCTATAAATATGGATGTTCTTTCTACATCAGCCCATCGCTCCTTTCTTTCCCTGTTTTGGCCCACTTAAGTGGTGGGAGAAGATATGGGAAAAAAAGGGTATTGGCATGAATTATTTGTCGAAAATGATAATTTATCAAGTTTTCTGTTATAAAAAATTTGAGACTTATTTGTACAATAAAAAAATTTTTAGTGAGTTGGTGACATACTATAAAAATGTCATATAGTATTACATTATAGTAAATGTTAATAGAAAAAAATGTAAATTTGGTAATAAAAATTGACAAATTAAATGATAAATAATTACATCAATTGATAAATTATGTCACATTAATCGATAAATTTAAACACATTCACTAGTAAATGCAATCACGTTTATTGATAAAGATAAAATCTGACACGTGAGTCTATATTTCTACTGTATACACAAAAATCACTATTATTGAACATTATTTTATGCAAAAATCGTATACTTTTTTTTTAATCTAACTTTTTATATTTTGCTACATGCCAATTTAGAGGTGTTTGGTTTACCAAAAAAAAAACAAAAAAATTATAACTTTTACCAATTTTCTCCAATCAAATTTCGTCATGCATCACTTTTACACCAACTTTTTATTTTTTGGTTTTTTTTTTAATCCAAACACCACCCTAAATATTTTGAATTTAATTTAATGCAGTACTCAAAATCACTAACTCGGTACTATAGTATTTTCGAGCTAGTACCAACAAAAAAACTATATATTTCAACATATGGGACTTGGTCAATCAGCAAGGTGTGGGTCCTTCTGTAGATTGAATTTGACGATAAAATATTACGTTGGTGGTTTGGTGCAATCAACCATTTTGCCCTCTTAAAAGTAGCAGATTCTGAAAAGGGCAACCTTTATTGTCATTCTTCCAGCATAGTTAACTGAGAACACTTTTACTAGCATAATGAAAACCCTGTTTAATTTTTTATTGTCAAGTAGTTTTGTGTGTTTAAATAATATAAAACATCCTAAAATTAAAGATCAAACTCTTGTATTTAAATTAGACGTGCAAAAAGATTCGAACAACTCAAAAATCAAACTAATCTATTTTATTTAGATTGATTTGATTCTAAATTCTAAAACTATCAATTTAATTTTTATTAGTTTATTTTCAGATAATTAGAACCTATCTAAATTTTGACTAGAGTTTTTTATATAAAATGTATCATACAGATGAAGTTAAATTGATAAATAATAGAACTGATTCAATTTTTGTGATGGTAGTGGACCTAGGCTTATTTTTTTATTTTATTTATTTATTTTTTAATGTGACCAAAGTATAGGGATGCATGTGCACTACTGGTTAAAAAAATTGCAATTCCATGTCTGAGACACTATATACCTAAATTCGAGAGACAATTAATAGGGCCAGCTAGATTGATTAACTTGTCAACGTGAAGTTATACATTTAAGATTCTCTCATATCAATTCTAGGAATTTTAAGTTTCACATGTGATTCCTGGGATTACATGAGTTGAAGATGCATGTGCAATTATGCATTGCTAATTTGATTCTGTGAAGAAGAAATTGCTTTTTCAGGGTCATCAGAGAAAATGTTTTTCTATGTGGTTCATGGTTTTTGCTACAAGGGGATTAACTTTTGGAAGGAAAATTGCAGATCACAAAAGAAGGGGGGAAAAAGCTTTGCTGTAAAAACACAAGAAGATCAGCCATATATTTATACATATAATATATATGTATTATAGTGACCCAAATCATATACTGGCTCTTGCGATTCTCCAGTGGTCCTGCTCCTATTCCATGCACATGCTAGTTGCCAATACTGCATTTCTATAGTGGTCCTTTGAAATCAAACTTTTGGGATTGAAATAAATTCAAGAACTTCGAATTTCAACTGATAATACAGCAGAAAAGTACACATCTTGACAGAAATAGTAAAATGCCAAACGTAGCTGGCACGATCAACCAAGCAATTAATTAGTTAAGCAATTGTTAAGCCAAAAGAAAAAAGGAAAAAAAGAAAAAGAAAAAAGGCAATGTCTGGTGTTGTATCCCATCCACTGGTACGGAGGTGAAAGTATTTGAAATTTAATTTTTAATCAACTTTCCTTGGGACTACCTTGAGTTGACTCAATAGCTAATCTTACCGTATGTTTTGCAATTTACTCCTTTTTTTGGTAAGTGAAAATTATTGTAAGTTACAATCTATTTTCTGTGCATTATTCTAAGGTATCACTTCTACTAGTAATACCTTAGCTAGATTAACAATTTTTTTTTATTACTAAATTCCTATTTAGAAAAGCAGTCCTTTATTTTGAAGTATATATTATTTTGTACAACTTTTTCTCTTTTTTGACACAATATGTTGCCACATTGTTATCTTCATAATCTCTTGCCAAATCACTTATTAAGCTCCAATCTCTAAGAATAATTGCCAAGAAAAAAGAGATCCAGAGAAAAAAACAAAAATCTGTTACCCACCCACAAGGTGTCAAAACTTTTGTTTTTGGATGGTATTAGAGGAAGGAAGGACAAGATAGCACTAGACCTGTGATTTCTACGAAAAAACAATTTCAATTCAAATGAGGTGACTATATTAATTGTAAATCAATTCCAATTCAATGCGGGGTTGTCTCTTTCTTGGTTGCTCACTGTCAGTTACTGTCATTTATTAGTGTTACTGAACCAGGTTTTTACCAGGTTTGCTGTCATGTTCCCCAAGAACCAAGATTCTCATTTTCTTGAGTTCCTCTATCCTTTTCTTTCCAGTGGGTTGGTTTCCGCTGGTTTTCTGGCTACGACTCCCATCCATCTCCCACCATTCATTTTTCATGGACTCCCAGTATAGGGGGGGAAAAAAGGTCCTAAAAGCTTCAAGCATTGATGGCTTTGTGCAGTGGCTTCTTGCAAAAATGGATTGCTTAAAATCATTTGGATTTTGAAAAATTTGGATATTTTTTTGGTACTCTGATTTGGTTTACTTCTAGCTGTAGCTAGGTGACAGTTGTTGTTTCTGAAAAAGGAAAGGAATTGCAAAGACACCAAAAGCTAGAAAGCAGATATTCTTCCAAAGGAGGGCATTGTGTACCCAAGCAGCACCTTTCAGCTCTCATCGTGGAGGTGGAAGTAAAATGGCCATGGAAAAGTTGCCTGCTTTTGAAGAAAAGTTGTGAGCAATAAAATATGTAGGTTTGAAGATTGTAGGGGCTTTGATAGAAGAAAATATGCCTAAAGTTTGGTTTTCCTTGAAGAAATCCTTGCACTGCAAATCAGAGCCATCGGATGTTCATGATCCAAAGGCCAGGAAGCACTTGAGCACAATCTTGACTAGAAAAGTAGGGAGGTCAGGCTGTTCAAGGTCCATAGCAAATCTAAAGGATGTCATTCATGGGAGCAAGAGGCACACTGAAAAGCCCCCTAGTTGTAGTCCAAGATCAATTGGGAGCAGTGAGTTTCTCAACCCAATAACCCATGAAGTGATTTTGAGTAACTCAACCTGTGAGCTCAAAATCACTGGTTTTGGTGGTTTTCAAGAAGGGGTAGGAGGTGCTGAAGCTGGCGGCGGCGGAGGGAGTGGCGGTGGTGGTGTTGACGGCTCAACATTCGTGGGTACTTTAAGGCCTGGCACTCCTGGTCCTGGAGGTCACCCTACCATGCACTATTTCAACCCTTCATTTAGGACATCAGCAACTCAAAGAAAGACTGCTTCTCCATGGTCAGATAGGGGTGGTTCTGGATTTAGATTTGGGGGTTCTGCTATTTCCGGTGGTTGTAACGGGGGCCTCTCAAACCCTAGGGCTTCTCTTGAAACAGATTCCAATGGGGCATTGGCAGTGACATGTCACAAATGCGGAAAGCAGTTTGGGAAGTGGGAAGCCCTTGAAGCTCATCATCTTTCTAAGCATGCTGGTAAGAATCCCGGGCAGAGTCACTTTGAATTTGTGTTTGGTTGACCTTTTCTTCCAAAGCAATTGGATCTTCGTTATTCTTGCAAAATTGTAAGAGAACTGTTCCCCAAGTACAAAATTGGTTGTGAATGGATTGCCTTCGTACAAAAATTCCCAATTCTTGTATTTCTGTCACTTGTTTCCATGAAAACTTAGCATTTTATCTTCTAAAAGTGCTATGGATAACTTTTTATTTTTATAGTTTGGCCAAATTTCTTCCTTTTATCTTAGCTTGAAGCATACTGATTCCTTAGTATGCCTTTTTTTTTTTTAACAAGGTACTAACTGCTTACCGAGTAATAATGCCATTACTTAGTTATAATGGCTTTACTAAATGCTATAAAATTCGGGCTATTACTGAGTTCAGACATTTCTTGATTCTCAGCTAACTTAGAGGTGGGATTATTTAGATTTTAGAGTTCCTATTATTCAAAAACTCCTCGTTTCAGCAGCTTACTCAATGCTCTTCTGTGCAGTAACTGAACTTGTGGAGGGCGATTCTTCCCGGAAAATTGTTGAAATAATTTGCCGGACAAGCTGGCTGAAATCTGAGAACCACTGTGGTCGAATTGAGAGGGTTTTGAAAGTCCACAACATGCAAAAGACGCTTGCCCGGTTTGAAGAATACAGGGAGACGGTGAAAATCAATGCTAGCAGACTTCCAAAGAAACACCCTCGGTGCCTTGCTGATGGGAATGAACTTCTAAGGTTCTATGGCACGACTGTGGCGTGCTCTCTTGGCACAAATGGATCATTGTCTACTCTCTGTGTATCTGAAAAATGCTGTGTTTGTCGAATAATCAGAAACGGGTTTTCCACCAAAAAGGAATTGAAGGGTGGAATAGGTGTGTTCACCACTTCTACTAGTGGGAGAGCTTTTGAATCCATAGAGATCTATGAAGATGGTCCATGTGTAAGGAAAGCTTTAATAGTCTGCAGAGTCATTGCAGGAAGGGTTCATAAGCCACTGGAGAACATACAAGAGATGGCAGGCCTGTCCGGGTTCGATTCATTGGCTGGGAAAGTGGGGCTTTATTCGAACATTGATGAGCTCTATTTGCTTAACCCTAAAGCTCTCCTTCCTTGCTTTGTGGTAATCTGCAAACCCTAGAAAGCACAAAGGAAACAAATCAAAAAAAAAAAAAAAAGATCAAGTTACTTCTACTGAATTTGCGTGAATCATTGCTTTTTTTTTCTTTTTTCTCCCTTCTTCTGTGGTAGAGTGTCTCTTTTCTTTTCCTTATGGAGGAATTTTAAGTCCTCTATCCACTAGCCCATAGATCAATATTTATGCTTCTCCATGTTTATGGTATCTGTAGCTTCCTCAGTTATCATCACTTCTGCTATGGATATGCAAATACTTACAGGGAATCTGTATATTCCTTTTTGTCGCGGGGGAATCTAAATATTCCATTGATCATGTTGGGAACTGTGTTTTGCATTTGACAAATACTTCTCTAGGTAGCTTCACAATTAAGCAATGGTGGCACCCCAGAATCTAGGATTATTAACAATTGGACAATTTGGGAACCTATCATTAGAATGCCAGAAAACCAGTTGGAATTGATTCTGCAACATAGAAAATAGTTGGCTAAAAGTGAAACTGATTTTAATTGTTGGAAGACATGGACAGTTTTTGGGGTCAAGTGGAATGAAAAGCCTTTTAGGAAGAAATATGAATGAGTCCCTGAGAGGAAGAAAAAAAAAAAAAAAAACACAGAAATTTCATCAACATTTAAATTTTTTATCATGCCATATGTGACTAACGGGTAAGAACTTTGATTGCTTAATTAGTTCATGAACTGGTTGCATATAAGTTTTGGAAAATCTGTTAGTTTGAACAATCAATATGATTCTTAACCTCAGGTTTGTGCTTGCCCCTCAACTTCAGTTCTGGTTGAGGAAAAAAAAAAGGCTAAAACTACAGTTGTGATGGACTTAGAAATCTTGAACTTGCTAAGTGAACAGAACCACAAGTTTGTACTGAATGATTCTTGGTACTGCCTCCATGATGAATTAATAAATTACGAACTATTAAGCTCAGGATCCGTGTGATTTGCTGGAGGATAGCTATAATTTCTCAGATAACAAGAATTTCTTATCCACATTTGTGCATTTTAGAATGCATAAATACACACTAGTGAACATGCATCCACTAGCATCATTCAGTCTGGAGAAGGCATGTGGTCCTAGTTGAAAACTGTTGGATAGTTATGTTTCAATGAAAGGTTATTATTCCAGAGCTAAAAGACAAGAACGAAGAAGGATTTACATGCCATATCCTCTGTCTGGATAACATCTTGTCTCTTCTCCTCTCTTCTCTCTTTAGTTGAATTTCAGCAGTACTTGCCAGGTTTTTTTTTTTTTTAATATATTTATATATTTTCCTTGGATTATTGTTGATCCTCTTGGTAGCCTTTGCAACTAGAACTTGAGATAAGGTTAGGAACCTCATCACTTCCTCTCTAGGATTGAGAGATACTTGACACCCGCGAGTGAGATCATGCCACGTCATTTGGGGCTCATGTCCAATGCTGATGTGGCATGATCTTAGTCGCGGGTGACAGCACTGCTCTCTAGGATTTCAAAATGGTAACTTCTATAGTCTTAACACCACGTACCTGAATAACCCCATAATCTGTAATAATTTCCTGCACTACTGCGGTATCTGCACACAGTTTTTACTGCCCTCAGATAGACACCTCTGCTCATAAATGTCTCATCTCCTCATAACTCTTCTATCTTGGATCTAGAAAATTTTGAATAGAATGCGATTGTGATTCTTAAATGCTAGGATGGAGGTAGTTGGGGGAGCAGTTGAACACAAATGAAGATGCAAATGCAGTTGGCATTGACTGCTAATTTAGACCCTTCAAAGCAAGCAGCCATTCCTGAGCTTGGACTTTGTTTACTTTCCTGAAAGATAAACTGAACTCACTGAAATGTCTGAATCTATAATCAACATCCTTTTAAGTTTGACGTTTAAGTTAGATTAAATTATGATTTGGTGCCGAAATTTGCGCGTTGAAGTTTGAAAAATGCCACTGATTGTGCATGCGTTCTGTTTCATAGCATATGCAGAAAACATCTCACGATCAAATATCAATAAAATTCAAGTCCTCCAAAGTTTTTTTCTTCATTAGGCATATGCTGAGGCAGGTGTTAGAGCAATGTGTATTAATGACTGTTTCATTTGTCAACTCTAGCAATAAATGTTATTTTTGAATTGAAGGTAACAAGCCTTAACTTATGGAACAGGATTCTGCAATGAAATTACACTGCAGAGCCTGATGTGTTAAATCTTAAGCGTTGTGGTTCGGATTTAAGAACTGTTGGAATTCAAGTATTTAACACATCAGCCCCCAGCTCTTTACGAACATAGTAGAGAGTCCAACGGATAAAATAAAATGGCAACTCAGTATAAAAGACTCCTTCAATTGATAGAATCTTAATAAATAATAGAAAATGCTAAATAGCACCCTATTCTTATCTTTCCACACGCCATTCCCTCTCACAAAAGATGGTGGCTTTTGGAGTGAGGAATCCTAAAAATAGAGTGCCTTTAGCATTTTATTTCAGAGAAGTGTTCAACAAACTCCTCCAAGTCGACAAGAAGGGCACAAAAAAAAAAAAAAGATCTCATGTCAGATTCCTCCAGTGAGCCTACCATATTATCACTCTGTTTCAACAAGAAAACCACCTCTGCACATTGGAGCTACTGCAAGGAATACATCTGTAACATCTGTTCGTATAGCTTCAAGGCAACAATAGCCTCCGGCACATATATTCTCAAATGTTTGCATCTTACAGTCTTCTATCAGATTCATATTATCACTTCTTCCTGCATTTTCAATAGAATGGTAGGGCCAATTCCTCGGGCTTGACGAGGGAACTTTATTGTGGAAAATTTTCTCAAAACTAGAATATGTCTTAGAAAGCCATGCATGAGACCTAGCATTTAGCTTCACTGGTGTAGTAGCCCCCGGCCAAAAGCAGCTTTTTATTTTTAGGGTGTTTAAGCAAGGTTAGTGAAAGTGGTTCTATGCATAATAAAAAATCTAATGCTATTATAAAAACGAAAATGGCAGGCCATCATTGATGATCATCATTGCCTCATTAATAATAGTAAAGCTATTCATATAATTGCTATTCAGTTTTGTGGATTGGAATTATTTTTCTCAAATTCATGTGGTGTTTGATGTTTTACCACGAATACAAGGCGTGGTTGTAATATTTCCCATTTAATTCCCATTTCTTTAAATATTTCAATCCTAAGCATTACATTAAAATATCCTACTTCCAAGTCAATCCACACCATTTTTTCCAAAAATGTTCTTATGATTTGTTTAGTTAGTCATATTTACTTGATCTTTGATTAGGAGATTGGAACATTCATCTTAATTTTCAAAAATGTAAGTTCTACAACCGAAAGAAATCTTCAAAAGACTGAATTGACAAAATTTTCTTCATTTGTTAACGTCTTTCTAAAAGAAAAGGATAATTTGATCTTTCACCTCATATTCTCATTCCATTCCTAAATGTACTAGAATATACTAAACAATAACAAAATTAAAAAAAAAAAAAACAAAAAATTCTATTCTAAATGCTTTAATGTACCAAACATTAAAATTTCTTCATCACACCCGTTCCCATTCCCAACGGCAAAGCATAGCATTAGGGTTTCAGCTTGAAATGTGGGCTGTGTCATGTAGTTTGCCCAATTATAGAAATAAAGTTTTAGCTTAAATCAACTCACTCGAATGGTTTAGTCCAATTGTGGATATAAACTACAGAAAGCATGTTGAGCAATTTGATACAATTCTAGAGTAAAGAGTAGTCCATAGAAACAATTCTAAAAATGAACATTCCGGCAATACTTTATGTTACTTTCTAACTCAAATTAGCACTGCTGCTACCTAGAATCAAAGCCTTGTAGACAGATCAGGAACTACACATCCACCCTTTGGCAATTGGACCCAGAATTTAGAATCAAATGCCTGTAGCCATTCAGGTCTTTTGAAATTTTTTCCCCACGTATTTTCCCCCAGAAAAATCATACAGATACAGTCTCTTAGCAAGTTGTTTCATTCTGCGCCTATTTTAGCACAATCTTGCTTCACAATAGCTTAGAAAGCCGCAATCTATGCAAGAGTTAACAGAATGCCGTACTATATCTTCCAAGCCATACTTGAAATTAAATCCCAAGTCTCTGAGCTTCTTTGAAGAAACCGTGGAGGGTACAGAACCATATTCTTCCTCTACAAGCCTTGAAAAAACACAGAAAATCCAGCGTCAGAAGTAGTTGCAAGCTATCTTTTACATTCAAATTTTGAAAGAGAGAACTACCCCGCCAAATTTGACAAAGAATATTCTTTTCCAAGACGATCGGCCACTTCAGACAATACACAACTGTGGGCGGAGCATATGTATCGACCTTCGGCTCTAGCATGCTCCATTAGGAATATGTGGGCAGAGCATATATCTTCAATATGAATTAAAGCAATTGACCCCATTCTTGAATTCACAGTAGATAATATTGAATAGAATTTAGGGTCTCCTGAACTATTCAAAAAGCAGAATGTTAAAGCACGTTTGAATAATGTTTACATGAACACAATCTAGTTCGATGGCAGGTGATTGACAAGTTTGAAGGCCCTAAGAGCAAATCATATATCTTTGGATGAATGGTGAAATGAATCAACTTCTAATGTAAAGGATATGAGTCTGGAATATAATTTGGATTCCCATACTCTTTGGAACAAATCATGAGCACAGAATTAGCTAGGACCTTTTTTTTGGGGGGGGGGGGCTGGGTGGGTGGGGTTGTTGGTATTCTTTGTAAAGAATTTAATGCACTCAAGTTCTGAATTACACTAGAAATGGGCTTGAGACATGGTATATCTTTGTACCCCTTATAGTGTAGACTATAGTGAAACAACCGTGTTAATATTTCATGTCAAAACACCAGAAACATTCATTTCTATACCCTGTATTAAAGAACAGAAAATCACTAGTAAAATTTCAAAACTATACAAGCTGTCATGTCTTTTGTTGGCACATGCATAACACTACTTGTTATATTTAACTGCAACTTTAACAATCTCGCTTCAACTTTAACAATCTCGCTTAAGTTCAAACTACATGGGGTAAAGAGGTAGAATTTGATGATCAAGGGATACAAGTGATTTTCAAGTTTGGTATGTGTGGTATAAGATTAATTAACCATCTGTTTTTCTGATGAGCAACAACATGCAAATGATTGAAATAAATGTAATGCAATTCCTTATATTTGTTGAATGCAACCACCAAAATCCTTCATCAAAAGCTTGATAATTTTGGTTCAACCGTGTAGGGGTGATTTCAGGCAAGAAAGGCACATAGGAGAGCATGATCACCTGTGATTGGTGACAGGAGAACCTGAATACTTGTTGGAACAGTTGAAGAGAGGAATGGGCCAGCTACAGTAGTTGTTATGACTGATACAAGATCAATGCCATTCTCATTTGCGAATTGGAATGCTGCCTCCTCAGTCAGAAGCTTCGACAAAACATATACCTGCGAAAGAAAATTAATTGCCTTGTAATTTCAAACTAAAAACTGGTGAAACCTTTTATTCCAAAGCAAGAGGGATGAGAAAACATTACCCAACCATCTGCTCTTGTTTTCCAGACATCATCAATGGGTAACTGACAAGATTCATCGACAACACTTCTCCAATTCCCTGAGCTGTCTTTTGCAGTCATGGTACTGATGGATGATGTGAAGACAACCCTCTTCACCGAAGGTGTTTTTGAGCAAGCTTTCAGAAGGTTTAAGGTTCCATTGATTGCAGGCTCAATGATATTAGCACGGACAAAAGTGTCTTCAAGTTCAGAAAAGAAAACCTAGTGTTAACCAATTGTAAATAGATCAGGATATGGGAAGCAGAGCAAACGTGCAATACCAATGTCTTCTTTTGCTGGAGTCCCAAGCTCCATGGAAGCTGCAACATGAAATACGCCATTGCATCCTTTTAGCGCCTCGTGGAAGCTTCCTTCTTCTTGTAGATCAGCTTTGAACACTCTCAGCCGATCACCACCACCCCATAATGGTAATAGATGTGACAATTTGGCTGTGAATTTCAACACAGGTGGAATTTCGGCAACTCAAGTAGACAGGCATTCCATATGTTTGTGGTTTGTTTTAATTAACATGAAGTAGGGAAAAGAACAATGTTCAATTGCTATATTTTAGACCATATTGAAAAACAAAAATGGAGATCAAATTATCCCAATTACAGCGTAAATGCTTAATTATATTAGGAATGTTTCTTTTAAGATATTGCAACAGTGAAACAATGTTGAGCTAACTTGGGTAGTGATAGTCGAAATCTAGGATAATAATGCCATTATTCAGAAAGCAGAGTCCCCTTGCTCTTCCTTTGCTTTTTTACTTTTTTTTTTTATTCAATTAATATAAATCACATGCATAGAAAATTTTTACCTTCCTTCGTCTTCTCCACATTGGAAAAAAAAAAAAATTAGAATGAGTTCAAGTAAAATGAGGTCTAGATCCTCTTTTCTATCACAAGCAAACTACCTAACCATTACAAAGGGAAAACACCTACAGTTGTCAACTTATTAATGCCACCATAAATTTAGGCTAACCAAAACTTGTGAAACCCAACAACTAGATAATGCTCTAAACCAAAACTTGTGAAAGCCAACTAGTAGCATTTGCTATAGATTAAATATAATACATAAATAAATTAAATATTAAAATAATTAAAAATTATCTAAAAATCTAGTACTTGTTAAATATTTATTCCAATGTCAATTTGTTATTTTTATAAAGCCATGATCACTTGAAACTTCTTAACTAAAAAGATTGATGTTAGACAAACAATTAAATGGTAGTTTATAATGGCTTTACTTTGTAAGAACATTATCTTAATTTATATAAAAAATAATAATAATTAAATAATAGTTTCAATTTATAAGAATTTTTGAATCGGCATATTCATATGCATCACCTTTTTAACCACGATTTTTAACGACTTGGGCCAATTTTCGACCACAATAGGTTTGAGTTATGAACTGGAACTGTTTGTGAATATGGCTTTTAAAATATTGATCTACTGCAAGCATTTATACCACCAAAAATAAATAAATTGAAGCAGTATCTGGGCTGTGGCCTATTGGCCCTATCCAGCTGCGGGCCGAACTCAAATTTGCATGGACATGACATGTGAAAGGTACACTTTAGTTCGGAACTATCTATCCGTCAGAGATCAGACTGCCAAGATTTTCTACAGCAAACCAAAATTTCCACTTAAGGGTATCAAAAGTAATAATAAATAGCTCCAACACCCATGCAGATAAATTGAAACAATCACTTGGCTAACTTGAATACTCGGATTGAATCAATTTCTCTAATTTAAACACTTACCCGTTTGGCAACCTTAATAAACTCTAAAAATTACTATAAATCTCTAATAATTCCAATACTATACCTCTAATTTTCTTGCCGTTACTAATTTCAAAAAGTTTCAATATTTTGCTAAATAAATAAAAAATTTGGAAGTAGGTTAATTAAATGTGTAAATTTTTTTTTACAATCATATTTTTTGTGTCGAAAGTTTTTAAACAAATACCATTACCGCTATTTTAACTAAATGTGTAAATTTTTTTTACAATCATATTTTTCGTGTCGAAACCTTTTAAACAAGTACCATTATCGCTATTTTATATGAATTTTTTTTTGAATGTGTGGAATGGATTTAGAAAACCGTTCCCATAGTTTGTTACTATTCAAGAAAAAATGCGCCAAAATTAACCCCAAATCATATTTTATTTCAATTTATCTTGTTTTTTTTATTTCAAGGGATTCGATTGGATGGTGCTAAAATTTTAGCGGATAAGTTTTAGAGAAGGTATAAGATAAGAGGGGGTATTATTTTTAGAAGGTTGGCCCACATTGATGTGATGTTTATGGAGGGGGATAATTTTTGACTTGATTTGAATGTTTTATAAATACAAAGGGGTGAATGATAAAAAAATTAGTCAAATGACTCTTTTACCCTTGTGGTATCCCAAACTTGGTTATTCATTAAATTAAATATTAAATTACAAAACCTACTCTATTTAATTATTTTTAGACAATTTGAAGTTATATTATTTATTTCATTGAAAATTTAATTTTTTATAAATTTATTTAAATTTTTTTTTTAAAATATGTACTTTTGAATGGTTGGTTATTATCTAATTTTTTTAATTATATTTATTTTGACTTATTGACTTATCTATTATTTTATTATTATTATTATATTTATTTTAATTAAGTTAGCAATACAATTAACGAGAACTAAAAATGTTAAAACCCCCACTTATAAGGATGATAATTTTTGGTTAACCCCTAGGTGCTCAAAAATTATTCCCGCAAGGGAAAAAATAGAGAGGGGGTAAAACTAAGAGAGAGAAAAAAAGTGTTGTCAAATAATGACAAATGGGTAAAATCCATCATTACGAGGGAGTAAAAAATTTGGAGAGGGGTTTTACTCACGTCCAATCTGGGCCCAAATGGAAAAAAGAAAAAGGAAACAGAGCAAAATGAAAGAAGTGAACAGAGAGAGACAGAGAGAGTGAGAGAGTGAAAAGCAATACGGACCAGGATCGCGGATGGTGGCGTGAACTCTGAGGCCTCTTTGAAGCAGAGACTTGACCAGCCAGGAACCTATGTATCCAGTTGACCCTGTCACACAGTAGGTGCAGGTGACGTCTCCCTCCTCTGCACTGCCCTTCACCCTGCTCTCTCTATCTTCCATTTTCCCTATTTCTCTCGAAAAACCTTCGTATCATAGGTTGCGTATATTTATGCATACATACATATACATACAGATGTGAGTTCCATGAATATATTAATGGAAGTGGGAATGGGGTGGAAGGCTTGTCTTTATAGGTTAGGCATGATGTGTCTACTTTTGTTTGGGTACGCTTCAATGAAATCACAAGGACGGGCCCATTTTGTAAAGCATGGGTTAAAGCTAAACCCATACGCTTCTTTGTAATAAGAACTCACAAAAAGTCTCCATACTTGAAATAATTTGAAGAAAAGCTTGCTTGTTTTTTTTTTTTAATTTCTTTTTTTAATTTCAATTTCATGAGCAATGATATACAAAACAACTCAATACACAAGACTCTTCATTGCGAGATTCAGAAATAATCAAATGTTACACTGCTTGAACCAATCATATACCCCACAAAAAGAGAGAGAGAGAGAGAGAGAGAGAAGACTATCAGCAAGAGGAAAAACAGAGGCAGAAAAGGAACAAAATGTGTAAAGTTACAAGATAATACCCAAAAAAAAAAAAAAAAGCAATGGACACTAAACAAAATCCTAACTCCCTTTGAGCAGAACTCAGCATTCAGGTTTAGGATGACCTAGACACCAAGATCTACTTTGCTTCTATATCCAGTAAAAAGAAAAACATTTCACAAAGCAACCAAAAAATAAATGAACAACATGAAAAAACTATCAAATTTCACAGGCTTCAGCCATGCTATCAACAGACTCCACCCTCCAGTGTCTAGACATTGGACTCTGGCGGTCTATTTGATCCACAATGTCGACGGAAACCTCATCTGGCGTGGCAGATAATGAATGTCTGTGATGCTTTCTGTCATGCCTCAATTTGAGGATGCGCGAAAGTGCTTGGACAATGTCCCTCATGGAAGGTCGTTTCTTAGGTGCACGGTCAACACATTTGTACGCAAGACTAGCAACTTCATTCAGTTCTTGCACATCAAATTTCCCCTCGAGACGCAAATCCAAAATTTCGTCCCACCCGCTTTTCCCCTCCGTGTTCATTGCAGCCTGTATCCATCATGATAAAAGCAAAATTACAAATGCTGAAAATCAAACTTTACAAGTAACTTTTTTGTTACTCTGATAGAAGATTTGTAAATTAAAGCACAATAACATAAATAATGCAGTAATTATTTATCCAATACGAAATGCGCAAGTCTCCTTGTGATTTCATCTCAATTAATTTAAATTGAGAGATTGGGAGAGAGATCATACAAGTTCAACATATTCCATCAGACCCTGTTGAGGATTTCTGCCTGCAATGAGTTCAAAGAGTAACACTCCAAAACTGTAAACATCAGTTTTCTTGGTGAAGGCTCTAGTTGATATATACTCTGGATCAAGATACCCAAAAGTTCCCCTTAGATTGGATGCATGCCTGTCAACCATCTCTTCCCTAGAAAGCCCAAAATCGGCTACCTGCTTGAATTGATATAACATGTATACAATTGTATAAGAACCCATGCCATTTATACCTGACAACTATATGAGGCTTTCTTTTTTTCCCGCAAATTTTAACGGGGATCAGTTACGTAGATGTTTTTCATATATGCCAAAAAATGGCCAGAAAAAGGAAACTGATTTTTTTTTTTTGTTGGTGAATGTTGTTCATTCTATTCTTAAGAGGGATAACTAATTTAGAGTTAATGGAAGAGATGTACCCTGGCTCTCATGGACTGATCCAACAGAATGTTGGAAGATTTTATGTCCCGATGTATCACAGGAGGAACTGCCTGAAGTTTCATAAGACCATAAGGCACACATAAGGGCATCCAGCAGTGCAATTAAGATCAGAAGTGAACGTCCATTACATGGAAGCACTTGCTATTGCGTTAAACATTTAGGTCTAATTGGTACGAGAGAATGGAATAGCAATTCCCCACATTATAATTCTATTATTTTAAATAAAGTAGCATTTTAAATAAGTATAAGGTAGCCTTTCAAGTAAATGTACCAATCATGGTTATGGAATGGAAATCTGGGAATGACCATTTCAATCCATTCTATTCCCTTGTACCAAATGAGGCCCTATAGCTCACCCCATCATGAAGATATTCCAAGCCCCTTGCGACATCTAGAGCTATTTGAATCCTCAAACCCCAGCTCAAAGGTTCACGATTTTCACCTGAAAATCCAAAGATTGAAATTTGAAAATAAAAACCATGTTATTATTCTTGAAAAACCTATACTGACTGAAAACTGAAAAGCAGATAATATCCATCTTCTCTGATAATGCCGTTAAAAAGCAGATTTAGTATGTCTAATTGACCATGACCTAATGTCCTTTCATGATTTTAAACTGGATTTCCGTTCAAAGCATAAGCAAGTCATTTACAAGTAAACTGGTGATGTAACTGGACAATAAAATAGGAAAAAAAGGGGGGCGTTGAAGGGTAAAATTTAGTACAGAATCTCTTAAAAAAGGTGAAGAAAGTAGCTAGCAGGAAAAAATCAAATAAACTATGTCAAAAGCCCTAATACTGTTGTTTCCAAAGTTTTGGGCCAAACCAGGTTACCTAGCCATGAACATCCAAAAAACCAAATCCAGCACCAGTTGATCGTTTTGAAGGTCTGATTCCCATTGCATGGCCTAGCCCAGTTGTTGATGCATCGTCAACTTGATTGGTAAAACATTATTAAATGTTATACCAAAATATTACAAATAACACAAAGTTTTATACTTTCCAAAATTCAAAAGTTCAATTAACTGGAGGACCAAAAAAAAAAATCATAAAAGTTTGATATTAAAAAATTAGACTGAGGTAGTTTGAGTTACAGTAGTTCATTACTTCCAAAAGAATGCACATGAAAAATTATTTAGCCGCTACTGCTTGTGAGAAAATTAGTATAATTTTCCTATTATTCTATAGATAGAGTTCATTGCCAGCTAAGCTTACTGTACAAATGGGAAGCCAGACTGCCTTTACTCATGTAGACATAGATAAGCATATGCTGGCCCTTTTCTGCACAATATCCAACCAGGTTCACAAGGTTCCTATGATGCAACCTTCCCAATAACATAACCTGATAACAAATAAGCAAAGGCAAGAGCTTAAGACTGGAGAAAACTAAATATTAATATTTTTCAATATTTGTGAAAATATATGAGAAAAATTTTAACGGGAAAAAGTCATAAACTGGAGCACACTGGAAATTTCTCCGTGGAGTTGGAACGAGTGAATATGCTTTAATAATTCCACAAACAATGAATATGTTTTAATATAAAGGCATGCCTGTCTGAGCATATTGTATATTGCAATATGTTTTAAACATTACATGCCTAAAATATTGATCAATAACCACTAACCTCTGTTTGGAACTCTTTTTCCCCTTGCTTGGAATCAGTGGCAAGCACTTTAACAGCAACTGTCTCACCAGTTGACATCTGAGCTCTATAAACAGGACCAAATGCCCCATGACCAATCAAAGTGGTAAAATTACATGTTGCTTTTTGGAGATCCCTGGTTGAGTATCAAGAGAAACAAGATCAAGAAAGAAAAATGGAAAGAAGATCAAGAACTCACAGGACCACAAATGGAAATAAGAGAACTAAAGTATGAGAAAATGATACTTCATGGTGCAAGATAGTTATGTTAAAAAATCAGTCAAACATAAAGAGCCACTTATAACAGAAACTTCAACTATAATCATCTATAATGCAAGGCCAATAAATGGGAAGAAACCAAGAAAAATTCAACAAGCATTTACTGCATTGCAGAACATATCATTAATAGCGTTTCAAGCCTTATTAGATGATTCAAACCCGAGGCTGCATATCTAACAATAAATTTCGAGTTATTTCCTGGGATACTTATGGACCAAATTCATCATACAGCTCAACTAGAGGAGAAACAGAGACGATGGTGGATTCAGGAGTTTCCTCAAGCAAATGTTCTGACTATCTTGTGTATTACAATGAAACATATCTACATACATGGAAAAGCCTGTGCCTAAGAAATCCAGTTTGTTTCTCCTTCTGATTTACCTGCTCAATATATTTGCTACCAATTGTTGGATGGATTCTAAAACCAAATTACATCCAAAAGTAGGAAGCCTTTATGGTATATATGTGGGAATGATCTTTTTCTTTCTTCCCTCTTTTGAGCAAGTTCTATAGTGTTGAAATGACCAGATGTTGAGAAAATAAAATTAAAATCCAAGTATCAATATCAGTGTTATGTTTGTCATTTGCTACTTTTTTTTACAACCTCATCTATTCAACAAACCACAGCAAAGTTTCAATCTTCAAACTCTTCGTATTTTCATCCCAAAAATCCATTCATGTTAGAAGAAACTTGAATTTCATATCTAGTATTAAGGGATACTAGTCCAACAGTTTCTACTAAGAACATACTTGTAAGAGTACTCAAGTATTCCAGATGCAGAAACCACATTAGCCCTTTTAAGAATACCAACTCCAAGCCACAAAGATATGCCATTCTGCACCGATGACCTTGGTGATTCCGTACCAAAAGAAGAGTCTGATAATACTGTACACGAATCAGCACCATTAGTGCGAATAGGGATGGCTGCTGCCCTCCGAGAACTACTATTCCCTATCTGCGAGCGTCTCCTATGGCACCTAATGCAGAATAGTGCAAATATAGCCAAAAGCACTCCAATTACCACTCCTATGGAGATCCCAATGATAAGCCCAGCTGATTCTTCTTTCATCTCCTTATTTATCGTTCACTATTTGCCATTCAAGCATCCAGTCCATCTAAAAACCTGAAAATGATTAAACAATCTTTAAACAAAACTGCGCAAATTGGTGTTAATTGTTTCCAAGTGATTATCAACTACTAAAGTTTTTTTTTTTTTCAGCTTTTATTTTATTGTTATAAATATACATATATATATATATATATTTTTGGGGGGGGGGTACTAGTTTAGTTTAATTCAGAAAAAAGGAAATGGCATACAAATATTGGACGGTGCACACTTCCAAGACAATACAGAAACTTTAAATTGGCATACCCAGCCCGAGAGCAAATACTAATTGGCCAATCTTCCTAACAGAAATGAGATAACAGCTTAAATAAGAAGTCTACCAGAATACAACTCCAATATGCATACTCATGACTTGATATTTGAGAATAAACTTCTGGGGAGCAATTAGGTTGAAAATTCAAAACTATTCATAGACTCATAGCCAAGGAAAAAGTCAATTTGTGTGGGATTAAGGCAACATGTCAACAAAAATCTGAAGAAAATTCTATAATTCCAATTTTCTACAATTCCAATAAGAAATGTAATTCATAAGTCATTGCCACACAATGTCAACCTCACAAAGAGATAATGACTAAGATATCCAGAGATTTACATCATTTTGTCCAAAAGTCAGTATCTCCTCCTGACAAACACCAATTGTTTTCTCATAAATTAGCAAAGAAGATAACTCCACAAATCCTAGCACAAAAGTTTATTAATTCGGCTTTAAAAAGATTGAGCCATTAGTCAACATACAGTGATCAACAAATCCTACTTTTGCCTCTAAATAGAAGTCAATTTGATCTGCTTTGCCACTGCAAGTCTGCAAATCACAATAGTATATGCACTACGAAAGCCTTCCACACATGCAAATTACAGGATGATAACCTATTTTCTATCTATTTTAACAATGAGGGACAGCCGCAGCAACAACTAACAAAAAATTCAGCAGAAAAGAATGAGATCAGAAGGTAGAAAATTCAGCCACGGATTGATCAAATCACGTTTCATAGGGTTGAGGAGAAAACGAAGCATTGACCACGAAAAAAGAATAAAATAAAATTCTCACACAATATGAGCAGCCCAAGAACAACCCAAAACTGAAATTTGAGTTATCCGGCCATTCCAACCATTTCCTCAATCATCCAAACAAAGAGTTCAGTAAAAAGAACCCAGAAAAACTTTACTGAACCCAAAATTAGCAAAGAAAAGAAATACCCAGATCAAGCTTTTTAAAGCTAAAGCAGATCAAGATAGAATGCAAAAACCGAATCAACAAATCCAAAACAACCCATTGACACAGACTCTGCTGGGAATTCCATGTTACCTGTTTGTTGATTGTAATGTTTTCTGGGATTGGAAAAGCTTAGAAGAGTTGGGAGAAAACAGTAAACAGAATCAAGCCATGGACGGGACGAAGAGAAAGGAATCTAAAGAGCAGAGAGCTTGGGAGGCGGGGCTTCCGGATACCATCTGCTTGGGACTGCCAAAAAATAACTGAAAAAAAAAAAAAAACACACACACACACACGCCCACACGCGCGCGCGCGCACGCACACACTCTGAAAAACAAAGCTGTCTATACATTCATGATACGTACATATAAGCAAAAGAAGGAATTAAGAGAAAATAAATTAAAAAATGGTAGTCAAGAAGGGGCATTATTGTTGCCTTGTTGCCTTTTTTAATTCTGTTAGTCGCCGATTGGACATTACAGCCGCTTTGCTTTAGGACAGACAATGTTCTTCATCTTTCCAAATATATCCTTGCCTTTGTTATTTATGCCATCCATTTCAAGACAGAGTAGCGCCTGTTTCGAAATCAAATTTTTAGTAAATTCCAATAATAATTTTTTTTTTTTTTTTTTTTGCGGTAAAAGTTGGTGAGTGATATGTATTTGATAAAATAAATAGAAAATTTTAAAAATTTTTAAATGTTTAGTAAAAATTTTAATAATTTTTGAGGTGAGTTAAAATGAAATAACTATTATATTCCTAACTAATTTAACAAAAGTTAATATTTTAATAATTTGTCAATTTAATAAAATTGACCATTTTTTATGTTTTACTAAATGCTTATTTATGTTTTTTTTGTTATTTTTTTTATTTGTTCCAAACGGGGCCTAGTTGTTAATTGCCATTTTAATGGTAGATAGGACGTGAAATGAGGGGCGGCTTAGTTCCTAAAAAATAAAAAAAAAAAAAATTCCTGCATATGGTTGGAATCATATTAATATCTTAATACCACTAACTATCAAAAATAATATTCTTTTTTATGCTAAAAAATAATTTTTTGATTGATAAATCTTTCTAAGAGTAGAACACCTGTATTAGTGAAATTTGAAGATAATAAAATTAATTTTTAAATTTACAAGAGACCAAAAACATAAAGTATTTTATATCAGTTGTTGAATAATACATTATACATTAATCTAATGAGCGAGAGGAGACACTACTCCTTGTAATTACTACAAAGTCCCATATGCTAATTTTGTGTTTGAAAAGAAAAAAAAAAGTGACTTTTTTATAGGTGGTTAACTTATTTTTGTTAAATTGATATTTTTACTTTTGAATATTTAAAAAAAAATAAAATATAAGGGGATAAAAAAGTGCAACTACTGTTGAAGTGGCCATTAACCTTGGCTACGCTTCCCAAATGGATTTTAAGAATGATCAAATTAATTTCTACTTTTGCTTAAAATATAATTTGGTAGAAGGATTAAAGGATCACATTTTTCTTTTAATGTGAAGTAATGCCAAGGTCCAAATTAATAAATGTTTTCGGGCCACTAGAGGCATACCGGTTCTTAAGTTTAGAAACTCCTGAGATTAGTTGAGGTGCAATTAAATTGACCGAAAATCCTAAATCATAACAAGAAGATTATGAAAAAAATTAATGAATGCCCACACATAATTATTGGTGGGGATACCTTATTGCTGTTACTAATAAAGTAACTGAGGAAAATTTTTCATCTAATTAAGCATTAACTTTTTAAAAATAATGTATGTACTGTAGATATAATCATATAAATGTACGTGTGTGTGTCTCTGTGTGTGTGCGTTTTCACTGGCCCAAAATTTTAATAGTAACGGTTTATACCGCTTAATCAACGAAAAATTATCCAACAATAGGGTCCTCGAGACAACACTTATTATTTTGTTGATTTGTAGCTGTTGTTGATATTGGAAGTTAGTGGGTATGGAAAATGACAATGGGAGTACTCAACTGTCGACCAAACCCACCAAAATTTGAGAAACACATAAGAGGAGATAAACGAAAACATGACCCCTTGAAGACATGCTTTAACCTTAGCCATCGATGATTATTGGGAAATTTCAACTTTTTATTTGTTTTAATATAAAATATTCTAAAAAAATATTTTACTTATTTAAAAAAAAATATTTTTTTAAAAATATGAAAATATGTTTTTTAAAATATTTTACATTGAAACACACAAATATTAAACTGAGAATTTTTTTTTCCCAAAAAATGAATGTGCTAGAAATCAGTCTTATCTGCCAGTTATATATTCTACCGGGTCACAGATGGGGGTACCAACTTGTATGAAGATCTAAGTTTGTCTCAACTCATAAGTTGACGAAGAGATCCATTATTTTATTTTAAAATTCAAGATTCAAATCCTCCTGATTGAGACCCGGCATTTTTAATTTTTTTTATTTCATGTAGTTGCCACAAGGTCTCTGCAGGTTCATCGACTATTTGCAACGCTCAATTTGCTCTAATTATGGGTCTAGCCCGAATGCTATTTTAAAACTCCTCCTCGTCTCAATTTCGATCGAATTTTCTTGGTCTTTGAGATTTATGGGCGATTAATGTTTGAAATGATTAAGCTTTGGTGTAGACTCAATTTCCAATATATGTTTACGTCTTTTGCTGTCATTGGAATGGCAAACGAGTCGATCCTTATGGTAAATTATTTAATCTTGATTTAAAAATTTTATTGAGTTTAAAAGTGTGTTTAATTAAGTGTGACTTGTCAAATTTTTGAATCAAACTTTAATTAAGTTTAAATTACTTGATTATTTTGCATAAGTTTAAATTTATTGAACTAAGTTCGAGTTATAAATTTTGTCCAAATTTGATTAATTTTATAATGAATTTCGAACAAGCATTTAAGTAATCAAGCATGAATCGAGATTAATGTGTTTGATTCGTTTTAACAATCTAAGTCCTACCCTCATGTATCATGTTTGAACTTGAGGAGTGATAATATTTTTTCCTTTTCGTATATTGTATTATGTATCTCTGATATTTTTAAAAAAATAAAAAATAAGAAATAGTTAAATAATTAACCTAAATATTATGAATAAGGTAATCACGTAAAAGTTTAGTTCTTACATTAGCTATTTTGGTAATAGAGTTAAATTAATAATTCTGTCACCTCTTATTTTGTGTTTTATTGTGCCATAATATTGAACTATGAAGACCTAACTTAGAAACTAGAAGTTTTAGCTCTTTTATTTTTGTTTTTGTTTTTTTTTTATTTTGTTTGTAAATTTGTTTACTTAACAAATTGGACCTTCATGTTAGATAAAAATGAATAAATAAATAAAATAAAAGAAAATAAAAAGAGAAAACAACACCTAATTCTTGGGAATTAAAAGGGTTATTTCAAATCAAATGAATTGAAGGTTTTTTTCCCCTCTCTCTCTCTCTCGTTTGTTAAATGATTACTTGGTTCTGATTTAAAAGTCAAAAATTAACTTTGGAGGTGGTATTCGGGGGTGCTGACATTACTATGGAATGTTAGCTTAGGATAATAGGTTGGAGACAATTGAGACTTATTTACATATTTTTAATCTAAAAAATACTTAAATAAATTTGAATCGTTATATTTTAATCCAACAATTCTCAACCTTAATGTTACCGATCTAACATTGTTGTTTCCCTCTTTATTTGGGGTGGGTTCTCAAACCGGGCCAAATTCTATCACTTGTTGTAGGTTGGATTGTATAACAGGATTATAATAAATAATTTTGAGAATATTTTTTTAATCTTATACACTCAACTAAATAAACAACATGAAGAATTGGTACAGTTGGCTGTTACCATTAAATGTATTTACAGGATTAAGTTATTCCTAAACTACTTATCCCTAGTTATATAATTGGAAAAAAAAAAGTGTGAACCAAATCTAATTAATTAGCACAATATGAATCAAACCAAATCTTTTTTTAAAAAAAAAAAAAAAAAGAATCAAACAAAATCTCCATAATAATTAGGAATAAAAAGAAGCTCAACATTCTCCGTCCAACTCATCGTGCACTGGATGTGGGTAGCTCTCATGTCCAACTCTTGGGGAGATGGAGGATGGCTCGCCTAAACAAAGTGCAAATAAATATTTGAATAAAGTACAAATATATAAAGGCAGTGTTTGAGATAAAAAAAAATTATAATTTTTTACAAAATTTTATAAACTTTCATTTTTTTTTTTATTTGTGTGTGTACGTTTTAAATTTTATTAAATTTTTTTTTTAAATTTTGAGATATTATACGAAAATTATTAGAATAGATCATTCAACCTGTTCTAACAAAGTCATGTTAGCTTAAAATTTTAACACTTCATAAAAAAATTGTTAAAATGAGTCATTCGATTTTGTTCCAATAGATGCTGTCAACAAATTAAATTTATTTTTCAAACGTAAAATAATAATTGACGCAATACTTTTTTTTTTAATTTTTTTTTCTTTTAATTTTGTTCCAAGCATCACCATAAAGCACAAGTTCCAGGAGGTTAAATTAGTCATTTTAAGGAAGACGTCGTTTTCAATGTCAAACATGGAAGGTTATTTCAGTAATTACGGTACAACACGGATGGCCCCCGCTGCCTGACAAAATCGCAAATGTTTACAAAGGTGAGAAACTGAACGGGATTGTGGCCTTTTCCTCAGCCGTTTTTTATTTAACCTTCTCGAATGGCCATTCACCTTTTTAAAGAAATAGTAAAAATGAAGAGAAATAAAAGTCTTTCATTCACTATTCTTTTAAACGGTCAAATAAATCCACCTTCACCTTTTTCTTCCCGCCCCCCCCCGGGGGGGTTTTTTCTTGAGCATGCCCCATGTATCAATATCCTATCACAAGAATATATCAAAAACAGGAAAAGAATATTCTTTCGCTATTTCAAAGAATGAGTGGTAAAATAGCATTATTAGTTTAATTTAGAGAAAAAAAAATGAGAAATTGAGAGACGGTAGGTGACTGACATTGTAATACTATATATTTTTACATTATTTTGACATTAATTTTTACTTTATTCTTGTTTTTTAACTTTAATCCGTCATTCTACTACAATCGTGGTGGGGATGAAAATTTATTAAAATATAATATTTAAGACCTAAAAAAAGACTAAGATAGAATTTGAAAAGCGTTGTGTTTAGGAAGAGTAAAAGATAGCATTTTAGTAGTTAATTTTTTTGATTTTTTGTTAATTTGATTTTTTTTTCTTTTATGATTTAAAAAAAAATTTAGAATGTAAGAAGATAAATTTAATCAATTTTAGGTAGTTAAAAGTTAGTTATTGCCAAACGCACAATAAGAGTGCAAAAGGAGAGGAGCCGAGGCAGGATGCAAGAATGAGGTCAAAATGCCACTTGGGCATTCAATCAAACATGCGGCATGTACTTCAAAAACTAGCCCCACAACAGCAACCAAGACTATCCAACCACTTCGAAGGCATGAATCTCAGTCCATAGCATCATCGCATGCCAATAAGGTGCACAAGGTAGCCCCCAGCGGCCAAGGCATCACCACTCTAGCACCCCACCGCAAGGACCATGCTAAGTTGCTACCACAGGCCCACAACAGCCCGCAGCACAGCCAAAGAAGCCCTAAAATGGTGCGGACATTTGCGAGACACAGCAAGTTCATGTGGGACACGACAACCCGAGTAGGCCTCCTTGCACGCGGACTCGGCCAGATGTGCGAGACATGCCTTGCGGACATTGCCACCATATGCCTTGACGCGTGCGCACGATACGCACCCAAATAGGCCGTCGCGTTTAAACGTGGGGGCATCGTTGGAATGTTGTAGTGTATTTTAGCTTGCGGGTTAATTTTATAATTTCGCAGGTTAGGGCTTGAACGACAGAACCGTAGGGTTTTGGCAGGGGGGAATCACCTTTTTTTTTTTTTTAAAAGAAGGGAAAGAGAGGCTATCAACCTTCTACTTTCCCCTCATTCATTTTCTTTCCTTTTTCTTTTATTTTTTCCGTAATATTATTGATTTAGATTAGGTTTATGGGAGGCAAAAGGAAACTG
This sequence comes from Vitellaria paradoxa, assembly GCA_019916065.1. Classification (NCBI taxonomy): domain Eukaryota; kingdom Viridiplantae; phylum Streptophyta; class Magnoliopsida; order Ericales; family Sapotaceae; genus Vitellaria; species Vitellaria paradoxa. Next base: position 53,152,060 of record CM034239.1, read on the forward strand.
GAAGCTTGATACATGCTATGCATGATTCTTTTATAGATAATTCAAGCGTTAATTCTTTTCATTTCTATTAAATTCATTTTTGGTAGTTGATCCCCACCCCACCCCCACCCAAAATTTTATGGATGATTCTTGATTTTTTTTTTTTTTTTGGGTTCTAGAACATATAATTTTTGTATTTGGATTGATGGTTGAGGTTGTAGGAGATGTGGGTGTGTTATATTTCTCTATATTTTAGGTTTTTACGGTCCTTGAATTTCTTTGGAGATCTAAAATCCTTTGGTTTTCTTAACATAAGTTTGCAATTTTTAAAATCAACTCATTTTATACAAATATGAAAATTGGACTTTACCCAATAACACTAAGAAATGGTTGGGTAATGTTATGACTTTGGGTCCATGATTGCTAAATTTAGAATTTGTGGCCTTGCTTTTTGAACTAATTATTCTTAATTGTTGTTAAAATCAAAATTAAAAATATTCAAAATTTGGATCACCAATAATACTAGATTGTAGATGATTTTTTTAAAAATTTTAACTATTTTTTATTTCTATAATTATTATCTTAAAACTTTTTGAATTCAGTTGACTCATGTTATCGTAAGCATTTGTTGGTCTTATGATTTACCAGTTCGAAATTAAATTCTCTATTTTTAGAAATTAATTCGGTGAAGTTATAGTATTTCATGTTTATGAGTGGCCAATTTGATGTCCTATTAGTTTGTAGAAAGATTTCTTAAACGTCCAACTACAATACTTTTTGTTTTTAAAACCTCACTTGAATTAAGGCTTTTTTGAGTACTTGCTATCCAATGTGGTTCAATGCTCCTTTTATTTTATTAGTTTAGTTTTTTTTTTTTTTAATTTTATATTCCCATCATTTCAAGCTACCATTCACTAGTATTCCCAATAATCTAAATTTTGATCACCTAATAGTATTAGAAAATAATTAAGTTGAGTATCACCAAGATCTTTATTTATGAAAGAAAATTGATACTTAATTAATATAAATTTAAATTGTTACAACTAATCCATACACTTCAAGAAACGCAACTAAATAAATAATTACATAAAGCCTAACAAGCCCACATGAGAAAATAGTGCGCCCACACTCTGACCACACACCAGTTTTGCTTGCAATGAAGATAATAGGTTTTGTACTCCACGCTTGCAGGGAGAGCAAAGCAAGTGATGGGAAGTGCAACACTAGAGGGCAGAGGGCGGTTTCCCAAGTTTCGCAAAATATTTAATGACATATTAGTATAATTTAAAAAAAAAATTTAAGTACTCTCAATTTTTTTTTTCTAAACTCTTATTAATAACCTCCATTGTTCTTAATTTTTCAATTTTGACCCATTAAACATCGAATCCTCCTTAACTAGTAGCATAACCCAACGGCATATCGGATCACCATGCAATATCACTTCGATCCCAATATTTATACGTTTTGATTGATTATAACTTGACAGAGAAGATATTTATTTATATGTACTTAATTCTCCATAATTGCATAAATGCATGCTTCGCTAGAAAGCTTGCTTCTTCTCTTGGACTAGGCCCAGTCCATAGGAATGCACGAAGCACCCTCCTTCATTTGCGCTAGCTTGTTCTCTAAAAAGTATTGCACTTTTCGTGTTTATTCGTTCCTTCGTCCATTCAAGGATAATATATAAGGTCCGATCCAACTCGAAAGCTCTTCCTTCAACGAAAATAAACCTCAGAGTGATGGCTGAGCTTAGTGTTAGGATTAATTAAAAATTAAAACGGAATAAGAGAAAAATAAAAAACAACAACATAACATAATTCGACACTCTTAGCCTACATTTACGAGTAAGAAAACACAGCTCGATTATGTGTCAACAATGGTAGTAATACAAAACTCTATGCCTCTCTCTCTCTTTCTTTTTCTAACTGAATATTATGAATCTCTAACTTTACAACCCATTAGATCTACGCAGAACCTCTTTTTTTTTTTTTTTAATCAATAATAGTCAAATGAGGTAGGTAGGTATGTAATTAACACACTAGGTAAAAACGATTCAGTTTCGATGAATAAGACAGAACTCTTGAATTACTCTCAATAAATGGTTGAGGACCCAACACTCAATTGGTTTAAAAATATATATATATCTATATTCATGTTTACATTTCATCTCCCCTCAATATATGTGACACATTTAATTGTTGTGTTCATACATACATGTATATTTTTATTAAAATACAAGTATGATACACACTTAGAATTGAGTTGCTAAAACCTTTTAAAATTGCATTTTGTATGTTTAAATATCTTTCAATTATGCTATTAAAAAAGTAAATTAGTGCTCTTGTAAATATTATAATTTTCTTTATTAATAAACTGTATATAAATTATATACTTTTGAGGCATTCTTCCAGCATTTGAAAATCATTGTATTCCGCGTATAGATCGGTTGGTGCTCTAGTTATTTGTTTTGCTCTCTTGCATTTGCCTTTTTTCGTTTCCCTTTCCCTGCAATTTACTCTGAAGGTTTCTAATTACCTCCTTGTGTGTGTGTGTGTGTATATAACAATTTCTTGGGCAATATTTGCATTTATACTTTCCCAGTTTCTCTCTCCTCGGGTTGCTATAAGTTTCTTATATATAGTTCTTTGGATTCTAGATTTGTTCTTCCTACGTAGATGATTTTGTTGATTTTGGGTTTTTTCATAAAGAGACGAGCCAGCCAGTTTATGTAAGGCTAAAATGAGCTAGACCAAAGCATGTCACCCACCATTTCTTTGGGTTTGCAAGCTGTCTCGCTAGCTCCAGGCCAAAATGGGCCCTCAAAGCAGCTTAGCCCCGGGGCCCATCGGTGTGCAACAAACTTATGATCTTCCAAATTAAGCCAGACGGAGAATTCAACTTGCTCTCTTCTCAAATGTGAACTGAGAGGGCATAATTGTACTTCTGTGGTATGCTTTACGCAAAATTTTGAAGGTTACCCAAAAAAACCACCTCCACCCCCCCCCCCCAAAATAGGATTATAGTTTTTTTTTTTTTTTATCATTTTCCGAGAATAGAGGATTACAAAGGCTTGAACACAGGTATAAAGTAAAAATAATGAAGATTATTACGAGCGACAATGAGTGGAGTAGAGAATACATGTGTTACTAATATAATAATATCTAATAAAATGTCTCGGGACCTACTAATGTTTAAGTTTGTAATTTTTTAGGTATTAATATAGTAATTATTATTTATAATAATAATTATATATATACACTTAAAAAAATAAAAAAAAAATAAAATTGGGCGATCAGGCTTCGATGGTCTCTCGCCATTTGGATCCAGTCAAAGGGATGGGGCAAACGAATACTATGAGAATCAGAATAAGAAAGAAGCTAGAGAGCAGGCCTCGTTTGACCTTTTCTCCATTTTGATTGGTTGAAAGGCTCAACCCAACTCTGGGTAGCCGTTGGCTAATCACGATGATCCAGTGTGGGATCCACCCTCAGTCCTCGTGCAAACCGCATGCATGCGTGGCATGTAAACACAGGACACGTGTTGCGGTTTCACGCAGTGAGAAGTGAGAACGCACTCTCTAGGCCGGAATTCTCATTACCCAGCCCCTCATGTTCCACGCGAGGGTTAAGAGAAAACGTCTGTACCTTATTCTTCTTCGGTGTCCCATAGAATTTCATAAACCTCTGTTTTGTTTGGTTTGGAAGGCGAACAGACATTTCCCCAAATTTCAATTTCGAAGCATTTTCAGTTGGTCCTCGACCAGGCGCAAGTAGAATAGGTTTTGTGAGAATTACGTTGGAAAAAGAGTAAGGCGCATGGTTTTCGACCAATGGGACTTCTTCTACAATTTAGGCATTGTTTTGTGTGTTAAAAAAAAATTTAAAAATTCTAAAATTTTTTAAAAATTATTTATTTTTTATCTCATTACATGAATTACGAATCTACAACTTATCTCAATTTTTTTATCACTCCAAACGCAGTCAACTGTGTTTAACCGGCCGAAGTAAGTTACTTTAATTAATTATTCCACCGTCGTTGCCCATCAAGGATTGTATTTCTTTGGGTAAGATGCCGTTTGAACTCCTAAAGTTTTTCAAAAAATTCTAAAATCTTTCAAAATTTCTTAATCAAATTTTATCACATGTCACTTTTATATCACATTAACACTAATTTTTAATTTTTTTTTATCTTTTTTACACCCCAAAGACCCCTCTAAATTTGGCATTTATTTAGTTATTTTAAAAGTTTTTTTTTCACACTTCTTTTTGTGATTAAAAAAATCCAACCCCCAAATTTACGAGACCTTTGAGCGGCTAGAAGGGGCTAAAAGTCAAAAAAAAGTGAGGAATGTTAATTATTTTTAGTGTTTGAAAGATCAATCAAAAGCGATCAAAATAATTTATTCAAACAGTGTAAAGTAAGCCGTTTTAACGATTTTGATCAAAAAATAGTACGAAAAGATGACAAATATTTAAAAAGTGAAAAAAAGTAAGTAATTTTTTTGTAGTTGTTGTAATTTTTTGTAAAAATTTGTAAAATTTAAATTTTAAAAATAAATGTATGAAATATAAAAATAACTAAAATTGATAAAAATAAATAAATATTTATAATTTTTTTTTATAATTTTCGATAATTTTTAACCCAACCAGAGGCCTTGGACAAACTAATGCTTTTGGCAGTGCTTTTGGGCGATGTGACATACCATGCCCTGCTCCAGCAACAGGCATGTGTTTGTGCTCAACCAACTCACGTTATTTTACCATTTTTTTATTTCTTCGTGTGGGTGTGCGTGAGTAGGCCAAAATCTTAAAAATTTAAAAATTAAACAATATTAAATACTGAATCAAACAATATCAAAAATTAAACAATATTAAATTTGTGCCTTTTCAAAACTTGTAAACGCAGTATTTGGTAAACAAAATTAACAGCAAACAATCAAGCAACAAGTAGAAGTAATTACCCAAAAAAAAAAAAAAAAAAAACAAGTAGAAATAATGGATGCAGGTAACAAGAATGTACAGACAAAAACTAAATCACATTTTTATCAATAGAGGAAGAAGGAAAACTATTCTAAGGTGCCAAAAAATAAAAAATAAAAAAATGGAGGTAAAATAAAATGCAGTAAAGTAAGTTTTGCAGGGAGAGGAGTGGTTGACGTACACTTTACCAATCATTTTCCTTCCATCTTTCTCACTTTTACACTGTCTTAAAATTATGGCATCGTATAATATCTTTTAACTGTAACATGATTCTTGGAGTAATGGCAATTGTCTTATTTGTACTTCTTAACTGGCTCTGCCAACTTATATTTTTATTATAAGCCATGGCTTAGCCAATCTATTCATTCTTTTTTACTGATAAAACATTTCTTAATAACAATCAATTATCACGGGTCTTACTTAGTTGATGTAAATTTCAATTCAAAATTTTTAACAATTGAGGTCTAACTTATTCATTTAGTAAGTTGTTACATCATTAATCTTTCTTTTATCATCTTTTTGTCACCTTCAGCTGATATTACAATAAGTTTATATTTCTCAAATAACTCTTTTTAACCAGCAACATGTCATATTTAAATAGCTCTTCTTAATCATTTACATGTCATATTTAACTAATATTATTTAGATCTCTCACAATTCTTCTCATTTAATAATTTTGATGATTAGTACATGTGTGATCATGTTATACGTTAGAATTTAACAAAAATAAATAACATGAATGAAGATGCGCATGTGAATGCTAAAGTTTAAATATATATACGCATCTTCATGTGAACGCCAAAGTTTAAATATATATGTATATATATATATATATAAGTACATGTCTTTAAAGTTCTGATTATCTATATATATCATTTAATCAAGATAAAGAGCAACCCACGTGAGATCGATTATTAGTGCTTTTGGGACTGATATTCTTCCTTTGGAGATCTGTCCCCCTTTTTTTTTATTTCAAAAGATGCGAAACATTTCCAAATTAAATGACACCTCATCGTCATCTTTATTTTTCTAGATGCATCAAAGCCAAACCACATGCTTTCTAATTATATAATAATCTTTTCTTCTTCGTGAAATATATTCATGGGCAAAAGTCGAATCTAATATCTATCACGTACGTCCACTTCATAACTTTTTTTTTTAATTAACTTTTTTCCCTCTTAATTTTCTTCTAATGACTGATTAAATAAAGAGAAACAAAGATTGCATGTTATCTCTTAAGATAAGATCAGCTGCACTACCAATCCCAATCAATTAACGAGATGGCCATCGGGTTCATACTCTTTAATCCAATCAAGATTTCTTCTACCTTTTCGGAATTCTATCAAAAGTAAAGAAGAGGAGCATGATTAAGATTGTACGTTTGATTTGCTCGGATTCCTTTTGCTGAATGCATGATTACAAGAGTGTTTAATTAATAAAAGTTGAGTCAAGTACAGTAAATATATAAAAATTTAATATAAAAATGATAAGTGGTAAAATTTTAATTAAAACAAATATAAAAGGTTGATAAAAGTTGGTAGATTTTGATTAATTTTGACTAATCAAACATCCCCTACATTCATCATGCTTTTATTTAATAAATTACAGAACGGCCAATAAATTGATATATATATATATATATATAGTGTTGATGCGCTAGTGAAGTGTTGCGGCAAATTATGGCTGCTTTTGGTTTGTAAAAAATTTTTAAAAATTTTTAAAAATTTCTAAAAATTATTCACTTTTATCTCATTACATGAATTACGAATCCATAATTTATTTAATTTTATTTTATCTCACTTTTTATCACTCTAAACGCACCTTATATATATATATATATATATATGCTCTATTCCGCCAACTTTTTATGGGGAATAAAATCAACAGCATTATATATGCCTCTTCTTGTTTTTGATATAAAATATTTTTAAAAAATATTTTTTAAAACATAAATAAAAAATTTTAAAAACATTTTATATTCAAGTAAACTGAAACTGAAATAGAGACACCTCACTTATTTAAAAGGCGTGAGAAGATTTATGATTCAATAATAAATAAATTTATTATTGTTTATGGAGCCCTTTTATCTAAATAGATATTGCATTATTTCACTTGTTTAATGATATTTGATTTAAATATCACAGTATAAATACTATTAAACCTATTAGTCAAATTCATCGAATTATACTGAAATATATGTTTTATATCATACAAATTAAGATTATTTATATGTACTTAGATTAGATGAATAGTTCTAGGTTCATTAGAATTTACATATATTTGGTTAGATGTAGAGTCTTAAGCTCATTAATTTACTAATTATACAGAGATATGGTTTATTTAATTTACATATAAATAAGGATTTGAGTAGGCTTTAGCCAAAAGTTTTCTACGAGAGTTTGTCTTTTGAATAAAGTTTTCTTATGAAATTTTTCATGAATAAAGATGAACGAGGATTTGTAAAGGAAAAGTAGTCGAATTTACACTATTTTATGATTATAATAAAATCTATTATTTACTATAAGTAAGTGGTCCCGAATCAAGTTAAATTCTTTATGTTTGATTGAGTTTCTTTTTTCTTGTATTAGATATGTTTGGAGTGACAAAAAGTGAGATAAATTGAAATAAAATAAAATAAAATAATTTATAAATTCATAATTCGTATAATAAGATAAAAAATAAATAATTTTTTAAATTTTTATACATTTTTTATATTTTTTAATAAATCAAACACACTCATTGCGTCAATTGTAATTTGATAACGTGCAATAGGAAAAAAAAAAAAAAAATTTGGATTCGTGATCAGGGTCGAGGGTTCGAGTTTTGGGATGCGAAAGTGGAATCGGAGTATAATACGGGAACCGTACCGAAGGGGCAGTCAAACAGACCGTGTGCCACGTCAGGTCAAAGTGGTAAACGTCACGATAGTGCCACGTGATCCGTCAAACAGGCCTGGGCTAACATGAGCCCCGGTCCTCACGACACTCCAAACTAATAAATTAAAAACTTAAACCCTAAGATTCAGAAAAATTATTTTAATTATAAGTGTGTTTGGTTGAGAAAAAATTAATAAAAATTATAATAAAAGTAAAAAAAATGTGACATAAAAGTGTATATTATATACAAAGAAATTTAATTAAAAAAAGTAAAAAAAAAAGTTAAAATTAATAAATTTTGGCAAATTTTGGTTTTTGGGGCCCTAGAGCCTATTTGAAGCATCAAAAAACAGATTCAAAAAAACTCTACTTGCAACAATTTTTTTTTTTACCTTGAATTATGTGAATCTAAATAAATATTTATAAATTTATATATACCTACAAATACCAACAGTTGTTATAAATTTGAATAACATTTCTACAAAATTCCAATACAATTTCTATAATTTTAAAAAAGTTTTGACAAAAAGTCAAAAAATTTCCATCAAAATTTGTTTGAATAGATGAAAATTTATTCGGACGAAATTATTCACCTCTAAAAAAGGTGGTTTGATGGCTGAACTCTAAACGCTAAAAAGTTAAACCACATTTTTTGTTTTTATTTTTGGGACTCCAAATGCCTCTTTAATAAAAACAATTTAATTCAATAAAATAAAATATTAAATTATTTATTAAAAATAAAATAATATAATATGTTTCGTATAATTTAATTATATTATTTATTAAAAATAATTTTAATTTTAATAAAATATTTAAATAAAATAATTCATTTTCATATGACACCATAGAAATAGGCAAAGTAATAAAAATTGTCAAAATATTTATAAAAAAATTTAGAGTGAAAATATTTATTTATGTTTTTATTTAAATTTTTAGTTTTTTAAAACTTGAAAAAATAAATTTAACAAAAACATGCTTTTGTTGTTAATTTTTAAAAAATTATAAACAGAGAAGCCGAAACTAAAATTCGGCTGCCTCGCCTGAAGCCCTAGCCCAACATCCGGAGACAAGTCCCTGCAAACGCGTTTGACTCTTGTGCCAGCCAAAAAAGAAGGGAAAGTTCAAAGAGCCAGGAACGTTCACCAATGGTCGATGGCGGCAAGCGGTTATATAATCGTCAGAGCTTCCCCGAAGACAACAACCTAAGACGGCACTGTACATAAGAGAGAGAGGACCAGAATCCCTATTACCGTTACCGTACGTAGCCTCCGTCATTTATGCACATGCACATACACATACACACACACACACACACATATATATATATATATATATATTCGAAGCTTAGCTACTTCTTCTTTCGAATATCTGCAATACAGAGCACACCAACACAAAACAATAGACAAACAGCTATATACAGGTGCAGACTTGGGTTAGGACTTCCAATTTTGTTAGCAGGTGCGCATTTGAACTTCTTCTGTCTGTCTGTAATTATTTTTTGAATTATTTTGATTTTTGCTATTGGTTCTGTTTTGGTTCGTGATTGAATGTTAGGGTTTCTTTGGAAAAGTCTAATTTTAGTTCAACCTTATTTGGGTCCTGGGAAAATTTGAAGTTTGGATTTTGCAATTTTTTTCTCTTTTTTTTTTTTTTTTTTGGAGGAAAGGAAAAGACACCTCAAGTTAGTCAAAGAGTTGAATTGGGCTAAGTTGAATGGAGACTTTTGTTTTCTTGTGTCCAAAACAATTAAAATTATAAGATTTGTCTTTCCTTTTCTTTATCTGCATTTTCTCGGCAACCAAGCAGATTAGGGTAATTACCAAAAAAATTTTTTTTTTAATCACCAAAAAAAAAAAAAAAAGCAGACCAGGGTTTTTTTTTTTTTTGGAACAAGAGACCAGGGTCTTTTGAGAATGAGAAAGTTGTTATGGCCAATGCTAATCAGATTGGTAGAAACATTTTTCTTTTCTTTTTCTTTTTTTTTCGGTTCATTTTTATCGGTTTGGGTTGAATGATTTGGCTTGCAGATTATTAAATAATTATGTTTTTGTTTTTCTGCAAATTTAAGTTGTTCACCCATACATGGAATAAATATAACTTTTTTCTTCCTTATTTTTTATTTTTTTTTATTTTTCTACTAATTCCTAATTTTTCACCTTTTCTTTTTGATTTTTTGTTCTCTTGCTGGGTGAGTTTTCGTTAATGTCTCGTTGTATTACTCTATTTTTGAGTCCATAATATTGAAATCTATGGAAAAAAGATTATATACGATGTAGCATAATTTAAAACAGGTGTCTGGGGCTTGCTTACATTATGTTTTCTTGGTTGGCTCATTCAATTCTGATATTTATGGTAACAAAATTCCTGTTTATTTTAAGTGCTCCAATGTGATTAAGAAATTGAGAGCTGCTTTCTTTCAAACAAGCGATTTGTTATGCTAGGCTGAGAGAGTTTTCTCTTTTGTCATGGTTTAAGTATTTGAGGGCCTGTATATGGCACCAAGAAGAAATCAACAGAATCTGGAAGTGAAGAGTGTAAAAATGAAATCCCCTGAGTAGTTTGATGGCAGAGGAACTCCATAGTTGTTTCTATGGGAATTAGATAATTTAATTTCGTACTCAATCAGTATATCATTCCATCTCATGAAATAAATGGATTTCCAGTTTAAATAATTCATGTTTTGTTTATGTATATTGTGAACTTGATCATAGTTTTTAAATTCTAAACTATATGCTATTGATTTTTAAGGCTTTTCATTCTGTTTACTGGTTGGCATCAAATTGGAAATAGCTTATGAGCTTCATTTGAAACTTTGATTGCCATTATTATCTTATAAATTTGAACATGAAACTTAGCCCTTCATTTATATGGTTCCTTAGGTAATAGACTTTAATTTCTTTTAACTGAGAAGCGAAGTAACACTACAAAGGATCATTTTGTAGGTTGAGCTTCTTGTTTTGGAGACTGACAAGTTTGATTTATAAGCAGAAGAATGTAGAGCTAGCTGCCAGAAAATATCTCTACTGAAGGGCCAGCAAAAATCCTTTCCCGAGTCAGTATTTTCAGTTTTGAGATTACAGTCATATCAAACAGCCAATGCCAACTTTTTAGGATGGACTCGCATCAGTCCTTTGGATTTGGTGTGACTGGTGTGGACTTATCCTACTCTCCTCATCCTGCTATACCATCAATACCGGCTAGGCTGTCTGAATCCTTGAAATTTGATTTACGAAACTCACCCAACTCGCCTTTCTCAGCTGACTCTGACTTCGAGGCCTTTACAGCGTTGAGCAACAGTACTCAGGAGCTGCACAGCTCCACAGAGAATCTTTCAGGGGCCACGCTTTCCTGTAACTCTTCGATTGAAATCAACAGTTATTACCAGCAGTTAAGTCCTTCCCTGAACATCAATCAAGCTGGACCACAATTTTGTTCTGGTGGAACTTCATTATTTGGGAATGCAAACTGTGGCCAGAACATACAACACGCTCTGCAGGAATTAGAGATTGCTTTGATGGAGCCTGCTGATCAGGCAGAGGTAGTGACACCAAGTTCGTCTCTTGGGGAAAATAAGCAGCCACAAATATCAGGTCAGAGTTCTATGGCCTGGATCCAGGAACCCCAGGGGTCACATATGACTCAATCTCAGACATCCCAAGCTTCTGGCCCTGGCCTTTCTGGCGACAGAATACATAGTGAGAAGCATCGAAAAGCATTGGAAGAAGTGTCTTTGCAGGGCATCAAGCCTGGTAATCTGAAGCAGTTGCTCATTGCATGTGCTATAGCACTCTCTGAAAATAAATTTGACAATTTTGAAATATTGATTGAGAAGGCTCGGAGCGTGGTGTCAATTAGTGGAGAACCAATCCAGCGTCTTGGTGCTTATATGGTTGAAGGGTTGGTAGCCCGGAAAGAGTCATCAGGCAATAACATATATCGGACTCTTAGTTGTAAGGAGCCTGAAGGACAAGACTTACTTTCATACATGCATATCTTGTATGAAATCTGCCCATACTTGAAATTTGGTTATCTGGCTGCAAACGGAGCAATCGCAGAAGCATGCAGGAACGAGGATCGCATACACATCATCGACTTTCATATTGCGCAAGGGACTCAGTGGACGACTCTCTTGCAAGCACTTGCAGCAAGGCCTAGTGGGGCCCCTCATGTGCGGATCACCGGGATTGATGATCCTGTTTCTAAATACCGTGGAGACAGTTTGGAAGTGGTAGGGAAACGGCTGGCAGAAATTTCTGAGAAATTCAAAATCCCAGTTGAGTTTCACGCAGTGCCAGTTTTTGCTTCAGACGTCACAAGGGACATGCTCAAAGTAAGTCCCGGGGAAGTGCTTGCTGTGAATTTTCCTCTGCGGCTCCACCACACACCTGATGAGAGTGTTGATGTGAACAATCCGAGGGACGAGCTTCTCAGGATGGTGAAGTCACTTTCTCCTAAGGTAGTCACTTTGGTGGAGCAAGAATCAAATACAAACACAGCTCCTTTTGTGGCTCGATTTGTAGAAACCCTGGACTACTATTCTGCAATGTTCGAGTCTATAGACGTGACCATGCCGAGGAACAGGAAAGAGCGGATTAATGTGGAGCAACATTATTTGGCGAGGGATATTGTCAACATTATTGCTTGCGAGGGCAAGGATAGGGTGGAACGTCACGAGCTATTTGGGAAATGGAAGTCCAGGTTCACAATGGCAGGGTTCCGGCAATACACTATGAGCTCTTATGTCAACTCTGTAATATCGGGCTTGATGAGGTGTTACTCTGAACATTATACGTTGGTGGAGAAGGATGGGGCTATGTTGTTGGGGTGGAAGGAAAGGAACCTAATCTCTGCGTCTGCTTGGCATTGAACAGAAGAAGAAGAAGAAGAAGAAGAAGAGGAGGAGGACGAGAGTCAGAGAGTCAGTAGTAGAAAATGACCAATTTCTAGAATCAGCCACTGGGAAAGGTTAGTGAATTATCAGTGGTTAGGTTATGATAGCCAATGGCTGTAATATGTGCAATGATATTTTTGTATTCTCATTCATGTACAAATAATGCAGTGCTTCTTTTATTTTTAAGTTCATGATACTGATTAAATGCCCATTTCTGTTGTGTAATTTCACCTCTTGCCATGTTTGGGAATTAAGTTCATGCTAATTAAGGAGATGGAGACCCAAATTAGAGTAGTTGGTACCAATGTAGGTGGGGATTGGCCAATTTTGCTGAAGCATGTAACAATCTGAAACTGCGTTTCCATCGTTAACGGTTTAAACTCGAATCATGGGGTAGGAGCCTATGCTTATGGCTATAGAAAACAAGCCTTCAATATCTTCTTCACGATGACTTGTGACCGTTGGAACGTCATCAATTGTTAGAAGCATATGGCTGGCCATGTCCAACAGCCTACGATGGGTGACTTTGGATTTCCCTGGTTGGATTTTCGGGTACGGATCTGGACAGGACTTGGGGATCGCAGTTTAATCGAAAAACAGACCTGATATAGAATTTGTTTAAATGGGCCGGTTCACATTCTTCAGAATAGATTGACAAGGCAAAACCCGAATCGAGATTGGTCATTGAATACCCGAGCCGACTTGATTATATTAAATTGGGAGTGTAAACTAATTGTTGTCGAGGTTGTCCATTCAGTTGCCATTCCCAGATAGGATCAACTATATGTCCAACCTCATTAGAGATGCGTATATTTGATGGGGGTATATCAAGCCAAAAAAAAAAAAAAAAGCCTGACATTGAAATCTAATTTGTCCGAGGGTCCAAATGTATGTATATTTTTTTTATTAAAAACAAAAATGAATGCATGACTGTTAAATTTTAATCAAATAGTCTCAATCTCAAGTCTCTTCTCCCCAAATCCTATCAAGTATAGACACACCAAACTAGGTAATGTAGACATGTCTGATATATTTTTAACACATTATGTTAAAATATATTTTATATCATTAAAATCGTACCTTTAAAATTAATACAAAATTTTAACGGATCACTCCTGTCTTAACAAATTAGTTTTAGGTTGAGAGTTATAGTATAGTATCGGGGTAGAATTAAGTTTAGAAAAATTCATTCCCCTTTAACTTATTAATCTCATGTTTGTGTATTGTGATTTATCCTATATCAATAGATTCAAATATTTTCACTTTTTATCAATTGATTTTAAATTGAATAAAATACATGTTAAAAGCACAAAATAGTGTATCTAACTTTATTTAGTGTATATATATATATATATCTATTTCTGTTGGACATGCTTAGGACATGCACACTTGTTATGGTAATATTATGAGTTGGTATAAATCATATCAGGCCTGTTATTTTCTACCATTTATTGGACTAGACAAAAAAAATCAGTTCTAGGATTTGAATCGCAAGTCCGTGCACTTAAATTCATTTATTTTTTAAATATATTTTAAATTATATTTTTAGATAAAAACAATTAAAAATTTTTAAAAATGAATAGTTTAATACTAAAATAAATATTTTTATTAGAATATATATATATAAAATAATATATAAATAAATAAAATATTAAAAAATTTATCTTTTTAGTTATATCGAGCCCAGTTAAGATCAAACTAATTTTCACATCTAATATTTTATTAAATTTTTGGTGAAATGTGTATAAGTCACAACTCTAACAATTAGATTAGGCGTAAAACTTCTTTTACGCCAGAAAATGGAGAGTTTCAATGAACTTGTGAAATAATAAATTAAAAATTTCTCCAAACCTGCTTTTCTCTGTGGTATCATCTACTACCAATTTAAAACTTTTATTTCTATTTAAGGCTGGCAATGGAACAAAATATTCGCGGGTTATTTGAGTGGTCGGGATAATAGTTCCAATTCAAAATTTAGACAGACTAAATTCATAACTCAACAGAATTCGACTCGCAAGGCACGCAAGGCAACTTGCCGTTACTTACTTGTCGGTGAAACGACATCGTTTCAAACCAAATCCAACCTCAAAAGGCCTAAATCTCCCTATACTCATCTCATTCTAGCCGCCTCGATTAATTTCAAAATTTTCTCTGTCGACCGTTATGAACTCTTCCTGCGTTTTCTCGCGGTTGAGTCCATTTCCATTGACCACCATCAGGCAAACTACACAGTGGTGAGAGAGGGAACAGTCATCGGATATGAAGCATAAGTGCATGTGAAACATGTTTTTTTTTTTTTTTTTTGCTTTTGTCTTTTATATAGAAAATGAAAACAGAATACAAATAATTAAAAACAAAAATAGAACACTCACAATCTCATCAAACGCCACCTAAATAATCAAGCATAATTTGAAATTAAAATTTTTTCCCCTTGGCACTTGCTTCCTTAACATTTATCTCTTCTATGATTCGTTTGGCACATTAAAAAACGTTAAAAATTTTTAAAAATTATTCACTTCTTATCTCACTACACGAATTATGAATCCACAAATTATCTCAAATTATCTTATTTTTTGTCATTCCAAACGCCTCTTAGTCTTTAATCCTATAATAAATTCACATTAAAATATCTTTTGGTATACAGAAACGAAATGATCATTCCAAAACTTTCACTTCATTATGTTATTTGATATATGATTATTTGAAATGTTATTCTATTAAAGGGAGTGGATTGAAATAGTAATATAAAAATAATTATTTCATCACATTCTCTTATATTAAATTAGACTTGAGTGTAATTATACTATCACTAAACTCATCAAAACTTTGTATTCCAGACTTTGTATTCTAGCGTAATATTTAAGATAGTATTAAGATAAATAACTTTAGGTCGGGGAGGCAGGGAATGCCAAAATGCTTATTAAATAACTATTGAATTTTATATTGGAGTTCTTGAACCGATTTATATACAAACTAAGACCGGCCACCCAATAAAATAATTTGAATGCTCAGAAAGAATTGCAGGAAATCAGACGACGATGGCTTCTATCTTTGGCTAATCCCCAAAACCATTCACTGTATATTTTTGGCCTTATAAAAAAAACTCAAATCCTCTAACACATTTTTATATTTGTCCAAAATTAAAAAAGGACCCACGTCTCAGATTTTTTTAATGAAACAATTAACTATGTCCACAGGTGCTTGTGTGTGGCCCAATATCATTTACTGGCACTTTAATCGTACGAAAATTAAACTATACAGAGAAACAAAGATTAAAGCCTACCATAGAAATTAATACTAGTAGCCCAAATGTACCATCGCTAAAGATCTAGTGAGAAAAGGGAAAAAAAAATTATAAAAAATAAAAAAAAAAGGTTTTGGGGTAAGGTAAAACTATAACACGTGATTCTCGCTAAACATTTTGGTGAGGAACATATGATTTTTTACCTAACATTTTGGTGAGGGACACGTGGCCATTTACCGAGCATCATTATTTTTTAACACGTGGCATCTATCGTGCGTGTTGCAAAGTTGCTAGGCGTTGTTGGACTTGAGGACAATCCCGCTATGTGACACGTGGCGTTCGCCGAGCATGTCACAAAGTGATCTTTATATTGTGAGCTCGGCATGAGTAAGGAAAACGGAGAAACACCTAAGCTGTTCCCCATTGCTTTATGATGAGGCCCCAGTCATAAATGTTCCATGGTAATAAATAAACTAGATTTATTACTTAGAAGACAATCTAGTTTTTTTTGTTTCGTTACAAGTGGCAGACAGATATGATAGGTGGGCAGTTCTCTAAGCTGTATTCTGTTAATTTCAGCACCCCCAATTGCCCACAGGCATTTAATGTAAGGTTAACGTATTAAATGAGAAGTGAAAGACATTTAAAGAAAAAGGCGCATATATATTGCCTGGTATTATTATAATCGAATTTTTGGGCATTAATTTATTCATTTTCTCTTACTATAAATACCATACTTTGTTTAGAATTCAGGTACACTCACGATTGCCAATAAAATACATAATACATTTCTTTCCTTAATTCACTTAAAATTTCTACTGACTTATGTATTGGAGGATTTTTCGATCGGAGACCCTCATTCTGGCCGTAAATTCTATTTTATTTGTGTTCGGCAGGCTAACAATTAGGTTTCCAATTGGTGTGGTAAGCAATTCAAGTAGCAAATTTTTGTTGCTGAACAAAAGGGGAAATGATCATTGTCAATATACTCGTACAAGATGTTACAATCTTAAAAATTCATAATTCATTTGCTATTAAAATCATATGAATAAATAAAGAAAAGAATACTATAAAAAAAAATTATACTAGAATTTTTTATGACAATATTGTGCCGCGATGACAATCTTGTAATATAATATATTTTAATGAAATAAAAATTTTGACTTGAGTTTTGTTTGGAGTGACAAAAAAGTTTGAAAAGTCGTGAAAAATATTTAAAAATTCTAAAAGTGATTCATTTTTTTATCTCATTATATGAATTACAAACTCACAATTTATCTTATTTTATCTCACTTTTTGTCACTCCAATTGCACTCTTAATATGTTTGCAATCCCTTCCCTTCATTCTGGTTGATATTTTCTATTATATTTTGGTAGTATAAAATTACACAAAAAAAAGCACTATAAAAAAAAAAAACAAAAAACAAAAAAACCTAAAGATCCTACGCATTATCACAATGTATAACGAAGGGTCCTGGCACGACGAAAAATAATGAAAAATAATAAAAAATGTGGTTTGGAAAAATTTTTGGTATTTGATACACACATCTCAAACCGCATTTTTTGGAGATGAATAATAGAATTCCTATTCTGATGTATTGAATTTTCATTTGAACGGTTTCAAATTTTGTACCAGTCATGACTTCTTTATAAACCAAATCAGACTCGAAATGCCATTGGTGTTGGAACGGTTTACAATGGTTCGTTTGGAACGAAGTTGGCAATGCCAAACCGTTGGAATGGTTTGGTGTGAACCGTTTGAACGGTATCAAACTATTACATTTTATACTTTATCTTTCTATACAAGCGTCTAAATGATTTCTACAATCCGTTGGAACGACTCTGGAAAAATTAGTGACGGTGGGTGTTATTCGGTAGATTGAGAGTCAGTGGTAAGAGTAAGAAAAAAATTTTGAATTTTTTACTATTTAATTAACCAAATTCTAGTCATTAACTTTTTTTTAGAAAGTATTGAACTTTTTTCAAACTTTAGAAAGATAAAAATGTGTAAAAATATAATAGAGGCTTTCAGAAATTTTCATGAGTTTTGAGAGATTTTCAGCAAATTTTGTTGCGCCAAACTAACCCTAAATATTTTAACAAATATTATCTAAATTCTTGCAAATTCCAAATAACTCAAGCATTATAAAATTCAAAACTCTTGCCCCTACCAAAATTCATTGCAACAATGTTAATCGAAAAACAGACGTGATATAGAATTTGTTTAAATGGGCTGGTTCACGTCCTTCAGAATTGATTTCAGTGACAAAGAAAAACCCGAATCGGGATTAGTCATTGAATACCCGATCCGACTTGATTATATGTTAAATTGGGAGTGTAAACCCGTTATCATTGACGTTGTCCATTCAGTTGCCATCCCCAGACAGGATCAACTATATGTCCAACCTCATTAGAGATGCATATATTGGATGAGGGTATACCATGCCAAAAAAAAAAAAAAAAATGGAGAGACTGGTATCGAAATTGATATCATTTCGGTGATATTGATGTTGAAATCGTTTAGTTAAAATTTAACGGCCAAATGCATTTACATCTTTTTAATCTAAAAAAAATGAATATATGTGAACCGTTGAATTTTATTTCAACGGCACTCAACCTATGTCCCCTCAAATCCTATCAAGCATAGACACCAAACTAGGTATTGTAAGTGTTGCTGGCATATATTTTTAATGCATTATATTAAAATATATTTTATATCATTAAAATAGTACCTTTCAAATTAATATAAAATTTTAGTAGCTCACTCCACTCTTGATTAATTAGTTAAATGCTACAATACTGGGTCAGAGTTAGGTTTGGGAAATTCATTCCCTTTTTACTTGTTAGTCTCATATTTATGTATTGTGATTTATCTTATATCAATAGACTTAAGTTTCTAAAATTAGTATAAGATCTTAATGAGTATCTTTATTTTTTATTAATTTATTTAATATTAAATATTTAAATTCATTAAAATACATGTTAAAAATATGAAATAGTGTTATCTAACTTTATTTAGTGTATATATATATATATATATATTTTCTTGTTGGACATGCTTAGGACATGTATACTTGGTTGTGATAATATTATGGATTGATATGGATAGCTTGTTAATATTTTGTTAGTCATTGGACTAGACCTAAAAAAATCAGTTTTGAGATTTGAATCCGAAGTCCGCCCACTTAAATCTATTTTTTAAATATATTTTAAATTATATTTTTAGGTAAGAATAATTTAAAAATTGTAAAAATAAATAGTTTAATACTAAAATAAATATTTTTATAAAAATATATAAATAAAATAATATATAAATACGTAAAGTATTAAAAAATATTTTTTAATTATACCGAGCCTGGCTAAAATCAAGCTAATTTTTACATCTGTTATTTTATTGAAATTTTGGCGTAACATGTATAAATTATGACCCTAACAACGACCATCAGGTGTGTAGCTTCTTTTATGCCATGGAACTGAGAGTTTCATTGAACTTATGAAACAATAAATAATGTTTTTCTCAGAACCTAATTCTGTGCAGTACCATTTACTGCGAATTTAAAATTTTGAATTCTATTTAAAACTAGCAAGGAAACAAAATATTTGCGGGTTATTTGAGTTGGACTGGATAATAGTTCCAATTCAAAATTTAAACAAACTATAAATTCAATCTCATTTGTTAGCTCAAAAAAATTTGACTGCTGAGGCTCGCAGGCCAGCTTGTTATTGCTTACATGTCGATGAAACGACATCACTTCAAAACAAATCCAACCTCAAAGGCCCAAACCTCCTTACGCTCATCTCATTCTAGCCGCCTCGGTTAATTTTTCTCACCCTGTCGAACGTTACAAGCTCTTCCTGCGTTCTCTACTTCTCTCGCCGTTGTGTCCATTTCCATTGACCACTACTGGGCAACTCCACAGTGGTGAGAGAGGGGCCAACGATCGGATCCGATCTCGGCAGCACCTACTCGCATCGAGTTTTTTTTTTTTTGGATGTGATGAGAAAAAAATCGATTTATTTAATTTATAATAAAAAATCAAATAATTTATCTGATTTAATTTATGTAAACCTCTAGTCGTAAATTCTGAATTTGAATATATACGAGTAATAATTACATTAGAGATTGAGATAATCAAAGAATAATAAATAAATAAATAATTTACAGACTTTTTTAACAGTTTCCAAATTGAACTTCTTTAAATAGGCGGGGGTTCAAAGTATTAGAATTAATAGATAAAGATGGTAAATTAAAAATAAGGCATAATTAAAAACGTATCAGTATAATTAACTCAAAATTTTATACTAGCATGGCAAATTCTAGGCCAATCCAAATGTAGGTCATAAAATAATTGTTTTACCAATTAATTTGTTTTCTATCCAAATTTGCTTTATGAGTATTCTCAATGATTGAAAAAGTATTTCTTAACAAATTTCATATCGACTTAATAAATTTTAAATTGATTTAAACTCAAATTGTAAAATAATCATTTTAAATTGATAACAACTCAAATTGTATTATATATTTACATATATAAATATATATATTTACATCTATACATACATACATACATATATATAAATATATATGTATTAAAATAGCTACCGCAGCAATTAAAATGTACTCTCACGCCAACATTTGTTTTAAAATTCTAAATCATATATGGTGTCGGTCCAAATTGCGCATGTTTTGTTTTATAGAGTTCTCAAACATATGTGCACATGAAATATGTTTTTTGTCTTTGTTTCGCACGGTGGAAACGAAAACAGGACACAAATAATTAAAAACAAAAATAGAACACTCACAGCCTCATCAAATGTCACCTGAATAATCAAACATAATTTCAAACTAAAAATTTGCCCCTTAACACTTCCTTCCTTGACATTTATCCCTTTTAATTTTTAACATCATACCTACTCACCTTAAGTGCTTTTGTTGGAACAAATAAATAAAATGATCATTTTAAAACTTCTACTTTATTATTTTATTGGGTATGATTATTTGACATGCTGGTGTATAAAAAGGAATGAAATAAAATAATAGTGTAAAAATAATTATTTCATTTGATTCTCTTATACTAAATTACATTCACGAATAATTATATTACTAATAAAATCATTAAAACACTGTATTTCAGCGCAATATTTAAGATAGTATTACGATTAATGATTTTAGATTGAGGAGGTAGGAAATGTCAAAATGCTTAGCAAAGAATGTTGAATTCTATATTAGAGTGTTTGAATCGATTTATATACAAATGAGGACCGGCCATCCAATAAAATTATTTGAATGTTCAGAAAGAATAGCAGGAAATTAGAGGCCTTTCATCCTTTGGCCAATCCCCAAATACCATTCATTAATTACATTTTACTGTATATTTTTGGCCTTATTAAAAAAAATCAAATCCTTTATCACGTTTTTATATTTGTCCAAAATTAAAAGGACCCCCGTCTGAGATTTTTTTAATGAAGGAATTAACCATGCCCAAAAGTGCCCGTGTGTGGCTCAAAATAATTTACTGGCACTTTAATCGTACGAAAATTAAACTATACAAAGAAACAAAAATTAAATGTTCCATCGCTTAGCATATGGAGAGAAAAAAAAAAAAAAAGGAAAAAACAAAAGAGGGAAAATGACCATCCCCAATATACTCATACAAAATGTTACAATCATAAAGATTCATAATTCATTTGCTATTAAAATCATACAAATAAAGAAAAAAAAAAGAATAACATCAACAAAAATTATACTAGAATTTTTAACTACAATATTATGTCGATGATAATCTTGTGATATAATATATGTTAATAAATTAAAGATTTTGACTTAATATGCCTACAATTCCTTCTCTTTATTTTGGTTGATATTTTTAATTATATTTTTGGTAATATAAATTACTCAAAAAAAAAATCAAAACAAAAAATCTAAAATATCGTACGCATTATCATAATGTATAACTAATATTCTAACAAATATTATCTAAATTTTTACAAATTCCAAACAACACAAGCATTATAAAATCCAAAAACCCTAACCACGCAAAACTCATCGCAACAGTGTTAAAATTATATAGTCCATTCCCACCACGACAAAAGTCCAATAGAAACCTTAGCATTTACGAGAATAGTAAACCTCTCAATGGATTCAAAGGGGTTGCAGTGAAAAAATTCACTGCAGGAGCTGCAGTGGAGAAACAAAAGGTTAAGATTTCTTTATATTTGAATGACACGATATCTTTAATATTCCGCATTAATTGTGTTCCAATCAAAATTTTTAAACTTTTATTTTTATTTTGAAAATAAATTTAATTAAAATAAATTGCAATCATTGGATTAAGTGTAAAGAAATCTCAACCTTTTATTTTTCACTGCAGCCCCTGCAGTGGATTTGTTCACTGCAGCCCCCTTAACCCACCTCTCAACTTGTCGACACAGGTCTCCATACCCCTACTCTCAAGGGGTTTCAGGATGTTGCAGTGAAAAATTCACTGTAGGAGCTGCAGTGAAAAATCAAAGGCTGAGATTTGATTAGTTTTAATTGAATGGTTCTAATTTAATTTAATTAAAATTATTTTCAAAATAAAAATAAAAGTTTAAAAAATTTAATTGGAACAAAACTAATGCAGAGTGTAAAATATCGCGTGTCATTAAATTGAAAATGAATCTCAGCCCTTCATTTTCTTCACTGTAGCCCCTACAATGAATTTTTTCACTGCAATCCCCTTAAACCCACTCTCAAATCACTTATAAGTACTCATCTGTCTTATTAATTTTAGCTAGTCATGGCCCAAGTCCCTTGGCTCCCCCACCATACCCCTGTCGACCATTCCCACTACTTCCGCCCTGATTTATTACCAATTCCCGCCCGCTACCCCAATCTCCGTTTTTTTTTTTTTTTTTTTTGGTAATTTACCCCAATCTCCGTTGCCTGTGTTCCTCACGCAATTCCTCAACTTAACGTTTAGAGCTTGTTAGCAGCAGTGGTGACAGCCGCAGTGGTGACAGAGCCACTCCTATGGTCTGTGTTTTTCCAGCTATTCTAGATCATTAAATGCGTACCCAATGAAGAACACGTGGTAAAATATCTGTGTTTTTGACCCTAAAAAAGCGTCTGTGGCTCGTACCTTTTTTTTTTTTTTGGTAAGTAGCTCGTACCTTTATTTTGGAAGGAACCGATCACTAAATGCACATCAATCGTTTTATGAAAGGGTAGGTTCGGTGCACCGGTATATTTGAACCTATCCTGATCCATCATTATAATATTTGTATAGAAAAAATTTCACTAACTTTTTTCCATAGACCGTTCTTCTTATCTTATTCTTATAAACTTTCTTCTCACGTAAACTTGTACGTAACAAAATGATGAAATAAAGCGATTGAAATTAATCATCGATTAAAGACTCTCTTATACTTAAACTAATTGTAAATATTAATAATAATGTCATGTAAATAAAGAAAGAGAAAGATAGTGATATAAAAAGAGAAGAGAAAGAGAAGAAGGAGTTTTTACCCTAACTATATTTTTGTCATTTATAGAGTGCGAATCTGACATGTTTTATGTTGATTTAACTACACGGTAGTAGTATTAAATGCTTGATGATGTAAGTCTTGGATCCTGTAAAGAAATTACTTTATTGTATATATTTTATAAATCTTCTTTCTTAATGCACCTGAGTGTAGTAAGTGAAATAATTACATAGTATAACTATTAAACTATTTAATTTTAATTTAATTAAAATATACTCTCTCTAGTTAGAAGTGTAATATTGTGGTCAGAGATACACTATTATTGCCAGGTGTAATATTTTTTGGCCACACAATATCCCTTTCGCGAATCGCGATTTCCATTGTCGTGAAACTCGTGATTTCATCGCACAACCCTAGCTTGCCTCCAGATGATTTATAAGTAGCAAGAACTAATGACTATTAGTTAGTTCATACTAGTGAATTTAAAAAAAAAAAAAAAAAAAAGAGCTATCCAACAACACTCAAGAAGAGTTCTAACTATTATTTCTTCATTCTTCTGCACCAGTCCTTTCTTCGATCTTTTCTTTCAAAACCAAACGACCAAAAAAAAAAAAAAAAAAATGGAAATGGTTGTTCAAGGTCCGCCGCCTCTTAAGGTTGCTCGTCGCTCTGCAAATTACCATCCTAGTATTTGGGGAGATCATTTCCTCAAATACACTGCTGATGTGAAGGTAAAATACTGTCTCTTTGCATTGTTTTGGCCTGACAGGACCTTGGATGACAATATATACCATCAACCAAAAGTAATGTGTACCCGAGGTCACTCTCGCTCTTCAAATTTTCATCCAATCATTTAGGCAAATTATTTCCTCAAATACGTTGCCGCCAAAGACACAGTAAAAATGGAATTTGGGAGTCTGTTTGGAGCCATAATTTTTAGTAATTTTTAATTTTTTTACCAAAAATTATTAGTTGCAATTCCTGGTATGTTTTGTGAAACGAATAAATATTTTTAATAATTTTTTATAACTTTTGAGTATTTGATAAAATTTTTGATAATTTTTAGTAATTTTTAGTAACTTATCAGTTAAAAAGTTACTTTAATTGAGTAGAAACTGAGTAGAAAAGTGATAAAAATTGATAGTTTACCAAATACTCAAAAATTAAAAATTGATATTTTTTGTTAAAAATTGTACCTCCAAACACTCTCTACTAGATATATATATATATATATATATATATATATGTATTTTGAGGTGGGAATTTACTTTGTCCCATGAGATTTATTCGATATTTTCCTAATTAAGAACGTGATTTTTTTTTTTTGGTAATAATCATTAAGGAACTGTCCCGGTGAGCATTTCATCCTTGAAAATTAGATAATTAATGTTGTGATTATAAAGGCAAAATAGCCACTAAAGAGGAAAATTGCAATTAATTAATTAAAAGACTCCCAATTATTGCAAAATAAAAACTCAGGTAATGAAGTTGGATCTGGAGTAGAATTCATACGAGCAAAGTGAAATGGACCATTTTGTGTCAACTACTGGTAAAATGCAATTCTAATATGATCCTTAATTCCAACTCATGGAGATATGCTAATAATGAAATTCTAAAACTGCACGTGCAGAAACTAAATCTGAAAGAAGAAGCACGGATCAAGGAATTGAAAAGTAAGGTAAAAACTATGCTAAGTAATACAAGAAATAAGCCTTTGGAAGAAATTATCCTTGTTGACACGCTCCAACGCCTTGGACTGATATATCATTTTGAAAATGAGATCAAGGTGGCTATGCAATCAATTCACAATTCACACCTCAATTACTCCACCCATGATGATGGCGGGGATGAATATCTCTATGCCATTGCTCAAAGTTTCCGACTTCTTAGGCAACAAGGCTATCCTGTTCCTTCCGGTAAGTTTGATATGTAAATATATATACGTATATATTTATAGCATATTATATAGGGATGTTTGGGAGACAAAAAATTATACATACATATATATATATATATGTATATATATATTAAAAAGTTACAAACTTTTGCAAATTTTTGCAAACTTTTATGTATTTTCATATTCTATATGTACTTTTTAACTGTTACCAACTTTTTATCAAAATTAGGGGACACGTCAGTTTCAAACCGTTAGAATAGGTTATTTAAATATTTTGTAATTGGTCTTGTCAGTTCAAAATTTTGATAGGTTAGTCCAAAATTAACCTGTCAAAATTATTGGAATAAGTCATTTAACTCCATTTCAACGGATTTTGATAGCAACTTTTAGTTTATTTTTCAAATGCCAAAAAGTAACAAACGCGTTACATTTTTTTTTTAATCTTTTTGTCTTCCAAACATCCCTAAAATAATGTATTTTTACTTCATCATCAAAATTTGTATCTCATTAATTTGTGTGTTTGGGCGCTCCTGTTTTTAACTAGATTTATTTTGGAAGTTCAAAGATGAGAAAGGAGAGTTCAAATCAATGCTAACAGAACATCCAAAAACGTTGCTATATTGGAAAATAATTAATTGTGGGCCAAATATGTTATTTGTGTGTTATAGGCTATCATAAAGATTAAGCCCATTTAAAGTGGTCTGTTAAGGTTTTAAGGTTTTGGGCTTTATAACATCTCAATTTTGTATGGTCTTTAATGTGTAGATACCTAAGCTCATATTTTTATTTTATGATGGGCCGAATAGAAGTAGGGTTTCTACAGTTATTATAAATAGGTTATGGTCCCTAGGTCATACGTAAGAGTTTTCTAATTAATCTGAGATCCCATCGTCGGAGAGAATTAAGAAAAGAAACCTACGTATTGGCTTGGAAGATCAAGAATCACAAAATTACATCAATGGATTCAGGTACGCTTCTGCATTAATTTATTTTCTTGATGATTCGATATGAATTAAATAATCAACAAGTGGTATCAGAGCCAACTCATGTTGAATCATTAAGAAATTTTTTTTTATGGATTAAGATTTAATGGCTAGGGTTTAAATTTTGGGGATTAATTTGTAGTTCTCAAAATTTTGAAATTTTCAGTTATTTGATCTTCTTTTATGCAATTGCTGTTTGTATGCATATATATATATATATATATATACACATGCTTGTACATGCTTTAAATGTGGTGTTGCATGATGATTTATGTATACACACTGGATTAAGTTTCTTTAATGAATATTCATTTAATGTTCACGCTGGAAAGTTTTACTTTTAATGAATATTGAATGACCATGTTTTTTTGTCTTTTAGCTATTTAATGTATACGTGAAAGGTTTTGGCAATTCTATGGATTCAGACTGTTTCGGTAATTTGAGTCACTGATTTAATCCCTGCACACTTTAATCTATTTCGTTTTATTTCGATTTGTTTCGTAATATCATGTTTTGCTTGTTTCAATTCTCTTTTTGTATGATTGAATGCTATTTGATTGTTTTTAAGATGCTTAAAGTAGTTTTAGCGTAAAACCCTAATCTTGATTCAACGAATCAAAAAAGGGTAGTTCACGAAAAGTCTTGGGGTGTTCGTAGTCACTTCGCGTAGGTTACGAAACCCTTCGCGTAGGTTTCAAAACCATTCGCGTACATTGCGAAACCCTTCGCGTAGGTTTCCAAACCCTTCGCGTAGGTTGCGAAACCCTTCGCGTAGGTTGCGAAACCTTTCGCGAAGGGATTTACCTTTCACAAATCTATTTTTTTTCTATTTCGAAAACATTCGAATACGAAAATCCTTAACCAAATCCGTGTGAGATCACTGGTATGGATTTCGTAACCAATCATCAAATACTTTTGAATAGAATTAAAAATCCGAATAGTTAGTCGGTTTTCATTAAATTTTTTTTTCAGCCATTCGGATTTGTTGATTTTGATGGGTGAATTTACGGATTTGATTTAAAAAAAAAAATTGGGATCCTTGGGTCTGTTTTGTAATTCTTGAAAGTTTGAAGTTTCTTTGGAATTTTCTTATGGGCTTATATGAAAGGTTTTAAAAATTACTTAACAGCCCCCAAAGGTTTATTTTTTTTAATTTCAAAAGGGCCCTAAAGAGTTTTAATTTCTTTTAATTTTAAGGGAATTGATTTAAGGAATCAATTAAATTCAAATTTTGGTATTATTAATTTTTGGTACATAATATTCAATAATAAATTAATGGAAGCAACGTGTTGCCAAAGTAACCTCTCTTGTGGAAATTATTTTATTTTGAATATTAGAAGGTTGTGTATATGTATTTATTCATGCAAGTATTGGTCGGCCCAAAGGAAGGCTAATATTTGGCAGAATTACACATGCACCTGTGGTGGTAAACATGTGACAATTATTAGGTTTCCATGTAAATAGTAAGGCAATCCAAAGATTAGCTTATTATTTGACAGGAGTTATTGTCAATGTTTGATCACTACAACAAGAGTACCACTTACAATTAATATTACTGTACAAAGACTTGATATTAATGTTGTGCTGGGTATCTTGAGATGGGTTTACCATTATTTGAATTTATTGATTATTATTTTTGTTTATTAATGTGAGCATAATTTTTGATTATTTTGTTCTCTATATAGCTAATATGTTTGCTACTACTATATCTGCTAACATAAATTCGATTCCTATGCTAAATGGAACAAACTTCAAGGATTGGAAAGAGAACATATTAATTGTTCTTAGCTGCATGGATCTTGACCTTGCGCTCAAGGTTGAGCAACCCGCTTCTCTTACGGCTGAAAGTTCACTTGATGAAAAGAGGAACTTTGAGAAGTGGGATCGCTCAAATCGCATAAGTCTCATGATCATCAAGCGTGGCATTCCAGAAGCCTTTAGGGGCGCAGTATCCGAGGGGATAACTAATGCCAAGGAGTTCCTTGCCGAGATTGAAAAGCGTTTTGTTAAAAACGATAAGGCTGAAACAAGCACGCTTTTGCAAGGCTTGATTTCAATGAAGTATAAAGGCAAAGGAAACATAAGGGAGTACATCATGGAGATGTCCAATATTGCTTCTAAACTTAAGAGATTAAAGCTTGAGCTATCTGATGACTTGCTCGTGCATTTGGTATTAATCTCGCTTCCTGCACAGTTCAGTCACTTTAAGGTCAGTTATAACTGCCAAAAAGAGAAATGGTCTCTAAATGAGCTCATTTCATATTGTGTGCAAGAGGAAGAAAGGTTGAAGCAAGACAGAACTGAAAGTGCTCACTTGGCAAGCACCTCTAAAGATAAGGGCAAGAAAAGAAAGAAAGAATATGAAACTACTACTAAGGGTCCATCACAAAAGAAACAACAGCAGAAAATTGACAGCTGCTTCTTTTGTAACAAAACTGGACATCTTAAGAAAGATTGTGCCAAATATCACGCTTGGCGTGCAAAGAATGGTACAATTTTTACTTTGGTCTGTTCTGAGGTTAATTTAGCTTCAGTACATAGAAACACTTGGTGGTTAGATTCTGGTGCTACTACTCACATAAGTGTTTCTATGCAGGGTTGCCTAAGCTACCGAAAGCCAAATGATGGTGAAAGATACATCTTTGTGGGAGATGGACAAGTCGGTGGAAGTTGATGCAATAGGCACTTTTAGGTTATTATTAGGAACTGGTTATTATTTGGATTTGAAAGACACTTTTATTGTACCGTCTTTTAGGACAGAATTTCGTTTCTGTTTCTTTGTTGGACAAATCTGGATATTATTGTTCATTTGGAAACAATCAGTTTAGTCTTTCGTTGAATTCAAATATTATTGGTACTTGGTTCATTATCTGCATATGATAACCTATACTTGCTTGATACTATTACATCATATAATGAAACCTTGCATGTGCAATCACGTGGTACTAAACGCAAATTAAATAAAGAAAATTCGGCGTCATTATGGCACAAGCGGTTGGGTCATATCTCAAAAGATAGAATTGGAAGACTTGTGTCTGATGGCATTTTGGATTCCCTTGATTTTTCAGACTTTGATGTATGCATTAATTGTATTAAGGGAAAACAGACCAAAACTAAGAGATTAGGTGCCAATAGAACTTCAGACGTCTTAGAATTGATACATACGGATATTTGTGGTCCATTCCCTACGACTTCTTGGAATGGTCAACAATATTTTATATCATTCATAGACGATTACTCACGCTATGGGTACCTATATCTCATTCATGAGAAGTCTTAGTCACTGGACGTGTTCAAGGCTTTTAAAGCTGAAGTTGAGAATCAACTCAACAAAAGAATTAAGAGCGTCAAATCTGATCGTGGTGGTGAGTACTACGGTAGATATGACGGTTCAGGAGAACAACGTCCAGGACCATTTGCTAAATTCCTAGAGGAGTGTGGAATCGTCCCACAGTACACCATGCCAGGATCCCCTAGCATGAATGGTGTAGCTGAGAGACGAAATAGAACTCTAAAAGACATGGTAAGGAGTATGATTAGTCATTCTACCTTACCAGAATCACTTTGGGGAGAAGCACTTAAGACTGCAGCTTACATTCTTAATAGAGTACCCACTAAAGCAGCTGCCAAAACACCTTATGAGCTTTGGACAGGTAAAAAGCCTAGTTTGAAGCATTTTCACATTTGGGGATGCCCAACTGAGGCAAGGCCTTATAGGCTACATGAAAATAAATTGGACTCCAAAACAGTGAGCAGTTACTTTATTGGTTACTCTGAGCGATCAAGGGGCTACAAATTTTATGATCCCACACTTAGGTCAATTTTTGAAACGGGAACTGCAACATTTTTTGAGGATGTTGATTTTGGGGGGAGAAATAAGGTTAGAGACATTGCCTTTGAGGAGGAATTGGTTTCGATTCCTACTATCCTTTATGATAATGTGCAGGCTTCTATACCTGTCATTGATCAAGAAGGAAATCAGGAACCTCAACAAGACAATGTTGAACAACCCCCCATCCAGAATGAGGTAATTATTCCAGAAGAACAAAATCAACAACCTCAAGAACTAAGGAGATCCACGAGAGAAAGGAGAAGTGCTATTCCAGATGATTATGTAGTATTTCTCCAAGAACGTGAGGAAGATATTGGAATGGTGGAAGATGATCCAATCAACTTTCATCAGGCCATGCAGGGTTCTAACTCTCAACAGTGGATTGATGCCATGAATGAGGAGTATAAGTCTATGCAAGACAATAAAGTTTGGGATCTTGTCCCATTACCAGAAGGTGCGAAACCCATTGGTTGTAAATGGATATTTAAAACCAAAAGGGATTCGAATGGTAATGTGGAAAGATATAAGGCTCGTCTTGTAGCAAAAGGCTTTACCCAGAAGGAGGGCATCGACTTCAAAGAGACTTTCTCTCCGGTTTCTACGAAAGACTCTTTCAGAACCATTATGGCGCTTGTTGCACATTTTGATCTTGAGTTACATCAGATGGATGTTAAGACGGCGTTTCTTAATGGTGACATTAATGAAACGATCTATATGGTGCAACCAGAAAACTTTGTGTCGGGAGACTCAAAGAATATGGTTTGCAAATTAAAGAAATCCATCTATGGACTCAAACAAGCTTCCCGTCAGTGGTACTACAAATTTCACCAAGTAATTATCTCGTTCGGCTTTGAGGTAAATGCTGTGGATGATTGTGTGTATCACAAGTTCAGTGGGAGTAAGTATATTTTACTGGTTTTATATGTTGATGACATATTGCTTGCCACAAATGATATAGGCATGTTGCATGAAACCAAGAGATTTCTATCAAAGAATTTTGAGATGAAAGATCTTGGTGATGCATCTTTTGTATTAGGGATTCAGATACATCGAGATCGCTCTCGGGGTATTCTTGGATTATCACAAAAGGCCTATATCGATAAGGTACTTAAAAGGTTTGGCATGCAAGATTGTAAACCAGGTGACACCCCTGTCGCTAAGGGAGACAAATTTAGTCTCAATCAATGCCCTAAAAATGACCTTGAAGTTAAGGAGATGCATAAGATTCCCTACGCTTCAGTTGTTGGAAGTCTAATGTATGCTCAAGTTTGTACACGTCCAGACATAGCATTCATTGTTGGAATGTTAGGCAGATATTTAAGCAATCCTGGGATGGATCATTGGAAAGCAGCCAAACGAGTTTTGAGGTACTTACAGAGAACAAAGGATTACATGCTCACTTATAAGAAATCGGATCAGTTGGAGATCATTGGGTTTTCTGATTCCGATTTTGCTGGATGCCAAGATAGTAGAAGATCCACATCAGGTTACATCTACTTGCTGGCTGGAGGAGCTATATCCTGGAGGAGTGCCAAGCAGACACTCATAGCTTCTTCCACTATGGCAGCAGAGTTCATAGCTTGTTATGAGGCATCTAATCATGGAATATGGCTGCGGAATTTTGTCACTGGGCTGCGAATTTTGGATAGTGTTGAAAGACCATTAAAGTTATTCTGTGACAATAAGTCAGCTGTGCTATATTCTAATAACAATAGGAGCTCTTCGAAGTCTAAACACATAGACATTAAGTTCCTAGTTGTTAAGGAAAGAGTTCAGAGTGGTCAGATGTCTATAGAGCATATTGGCACAAACTCTATGATTGCGGATCCGCTCACTAAAGGCTTACCACCCAAGGTCTTTCATGAGCATGTAGCTCATATGGGTGTTGTATCATTTGATGATATGTTGGTTTAGTGGGAGTTTGTATTTGGATACTTTTCAGTTGTAGACACATTTTATGGATTTATTTTCTGCAGAATAAGATATTTGGTTTATTTGCACTCTGAATGTATTTGTTGTGATCTCACTAAAGAATAAAGTAGGACCAGTTGGAAATAGGCATGTTTAGATCACATTACATGTAATTTCCATGCTACACATCCATACTTGATCTATGTCGTTGATTGTATTGATATATGTGACTATTGATGGGTTTAGTTATGATACATATAACGAAAGCCGCTTTAATCCTATATTGATATAATTGATGGACCAGATTGCATAGAGATGTTTGATAATGATAGCAAATTTTGAGCTCATAAGGTTAATTTTATAATACACAAGCTAACATATCTGGCCCAAGTGGGAGATTGTTGGAAAATAATTAATTGTGGGCCAAATATGTTATTTGTGTGTTATAGGCTATCATAAAGATTAAGCCCATTTAAAGTGGTCTGTTAAGGTTTTAAGGTTTTGGGCTTTATAACATCTCAATTTTGTATGGGCCTTTAATGTGTAGATACCT
This sequence comes from Vitellaria paradoxa, assembly GCA_019916065.1. Lineage (NCBI taxonomy): Eukaryota > Viridiplantae > Streptophyta > Magnoliopsida > Ericales > Sapotaceae > Vitellaria > Vitellaria paradoxa. The sequence goes on from CM034239.1 coordinate 53,184,672, forward strand.
AAGCCCATATTTCTATTTTATGATGGGCCGAATAGAAGTAGGGTTTCTACAGTTATTATAAATAGGTTATGGTCCCCAGGTCATACGTAAGAGTTTTCTAATCAATCTGAGATCCCATCGTCAGAGAGAATTAAGAAAAGAAACCTACGTATTGGCTTGGAAGATCAAGAATCACAAAATTACATCAATGGATTCAGGTATGCTTTCGCATTAATTTATTTTCTTGATGATTCGATATGAATTAAATAATCAACATGCTATGCTTATATGAGGCATCGCATTTAAGAGTACAAAGGGAAGAAATATTGGATGAAGCACTTGAATTCTCAAGAAAGCACTTGCAATCTATGTTACCCCATCTGAACTCTCCTCTCTCTGAGCAAGTTAAACATTCCCTGGATGTTGCTCTTCATAAAGGAATGCCAAGGTTAGAGGCAAGGCACTACATCGATATCTACCAAGCTGATGTGGCACAACATGCTATTTTGCTAGAGCTAGCAAAGCTTGGTTTCAATCTCTTAGAAACGTTGTACCAGAGAGAATTAGGTGACATCTCAAGGCGAGTAGATTATCATTATAATTAAGCTCGTAAATCTTCTTGCATCATATCTTGTTATTCTTCTGAAATTATACTAGCCATTCTTTGTTGATAATATAACGAATTTTCAGGTGGTGGAAAGAGACAAATATTCCATCTGAGTTGCATTTCGCTAAGGATAGATTGGTGGAGTGTTACTTTTGGATGTTAGGGGTTTATTTTGAGCCAAAGTACTCCATGGTTAGAAGCTTTATGATAAAAGTAATAGCATTAGCTTCTGTCATGGATGACATGTATGATGTGTATGGCACTTTAGAAGAACTTGAGCTATTTACAAAAGCAATAGAGAGGTGGGTATATTGAGAATGACTTTCCAATTGAAAATAATCAATTTTGGTAATAATTAATTTTTTTTTTCTCTGTATATAGATTGATGTTTAATCACTGATTTGACAGGTGGGAAGTAGAAGCTATCAATGATTTACCCGAATACATGCGAGTTTGTTTTAAAACTCTCTTAGGTGTTATGAAGGAAACTGAGGAGAACATGATATCTGAGGGAAGGTCCTACTGCGTGCTCTATGCAAAAGAAGCAGTAAGTTGGATTAATTTTGAGTGCATTAATTCAATTTTTTTTTTTTTTTGGAGGGGGATGGGGGGAACATTTTTGGATACTTACAATTCTTTGTATTTAATATTCGGATAAAAGATCTGGTTAGAGCCTATTTTGTCGAAGCCACTTGGTTTAACAATGGATACATGCCAAATTTTGAGGAGTACTTGAGTGTCTCTGTAATAAGCAGTGGCTATCCTATGCTGATCGTTCAATCCTTTATTGGGTTAGGAGAGATTGCAACCAAGGAGGTGTTTGATTGGGTGCTTACCATCCCCAAAATTGTTAGGTCTTGTGCAATAATTGCTCGGCTTGTTGATGACATCCAAACTCACAAGGTATAATTGATTAAGACCGAAAACAATGTAGGTTGAGAAAACTTAAGCACAGTTGTGACTGTCAACATTGTGTAGTCCCAGCCGTTCATCTGAGTGGGTCTTACTCTGGGCCATCAAATAGACATGTCACATTGCTCCATCGGAGCTTAGCGACTCTTCATATATAACATGCTTCAAACATGGGATTATTCTCTCAACCCTAATTTTTTTTCCATAATTTTCTAATTTTTAGGTTGAACAAGAGAGAGGCGATGCTCCCTCCGGTGTGCAATGCTACATGAAGGAGCATGGTGTGCCAGAGAAGGAAGCATGCCGAAGAATAAGAGAGATGCTCGAAATTGCATGGAAAGAAATAAATGAAGAAATCCTAAAACCTAGTGGGATGCCTCAGCCTCTACTCCTACCAGCTCTTAATCTGGCTCGAATGATGGAAGTCATATACGGATGTGGAGATGGTTATAGTAATTCAAGTGGTCGAACCAAAGATTTAATTAGATCACTGCTTGTTAATCCTATTTCATTATAATAACAGAATCATCTATGAAGTTTGTAATGAACCACAAAATAGACGAAATATTCTCAATGTTGGCAATTGAATAAAGTTAGCTAAGTGAACTAAAAACTGAATTGCTAGGGTCTAAATACAATCAAATCCAAATTTGTGAAAATTAAAGAGGTTTAGATAAAAAGAGATGGTCTAGGCACTTCATTGAACACATTCCAGGTGATCAATCTACAATGAAAGGCAATTTAAAAATAAATTACTCAACTCCACTCTTGAGGATTTAGATTTTCAAAGCACAAAAACAAAGAATATCTTAAGTTTAGAAATGAGGAACAGATTAAGATTCTAGGTATACCAAGTTTTCTATAATCAACCTCCAACAAGATTTGTGTGATTCTGCCATTTTGTTGGAGTCTGAATGAAATGCATGAGCTATAACTCTTAACAAAATTCAATCAATTTAACAAGTCAAGTATTTTTTTGTTTTTGGTAACCCAAAACCCCACCAGTTTATTATAACCCTCAACGATAACCGATAGGCAAATTAGGAAATACATGACTGGCCCCTAAACCATGCCTTCCAGGCAAGTCGTGGAACTCGAACTCGAGTCGTGGGGAGCAAATCCACTAGCCAACTCGACTGAACCCCGTGAGACAATGAGCCAAGTATTTTGCTAAAAGATGGAACCATAAAAATAATTGATCACCATTCACATGCTTTTAAGGAAACCAAAATGTGTTGATTCAACATTTAGACCCAAACATTTAACCTTCTATGGACTCAGCTTTAGACGAAATCAGGACAGATAATGGAATCAAAATGGAATTAATACGAACCCACGGCTATGGAGGCCAAGTTTTCTCTAGGCTCACCCTGAAAAAGAATCTTCCAATGAAGATTAACCCAAAAAATTTCCATTTTCAGATTCCAAAAATGCATATACAAATTTAACCTCGAACACCCAAAACTACGAGTGAGGTTCGAACATCAATATTCAGCTTCAAACCTGAAGTGCATTTGATGCTCTTCTATGCCAAGTTGTCACGCCTTGCATCCATCAAACTACAATATTGTTTGCTTTGGACTGAGGGTCGTTCAAATGCCCAGTTGGGCTGTTCGAACAGCAAGAGGCGCAGAGCAAACACCTATATCGAGTCCTTCGAATGCCGAATTGACCAGTCTAACACCATCTACCAAAAATGAATTTTTGGGTTTGTTTTCAGTAGAAACTGGACCACCAAACCCCTAAGTTCCAAAATCAAGCATCAAATGATTCAAGAATAAAACAACATATAAACATGCAATAATCCCTCGAACATACTTATCTAACAAAAATCAACAGCATCCTTCAAGAAATCACAAAATTTCCACAATACACACACCATGTGTATATACATATATACACTCATGTATAACCTTAACCAAAAGTCACGTTCAAGGCATGAAATAACTCAATGTCATGTGAAAACAACAAATAATCACGAAGGAGTGTTTCATATGTCTCAAGACTCAAATTCAAAGAGAACAGAGAAAATAAATAAATCACCAAAATGGCTTCCAAACTTTGAAAGCTCGGATCTCCTCCCACGATCAAAGTATCTCCAGCTCCGTTGCGTAGAAATGATCAACATAGCAAAATAATTAAAACCCCAATATTCTGTCGAATTTTTTTACCATACCATTGATAATAATAAAAGATGTACCAAAATAAAGTGAAGTGGGCAGTATTTACCAAATAAAGGCAAAGTCGTGAGTTGCTCTTGCAATTTCTAACGAAGAGTTGTCTTTGTCTCGTAACCTGCAAAGTTTGCAAATGATTTGAGTGTGAGTGGATTCCTTGAAAATTGGACAGTCTAACATCGAATGGTATATTACATTTAGTAAAATAATTTTTAATTATAATTAAATATTATAATAAAATTTTTGAATACCGACAATGTTAGAGTATAATTAATACATTACAAGTAGTAAATATGCAAAGAGTGGATTGAATATACTCTTAACATTAATAATGCTTACTCTGAAATTATTACTACCTAATTTTTGTATTAAGATGTTATCTAATTTATATTTGTCATATTAAATTTATTAATTAAATATTACTATTATACCACAATCTATTAACAAAAATTATTAGTTATATCAAAAAATTGTAATAAATTTATTTAATATAATTAATAATATTATAATACTAATACATTGTATAATTGATTAATCATTTTATATAATATTAATTAAATATTTTATATTGAAATTATTAATTCACAACTATTATACTATAACATATTAACGAAACTATTAATATTATATAATTATATTGATTATATTAAAAATGTTAATTATTTTATAAGTGTTGACAATCACTATATATATATATATAAGTTTATTTTCATGTAAGCAGTGTTTAAAAAAAATAATAATATATCAGCTACATGAAAATATTATTATTTTTTTTAAACACTGCTTACATGAAAATAAACTTATATATATATATATAGTGATTGTCAACACTTATAAAATAATTAACATTTTTAATATAATCAATATAAGTCATATAAATAATATGATAATACTATTAATTATAATATATTAATATTTTTGTTAATATGGTATAATATAACTGCTATGTTTAATTAATAATTTTCAATATAAAATACTTAATTAATATTATTTAATATAACTAATATAAATTATATAATGTATTAATATTATAATATTATTAATTATATTAAACTAAATTTATTATAATTTAATTTAATAAATAAATTTAATTTAATATAACTTTAATATAACTAATAATTTTTGTTAATACGTTTTATTGTATAACAGTGGTGTTTAATTAATAATTTTTAATATGTTAATTATAGCATCTTAATAAATATTATATTAATAATTTAATATACTTATACTAAATTTAATTTATTGTATTTAAATGATAATGAACGGTCTAATTCCTTATGAGCCCACCCACGCCCAAATCATTATCATTCTAATTCTTAATGAGCCCACCCACGCCCAAATCAATGACAGGTTTTGCATTTTATGAGATAATTAATAAAGTCACAAGTAGTACTTGTAATTTCTATACAATTAATGTTGAAGTCGTTTAGTGTACTTTTTTTTTTTTTTTTTGACTTACCCTTATTTTGGTAAGTTTTTTTTTTTTTTTAATTATTATCAATACTGGGGTAAAATATATTTGTATATATATATATATAGAGAGAGAGAGAGAGAGATTCCTGGGGGGTCCTTTTACGGGTGCCCAGAGAAGACCGAAAGAAAGGAACCAAAAAAAAAAATGGGCTTGGGCCTAGAGGGTTACAACAGTGAATTGGACCCAACTTGGCTGGAGAAATAAAATGTGTGAGCAGCATTTTTTTTTTTTTAATACATATCTGCCGATTTTGTATGCACCTATACTAATTTTTGGAGTCTGAAATTAAAGACCAGATAATCTCTTTAGTGGTCCTAAGAGACTCGAACTATAACTTGCAGCCACAACTAAATTTAAAATTTTAAGATGGCTTAAAATCTCAATAAATAATCAAATTAAGTCAAAATTAAATACTAAATATTATTTTAAACATTAAATCTCCATTCTTAAAGTCCAAAAACTTATCACTATAACAAAGATAAAATTTATTAGGCAATAAACACTCAAATAAGCATGCTAATAGGCAAAACTAAGTGCTTCTCATCTTGGGTAAGTAACTTATAACCACAACTAAATTCAAAAAATTAAGATGGTCTAAAATCTCAATAAATAATTAAACTAAGTTAAAATTTAATATCGAATATTACATTAGACATTAAATCTCCATTCTTAAGGTCTTAAAACATATCACTATATGAAAGAATATATTAAATAATAAACGCCCAAATATGCATGTTAACATCCAAAATTAAGTGCTCATCGTTATTCATGTTCAAGAAAAAAAGAAAAAAAAGTTCACTAATAGATACCAGTGCGAGAGATCGGGTGGTTTTATGACTTTTGAGGCCAAATGAATCAAATAATCAATATTAAATTTCTTGAGAGTGTTTAATTATAAGATTTAGAAAGAGGTTCATAATCTATTGATTTGTAATAAGGTACAATACAACCTAACCTTGTGGAAAACATTTTGCGATAAGATTGAGTTATAATTGGACTTAACTTATTTATTTATAACTCGTTCTAGTCTGACGTAAACTCATTCAAATTTGCTTATTTGTTAGCTCTAATAATAATATTCATTATTAATTTTTGAATTAGTGATATTAGAGTAACGTGAAACACCATTAACATAAATAACTTTTAAAGAAATGACAATTTGAATTGAAAGTATGCGTGCACGTCTTACCTAAATTCTAATAGAGTGCACGTAAAGTGATAATGTTCATTATTAATTTCTAAATTAGTTTTACTATAATAATTTGTAACACAATTAATGTAAATAATTTTTTAAGAAATTACAATTTGAATTAAAATAGGTCTACAATACCTACGTAATTTGATATATATGATTGTTTGCTTATCACTTTAAGACAAACAATAGTTCTGATACAGTTTTATTATTATAATAATATTATCAACATATTATTCTTATTATATTTTTTAGTAAAATATTACGATGACATGACTTTTTTTTTTTTTTTTCCTTTCCACAAGTCTAGGGGTTGGCCTTTTCGGCCCCGCGGGCCGTAATGGGCGCTCACACCGGCTTCAGTTCACCACGTTGTTCACACATTTTATTTTGGTGACAAAAAAAATAAGATAATCTTTGGCTTAAAAAAAATAATAATGTGATATAATTTATAAATTTATAATTTATGTAATAAAATAAAAAATTATTTTTAAAAATTTTTAAAATTTTATAATATATTTTTAATACGTCAAACACACCTCCGAAATGCTGTGCAGCGTATGCAGAGGTCGGCCGGGGAACCACCCAAAAACTCCATGTGGTTGCGCGGTAGCCCCATACAGAAATGCTGTGCAGGGCATGCAGAGGTCGGCCGGGAACCACACAAAAACTCCATGTGGCCGTACAAATATCGTTTTCAATTCGAATATTTAATTAAAATTCATTTTGAATTGACAAACACAAAATCCAAGCCCCATACAGAAATGCTGTGCAGGGCATGCAGAGGTCGGTCGGGGGAACCACACAAAAACTCCATGTGGTAGACGCTGTCGCCGTACAAATATTCGTTTTCAATTCGAATATTTAATTAAAATTCATTTTGAATTGACAAACACAAAATCCAAGCCCCATACAGGAACTTGGGGGATTTGGATTTGACACCCAAAAAAAAAAGGAAGTCAAAAATTTTAATTTTTATTAATTTTTTAATACGTATTATTTTTATATTAATTTTTTTATTATCCCAATATCATATAAGGGAGTATTTGAAGTAAAAAAAATTAGAACAAATTAGTAAAGTTTATAATTTTGTAATTTGTACCGCGCGTAAAAAATACAATCATACCGTAACTCTGTACGTTGATCATGAAATTGTTGATCATGAAATTAAGAACACGTTACCAAGCAAAAACAAAAGAAACTAAGAACACGTTTTAAAGTAGAAGCTAGTTATCCACACCACTAAAGAATCAACTTTTTGAGCGTACTCTTGTTCATTCCTACCATCCTTTACCAACACACAAGCCCAATGGAAATTGCGTTTGAAGTTTTACCTATCCCGGTTCTGTCAACCAAAAGTAGTACTGTTCCATCGGAGGTCAGTTGTCGCTCTGCAAATTTTCGTCCTACCACTTGGGGTAATTATTTCCTCACATATGATGTTGTGGATGTCATGGTAATTAAAAATGGGTTTTAGTAAAATTTTTATTTATTTTTTATGTATAAAATTACTGTTGATTTGATCGCCAAAATTAACGAATATATATATATATATATATCTATATGTATATGTACGTATGTATGTAGGGAGCTCTCTCTCTCTCTCTCTAATTTCTGGTCAAGATTTCTTTTTATTTTTGTAGATAGTTTTGTCCATAAATATTTTATCTTTATGACTTTTGTAGCTCATGAAGTTAAAGTATTTTTCTGGGCACACTTGGAATTTTATCACGGGAACACCAACTTGTGCAAATGAAAAAAAAAAAAAAAAACGAACTTGCACAAATTTGTGGGCATTGTTGAAATAAAGATAACACAGAGAATTGAAATAATAGGAAGTAAGAAGAAAATTGTATTAAACTCTGTCTATTACAATGATACAAGACGAGTCTTTTATAGATATAATCTAAAACTTAAATTAGTAATGTATATATTCAGAATATACTAATTAATATATATTTACTAATCAAATATTCTATTATATATATACTATAACATATATATAAATTAAATCATATTAATTATATATGTTAATACCCTCTTTCAAACTCAAGATGATAAAAAAGAGGTCAACTTGAATTTGAATATAAGTTCATGATAGCGACTAGGGGGACGAGACTCGGTGAAGGTATTTGCAAGCTGGTCCATAGAGAAAATATGATGCAATTGGAGTGTGCCCTACTTGACATGATGACGGATAAAATGACAATTAATTTCTATGTGTTTTGTACGCTCATGAAAGACATTATTATGGGCGATCTCGATAGCACTAGTATTATCATAGTATAAAGAAGTGCTACTAGTAAGAGAGAGACTTATGTCTGCAAGAAGCCTGCGAAGCTAAAGGAGCTCATAAGTGGTGTCAACAAGTGCATGATACTCAAGCTTCGGTGCTGGAACGGGTAATGATAGACTATTTCTTACTTCGCTAGAAAACGAGTAAATTGCTAGAAGAAAGCAGTAACCAATAGTAGAACGACAATAATCGACAATGGATTGACCTAGCTCTTGATGCATTTGATAGAGTTTATATTCTAATTGGAATTGTAGAGTAGCATCACTAGAACAACTATACCAATTTGTAAGAAACTTCCAAGCAGTATGAGCATTCCGAAACTTGAGAAGAATACTCTAAATGGTAGGATTGATCTTATAATAAGCATTGTCCCAATCTTTAATGCAGTTTTCAATCTTTTCTTGTGTCTCTTTGTTTGATTTCTGCGGCTAGAGACGTTCATCGGTGACATACCTCTAAAGTTTAAGTTCAATCAGAAACACGAATATTTGCTAAGCCCAAATATTATAGTTATTCGTCGAGAATGGTGTCAATTATACGAACAATATCATTTTGAGAAGCCATGAGGAATAAGTATATTTAGCTGACAGAATAGGTAGAAATAGAGGGCAAATTCTAAAATTAGAAAGGTCAAAAATCCTAAAAACTGGTCTGAACATGTCAAATATGCCCTATAGGAGGCTGAACTGGTTAGATGCATGGAGCAGGCGAGAACGACACCTGAACTTCGAACAGTGCGTGGAGGTGCGTGTAGTGTTTGTTCGCCGAAAAATTTTGATCACTGTGATCAATTAGAAAAGGCACAGTTTTGGATATAATTATATTTTGCTTTCTGACAGTTAGAGAGGACAAATAGAAACACAAGATTGAAATATTACTTTCAGAGAAGAAAACCATGACTAGAACTGGCAAGAAAATAGATTACCAGTGCAAAAAAGAAGGAAAAAAAATTTTAAAAACCAGAATTCAATAACTCTGATACCATGTTGAAATAAAGATAACACAAAGAATTGAAATAATAGGAAAAAGAATAAAATTGTATTAAACTCTATGTATTACAATGATGCAAGACAAGTCTTATATAAATATAACCTAGAATGTAAACTAGGAATATACATATTCAGAATATACAAGTTATTATATAGCTACCAATCAAATATTCTATAATATACATATTATAACATATACATAAACTAAATCATATCAATTATATATGTTAACAAGTATTCATGCCGTAAAGAGATTAAATTCTACCATAAGGGCTTCGATGAATTAACTAAATGGTTGGTTAAGGATTTGACTCGAGTTAGACCATTTTAATGTGTTTGGAGTGATAAAAAGCTAGGTTCTACAACTAGTAGCTGACTAATAACTATTCAATTTTTTGAATTTTTTAAAAATGAACAAAATTACCCTTACGTTTTTTACTTTTTTTAAATTATGAAAGGTAAAAATATCAAATTAACACAAAACTTAAAAACTAACTTTTTTTTCCTTCTCAAAAAAAAAAAAAAAAGTGTTACCTTTTTAGCTCCAAACATATAAATTGAACTTGATCTTCCATTTAAGTCCCTTTTTTTAAATGAGCCAAGTTTGAGTTTTAGAAAACTCAATTTGTTAGTCTCGATGGCCTACTTATCTAGTTTACGATATTATATATATATAACCTTATAGATTTTATAAATTTGTTTATTTACATGTTTTGTTTAATATTTAGCACTTGAGACTTTTGGGAGTTATCTCATTTTTGCTAGAACATATAATATTTTAGATTTTTTCAAATTGTTTAGAACTCCTTTTTAATTATCAAGTATTTTAAAAGTTAAAATTTAATTATCATAAATATCAATTTTTTTATAAAAAGAGATTGTTATTTAATAAAATAATGATTTGATAATATTAGATAAAGTTTTTAAATTTTTTTTTTAGATATTTGACATAAATGAACTTTAACAAACTAGGCCTAAACTTAATCTTTTTAGGCCATATTAGGTCCAAGTTTGGCTCGAGGTTAACAAATATGAGACAAGTTGACTTTGAGCACGATAAAGCCTTGACTGAGCTTAGCTTATGTACACCCTATCCATTATGGGTTCGTTTGGTAAGTTTAGTTGGCTTCTCAGCTTTCGACTAGTCAATTTTTTAACTTTTTTTTTTTTAAATTGACTAAATTTATTCTCTTAAATTTTAAACATCTTTTAAACCATAAAGGTAAAAATGTTAAATTAATAAAAAATTAAAAAGTTAGCTACTAGAAATTTAATTTTTTCCCTTCCAAATACAAAAAGAAAATGCTAACTTTTAGTAACTAATTAGTAATCAGCTACCCAAAAAAAAGAAAAAAGAAAAAAGAAAAATTCTTCCCAAAGTAAGACTATAGGCAAGTTTAGAGTTTTAAAAAATGCTGAAAAACTTTAAAAATTCTACAAATTTCAATAACATTTCAACAAATTTCAAGAAGTTCTAATAAAAAAGTGTCTTCCCAAATTCATTTGAACGAACTCATCTCTATTTTTTGTGATTTATAATCCAAACACTAAAAAATAACAAACCACATTTTACTTTTAACTTTCTCAGCTCCAAATGACCTCTCTATAACTATATAAGTGTATATAAGTAAACTTTCATCTTCCAACAAACATTCATACATAGATACAACCCATAGGAAGCCTCCTTTTACAAGGATAAGGCTTGTTTGGAGCACCGCAAAACACCAAAAAAACTCTAAAAAACTTTATAATTCTTTATGAATTTTTTTTCACCTCGAATTATGTGAATTTCTATAAATCTTTATAAATAAATAAATATATATATATATATATATACAAATCTTGACAAATTTTTACAAATTCTATTAAAGTTTCTAAAAATTCCAATAACATTTCTACAAATGTCAAGAAGTTTTGATAGAAAAGTCAAAAAATTTCTATTTAAATTCGTTCAAACGGACAATATCTGTTCAAACGAAACTATTCTTCTATATTTTTTTGTGATTTATGATTTACACTCCTAATGCTAAAAAAAAATCCAAATCAAATTTTATCTCAACTTTTGTAACTCCAAATACTCCCTAAATTCGTCCATTTGAATCTGAGCAAAACCCATCCATGACAGAAGAATCTAGTTGAAAATCTTGTATCAAAGTGACTCTTACAAATTTTCTATTGTTATGCCAACTTTATAAATCCTATAGGCCATTTGGATGATTGAAAAGTGTAAAAAGTTAAAAAATTGAGTTGTGTTAATCACTTTTTAACATTTGAATCTGAGCAAAACCCATCCATGACAAAAGAATCTGGTGGAAAATCTCGTATCAAAGTGACTCTTACAAATTTTCTATTGTTATGCCAACTTTATAAATCCTAGAGGCCATTTGGATGATTGAAAAATATAAAAAGTTAAAAAAATGAGTTGTGTTAATCACTTTTTAACATTTGGAAGACCAACCAAAATCCATCAAAAGAACTCGTTCGAACAGTAAAAAGCGCCATGTTCAAATGGTTTTGGTCACAAACCGTGTCAAAAAGTTGATAAAAGTTGAAAAATGTGGGTCACTTTTTGTAACTAATTATAACTTTTTTTTGTAAAAGATCATAAAATTTAAAATTTGAAAGTAAACGCACGAAAAACGAAGATGAAAAAAAGTTGATAAAAGTAGGTAGATGTTTGTAACTTTTTGTAAGTTTCGGTAACTTTTAGTCAACTAAATAGGGGCTTAATACAATTTTGAAACTCATACTATAACATTGGCAATCCTACAAACATAAAATACTATACCTATTGTCTTTACAGTAATGTCCACACCACTCGTCTCTTCCTTTCTCCATTATTGAAAATAAAAAATATGAAATAACATTAGAGAGTAAAAATATGAATTTTACATCTTGTCATCTGTATTATACAAGTTATGAAGAGACTTTTAAATAAATTTACAATATTGGATATGTATGGTAATAATTTACATGCCAAAATAAAATTAACTGCTTACTAAATATTGGGTGTGTTTGGAGTGATAAAAAGTGAGATAAAATGAGATAAAGTGAGATAAGTTGTGGGTTCGTAATTCATACAGTGAGATAAAAAGTGAATAACTTTTAAAGATTTTTAGAGTTTTTCAGAGATTTTTTTTATTTTTTAGCACACCAAACGGTGCCAAGATATAGAATATTCTAATATATATATATATGTATATATATAAGGTCTGTTTGGAGTATCGAAAAGTTTTGAAAAACTATGAAAAATTTTATAACTCTCTATCAAACTTTTTTCCACCTTGAACTACGTGAATCTGTATAAATCTCTTTAAATTTATATATATCTATAAATACCAAAAAATTTCTACAAATATCAATAAAGTTTCTACAAAATTTAATAATATTTCTACAAATTCAAAAAGTTTTGATAGAAAAGTTAAAAAATTTTTGTTGAAATTCGTTCAAATAGAACTATTCATCTCTATTTTTTGTGATTTGTGGTTTACATCCCAAATGCCAAAAAGTAACCTAAATCATATTTTATCTCAAATTTTATAACTTTAAACGCCTCCAAAAAATATTTCATAACCCAATATAAAATATTCTAACATCCTCCTTCAAACTCAAGATGGTAGGAAATAATAGAATGCTAAAAACAACTAAATCGGATAACAGAACAAGTCGTGAATGTAAAATCTAGAGCAGTATGGTTGCTAGCGACTACTAAGTTTTGATGATGAGTTCTTGAAAAATTTTTCTACCACTGGTATAATTATTTTCTAGATTGGAGATAAAAAAATAATTAAACAGAATACACGAGATGTGAGAATGGAATAAAAAAGACAACATTATAAAATGTCAGAAAAAAAACAATAGCACCTTACTCTTTAGAGTTTATGGCTAGTAAGAAAGACTGACTTCTATTGGTGTATTATAATCAATTCCATTAAAAATACTATTACTAATAGGATGAACAATATAATACTGAAATGTCATCCTTAAAAAAAAAGTGTACTGAGACGATGAAATACAAAAAAATAAATGTTAGAATTGAAATAAAAAGGGGGTCAAAAACCTAAAAACCAGGTCAAAAGATGAAAGAAAAGGCTTTTGTGATGGTTGTGATAGTGCTATAGGAGAGCAAGCCTCTGAAAAGAAAAAAAACATCATGGAAGAAAAAAATGCAGAAAGCTCTTCTATGGTTTAAAATGTGGAAGAAAAGAATTCTGTAGTGGTTGTGATTGTGGTAGTGTTATGATTGAGTAAGGCATTGAAAAGAAAAAAATATCAGAGAAGAAAAAACACAAAAATTTTTGGTACCGTATTAAAATAGAAGATGAAAAAATTTTACGTATGTATTGTGATGGTGAAAAAAATAATATAGTAGAATGATGCTATACTAGATATAGAAAATATATAAAATATGACTCTGATACCAAATTGAAAAATAAAAGAGACAAGAAATAGAAATTGGGGAAAAGATGTAATGTTTATATCTTATCATATATATTATAAAGATTAAGGAAATATTTTTAAATATGCTTACAATATTGAGTATGTATATATAATAATGATTTACCTATTAAAATAAAATTAATTATTTATTAAATACTAAAATATAAAATATTTTAATATATATATATATATATAATGAATATTTTATAACTTAATATAAAATATTCTAACCTCAACTTCGCTAACGGTAACTTATATTGGGTTCTAATTCTTCCGAGTGTTTAGAGTTATGCCCACACGAATTGGCTGGCGCCTTTTCAACTTTACTAACCTATATTTGGTTTTAATTGTCCCAAGTGTTTAGAGTTATGCCCACACGACTTGGCTGGTGCCTTTTCAACTTTACTAACTTATATTTGGTTTTAATTGTTCCAAGTGTTTAGAGTTATGTCCACACCACTTGTCTGGTGCCTTTTCAACTTTACTAACTTATATTTGGTTTTAATTGTTCCAAGTGTTTAGACTTATGTCCACACCACTTGTCTGGTGCTTTAATTAATTTAATTAAATTATTGATTAAAAATAATTTTATTTTCATAAAATATTTGAATAAATTAATTATTTTAATATGATGCAACAAAAATAGATAAAGTGTTAAAAATAATAAAATATATATAACTAAAGAAGAGAGCGAAAATATTTTTTTTACATTTTTTAAAGTTTTCATTTTTTAAAATAAAAAAAAATTAACAAACAATTTTTTCACTAATTTTAAAAAACCTATAAATATAAATATTATCAAACAGGACCCTATTAATTTCTATTTTAGTGTAAATATGTATGATTTGTCGAGCAAAACCTTCTAATGACAACATTATTTCTTTTTTCTAGCAACCAAAACTTAGTTTAATATATGATTAATTTCAACTATCTAATCTATTGTCATAGGGACTGATAATGACAATTGATTGGAAAAGTCCAAATTGTATTATTGAAAAATTCATATGTTTTTGTCCCCAAAAATAGGAACATTTCACGGACTGATAATGACAATTGATTGGAAAAGTCCAAATTGTATTATTGAAAAATTCATATGTTTTTGTTCCCAAAAATAGTAACATTTCACGGCTTTATTTAATAGAGTGAAATGGACATTTTTTATTTTCTTCAAAATAGAGTTTGTTGCAAATATATAAAATCTAATCATGCATTAATGTTACATGAAAAAATAGTCACCATAAAAAGAGGGAGAAGGTTGTGCGGGAATTATGTTGCGTTGCTCTCTTGTATGACTGTCAGACTTGGTGTAAATATTCTGTATTTAAAAATTTAAAATATAGATAGTAGACTTTTACTCTATTAAAATTAGTTATAGCTATTGTACTTTTGATAGGCGTAGTCTGTTATTCGTCACAAGCTGAATTTTTTTTTCAAGTTTGACTCGAAATTTGTGATTTTAACGTGTTTAAATTGAGCACAATTTGTAACTAGTTTAGAATTAAGCTCAAGTTCAAATTTACAAGTGCTTGGCTCAGTAAAATAATATATACATATATTATAATATTACTTATTGTACTTTTTATAATATTATTTTGTTATATTTTAGATCAAAATTACATTATTTTAATTTAGTTGATTTAGTCACAAATTGATCTCAAACTTAAATATTTTTTTGCCAAGTTGAGCTTGACTCAGCTCAAATTCCCCCCCATCTTGTCTTTATTATTATTTTGTTTAAAAATTAAAAAAGCAAAAATAATGAACAGAGACTACTGTGGCTTGTCACACAGATTATTTTTTCTTGGATATTTTAAGTTGTTATAATTATATATTTGAAGGTTTTTTTAATCTTAATAAGATTTAGAAATTATTATTAATTTTTTTATTAGTTGAGAGAGAAAGAATGAAACAGAAAGTGAAGGTCAAGCAATAAATAATTTTTCAAAATTAATATATAAAACTTAATTTTTATGTAATGCAATATCGTTGTGTATTAATAAATAATATTTATTAAATATAGTTTATGATTTTTAGTTGAAAGTTTTTTTTTAAGTCTAAATTAAATCCCGTAAGAGAGTCTAAATTTGACCCGAACCTGAAAATCCTAACTTCGTAACTGATTTTATTGATTTTTAAACTCAAAATATTAACTGATTGAGAAATCCTACGTAGGTAGAAAAACTATACAGCATTAGATTTCTTTCGAAAATGAAAAAAAAAAAAAAAAGTGCGTTGTTACGCGGGGTGAACCCAAGATTAATAATTATATATTAGTAAGGGTAAAAATTATATTTTGAAGGTAAATAAGAATAAAAGTAAAAATACAGTGGAGATAAAACATAGAAAAAATAATTTATAAGAAAAAATAGTAATATTAATAAAATTTTAGTATAATTTTCTAAATCAGCGGAGCAATTATCCCGAATGGTTGAGTCAAAATTTCTTTTGTGAGTGAATACTAATTATGGGATATAAATCAGAGAAAGAGGGGGAAGCGTCAAAGCGGGGGTAAATAATTTTTTAATTGCATTGAGTGAGATAAGTACAATTATATTGGTATGTATTGGATTAATTTTTTTTTTGTTTTCATTTGGTAAGCCTAATTGATATTGAGTTATCTTTTTTTTTCTTTTCATGGGTAAACATAACCCAAAAAAATAAAATTTAATACTTACTTTTTTTTTCCCTATGTTAATATGATCTCAACGTTTAATTGTGTCCTCGAAAGAAAAGAAAATAATCTATTATTAATTATGTTTACCCATGAAAAGAAAAAAAATATAACTCAATATCAATTAAGCTTACAAGGGAAATCACTTAACAGTTTTACCCACTGAACTACAAACTCTTGGGAGAACTAGTGTAAAATCGAATCTGCGACATGTGTATATTATCCAAACCTTAGGCTTGACTCCTGCTCCATTAAACCAATCTGAGCTGGGTAAAAAAAAAAAAATATTTTTTTTCAGAGTCGTCACGTGGCCCCTTGGTAATAGGTTAGCTCTGCCATTGGTTGTCCCCAATTAACTGTATTTGGGTCTGCCCATAATAAGTTGATAGTTACTTTGAGATATCCACGCACCTGGGTTGATATTAACAACTTTTAATATCAATGCACGAAAGCTTTTTGATCGATTGAAACCAACTTAGCCATCTCTAAAATTATAGGTAGTCCAGCGTAGAAGCTTTCCCCTCACACCCAAAGTCACACAACAAATTTTAAAACCTTTACCAAATTTGATAATTTTCTTCCCCTTCAGTGTCGCTATGTCAACCCCCGTCTTGGCTAGCAACTCTGATCAGAGGCGTCGTAGTGATAAAACCGAGGTGATTCGACTTGATTATATGTTAAAATAATTGTTTTACTAATTAGTTTGTTTTCTACCAAAATTTGCTTTATAAGTATTTCAAATGACTGAAAAAAATATTTCTTAACAAATTTTATATCGACTTAAATAAATTATAAATTGATTTAACTTAAATTGTAAAATAATTATTTTAAATTAATTCAATCTCAAATTATATTTTATATTTACACACACATATATGTATTAAAATAGCCACTGCAGCAATTAAAATATACTCTCATGCCGACATTTGTTTTAAAATTTTGAATCATATATGGTATCGGTCTGAATTGCACAGGATTTGTTTTATAGAGATCTCAAACATAATTGCACATGGAGCATGTTTTTTTGCCTTTGTTTCTCACGATGGAGACGAAAACAGAACACAAATAATTGAAAACAAAAATAGAACACTCAAATCTCTGTAAGAATTTAAAGTAGATCTGTATATGAATTTAGGAACATCAAAATTACAAATACAATAATGTGGAAGCTTACCTGTTTGTTACATGATCCTTGAATGCAAACGGAAAGGATCTTCAAGTTCAAAAAAGAACTTTGGTGGCTACGGATCTTCTTCGGTCTGTATGACGGATTTTCTATGGGGCGTATTCTGTCTGTCTAGGGTAGAGAGGTGACCTAGCCATATATTTATAGGGTAAACTCTAGCCTCACTGGGCCCTCCCATAAAAGGCCTACAATGGGCTCCTTAGGCCCACACTAACCGTCTAACCCCATTATTCCTATTAGGTGCACATAGGCCCAACAATATAGATCACAACAAAAATGGGCCTTATCATGTACGTTCACATCTTTACTTGGTTCCAACCCGTTTTTGATAAACATAAAAATTAATTAATGTATGCTCAATATACAGAAAATTTCAACATTCTCCCACTTGAGCAAACATTAATTATTATTATTATTTTTAATTTTTTGGAAAAGATTTAAAAAAATGACTCTCGGGTTAGAGACTATATGTGACCACATTTTAAAGCCAAGTAAGATGAAAAACAACACCTAAAACAATTCCGTCCAACAAGATAATCAATATCGAACCAAGGCAGACATTACACTTATAATTCATGTAATACCACTCATTATTACAAATATCAACGATCTTATTGACATGAATTAAATGAGGTAGTGTGGTGAAAATTAGCACTCAACAGGTGATCTCACAAATGTGCTAATCCCTTATCAGTCCAATTCTCTTTAGATATGCTTATCAAACAAGTAAGAGAATTCTAATGTTTCAAATAGAAACCAATATGTCTTGCACAAATATCACAAAAGTAAGGCAAGACACATCTCAAAATATTTATCAAACAATTGTCCTTCAATATGCTCATTAAACAAGCAAGAGAATTCTAAGATTTCAAATGAAAACCAACGTGCCTTGCACAAATATCACAAAAGTAAAGCAAGACACATCCCAAAAAATGTTTAAGCAACAACAAACTTAAAACTTCCAAAATATATAATTCATGAATATATATTAATGCATTAATATTATCAAATAAATCATAAATGATAACCTTTAATTGATTTATAGCAATGAGAAATCAAATATTTCAATATGAATACAAATATCTGTTACATAGTATAAATAAAACAACTCCCACTAAAATAGGTCTAAATCCCTTGGTTAAGGAGCCCGCCATCATCTGTTATCAATATGACGATGTCACATTTCTTTATTAAATCGTTAACAGATAAATATTTGATCTCTATATACTTAGAACCACTTGAAGATTTGTTATTTTTTTTTTTGGAAAAAGAAAAATATTTGCACCATTATCATAGAAAATCTTTAGTGGTCTAACTATTAAATCAATCACCTTAAGTTATGAAATAAAATTTCATAACTAAATAGTATAAATTGTAGGCCCAAAACAAGTTACAAAGTCAAACACTCTTCCATAAAAAACAGCTCCTTGGCTAATATAATATATATCATAAAGCAAAACTTATGTCATTCAATATTCAACAAAATTTGAATCTGAATTGTTAATAACTTCACGAATATCAATTTTTTTTATATATATATTTAAATATGCATATAATCTTTGGTCATTTGCAAATATCTCATAAAATTATTTGCAACTACCCAATGATCATTTTAGGATTCGAGAGAGACCTCCCAAGAACACTCAGAGAAAAACTATATCCGGCGAGGTATATACCTGTGCATACACTATTATGTGCCATAGATGGTATCTTTTCATCATAATGTCCACCCAAATGCTACATATAAACTCAAAATAACACCAGCATAAGTTACTAGGTCAACCTTATTTTGAAACCTCCAAGTTACACTATTCCATTCAAGACTACCAAGTATAGTTTATTGGGCAACAGTCTCACATTTTGTAAGTATTTGACAAACGGTCTTAATTCTATCCTATAACATCATGTCTATCATAATACTTACTCCATAGTTAAACTTCAAAATTATGATCATTTTGGTCAATTATCATAAATACAGGCAATATAAGTGTCTGAGTTCTCAAAATTAAGAGATATTAAAATATCATCATTTACATGCCTTTGAATTCTCTCTTTAGAAATATAACCTAATCTTTTATGCCAGAAAAAATTATCATCAACTTTTGATCTCTTGAACATGCTATTATCATCATGAAAATGAAACATACTCAAAATTTTCACTAAACTTATCTAAAATACACCATTACGTAAAACACCACGCTTAATAATTTGAAGATTTTAAAATAATAATTAGCAATCAAAGACAAAATATGCTTTAAACTTAATCAAGCATAAACTATAAGGGATGACTCGATGCATCATTGTCATCTCCCATTTGGGCAGAGAATGTAATATGCTATGAGGTCCCTTCAGTAAACCACCAATGAGAATACCCAGATTTGAAAAGTCAATCTCCTTTGGGCAGAAAGACCATTCTCACCTAAATATTCTCTTATTAGTCACTGAATTTTAACCATGTCATTAATACATACAACAAGTCCCTTTAGGTAGATTATTATATGTACTAATACAATGGCTCGTCATGTACAAATATGCAAGAAATATCAAGAATCAACGAGCTTACCCCTTTGGGCAGTAATGCTAATATCAACTTAACATTTCTCGCCATGACATAATCATACTTAAGTTGTCTATGATTGTAGTTATTATTTTATGCCCAAAAAATGTGCTTAAAAAAATGTGACAGAAAAATATAAGTAAGCACTTTAGGGCCATTAAAAAGCTCAATTAAAAACAAATTCAATATTATGCAATTAAAAGCAGTGAGAGTATATATATTACTATTAGATCCAGAATATCAAAAATAGGTTACCTAAAAAATTTGCTCCTACTTCTTAAAATTGGAATCATTCAGTGGCACAATAATCGCATTACTATTAATAACTTTAAACGAAACTATAGATGCGAACACAAGAGGCAATAAATTAGCATAATATGGGCAATAAACAATTTTTATGTGCTTTAAACTTAATTAAGCATAATATTAATAATAATAGAGGTAGCCCGGTGCATCATTGCCCCCTCCCCTTTGGGCAGAGAGTGCAACATGCTATGAAATTCCTCACGATTAACTACAATGAAAATACTCAAATATTTAAAAGATCAGTCCCCTTTAGGCAGACTAACCTCTTAAAAAAGAATATTCTCAAGTCAGTCACCAAAAATTATCCATGTCATTAAAACATGTAATAACCCCCTTTGGGCAGGCGATTACATGCAATAATACAATAGATATTGTCATATTTTAGATATCAATAGATGTACCCTTTTGGGCAGTAGCACCTATATCAATCCACAAAACCTTAATATAACATTTTTTTTTTTTGTTTAAATTACCCTATGTTATTTCTAGCATTTTTGTATCAAAAGAATATGCTCGTAATCACTTCTTTATGGGTATTTAAATATTCGAACATACCCAGTGATCCCATAAATAACATATATGTTGCCAAAGCTTGTGCTCAAATTTTCAAATTTCACATAAAACAACAAATTTAGGCCCTCTTTTATTTATTTTAAGGATAGTACGTAAGAGAGTACACTATTTTAGAATGTTCACAAAACTTTAAAATTAGTAGCTTAAAAAAAAAATTCTGCACAAATTTTTTTTTTAATAAGAATTTGCAAAAAATATATCTTTTTAAGCCCCCCCAAAAAAATACCAAACAGTACCCAAAAATTATAAAAAATAATATTTTCTAGAATTATCATCTCAAGAGAATCAAGATAAAATTTTTCAGAGGCCCGAAAAGTATCACACGCGTTAGAAAATCTGACCCCTATTTTTTTTTAATATACTATATATATATATATATATTTTTTGGTAAGTCAGAAATATTATTATTCCCAAAAATTAAAAAAAAATTTTGGATCAGAAATTGATAGTGAAAATTCAGGAGACAAAAGAAGGTTCTCTTGAAGAAATTTGACTGATCAAATTCAGTGGAAATTGATAAAAATGGTCAGTAGAAGAGAAGAGAGAACCAGAGAACTAGCAGTAACAATGAATAACAGCAAATCAATCGCACGTATACGTGTACGGTGTGTAATTCTGATAGTTAGCAGCGGATCCAAATTTCACAACTTCAAATCCAAGAAACGGAAAGATATTGTCTTTTTTATCCATAGATAAGATCAGTGATTGAGAGAAATTAATTTGCAGATCTTCTATTCCGATCATTGATCAAACGCCGAAAAGATCAAAAGAGATCACAGTTGCATAATTCAGTTCGCAACATATACCAAAACAAAATAACCATTAAGAACTAGAAGAAGATGGTTGGAATAGAAAGAAAATATTAGACAGTAGCAGTAGTTACAGAAGAGTATAAGAACAGAAAGTAAAAGAAATCTCGCTTCCTTCCATCGCGAGCAATCCTTTTTTTTTTATTTTTTTTATTTTTTTTATTTTTTGGTGGAAACCAATAATGAAAAAAGAAATTGCCGTTTTGTTTCTTAAGAGCCGAGGTGCTCGTTTGTTGCTAGAAGGCAATTGCCTGGTGCCCGTTTAAGGCAAGAAAACTGGGGCAATGATTATATATAATATATATATTATTAAACAAAAAAAAAATAACAGACTACAGGACAAAAGAAAAAAAAAATTCCTTCAATTCCAAATGTCTCCAACAAGAAAAATAAAATAAGAGAAACAGCAGTGTTTTCTCTTGCCTGAAAACAAAAATTAAAGCAAGCCAAGAGACTAATTTGCCGAATCTCACTTTCAAATTTTGACGATTTAATAATTTTGTCGAATTAAGTCATTCAAAATCTCATGTTTGTATTAAAAAAAAGAATGAATATATTAATTGATTTAGAGTCTCTAATTCATATACAGTGGCTCTGATAACACATGTAAGAATTTAAAGTAGATCTGTATATGAATTTAAGAACATCAAAATTACAAATACAATAATGCGGAAGCGTACCTGTTTGTTACATGATCCTTGAATGCAAACGGAAAGGATCTTCAAGTTCAAAAAAGAACTTTGGTGGCTACGGATCTTCCTCGGTCTGTATGACGGATTTTCTATGGGGCGTATTCTGTCTGTCTAGAGAGGGGACCTAGCCATATATTTATAGGGTAAACCCTAGCCTCACTGAGCCCTCCCATAAAAGGCCTACAGTGGGCTCTTAGGCCCACACTAACCGTCTAACCCCATTATTCCTATTAGGTGCATATAGGCCCAACAATATAGATCACAACAAAAATGGGTCTTATCATGTACGTTCACATCTTTACTTGGTTCCAACCCGTTTTTGATAAACATAAAAATTAATTAATGTATGCTCAATATACAGAAAATTCCAACAATCTCATCTAACGCCACCTGAACAATCAAACATAATTTCAAATTGAAATTTTGCCCCTTAACACTTGTTTCCTTGGCATTTATACCTTTTAGTTTTTAACATTATACCAACTCACTTTAAGTACTTTTGATATATATAAAAAAATAAAATGATCATTCTAAAACTTCTATTTTATTATCTTGTATTAGAGGACCATGGATTCTACCTTTGGCCAATCCCCAAATACCATTCATTAATTGTATTTTACTGTATATTTTTGGCCTTATTAAAAAAAAATCAAATCCTATATCACGTTTTTATATTTGTCCAAAATTAAAAGGATCCACGTCTCATACTTTTTTAATGAAGAAATTAACAATGTCCAAAAATGCCCGTGTGTGGCTCAAAATCACTTTCGTACCAAAATTAAACTATACAAAGAAACAAAAATTAAATGTCCCATCGCTAACCATCTGGAGAGGAAAAAAAAGGGAAAATGATCATCCTCAATATGAAAATTAAACCATACAAAGTAACAAAAATTAAATGTCCCATCGCTAAGCATCTGGAAAGAAAAAAAAAAAAAAAAAAAGAAAAAACAATTGAGAGAAAATGATCATCTCAATTTACTCATACAAAATATGTTACAATCGTAAAGATTCTTTATTCATTTGCTATTAAAATCATACAAATAAAGAAAAAAAAAAGAATACTATCAAAAAAATTATATTAGAATTTTCAACTACAATACTGCGTCGACGACAATCTTTTGATATAATATATGTTAACAAATTAAAAATTTTTACTTAATATGCCTATAATTCCTCCATTTCATTTTGGTTGATATTTTTAATTATATTTTTGGCAATACAAATTACTTAAAAAAATCAAAACAAAAAAACCTAAAATATCCTACGCATTAATAATGTATAACTAATATTCTAACAAATATTATCTAATTTTTTACAAATTCCAAACAACACAAGCATTATAAAATCCAAAATTCTAATCGTGCGAAATTCATCCACAACAAAAGTCCAACGGAAACTGTGGCATTTGCGAGAATAACAAATTTTTCAGGTTGGCGACAAGCGTCCTCACATACCGACTCTCAAGTTAATCACAAATACTCATCTGACTAATTAATATCTGTGTTTTTATATCTGTGGTAAAATATCTGTGTTTTTGACAGGAAAACAGCGTCTGTGGCTCGTACCTTTATTTTGAAAGGAACCGATCACTAAGGGTGCGTTTGGAGTTCTAAAAAAAATCAAAAAAAATTAATAGATGGGATTGATGTGACCTAAAAATGATAAGTGATAAAATATAATTAGAGGGATTTAAAAATTTTTAAAATTTTTTGAAGTTTTTTAGTTTTTTTTAACTCTAAACGAGCCCCAAATGCACATCAACCGTCATAATATCTGTACGGAAAAATCGTACAAAAATTTTTACGACTTTTTTCCGTACCCCGTTCTTCTATCTATTCTTATAAACTTCTTTCTCATGCAAATTTGTACGTTAAAAAATGATAAAATAAAGTGGTTAAAATTACCCTCATTAAAAACTTTTTGATATTTAAATTAGTTGTACATATTGATAATAATGTCATGTAAATAAATAAAGAGAAAGAGAGTGAAATAGAGAGAGAAGAGAAAGAGAAGAAGGAACCCTTACTTTAACTATATTTTTGTCATTTATAAAGTGCGAATTCGACATGTTTTATATTAATTTGACTACACGATAATAGTATTAAATGCTTGATGATGTAAGTCTTGGATCTTGTGAAAAATTATTGTATTGTATATATTTTACATATCTTGTCTCCTAATGCACTTGAGTGTAGTAAGTGAAATAATTATATAATGTAACTATCAAATTATCTAATTCCAATTTAATTAAAATATACTCTCTCTAGTTAGAGGTGCAATATTGAGTGTGTTTAGAGTTGTATAAAATTGTATAAAATTATAAAAGTAAATGTCTCGTAATTCGTACAGTAAGTGAAGAATTAAAATTTTACTATCTCATAATTCGTATTTATAGAGATTTGTAGGATTTTATTTTATTTTGGATAACTTCAAACAGAGCCATTGTGGTCGGAGATACACTATTGTTACCAGGTGTAATATTTTTTGGCCACACAATATCCCTTTCGCAAAACACGATTTCCATTGTCGTGAAACTCGTGATTTCATCGCACAACCCTAGCTTGCCTCCAGATGATTTATAAATAGCAAGAACTAATGACTATTAGTTAGTTCATACTAGTGAATTTAAATAAAAAAAAAAAAAAAAAGAGCTATCCAACAACACTTAAGAAGAGTTCTAACTATTATTTCTTCATTCTTCTGCACCAGTCCTTTCTTCGATCTTTTCTTTCACAACCAAACGACCAAAAAAAAACAATGGAAATGGTTGTTCAAGGTCCGCCGCCTCTTAAGGTTGCTCGTCGCTCTGCAAATTACCATCCTAGTATTTGGGGAGATCATTTCCTGAAATACACTGCTGATGTGAAGGTAAAATACTGTCTCTTTGCATTGTTTTGGCCTGAGAGGACCTTGGATGATAATACTATCAACCAAAAGTAATGTGCATCCGAGGTCACTCTCGCTCTGCAAATTTTCCTCCCATCATTTAGGCTAATTATTTCCTCAAATATGTTGCCACCAAAGACAAACTAAAAATGGAATTTATGGGCCGTTTGGAGCCACAATTTTCAGTAATTTTTGATATTTTTTGTCAAAAATTGTTAGTTTCAATTTTTGGTATGTTTTGTGAAACAAATAAAAATTTTTAATAATTTTTTACAACTTTTGAGTGTTTGATAAAATTTTTGACAATTTTTAGTAATTTTTAACAATTTTTAATAATTTTTAGTAACTTTTTAGTTAAAAAGTTACTTTAACTAAGTTTTTTTTTTTGGTAAGTAATTTAAATAGAAATTGAATAAAAAAGTGAAAAAAATTAGTGGTTTACCAAATAATTAAAAATTAAAAATTAGTATTTTTTGTAAAAAATTGTGTTTCCAAACGCTCTCTGCTATATATATATATATATATATTTTGAGGTGGGAATTTACTTTGTCCCATGAGATTTATTCGATATTTTCCTTAAGAACATGATTTTTTTTTTTGGTAATAATCATTAAGGACCTGTCCCGGTGAGCATTTCATCCTTGAAAATTAGATAATTAATGTTGTGATTATAAAGGCAAAATAGCCACTAAAGAGGAAAATTGCAATTAATTAATTAAAAGACTCCCAATTATTACAAAATAAAAACTCAGGTAATGAAGTTGGATTTGGAGTAGAATTCATACGAGCAAAGTGAAACGGACCATTTTGTGTCAACTACTGGTAAAATGCAATTCTAATATGATCTTTAATTCCAACTCATGGAGATATGCTAATAATGAAATTCTAAAACTGCACGTGCAGAAACTAAATCTGAAAGAAGAAGCACGGATCAAGGAATTGAAAAGTAAGGTAAAAACTATGCTAAGTAACACAAGAAATAAACCTTTGGAAGAAATTATCCTTGTTGATACGCTCCAACGCCTTGGACTGGCATATCATTTTGAAAATGAGATCAAGGTGGCTATGCAATCAATTCACAATTCACACCTCAATTACTCCACCCATGATGATGGCGGGGATGAATATCTCTATGCTATTGCTCTAGGTTTCCGACTTCTTAGGCAACAAGGCTATCCTGTTCCTTCCGGTAAGTTTCATATATACATATATATATGTATATATTTGTAGCCTACTATATAGGGATGTTTGGTAGACAAAAAAAAAATTAACAAGTTACAAACTTTTACAAATTTTTGCAAACTTTTTTGTATTTTCATAATTTAGATGTACTTTTTAACTTTTACCAATTTTTTTTTATCAAAATTAGGACATGTACTTAGTCCCAAACTGTTAGAACATATTATTTAAATATGTTGTAACAGGTCTTATCAGTTCAAAATTTTGACACGTTAGCCCAAAATAATTGGAATAAGTCATTTAAACCCATTTCAACGGATTTTGATAGCAACTTTTATTTTACTTTTCAAATGTCAAAAAGTGATTAACGTGTTACACTTTTTTTTTTAAACCTTTTGTCTTCCAAACATCCCTAAAATAATGTATTTTTACTTCATCATCAAAATTTGTATCTCATTAATTTGGGTGTTTGGGCACTCCTGTTTATAACTAGATTTATTTTGGAAGTTCAAAGATGAGAAAGGAGAGTTCAAATCAATGCTAACAGAACATCCAAAAACGTTGCTATGCTTATATGAGGCATCGCATTTAAGAGTACAAGGGGAAGAAATATTGGATGAAGCACTTGAATTCTCAAGAAAGCACTTGCAATCCATGTTACCCCATCTGAACTCTCCTCTCTCTGAGCAAGTTAAACATTCCCTGGATGTTGCTCTTCATAAAGGAATGCCAAGGTTAGAGGCAAGGCACTACATCGATATCTACCAAGCTGATATCTACCAAGCTGATGTGGCACAACATGCTATTTTGCTAGAGCTAGCAAAGCTTGATTTCAATCTCTTAGAAACGTTGCACCAGAGAGAATTAGGTGACATCTCAAGGCGAGTAGATTATCATTATAATTAAGCTCATAAATCTTCTTGCATCATATCTTGTTGTTCTTCTGAAATTATACTAGCCATTCTTTGCTGATAATATAACAAATTTTCAGGTGGTGGAAAGAGACAAATATTCCATCCGAGTTGCATTTCGCTAGGGATAGATTGGTGGAGTGTTACTTTTGGATGTTAGGGGTTTATTTTGAGCCAAAGTACTCCATGGTTAGAAGCTTTATGACAAAAGTAATAGCATTAGCTTCTGTCATGGATGACATGTATGATGTGTATGGCACTTTAGAAGAACTTGAGTTATTTACAAAAGCAATAGAGAGGTGGGTATACTGAGAATGACTTTCCAATTGAAAATAATCAATTTTGGCAATAATTAATTTTTTCCCCTCCGTATATAGATTGATGTTTAATCACTGATTTGACAGGTGGGAAGTAGAAGCTATCAATGATTTACCCGAATACATGCAAGTTTGTTTTAAAGCTCTCTTAGGTGTTATGAAGGAAACTGAGGAGAACATGATATCTGAGGGAAGGTCCTACTGCGTGTTCCATGCAAAAGAAGCAGTAAGTTGGATTAATTTTGAGTGCATTAATTCAATTTTTTTTTTGGAGGGGGATGGGGGGAACATTTTTGAATACTTACAATTCTCTGTTTTTAATTATTCAGATAAAAGGTCTGGTTAGAGCCTATTTTGTAGAAGCCACTTGGTTTAACAATGGATACATGCCAAATTTTGAGGAGTACTTGAGTGTCTCTGTGATAAGCGGTGGCTATCCTATGCTGATCGTTCAATCCTTTATTGGGTTGGGAGAGATTGCAACCAAGGAGGTGTTTAATTGGGTGCTTACTGTCCCCAAAATTGTTAGGTCTTGTGCAATAATTGGTCGGCTTGTTGATGACATCCAAACTCATAAGGTATAATTGATTAAGACCCAAAACAATGTAAGTTGAAAAAACTTTTACATTGAGAAAACTTAAGCACAGTTGTGACTGTCAATATTGTGTAGTCCCAGCCATTCATCTAAGTGGGTCTTACTCTGGGCTACCAAATAGACATGTCACATTGCTCCATCGGAGCTTAGAGACTATTCATATATAACATGCTTCAAACATGGGATTATTCTCTCAACCCTAATTTTTTTTCCATAATTTTCTAATTTTTAGGTTGAACAAGAGAGAGGCGATGCTCCCTCCGGTGTGCAATGCTACATGAAGGAGCATGGTGTGCCAGAGAAGGAAGCATGCCAAAGAATAAGAGAGATGGTCGAAATTGCATGGAAAGAAATAAATGAAGAAATCCTAAAGCCTAGTGGGATGCCTCAGCCTCTACTCCTACCAGCTCTTAATCTGGCTCGAATGATGGAAGTCATATACGGATGTGGAGATGGTTATAGTAATTCAAGTGGTCGAACCAGAGATTTAATTAGATCACTGCTTGTTAATCCTATTTCATTATAATAACAGAATCATCTATGAAGTTTGTAATGAACCACAAAATAGACGAAATATTCTCAATGTTGGCAATTGAATAAAGTTAGCTAAGTGAACTAAAAACTGAATTGCTAGGGTCTAAATACAATCAAATCCAAATTTGTGAAAATTAAAGAGGTTTAGATAAAAAGAGATGGTCTAGGCACTCCATTGAACACATTCCAGGTGATCAATCTACAATGAAAGGCAATTTAAAAATAAATTACTCAACTCCACTCCTGAGGATTTAGATTTTCAAAGCACAAAAACAAAGAATGTCTTAAGTTTAGAAATGAGGAACAGATTGAGATTCTAGGTATACCAAGTTTTCTATAATCAACCTCCAACAAGATTTGTGTGATTCTGCCATTTTGTTGGAGTCTGAATGAAATGCATGAGCTATAACTCTAACAAAATTCAATCAATTTAACAAGCCAAGTATTTTTTTGTTTTTGGTAACCCAAAACCCCACTAGTTTATTATAACCCTCAACGATAACCGATGGGTAAATTAGGAAACACGTGACTGGCCCCTCAACCATGCCTTCCAGGCAAGTCGTGGAACTCGAACTCGAGTCGTGGGGAGCAAATCCACTAGCCAACTCGACTGAACCCTGTGAGACAATGAGCCAAGTATTTTGCTAAAAGATGGAACAATAAAAATAATTGATTACCATTCACATGCTTTTAAGGAAACCAAAATGTGTTGATTCAACCTTTAGGGGCCAATTGGATGGTGCTAAAATTTTAGAAGGATAAGTTTTAGAGAGGGTATAAGATAAGAGGGGATATTATTTTTAGAGGGTTGGCTCACATTGATGTGATGTTTATGAAGGGGGATAACTTTTGACTTGGTTTGGATGTTTTATAAATAAGAGAAGGTGAATGATGATAAAAAGAGTCAAATGACTCTTTTGCCCTTGTGATGTCCCAAACTTGGTTACCCATTAAATTAAATATTAAATTACAAAGCCCATTCTATTTAATTATTTTTGGATAATTTGAAGTTATATTATTTATTTAATTGAAAATTTAATTTTTTATAAATTTATTTAAAAAACTTTTTTTTAAATATGTACTTTTGAATGGTTGGTTATTATCTAATTTTTTTAATTATGTTTATTTTGACTTGTTGGCTTATCTATTATTTTTTTTATTAACATTATATTTATTTTAATCAAGTTAACAATACCATTAACGAAGGTTAAAAACGTCAAAAATTTATCCACTTGAAGGGGGATAATTTTTAGCTAACCCAAACCCTAGCTAAAAATTATCCCCCTGCAGGGGCTAAATTTAATACCATGCAAAATTTAATTCGGGGGAGAAAGGAAGCATTTTGGCTGCCAAACCAAGCAAAAAATGTGGGGCCCACGGACAAAATTTATGCCCCCTTCTTTAGCTGCATCCAATCGGCCCGTTAGACCCAAACATTTAATCTTCTATGGACTCAGCTTTCTACGAAATCAGGACAGATAATGGAATTAAAATGGAATTAATACGAACCCACGGCTATGGAGGCCAAGTTTTCTCTAGGCTCACCCTGAAAAAGAATCTTCCAATGAAGATTAACCCAAAAAATTTCCATTTTCAGATTCCAAAAATGCATATAAAAATTTAACCTCGAACACCCAAAACTACGCGTGAGGTTCGAACATCAATATTCAGCTTCAAACCTGAAGTGCATTTGATGCTCTTCTATGCCAAGTTGTCACGCCTTGCATCCATCAAACTACAATATTGTTTGTTTTGGACTGAGGGTCGTTCAAATGCCCAGTTGGGCTGTTCGAACAGTAAGAGGCGCAGAGCAAACACCTATATCGAGTCCTTCGAATGCCGAATTGACCAGTCTAACACCTTCTACCAAAAATGAATTTTTGGGTTTGTTTTCGGTAGAAACTGGACCACCAAACCCCTAGGTTCCAAAATCAAGCATCAAATGATTCAAGAATAAAACAACATATAAACATGCAATAATCCCCCGAACATACTTATCTAACAAAAATCAACAGCATCCTTCAAGAAATCACAAAATTTCCACAATATACACACACCATGTGTATATACGTATATACACTCATGTATAACCTTAACCAAAAGTCACGTTCAAGGCATGAAATAACTCAATATCATGTGAAAACAACAAATAATCACGAAGGAGTGTTTCATATGTCTCAAGACTCAAATTCAAAGAAAACAGAGAAAATAAATAAATCACCAAAATGGCTTCCAAACTTTGAAAGCTCGGATCTCCTCCCACGATCAAAGTATCTCCAGCTCCATTGCGTAGAAATGATCAACATAGCAAAATAATTAAAACCCCTATATTCTTTTTTGGTAAGTAAAACCCCAATATTCTGTCGAATTTTTTTACCATACCATTGATAATAATAAAAGATGTACCAAAATAAAGTGAAGTGGGCAGTATTTACCAAATAAAGGCAAAGTCGTGAGTTGCTCTTACAATTTCTAACGTAGAGTTGTCTCTGTCTCGTAACCTGCAAAGTTTGCAAATGATTTGAGTGTGAGTGGATTCCTTGAAAATTGGACAGTCTAACATCGAATGGTATATTACATTTAGTAAAATAATTTTTAATTATAATTAAATATTATAA
Organism: Vitellaria paradoxa; assembly: GCA_019916065.1. Classification (NCBI taxonomy): domain Eukaryota; kingdom Viridiplantae; phylum Streptophyta; class Magnoliopsida; order Ericales; family Sapotaceae; genus Vitellaria; species Vitellaria paradoxa. Next base: position 53,216,575 of record CM034239.1, read on the forward strand.
TAAAATTTTTGAATACCGACAATGTTAGAGTATAATTAATACATTACAAGTAGTAAATATGCAAAGAGTGGATTGAATATACTCTGACATTAATAATGTTTATTCTGAAATTATTACTACCTAATTTTTGTATTAAGATGTTATCTAATTTATATTTGTCATATTAAATTTATTAATTAAATATCGCTATTATACCACAATCTATTAAAATAATTATTAGTTACCAAAAAATTGTAATAAATTTATTTAATATAATTAATAATATTATAATACTAATACATTATATAATTAGATTAATCATATTATATAATATTAATTAAATATTTTATATTGAAAATGATTAATTCACAACGATTATACTATAACATATTAACGAAAATATTAATATTATATAATTTATATTGATTATATTAAAAATGTTAATTATTTTATAAGTGTTGACAATCACTATATATATATATATATGTAAGTTTATTTTCATGTAAGCAGTGTTTAAAAAAATAATAATATTTTCATGTAAATGATGTTTAAAAATATTATATATGTTGTTAGTACTTATAAAATAATTAACATTTTTAATATAACTAATAGGAGTCATATAAATAATATGATAATATTATTAATTATATTATATTAATATTTTTGTTAATATGGTATAATATAACTGCTATGTTTAATTAATAATTTTCAATATAAAATACTTAATTAATATTATTTAATATAACTAATATAAATTATATAATGTTTTAATATTATAATATTATTAATTATATTAAACTAAATTTATTATAATTTAATTTTATAAATATATTTAATTTAATATAATTTTTAATATAACTAATAATTTTTGTTAATACGTTTTATTGTATAATAGTGATGTTTAATTAATAATTTTTAATATATTAATTATAACATCTTAATAAATATTATATTAATAATTTAATATATTTATACTAAATTTAATATATTATATTTAAATGATAATGAACGGTCTAAGTCCTAATGAGCCCAGCCACGCTCAAATCATCATCATTCTAATTCTTAATGAACCCACCCACGCCCAAATCAATGACAGGTTTTGCATTTTATGAGATAATTAATAGAGTCATAAGTAGCACTTGTAATTTCTATACAATTAATGTTGAAGTTGTAAGTGCACTTTTTTTTTTTTTAACTTACCCTTATTTTGGTAAATATTTTATGCTCTGTTTTGGTAAGTTTTTTTTTTTTTTTATTGTTATTATCAATACTAGGGTAAAATATATATATATAGAGAGAGAGAGAGAGAGAGAGATCCCCCAGGGGGGTCTTTTTACGGCTGGCCCAGAGAACACCGAGAGAAGGGGGGGGGGAATGGGCTTGGTCCTGGAGGGTTACAACAGTGAATTGGACCCAACTTGGCTGAAGAAATAAAATGTGTCAGAAACTCTTTTTTTTTTTTTTATTCCATATCTGCCCGTTTTGTGTGCATCTTCGCTAATTTGTGGGGTCTAAAATTAAAAATCGCGTAAGTCCTATACTGGCTCCTAAGGGGCTCGAACTATAACTTATAACCACAATTAAATTCAAAAATTTAAGAAGATCTAAAATCTCAATAAGTAATCAAATTAAGTCAAAATTAAACACCAAATATTATATTAAACATTAAGTCTCCATTCTTAAAATCTTAAAACTTATCACTATAACAAAGATAAAATTTATTAGGCAATAAACACTCAAATAAGCATGCTAATAGGCAAAACTAAGTGCTTCTCATCTTGGGTAAGTAACTTATAACCACAACTGAATTCAAAAAATTAAGATGGTCTAAAATCTCAATAAATAATTAAATTAAATTAAAATTTAATATTGAATATTATATTAAACATTAAATCTCCATTCTTAAGGTCCTAAAACATATCACTATAAGAAAGAATATATTAAATAATAAACGCCCAAATATGCATGTTAACATCCAAAATTAAGTGCTCATCGTTATTCATGTTCAAGAAAAAAAAAAAAAAGAAAAAAGTTCACTAATAAATACCACTGCGAGAGATCGGGTGGTTTTATAACTTTTGAGGCCAAATGAATCAAATAATCAATATTAAATGTCTCGAGAGTGTTTAATTATAAGATTTAGAAAGAGGTTCATAATCCATTGATTTGCAATAAGGTACAACACAACCTAATCTTGTGGAAAGCATTTTCCGATAGGACAGAGGTATAATTGGACTTAACTTATTTATCTACAATTCGTTCTAGTCTGACGTAAACTCGTTCAAACTTATTTATTTGTTAGCTCTGGTAATAATATTCATTATTAATTTTTGAATTAGTGTTATTAGAGTAAAGTGAAACACCATTAATATAAATAACTTTTAAGAAAATGACAATTTGAATTGAAAGTATGCGTGCATGTCTTACCTAAATTCTAATAGAGTGCACGTAAAGTGATAATATTCATTATTAATTTCTAAATTAGTTTTACTATAATAACTTGTAACACAATTAATGTAAATAATTTTTTAAGAAATTACAATTTGAATTAAAATAGGTCTACAATACCTACGTAATTTGATATATATGATTGTTTGCTTATCACTTTAAGACAAACAATAGTTCTGATACAGTTTTATTATTATAATAATATTATCAACATATTATTCTTATTATATTTTTTAGTAAAATATTACGATGACATGACTTTTTTTTTTTTTTTTTTCCTTTCCACAAGTCTAGGGGTTGGCCTTTTCGGCCCCGCGGGCCGTAATGGGCGCTCACACCGGCTTCAGTTCACCACGTTGTTCACACATTTTATTTTGGTGACAAAAAAAATAAGATAATCTTTGGTTTAAAAAAAATAATAATGTGATATAATTTATAAATTTATAATTTATGTAATAAAATAAAAAATTATTTTTAAAAATTTTTAAAATTTTATAATATATTTTTAATACGCCAAACACACCTCCGAAATGCTGTGCAGCGTATGCAGAGGTCGGCCGGGGAACCACCCAAAAACTCCATGTGGTTGCGCGGTAGCCCCATACAGAAATGCTGTGCAGGGCATGCAGAGGTCGGCCGGGAACCACACAAAAACTCCATGTGGCCGTACAAATATCGTTTTCAATTCGAATATTTAATTAAAATTCATTTTGAATTGACAAACACAAAATCCAAGCCCCATACAGAAATGCTGTGCAGGGCATGCAGAGGTCGGTCGGGGGAACCACACAAAAACTCCATGTGGTAGACGCTGTCGCCGTACAAATATTCGTTTTCAATTCGAATATTTAATTAAAATTCATTTTGAATTGACAAACACAAAATCCAAGCCCCATACAGGAACTTGGGAGATTTGGATTTAACACCCAAAAAAAAAGGAAGTCAAAAATTTTAATTTTTATTAATTTTTTAATACGTATTATTTTTATATTAATTTTTTTATTATCCCAATATCATATAAGGGAGTATTTGGAGTAAAAAAAATTAGAATAAATTAGTAAAGTTTATAATTTTGTAATTTGTACCGTGCGTAAAAAATACAATCATACCGTAACTCTGTACGTTGATCATGAAATTGTTGATCATGAAATTAAGAACACGTTACCAAGCAAAAACAAAAGAAACTAAGAACACGTTTTAAAGTAGAAGCTAGTTATCCACACCACTAAAGAATCAACTTTTTGAGCGTACTCTTGTTCATTCCTACCATCCTTTACCAACACACAAGCTCAATGGAAATTGCGTTTGAAGTTTTACCTATCCCGGTTCTGTCAACCAAAAGTAGTATTGTTCCATCGGAGGTCAGTTGTCGCTCTGCAAATTTTCGTCCTACCACTTGGGGTAATTATTTCCTCACATATGATGTTGTGGATGTCATGGTAATTAAAAATGGGTTTTAGTAAAATTTTTATTTATTTTTTATGTATAAAATTACTGTTGATTTGATCGCCAAAATTAACGAATATATATATATATATCTATATGTATATGTACGTATGTATGTAGGGAGCTCTCTCTCTCTCTCTCTAATTTCTGGTCAAGATTTCTTTTTATTTTTGTAGATAGTTTTGTCCATAAATATTTTATCTTTATGACTTTTGTAGCTCATGAAGTTAAAGTATTTTTCTGGGCACACTTGGAATTTTATCACGGGAACACCAACTTGTGCAAATGAAAAAAAAAAAAAAAAACGAACTTGCACAAATTTGTGGGCATTGTTGAAATAAAGATAACACAGAGAATTGAAATAATAGGAAGTAAGAAGAAAATTGTATTAAACTCTGTCTATTACAATGATACAAGACGAGTCTTTTATAGATATAATCTAAAACTTAAATTAGTAATGTATATATTCAGAATATACTAATTAATATATATTTACTAATCAAATATTCTATTATATATATACTATAACATATATATAAATTAAATCATATTAATTATATATGTTAATACCCTCTTTCAAACTCAAGATGATAAGGAACTCAAGATGATAAAAAAGAGGTCAACTTGAATTTGAATATAAGTTCATGATAGCGACTAGGGGGACGAGACTCGGTGAAGGTATTTGCAAGCTGGTCCATAGAGAAAATATGATGCAATTGGAGTGTGCCCTACTTGACATGATGACGGATAAAATCACAATTAATTTCTATGTGTTTTGTACGCTCATGAAAGACATTATTATGGGCGATCTCGATAGCACTAGTATTATCATAGTATAAAGAAGTGCTACTAGTAAGAGAGAGACTTATGTCTGCAAGAAGCCTGCGAAGCTAAAGGAGCTCATAAGTGGTGTCAACAAGTGCATGATACTCAAGCTTCGGTGCTGGAACAGGTAATGATAGACTATTTCTTACTTCGCTAGAAAACGAGTAAATTGCTAAAAGAAAGCAGTAACCAATAGTAGATCGACAATAATCGACAATGGATTGACCTAGCTCTTGATGCATTTGATAGAGTTTATATTCTAATTGGAATTGTAGAGTAGCATCACTAGAACAACTATACCAATTTGTAAGAAACTTCCAATCAGTATGAGCATTCCGAAACTTGAGAAGAATACTCTAAATGGTAGGATTGATCTTATAATAAGCATTGTCCCAATCTTTAATGCAGTTTTCAATCTTTTCTTGTGTCTCTTCGTTTGATTTCTGCGGCTAGAGACGTTCATCGGTGACATACCTCTAAAGTTTAAGTTCAATCAGAAACACGAATATTTGCTAAGCCCAAATATTATAGTTATTTGTCGAGAATGGTGTCAATTATACGAACAATATCATTTTGAGAAGCCATGAGGAATAAGTATATTTAGCTGACAGAATAGGTAGAAATAGAGGGCAAATTCTAAAATTAGAAAGGTCAAAAATCCTAAAAACTGGTCTGAACATGTCAAATATGCCCTATAGGAGGCTGAACTGGTTAGATGCATGGAGCAGGCGAGAACGACACCTGAACTTCGAACAGTGCGTGGAGGTGCGTGTAGTGTTTGTTCGCCGAAAAATTTTGATCACTGTGATCAATTAGAAAAGGCACAGTTTTGGATATAATTATATTTTGCTTTCTGATAGTCAGAGAGGACAAATAGAAACACAAGATTGAAATATTACTTTCGGAGAAGAAAACCATGACTAGAACTGGCAAGAAAATAGATTACCAGTGCAAAAAAGAAGGAAAAAAAATTTTTAAAACCAGAATTCAATAACTCTGATACCATGTTGAAATAAAGATAACACAGAGAATTGAAATAATAGGAAAAAGAATAAAATTGTATTAAACTCTATGTATTACAATGATGCAAGACAAGTCTTATATAAATATAACCTAGAATGTAAACTAAGAATATACATATTCAGAATATACAAGTTATTATATAGCTACCAATCAAATATTCTATAATATACATATTATAACATATACATAAACTAAATCATATCAATTATGAAAATTCCAAACCCACACAATCACACACACAGTGAAAGTAATCACACAAGAGAATAACGAGGAAACCCTATCACAGGGAGAAAAACCTCTATTTACAATCCCACTATCAACGGGTTACAAGATTCTACTCAGACTCTCTACGAATCACTCGCACGAATCCTTTCGTCACTCTCGCTCGAATCACTCGATAAACCCTACAAGTAGGCTTTCTGCCTCACACAGAAAGTGAAAAGAAAATACAAGATAAATTTAGAGAAAGAACATGAAAGCTCTCAATACTCAAAGACTCTTTCTCTAGGTCCCTATAATATGTTCTCCCACCTCTGACAATTACAGAGTTGGTTTCACATATATATAGGATTACAAAGTTGCCCTAGTTTGGCAAAATAGGAAGTTGAATCCGAACAAAATATTCATAGCTCGATCCCTCGCGCTCCCATCCTCCAGCCTGCGACCTGCACTGGAATTTTTGCGCTTTAGGAAATAACACTGGCGCAGCCTCGCTCTCCCATCCTCTTGCCTGCGTACCTCACTGGAATTTCTGGAACAGCTTGGCGCAGCCGCGCGCTCCCTGCGGTATGCCTGCGTGCTTGGGGCGCACCCGCACGCTCCCCGCGCCGTGCCTGCGAGGTACACTGGAATTCCATTCTTGTTCCAGAAAGCTGCGTCCGAATTCCATTGGGTTTTGTAATCCTTCACACCAATTAGAATTCTTCAAATCTTCAATTTGCATCACTTTAGGAAACTTGAATAGCATTCCTAATTTAACTAAAATTTTGATTGGATTTGCCACAAGACTTTACAAATTATATATGTTAACAAGTATTCATGCCGTAAAGAGATTAAATTCTACCATAAGGGCTTCGATGAATTAACTAAATGGTTGGTTAAGGATTTGACTCGAGTTAGACCATTTTAATGTGTTTGGAGTGATAAAAAGCTAGGTTCTACAACTAGTAGCTGACTAATAACTATTCAATTTTTTGAATTTTTTAAAAATGAACAAAATTACCCTTACGTTTTTAACTTTTTTTAAATTATGAAAGGTAAAAATATCAAATTAACACAAAACTTAAAAACAAACTTTTTTTTTCCTTCTCAAAAAAAAAAAAAAAAAAAAGTGTTACCTTTTTAGCTCCAAACATATAAATTGAACTTGATCTTCCATTTAAGTCCCTTTTTTTAAATGAGCCAAGTTTGAGTTTTAGAAAACTCAACTTGTTAGTCTCGATGGCCTACTTATCTAGTTTACGATATTATATATATAACCTTATAGATTTTATAAATTTGTTTATTTACATGTTTTGTTTAATATTTAGCACTTGAGACTTTTGGGAGTTATCTCATTTTTGCTAGAACATATAATATTTTAGATTTTTTCAAATTGTTTAGAACTCCTTTTTAATTATCAATTATTTTAAAAGTTAAAATTTAATTATCATAAATATCAATTTTTTTATAAAAAGAGATTGTTATTTAATAAAATAATGATTTGATAATATTAGATAAAGTTTTTAAATTTTTTTTTTTAGATATTTGACATAAATGAACTTTAACAAACTAGGCCTAAACTTAATCTTTTTAGGCCATATTAGGTCCAAGTTTGGCTCGAGGTTAACAAATATTAGACAAGTCGACTTTGAGCACGATAAAGCCTTGACTGAGCTTAGCTTATGTACACCCTATCCATTATGGGTTCGTTTGGTAAGTTTAGTTGGCTTCTCAGCTTTCGACTAGTCAATTTTTTAACTTTTTTTTTTTAAATTGACTAAATTTATTCTCTTAAATTTTAAACATCTTTTAAACCATAAAGGTAAAAATGTTAAATTAATAAAAAATTAAAAAGTTAGCTACTAGAAATTTAGTTTTTTCCCTTCCAAATACAAAAAGAAAATGCTAACTTTTAGTAACTAGTTAGTAATCAGCTACCAAAAAAAAAAGAAAAAAGAAAAAAGAAAAATTCTTCCCAAAGTAAGACTATAGGCAAGTTTAGAGTTTTAAAAAATGCTGAAAAACTTTAAAAATTCTACAAATTTCAATAACATTTCAACAAATTTCAAGAAGTTCTAATAAAAAAGTGTCTTCCCAAATTCATTTGAACGAACTCATCTCTATTTTTTGTGATTTATAATCCAAACACTAAAAAATAACAAACCACATTTTACTTTTAACTTTCTCAGCTCCAAATGACCTCTCTATAACTATATAAGTGTATATAAGTAAACTTTCATCTTCCAACAAACATTCATACATAGATACAACTCATAGGAAACCTCCTTTTACAAGGATAAGGCTTGTTTGGAGCACCGCAAAACACCAAAAAAACTCTAAAAAACTTTATAATTCTTTATGAATTTTTTTTCACCTCGAATTATGTGAATTTCTATAAATCTTTATAAATAAATATATATATATATATATATATACACAAATCTTGACAAATTTTTACAAATTCTATTAAAGTTTCTAAAAATTCCAATAACATTTCTACAAATGTCAAGAAGTTTTGATAGAGAAGTCAAAAAATTTCTATTTAAATCCGTTCAAACGGACAATATCTGTTCAAACGAAACTATTCTTCTATATTTTTTTGTGATTTATGATTTACACTCCTAATGCTAAAAAAAAATCCAAATCAAAATTTATCTCAACTTTTGTAACTCCAAATACTCCCTAAATTCGTCCATTTGAATCTGAGCAAAACCCATCCATGACAGAAGAATCTAGTGGAAAATCTTGTATCAAAGTGACTCTTACAAATTTTCTATTGTTATGCCAACTTTATAAATCCTATAGGCCATTTGGATGATTGAAAAGTGTAAAAAGTTAAAAAATTGAGTTGTGTTAATCACTTTTTTAACATTTGAATCTGAGCAAAACCCATCCATGACAAAAGAATCTAGTGGAAAATCTCGTATCAAAGTGACTCTTACAAATTTTCTATTGTTATGCCAACTTTATAAATCCTAGAGGCCATTTGGATGATTGAAAAATATAAAAAGTTAAAAAAATGAGTTGCGTTAATCACTTTTTAACATTTGGAAGACCAACCAAAATCCATCAAAAGAACTCGTTCGAACAGTAAAAAGCGCCATGTTCAAATGGTTTTGGTCACAAACCGTGTCAAAAAGTTGATAAAAGTTGAAAAATGTGGGTCACTTTTTGTAACTAATTATAACTTTTTTTTGTAAAAGATCATAAAATTTAAAATTTGAAAGTAAACGCACGAAAAACGAAGATGAAAAAAGTTGATAAAAGTAGGTAGATGTTTGTAACTTTTTGTAAGTTTCGGTAACTTTTAGTCAACTAAATAGGGGCTTAATACAATTTTGAAACTCATACTATAACATTGGCAATCCTACAAACATAAAATTCTATACCTATTGTCTTTACAGTAATGTCCACACCACTCGTCTCTTCCTTTCTCCATTATTGAAAATAAAAAATATGAAATAACATTAGAGAGTAAAAATATGAATTTTACATCTTGTCATCTGTATTATACAAGTTATGAAGAGACTTTTAAATAGATTTACAATATTGGATATGTATGGTAATAATTTACATGCCAAAATAAAATTAACTGCTTACTAAATATTGGGTGTGTTTGGAGTGATAAAAAGTGAGATAAAATGAGATAAAGTGAGATAAGTTGTGGGTTTATAATTCATACAGTGAGATAAAAAGTGAATAACTTTTAAAGATTTTTAGAGTTTTTCAGAGATTTTTTTTATTTTTTAGCACACCAAACGGTGCCAAGATATAGAATATTCTAATATATATATATATATATGTATATATATAAGGTCTGTTTGGAGTATCGAAAAGTTTTGAAAAACTATGAAAAATTTTATAACTCTCTATCAAACTTTTTTCCACCTTGAACTACGTGAATCTGTATAAATCTCTTTAAATTTATATATATCTATAAATACCAAAAAACTTCTACAAATATCAATAAAGTTTCTACAAAATTTAATAATATTTCTACAAATTCAAAAAGTTTTGATAGAAAATTTAAAAAATTTTTGTTGAAATTCGTTCGAATAGAACTATTCATCTCTATTTTTTGTGATTTGTGGTTTACATCCCAAATGCCAAAAAGTAACCTAAATCATATTTTATCTCAATTTTTATAACTTTAAACGCCTCCAAAAAATATTTCATAACCCAAGATAAAATATTCTAACATCCTCCTTCAAACTCAAGATGGTAGGAAATAATAGAATGCTAAAAACAACTAAATCGGATAACAGAACAAGTCGTGAATGTAAAATCTAGAGCAGTATGGTTGCTAGGGACTACTAAGTTTTGATGATGAGTTCTTGAAAAATTTTTCTACCATTGGTATAATTATTTTCTAGATTGGAGATAAAAAAATAATTAAACAGAATACACGAGATGTGAGAATGGAATAAAAAAGACAACATTATAAAATGTCAGAAGAAAAATAATAGCACCTTACTCTTTAGAGTTTATGGCTAGTAAGAAAGACTGACTTCTATTGGTGTATTATAATCAATTCCATTAAAAATACTATTACTTATAGGATGAACAATATAATACTGAAATGTCATCCTTAAAAAAAAAGTGTACTGAGACGATGAAATACAAAAAAATAAATGTTAGAATTGAAATAAAAAGGGGGTCAAAAACCTAAAAACCAGGTCAAAAGATGAAAGAAAAGGCTTTTGTGATGGTTGCAATAGTGCTATAGGAGAGCAAGCCTCTGAAAAGAAAAAAAACATCATGGAAGAAAAAAATGCAGAAAGCTCTTCTATGGTTTAAAATGTGGAAGAAAAGAATTCTGTAGTGGTTGTGATTGTGGTAGTGTTATGATTGAGTAAGGCATTGAAAAGAAAAAAAATATCAGAGAAGAAAAAACACAAAAATTTTTGGTACCGTATTAAAATAGAAGATGAAAAAATTTTACGTATATATTGTGATGGTGAAAAAAATAATATAGTAGAATGATGCTATACTAGATATAGAAATATATAAAATATGACTCTGATACCAAATTGAAAAATAAAAGAGACAAGAAATAGAAATTGGGGAAAAGATGTAATGTTTATATCTTATCATATATATTATAAAGATTAAGGAAATATTTTTAAATATGCTTACAATATTGAGTATGTATATATAATAATGATTTACCTATTAAAATAAAATTAATTATTTATTAAATACTAAAATATAAAATATTTTAATATATATATATATATATATATATAATGAATATTTTATAACCTAATATAAAATATTCTAACCTCAACTTCGCTAACGGTAACTTATATTGGGTTCTAATTCTTCCGAGTGTTTAGAGTTATGCCCACACGAATTGGCTGGCGCCTTTTCAACTTTACTAACCTATATTTGGTTTTAATTGTCCCAAGTGTTTAGAGTTATGCCCACACGACTTGGCTGGTGCCTTTTCAACTTTACTAACTTATATTTGGTTTTAATTGTTCCAAGTGTTTAGAGTTATGTCCACACCACTTGTCTGGTGCCTTTTCAACTTTACTAACTTATATTTGGTTTTAATTGTTCCAAGTGTTTAGAGTTATGTCCACACCACTTGTCTGGTGCTTTAATTAATTTAATTAAATTATTGATTAAAAATAATTTTATTTTCATAAAATATTTGAATAAATTAATTATTTTAATATGATGCAACAAAAATAGATAAAGTGTTAAAAATAATAAAATATATATAACTAAAGAAGAGAGCGAAAATATTTTTTTTTTACATTTTTTAAACTTTTCATTTTTTAAAAAATAAAAAAAATTTAACAAACAATTTTTTCACTAATTTTAAAAAACCTATAAATATAAATATTATCAAACAGGACCCTATTAATTTCTATTTTAGTGTAAATATGTATGATTTGTCAAGCAAAACCTTCTAATGACAACATTATTTCTTTTTTCTAGCAACCAAAACTTAGTTTAATATATGATTAATTTCAACTATCTAATCTATTGTCATAGGGACTGATAATGACAATTGATTGGAAAAGTCCAAATTGTATTATTGAAAAATTCATATGTTTTTGTCCCCAAAAATAGGAACATTTCACGGACTGATAATGACAATTGATTGGAAAAGTCTAAATTGTATTATTGAAAAATAGTCACCATAAAAAGAGGGAGAAGGTTGTGCGGGAATTATGTTGCGTTGCTCTCTTGTATGACTGTCAGACTTGGTGTAAATATTCTGTATTTAAAAATTTAAAATATAGATAGTAGACTTTTACTCTATTAAAATTAGTTATAACTATTGTACTTTTGATAGGTGTAGTCTGTTATTCGTCACAAGCTGAATTTTTTTTTCAAGTTTGACTCGAAATTTGTGATTTTAACGTGTTTAAATTGAGCACAATTTGTAACTAGTTTAGAATTAAGCTCAAGTTCAAATTTACAAGTGCTTGGCTCAGTAAAATAATATATACATATATTATAATATTACTTATTGTACTTTTTATAATATTATTTTGTTATATTTTAGATCAAAATTACATTATTTTAATTTAGTTGATTTAGTCACAAATTGATCTCAAACTTAAATATTTTTTTGCCAAGTTGAGCTTGAGTCCAATATTAATAACTTAAGCTAAATTTGAGTAAACTAGGACTCAGCTCAAATTCCCCCCCATCTTGTCTTTATTATTATTTTGTTTAAAAATTAAAAAAGCAAAAATAATGAACAGAGACTACTGTGGCTTGTCACACAGATTATTTTTTCTTGGATATTTTAAGTTGTTATAATTATATATTTGAAGGTTTTTTTAATCTTAATAAGATTTAGAAATTATTATTAATTTTTTTATTAGTTGAGAGAGAAAGAATGAAACAGAAAGTGAAGGTCAAGCAATAAATAATTTTTCAAAATTTTCAAAATTAATATATAAAACTTAATTTTTATGTAATGCAATATCGTTGTGTATTAATAAATAATATTTATTAAATATAGTTTATGATTTTTAGTTGAAAGTTTTTTTTTAAGTCTAAATTAAATCCCGTAAGAGAGTCTAAATTTGACCCGAACCTGAAAATCCTAACTTCGTAACTGATTTTATTGATTTTTAAACTCAAAATATTAACTGATTGAGAAATCCTACGTAGGTAGAAAAACTATACAGCATTAGATTTCTTTCGAAAATGAAAAAAAAAAAAAAAAGTGCGTTGTTACGCGGGGTGAACCCGAGATTAATAATTATATATTAGTAAGGGTAAAAATTGTATTTTGAAGGTAAATAAGAATAAAAGTAAAAATACAGTGGAGATAAAACATAGAAAAAATAATTTATAAGAAAAAATAGTAATATTAATAAAATTTTAGTATAATTTTCTAAATCAGCGGAGCAATTATCCCGAATGGTTGAGTCAAAATTTCTTTTGTGAGTGAATACTAATTATAGGATATAAATCAGAGAAAGAGGGGGAAGTGTCAAAGCGGGGGTAAATAATTTTTTAATTGCATTGAGTGAGATAAGTACAATTATATTGGTATGTATTGGATTAATTTTTTTTTTTGTTTTCATTTGGTAAGCCTAATTGATATTGAGTTATCTTTTTTTTTCTTTTCATGGGTAAACATAACCCAAAAAAATAAAATTTAATACTTACTTTTTTTTCCCTATGTTAATATGATCTCAACGTTTAATTGTGTCCTCTAAAGAAAAGAAAATAATCTATTATTAATTATGTTTACCCATGAAAAGAAAAAAATATAACTCAATATCAATTAAGTTTATAGGAGAAATCACCTAACAGTTTTACCCACTGAACTACAAACTCTTGGAAGAACTAGTGTAAAATCGAACTTGCGACATGTGTATATTATCTAAACCTTAGACTTGACTCCTACTCCATTAAACCAATCTGAGGTGGATAAAAAAAATTATTTTTTTTTCAGAGTCGTCACGTGGCCCCTTGGTAATAGGTTAGCTCTGCCATTGGTTGTCCCCAATTAACTGTATTTGGGTCTGCCCATAATAAGTTGATAGTTACTTTGAGATATCCACGCACATGGGTTGATATTAACAACTTTTAATGTCAATGCACGAAAGCTTTTTGATCGATTGAAACCAACTTAGCCATCTCTAAAATTATAGGTAGTCCAGCATAGAAGCTTTCCCCCCACACCCAAAGTCACACAACAAATTTTAAAACCTTTACCAAATTTGCTAATTTTCTTCCTCTTCAGTGTCGCTATGTCCACCCCCGTCTTGGCTAGCAACTCTGATCAGAGGCGTCGTAGTGATAAAACCGAGGTGATTCGACTTGATTATATGTTAAAATAATTGTGTTAATAATTAGTTTGTTTTCTACCCAAATTTACTTTATAAATATTTCAAATGACTGAAAAAAATATTTCTTAACAAATTTCATATCGACTTAAACAAATTTTAAATTGATTTAACTCAAATTGTAAAATAATCATTTTAAATTAATTCAATCTCAAATTATATTTTATAATTACACACACATATATGTATTAAAATAGCCATTGCAGCAATTAAAATATACTCCCATGCCGACATTTGTTTTAAAATTCTAAATCATATATAGTATCGATCTGAATTGCACAGGATTTATTTTATAGAGATCTCAAACATAATTGCACATGGAGCATGTTTTTTTGTCTTTGTTTCTCACGATGGAGACGAAAACAGAACACAAATAATTGAAACAAAAATAGAACACTCAAATCTCATCAAACGCCACCTGAACAATCAAACATAATTTCAAATTGAAATTTTGCCCCTTAACACTTGTTTCCTTGGCGTTTATACCTTTTAGTTTTTAACACTATACCAACTCACCTTAACACTTGTTTCCTTGGCATTTATACCTTTTAGTTTTTAACACTATACCAACTCACCTTAAGTACTTTTGGTATATATAAAAAAATAAAATGATCATTCTAAAACTTTTATTTTATTATCTTGTTTGGTATGATTATTTGAAATACTACTGTATAAGAAGGAATGAAATAAAATAATAGTGTAAAAATAATTATTTTATCTCATTTTGGTATACTAAATTATATCCAAAAATAATTATACTATCATTGAACTCATCAAAACTCTGTATTTCAGTGCAATATTTAAGGTAGTATCAAGATGAATGTTTTTAGATTGAGGAGATAGGAAATGTCAAAATTCTTAGCAAAGAATGTTGAATTCTAAATTGGAGTTTTGGAATCGATTTTTATATAAACGAAAACCTGCCATCCAATAAAATTATTTGAATGTTTAGAAAGAATAGCGGGAAATTAGAGGACCATGGATTCTACCTTTGGCCAATCCCCAAATACCATTCATTAATTGCATTTTACTGTATATTTTTGGCCTTATTAAAAAAAATCAAATCCTATATCACGTTTTTATATTTGTCCAAAATTAAAAGGACCCACGTCTCATGCTTTTTTAATGAAGAAATTAACAATGTCCAAAAGTGCCCGTGTGTGGCTCAAAATCACTTTCGTACCAAAATTAAACTATACAAAGAAACAAAAATTAAATGTCCCATCGCTAAGCATCTAGAGAGGAAAAAAAAGGAAAAAACAAAAGAGGGAAAAAGATGATCCTCAATATGAAAATTAAACCATACAAAGAAACAAAAATTAAATGTCCCATCACTAAGCATCTGAAAAGGAAAAAAAAATAAGAACAAACACTAGAGGGAAAATGATCATTCTCAATATACCCATACAAAATGTTATGATCGTAAAGATTCATTATTCATTTGCTATTAAAATCATACAAAAAAAGAAAAAAAAAAAGAATACTATCAAAAAAATTATACTAAAATTTTCAACTACAATATTACGTCGACGACAATCTTATGATATAATATATGCTAACAAATTAAAAATTTTGACTTAATATGCCTACAATTCCTCTATTTCATTTTGGTTGATATGTTTAATTATATTTTTGGTAATAAAAATTACTCAAAAAAATCAAAACAAAAAAACCTAAAATATCCTACGCATTAATAATGTATAACTAATATTATAACAAATATTACCTAATTTTTTACAAATTCCAAATAGCACAAGCATTATAAAATCCAAAACTCTAATCATGCGAAATTCATTGCAACAATGTTAAAATTATGTACTCTATTCCCACCAAAACAAAAGTCCAACAGAAACCGTGGCATTTGCGAGAATAGTAAATTTTTCAGGTTGGCGACGAGCATTCTCATATACCGACGCTAAAGTAAATCATAACTACTCATCTAACTAATTAATTTCTACTAATCGTGACGTATGTCACTTAGTTTCCCCACCATACCCGCGTCCACCCTGACTTATTACCAATTCCTGCCCGTACCCCAATCTCTATTGTCTGATAGCCACTCCTGCTGCAGTTGTAGCGAAATCACTGCTGCCGCAGCAGTAAGACAAACGGCAACATTTTTACAAAAACGGCAACATTGTTTTGCCATCCAGAAAAACAAACCAAAGCGGAGTGTAAAGCGTGTGATCGCAAAATATATATATATATATATATATATATATATATATGAGACGGTAGAGTGAAAAAAAAACACACATTTTGCTTAATATTTTTTATTTCTTGTATTTTGAAATTTTCTTTATTTTATGTTAAAACACTCAAAATAACTTTTTATTATTTTGTATTTTATATGTAAATTCATTTATATTTTTTAAAACAAATTTTGAAAATACAAGTAACTAAATGTGTTTTGACCTGTTTTCCTTATTTTAAAAAACACAAAATGAACAATAAACTCAAAACAAATATATCAAATTACACTCAACTTTTTAGTAGTTAGTTTTTTTTTTCTTAATTTAACATTTTTACTCTTCAATGTTTAAAATTTTGAACTTAACTTTTTAATAGTTATTTTTTTATTTTTCATTAATTTAACATTTTTACGCATCAATGTTTAAATTTTTTATTTTTGAGTTTATTTTTCATTTTTTATTTTCTTAAAATAATAAAAACAGCTTAAAACACATTTGATTACTTGTATTTTCAAAATTTATTTTAAAAAATAGAAAATTGATTTACACATAAAATAAAAAATGACAAAAAATCATTTTGAGTTTTTCTAACGCAAAATAAAAAAAAATCTCAAAATACGAAAAATAAAAAATGTTAAGCTAAATGTGTTTTTTGCTTTTTCATGTTTTGGAATTTTAAAAACATAAAACACTTAAAATAAAACACATTTAGTTACTTATATTTTTAAAATTTGTTTTAAAAAATATAAAATAAATTTACACATAAAATAAAAAATGATAAAAAATTATTTTGAGTATTTTAACGTAAAATAAAAAAAATCTTAAAATATAAAAAATAAAAAATATTAAGCAAAATGTGTTTTTTTTCCGCTCTATCGTCTTAGATATTTATTTATTTATTTATTTTTTACGTTTACACACTTTACGCTCTGCTTTGGTTTGACTTTCCGGATGGCAAAACGTTGCCGTTGTCTTACTGCTGCGGCAGCAATGATTTCGCTTCTGCAGCCCCCCGCTTCCCTCCTGTGGTCTGTGTTTTTCCAGCCATTCTAGACCATAAAGGCTTCGTTTAGAACCTCAAAAAAATTCAAAAGCTGACATAATTGTTACTGACACGGTTTGTCAAAATTTTGAAATACTGTTGCAATACATAATATATGCTCTGTTTCAACGGATTTTGTCAAAATTTAAATAAAAATGATCTGACACGTGTACAAAAAAATATACAAAACTCCAAAAATTTTTAAAATCTTCTACTAAAATTTTGACACGTGTCACTTTATATACTTTTTAACAATTTTATATCAAATCAAATATAAACATTTAACAATTATTATGTAATAATTTCTAAATACACTTTTAAAAACTTTTAGATTTAATTAAGATTTCAAGCGCACCCAAAATGTGTACCCAACAAGCGCGCATGGTAAAATTTATCTGTGTTTTTGACAGGAACACAGCGTATATGGCTCGTACCTTTAATTTGAAAGGAACTGATCACGGAATGCACATCAATCGTACAACCCTAGCTTGCCTCCAGATGATTTATAAATAGCAAGAACTAATGACTGGTTAGTTCGTACCAGTGAATTGAAAAGAGAGAGAGAGAGAAGAAGAAGAAGGAGAAGAAGAAAGCTATCCAACCACACTCAAGAAGAGTTCTAACTATTATTTCTTCATTCTTCTGTGCTAGTCCTTTCTTCGATCTTTTCTTTCACAACCAAACGACCAAAAAAAAAAAAAAAAAAACAATGGAAATGGTTGTTCAAGCTCCGCCGCCTCTTAAGGTTGCTCGTCGCTCTGCAAATTACCATCCTAGTATTTGGGGAGATCATTTCCTCAAATACACTGCTGATGTGAAGGTAAAATACTGTCTCTTTGCATTGTTTTGGCCTGAGAGGACCTTGGATGATCATACCATCAACCAAAAGTAATGTGTATCCGAGGTCACTCTCGCTCTTCAAATTTTCATCCAATTATTTGGGCTGATTATTTACTCAAATATGCTGCCGCCAAAGTCACGGTAAAAATGGAATTTAGTTAAGTTTGGAGTCATAATTTTTAATAATTTTTTATATTTTTTATCAAAAATTATTAATTATAATTTTTAGTATATTTCGTGAAATAAATAATAATTTTAATAATTTTTTATAATTTTTGATGAACTTTTTACAAGTTTTAGTAATTTTTAATAACTTTGGACAAATTTTAGTAATTTTTAATAATTTTTAGAAACTTTGGAATTAAAAAAAAATATTGCAACTAAGTAAAAAAGTGACAAAAATTAGTGATTTACCAAATACTCAAGAATCAAAAATTAATATTTTTCCTCAAAATTGTGCTTTCAAACCTTCCCTCATGAATTTTTTTTTTTTAACTTTGTCCCATGAGATTTAATCAAGAACATGAATTTTTTTTTCAATAATCATTGAGGACCTGTCCTGGCGAGCATTTCACCCTTGAAAATTACATAATTAATGTTCTGAATGGCAAAATAGCCACTAAGAACAAGTGCACTAATGGATAGCTAAATTATCTAGTAAACAGTTTATGTTTTAAGTTTAATTAGTAATTTTTTTTTTCAAACCACACTAATGCTAGGCATTTTACTAATTGTCTATTAAAAAATTAAGGATTATTTGGTTTATTTTTCTCTTTTTTATTTTCTGTTTTTGTTTTCTATTTTCTGTTTTGAACTCATTTTTTATTTTGTACCTTTGAAAATAATGAAAATAGCTCAAAATTCATTTGGTTACTTGTATTTTCAAAATTTATTTTCGAAAACTGAAAATGAGTTTACATATGAAATGAAAAATGATAAAAAGTCGTTTTGAGAGTTTTTAAGAAAAAAGAAAGAAAATCTCAAAATAAGAAAAATAGAGTATTTTTTGTTTCCTCGTTTTGAGTTTTTAACACATAAAACGAAAACAGAAAATAGAAAATAAAAAATAAACCAAGTGCCACCTTAATTTTTCAAAATTGGAGCCCAACGGCACTGGCAACCAATCAATATAAAAGCCATTATTTTCTTCAACAAATAATAAACAATTTTTTAACTCGTGAACAGTAACTCGGCAGAAAAAAATAATTACTGTAGCAGGAGGATTAATAGTTGCGGGTTTGAAGAGTTTGGTGCAGAGGGTTCTCTTCATATTTACTAATAAAAATACATAAAATAATTCTTTATCTCTTCTGCTACACATGCTTTAAAGAGGAAAGTTGGAATATAAATGATTGTTGGTGTATTATCTTAAAATAAATAATTGTTATAATATACTTTATTATTATAATAATATTATCCACGTATCATTTTCATTATATTTTTTAATAAAAATTATGATGACAATTATTTTTTTCCCCTTATTCACAATTCACGGGATTGTCCTTTTCGACGCCACGGGCCTTTCTGAGCGCTCTCATCGGCTACATTTAACCACGTTTTACACGCATCTTGATAGACTGGATGACCCAAAATGCTATACACCCCATAAGCAGAGGTCGGTGAGTGAACCACACAAAAACTCCCGGCTGACGTGGCTGCCGCACAAAAAATTCGTTTTCGAATTTCGTTTTCAATTCGAATATTAATCAAAATTCATTTTGGATTCACAAAATCCAAGCCCCATGAGTAAACTTAGGGATTGTTTGAACTTTAGTGGTAAAAAATTAGTGTAAATTAACAAAAATAAAAATTTCATAATTTATATAATGAGTAAAAATTTAAAATTTAATGAGAACTTATAAAAATTTTCGCTGTTTTATCGAAGTCTAAACGGAGACTTAGGTTTTAATAGGTGATAAAACTTGATTCTAATTTTTTTTTGTCTTATATAATTTTTTTTTATCAAAATTTAATTTTTTTAAAAAATTATAACTTTTAATCACATCAATCGCATTTGTAAAAAAAAGTAAAATTAAAATTTTATATCTATTTGAGTAAAAATTATCTGTTTGAATAAAACAATAATAAAAAAAAAGCTGGTATGTTTATTTTTAATCTTTTACCCATATGAACTGTTGGTTTTATAGCATAGGGTTGAGAAAAATACCTCGAATGGAAGGACGAACTCTTTAAAATTTTCTTCTGATGCACAGCGGAAGTACCTTCTTTCAGCGATTCAGCCTTCCAAACTATTCTCAAATCTCTCTTTCTAGATGGATGTGTGTGGGCACTCTCTCAGATCCATATTTTTCATTAATAATATATAAAAGATATTTATAGAGAGAGATATATAGAGTTTGTATCAGAAGGACGAACTCTTTAAAATTTTCTTCTGATGCACAGCGGAAGTACCTTCTTTCAGCGATTCAGCCTTCCAAACTATTCTCAAATCTCTCTTTCTAGATGGATGTGTGTGGGCACTCTCTCAGATCCATATTTTTCATTAATAATATATAAAAGATATTTATAGAGAGAGATATATAGAGTTTGTATCAAAGAAGATCTCTAACTCTAGAGATTATCTCTTATCAACTCTCTCATATATCTTATCTATATATATTATCCTAATATATATTTAGAAGATATAGTATCTTGAGAAAATCTCCCAACTATATCATCTTATCTAAATATATATTAATTATCTATAATTTATTTCATAAATAAATTATAAATAATTAGCCAATTGGACCTGGCCCATCAAGATAAAATTGAGCTAGCTTGGGGACTGAAGGCCCATGGATTCCTAGCTCCAACTTAAAAGATATTTGGGCCTTGTCATCTCATGACAACCCATTATCTTTTAAATTAACCCAGGGCTATTCCACTAAAAGCCCTGAGCTGCACTCTAGTAGTCCATGTTGAAATTCATTTAATTAAAACAACTTTTAATAAAATGAATTTTGGTCTTAGACCAATAATATCCACTTAATTAACCCTCCATTATAAGCTCGTAATTAAGCTGGGCTAAATGTCGAGCCCCTTAATTACATATTTAACCCTAAGTCACTATTTGTCTATATTTTGATCATTCTCAATATTTTTCATATTTGTAAATAATTTACAAATAAATATTGTTATTCAATAAACAATTTATTGAATAAACTGCGGCCACAGATTTAATGATCAAAAAGATAAATAGCTTAGGTGAGCGTATCAGAATGGATTCCATCTTGTAAGTATATGTTCCCACGATTCATAATATTAAATCTCCAAGTTATCGAGATTTTGACCATTAATAAGATCTCACTCCGTGATAACTCAAATAGACTTAATCTATAAATGTGAGTCCATTACAAACTCGGGATTAAGGTTTATTAAGTTTATTGAAGCTTATGTAAATTATGATTAAAAGACATTTATTAACCAAATCATAATTTACAATAGTCCATTCAATATGTATATCTCATATACATACTAACTTTCCTACTCAAAGTCACCACTTTAGTGATCAAGATAAATCACCCAATTAAGAAGTAGAAAAGTTACAGCTTTAACATAATAAAATGCCCGTTTCATTAATAGCTGTGAATTTTATTTTAATTTATAAAACTTGTGATTTAAATCTTTCTGTATTGGCATCTTATACCCAATACTTAAATCACATACTTTATAAACAAGGGACATTAATGTATGCTTAAATAAATAAATATTTTATTATATCCAGAAAAAATAAACTAAAATAAAATGTCATTACATAAAACATGCTTTCAAGGACACCAAAGAAATATAACTCTAACAATCTCCCACTTGCCCTAAAGCATGTCAGGTATATGACGAACACCCATATCATAAACATGATGATCAAAACTCTTAGCTGCTAGGGTCTTCGTGAATGGATCCGCTAGATTCTCTGCAGAAGCAATCTTGGATACAATCACTTCACCCTTCTGAACTAAGTCTCTTACTAAATGATACTTCTTCTCTATGTGTTTCCCTTTCTTGTGATATCTGGGTTCTTTTGATTGTGCTACTGCCCCACTATTGTCACAGTAAAGAACAATAGGCATGTTAACACTGGGAACCACATTAAGTTCTATAAGGAACTTACGAAACCACACAGCCTCTTTTGCAGCTTCTGAAGCAGCTACATATTCGGCTTCCATGGTGGAATCTGCGATGCATGTCTGCTTCACACTCCTCCAACTTATAGCTCCACCACCCAAAGTAAACACATATCCCGAAGTCGATCTTATGTTATCTCTATCTGCCTGAAAGTCAGAATCTGTATATCCAATGGGTACAAGATCTTCACTGGAATATACAAGCATATAATCTCTTGTTCTCCGAAGATACTTAAGTATATGCTTTACTGCAACCCAATGCTCTGGTCCTGGATTAGACTGGTATCTACTGACCATTCCTACTGCATAGCAAATATCTGGTCTAGTACATAGCATAGCATACATCAAACTCCCTACTGCCGAAGCATAAGGAACTCGTTTCATGCTTTCTATCTCTTGAGGAGTCTTAGGAGACTGATCTTGAGATAGACCAACTCCATGTCTGAAAGGAAGCAATCCTTTCTTGGAGTCTTGCATAGAGTACTTGGCTAGTATTTTGTCTATATAAGTAGCTTGGGATAAGCCTAATATCCTATTCTTGCGATCTCGTAATAACTTGATCCCAAGGATATAACTGGCTTCCCCCAGGTCTTTCATATCAAATTTGCTTGATAACCAGACTTTTACTGTTGATAATACTCCTACATCATTACCAATGAGTAAGATATCATCAACATACAAGACCAGAAAAACTATCAACCTGCCGTCTATCTTCTTATAAACACATGGTTCATCAGGATTTTGTTCAAAACCAAATGACTTGACTGCTTGATCAAATCTGATGTTCCATGATCTAGAAGCTTGTTTAAGCCCATAGATAGACTTTTGCAGTTTGCAGACCTTATGTTCTTGGCCTTCAGCTATAAAACCATCTGGTTGCATCATATAGATGCTTTCATCAAGATCGCCATTTAGAAAAGCGGTCTTGACATCCATTTGCCAAATCTCATAATCTAGATTTGCTGCAATGGATAAGAGAATTCTGATAGACTTAAGCATGGCTACTGGCGAGAAGGTTTCCTCATAATCGATACCTTCTTTTGGAGTATAACCCTTCGCAACAAGCCTAGCTTTGAAGGTTTCCACCTTCCCATCTACCCCTCTCTTTCTCTTGTAGACCCATTTACACCCAATGGGTTTGATTCCTTCAGGTTTGTCTACAAGTTCCCAGACTTTATTAGAGTACATGGAACTCATCTCTGATTTCATAGCTTTATGCCAACTATCTGCATCCACATCATTCACCGCTTCATCATGACTAGTGGGGTCTGATTCATGTCCATCAGAGACTGCCTGATAAGACTCTCCAATTAACATGTATCTAGATGGACGTCTAATTGTCCTCCCACTATGACGGAGCACCGGTGATTGATGTTCTGTAACTGGCTCAGGTTGATTAATAGACTCTGGATTAGGAATTGACTCATTAATCTGACTGGGATTAGCATTGGTATTGTTAGATAATTCTTCAAGAACTATCTTGCTCCTAGGTTTGAAATCTCTCATATAATCTTCCTCAAGAAAAGTAACATTTGTGCTAACAAATACTTTCTTTTCTTCAGGACTATAAAAGAGACCTCCTCTCGTTCCTTTTGGATATCCTACAAACAGGCAAACTTCAGACCTAGGTTCCAATTTATCCGCCTTTCCCTTTAGCACATGTGCTGGAGAACCCCAAATGTGTATATGACGTAAACTAGGTTTATTACCATTCCACAATTGTAAGGGTGTACTAGAAATAGACTTAGATGGAACCAAATTTAGAAGATACATGGCTGTTTCTAAGGCATAACCCCAAAACGAGATGGGCAGAATTGAATAACTCATCATAGATCTCACCATATCAAGCAGAGTTCTGTTTCTCCTTTCTGCTACACCATTTTGCTGGGGAGTCCCTGGTGCAACTAACTGAGAAAGTATCCCATTATTTGATAAGTAGTCCCTAAACTCATTGAGGAGGTACTCGCCACCTCGATCAGATCGAAGTGTCTTTATGTGTTTTCCTAATTGCTTTTCCGCTTCCGCCTGAAAGATTCTGAATTTTTCAAAAGCTTCAGACTTACGGTGCATCAGGTACACATAACCATACCTTGAATAATCATCAACAAATGTGATGAAATATTCAAAACCCCCTCTTGCTTGAGTGTTCATAGGTCCACATACATCAAAATGCACTAATTCTAACGGCTCTGTGGCTCTATTACCTTTAGCATTAAAAGGTCTTTTGGTCATTTTGCCTTCTAGACAGGATTCGCAAACTGGTAATGGTTCAAGAACCAATAAATCCAAAGGTCCACTTTTAATCAGTCTTTGGATCCTATCTAAATTTATATGACCTAAACGTAAGTGCCACAGATACGTTTTATTAGTTTGGGATACCTTGATTCTTTTATGGTGATTAGTTTCGTTATTCAATTCTGTGTCATGCAGTGAGTTTATTTTAGGATGCAAACAATATAAATTGTCAACCATTGTACCAGAACAAATAAACGTTTTATTCTTTTTGATTACCACGGTAGTATCAAAAATAACTGAGTATCCACAATTATTTAAGCTACTAACCGAAATCAAATTACGTCTAAGTTCAGGTACAAATAAATAATTTTCTAAAACTAAAGATCTGAATGCATCAAAAAATAAAGTAACGACTCCCACTGCTCTGGCTGCAACCAATGCACCAGTTCCCAACCTAAGACTAACTTTTCCATCATTTAAAACCCTGGTTTCCTGGAACCCTTGCAATGAATTGCAAATATGATTAGTGACTCCAGAATCTACTATCCAGGAATCCGTAGAATCAATCACTAAACAAGTTTCAATGACGAGAATGTTCGAACTCCTTTTCCAGTCTGTATAATTA
Organism: Vitellaria paradoxa; assembly: GCA_019916065.1. Lineage (NCBI taxonomy): Eukaryota > Viridiplantae > Streptophyta > Magnoliopsida > Ericales > Sapotaceae > Vitellaria > Vitellaria paradoxa. The sequence goes on from CM034239.1 coordinate 53,241,876, forward strand.
GATCCAGTTAATTTATTCTGACTTAAAATAGCAGGTAATGGGTTGAAAGACATTTTTCTGAATAAAACAAATAAATTTAAATAAGCATACATTCTTAAAACATAAAACTTTTGCATAATAAATGCATCAAAAAATATATATGCATAAGTAGAACTCTATAACTACTTTATCATGCATCGGTAATCTAATTCCGTTTTAAATATGCCTCCGTAGGGTGGTCATATTTGCCACTAATTAGACAAGTCCACTTACTTATTTATTATTATTTTAATTAGATATCTCATATCTAAATAATAATAAATTACCGATATTTTTAGCCTCTTAGAATTAATTTAATAAGAACTCCGTAGGGAGGATATTAAATATTCTAAGTTGAGTGTATAACCACTATTTCAATTTCTCATATTTTCCAAATAAAAAAGCTACCGTAGGGCAGTCAGTTCTATTTAGTAATATTTAAAATTTTATCCTTTAAGGAAATCCTATCTAGTAACCAATACCAATTAATATCCTCCGTAGGGAGCTTACAAGATTTGAGACAAGATATTAATCTATTTTACTATAGGATTAATAGTGGAGGCTGTGGGTTTTATGTCTAGAACCCTCTCCCACTCAATTTTTTATAACTTAGAGTTTTTAATTTTGTTAATTTAATATTTTAAGAAAAAATATTAATTGACATTCTAACCATTAATATTTAATTTTATAAAATAAAATAATTAATAGGTTATTAACAAAAAATTAAATAAATGATATTAACCTTATTCTAATCTCATTAGAATATAAATATCATAAAAATTAAATATAAAATATTTACTATATCCTAATCCCATTAGAATATAAATATTATCTAAAACAAATAAATGACATTAACTTTATTCTAATCACATTAGAATATTAATATCATAAAACATTAATTATGCATGAACATGTGATGTGGCATCCCTAATATTTATATGACATGTTATCAAACAAACATTCATAATAAATCAAATAATCAAAATAAATAAATAACCCTTAATTCACAGTTTTCCTAGAAAATTACATTGACCCAAAAAAAAAAAACTTAATCTAGTCTTCTCGCGGTCAATGTCCATCTTCCAGCAGCTTCCTTTGCTTCCTCTTAGCCTTTGGAACTTTGAGTTGAATTTGGGTCGAGGGTATTTTTGACCTTTCTCAAAATTTATAAACTAATTTTTATAAATATAAAAAGTTTTGTGGGCTGAAATATAATTTTCAAAAAATTTGCCCAGCCACTTTAAGAAAAAATTAAAGTTAATAATTTGAGAAATTCCGTTTCACCCCAGTTCACTTTAAAACTTTCCAATCAAGCCCATACAAAAGCTTTTTTAGAAAAATTTTAAAACAACCCCGTGGATCCAAAAAACTTTTCTAAAGTACCCTCTTCCGCAAATTAATTTCAGATCGTTGTAACCTTCAAACTTGCCGGCGGTAACTTTATGATCCAGCCACTGCAAATCCGGGAACCACACTACAACAGCCACCTGTTGCCGCCAGTCACAGTGAACCCGCAACCGCCGCAGGCCACCTGCTCAGCCGCAGGTTCCCGAAGCCCGCGCCTGCAGTCCGCGGTGCTGTGCCCCGCGTGCCTCCAGCAGATCTGTTGCCGCCGCAGGTCCCTGCAGCTACCGCAAGTTGCGGTTCTTGGTTCCGCCGTGTCGATCCCGCGCCGAGTGCTTCCGGCGCCCACCGCAGCCTAACACGGGTTGCCCCGCGGCTGCTCTCAGGTTTTACCAGCGGCAGCCCGTGGCTCACCGCCGCTCGCTGGTACCCTGATTTGCCGCCGAAATAGCAGATTCACGCTGCCTTTGGCAGCGTTCAGTCCCGCCGGCACCGCGGGTTGCCCCGCTCCCAAACCCCGCCTCCTGCAGTGTACATATATATATATATACTGATCTGCAGGGCCGCGGGTTGCTGCTCGGTTCTGCAGTGCCAAAATCTGGTTTTCCGGCTGATTCGGATCGCCAGCTCCATGCTTCCGCTGCGGGTTGCTACCAGATCAGTGGCCCCGCAGCATTCAACCTTCGAATATTTTTTTTTTAATTAACCCGGCTTCCAGCCGTGTGGGCTGCAGGTCCCTAGTTACTAAAGACCGTCTGGTGCTTTTCATCTTCTGTGTATCTTTGCCGCAGACAAACACAGACCGAAAAAAAAAAAAAATTACAGACTCTAAACAAACAATTTCAGAAAATTACAAATCTGCAAAATTAAAATCAGGAGGGAAAACATGGTTCCAAAAAATTAACCATCCCTCCTGTTACAACCTTGAGAATAAATAAAAACTACTGTGAATTAAGGGTTTCATTCATCCACATATGAGAGAGAAATAAAAACTGATGCCACATCTATGCATAATTAAAATTATGCTATAAATTCAACAAAAGCTCTGATACCAGTTGTTGGTTTTATAGCATAGGGTTAAGAAAAATACCTCGAATGGAAGGACGAACTCTTTAAAATTTTCTTCTGATGCACAGCGGAAGTACCTTCTTTCAGCGATTCAGCCTTCTAAACTATTCTCAAATCTCTCTTTCTAAATGGATGTGTGTGGGCACTCTCTCAGATCCATATTTTTCATTAATAATATATAAAAGATATTTATAGAGAGAGATATATAGAGTTTGTATCAGAGAAGATCTCTAACTCTAGAGATTATCTCTTATCAACTCTTTCATATATCTTATCTATATATAATATCCTAATATATATTTAGAAGATATAGTATCTTGAGAAAATCTCCCAACTATATCATCTTATCTAAATATATATTAATTATCTATAATTTATTTCATAAATAAATTATAAATAATTAGCTAATTGGACCTGGCCCATCAAGATAAAATTGAGCTAGCTTGGGGACTGAAGGCCCATGGATTCCTAGCTCCAACTTAAAAGATATTTGGGCCTTGTCATCTCATGACAACCCATTATCTTTTAAATTAACCCAGGGCTATTCCACTAAAAGCCCTGAGCTGCACTCTAGTAGTCCATGTTGAAATTCATTTAATTAAAACAACTTTTAATAAAATGAATTTTGGTCTTAGACCAATAATATCCACTTAATTAACCCTCCATTATAAGCTCGTAATTAAGCTGGGCTAAATGTCGAGCCCCTTAATTACATATTTAACCCTAAGTCACTATTTGTCTATATTTTGATCATTCTCAATATTTTTCATATTTGTAAATAATTTACAAATAAATATTGTTATTCAATAAACAATTTATTGAATAAACTGCGACCACAGATTTAATGATCAAAAAGATAAATAGCTTAGATGAGCGTATCAGAATGGATTCCATCTTGTAAGTATTTGTTTCCACGATTCATAATATTAAATCTCCAAGTTATCGAGATTTTGACCATTAATAAGATCTCACTCCGTGATAACTCAAATAGACTTAATCTATAAATGTGAGTCCATTACAAACTCAGGATTAAGGTTTATTAAGTTTATTGAAGCTTATGTAAATTATGATTAAAAGACATTTATTAACTAAATCATAATTTACAATAGTCCATTCAATATGTATATCTCATATACATACTAACTTTCATACTCAAAGTCACCACTTTAGTGATCAAGATAAATCACCCAATTAAGAAGTAGAAAAGTTACAGCTTTAACATAATAAAATGCCCGTTTCATTAATAGCTGTGAATTTTATTTTAATTTATAAAACTTGTGATTTAAATCTTTCTGTATTGGCATCTTATGCCCAATACTTAAATCACATATTTTATAAACAAGGGACATTAATGTATGCTTAAATAAATAAATATTTTATTATATTCAAAAAAAATAAACTAAAATAAAATGTCATTACATAAAACGTGCTTTCAAGGGCACCAAAGAAATATAACTCTAACATGAACATGATTATTTTAAATTTTTTTTTTATAAATGCAATTAATACACTTAAAATTACTGTTTTTGACAAAATATTAGATTTTGGTGAAAAAATCATAAAATGAAAAAAAGATTAAAAAAAAAAAAAACCAAATTCAACTTTATAACCAAAGGGCGCCTTAACTCTGTACGTTGATCATGAAATTAATAACACGTGGCTAGTTGTCGACTATAAATAAAAAGCACAAAATGCATTTTTTTGATCCAGATCACAAAAGAATTAACTTTTTGAGTGTATATTCGCGTCCATTCCCAGTAACCTTTACCAAGCCCAATGGAAATTGCCGTTGAAGGTATGCCTATCCCAGTTCTGTCCACCAAAAGTAGTGTTGTATAGGAGGACGTCACCCGTCGCTCTGCAAATTTTCATCCGAGCATCTGGGGTGATTATTTCCTCAAATATGATGCTGTGGATGTCATAACAATTAAAAATGAGTTTTCCTAAAAGTTTTATTATTATTATTTTTTACGTATATAATTACTGTTGATCGCCAAAATTAATGACTATGCCAACGTTTGTAGTGATAAAAAATAAAAAAAAATATGATTTGAAATAACTTTTAGTATTTGACGTTTTTAACGTAATCATATTTTTTTAAGATGAATAGTATAACTTTTGGGCTTTTGTGGTGAAAAGTTAGAGAGAGAAACGGTGAAAATAATTTTTTTGTCCGTTCCCATTGATTTATGCCGGAATTTTTTTTTGAAAGTTATTGAACTTTTTAACTTCTACGAGAAAAAGGTGGAGAGAGAAACTATGAGAACAGTTTTTTTGATTCATTCTCACTGATTTATGTCAGATTCGTTAAAATTTATTAAAAATTTATTGGAGTTTGTGAAAAAAGTTATTGAGATTTGTAAAAAAAATTAAAGTTTGAAAATTTTGTTGTGATATATAGATATATGTATATATATAGAAATTTATAGAGATTTTACAAAATACGAGATGATCAAAATGTGTTAGAGAATTTTTGAGATTTTCAAAAATTTTTATAGATTTTTGTTAATTTTTAGGAAATCAAACGGTGCCTACATATGATAGAATGCTCCATTTGGTTTGGTATAAATATCTAAAAATTTCTGAAAATTTCTGAAAACTTCTGAAAATTTTTAAAATAATTTATTTTTTATCTCACTACATGAATTATGAATTCACAACTTATCTTATTTCATCTCACTTCATTTCACTTTTTATCCCTGAAACACACCCAAAATTTGTAGAGAAACGCTTGTCTTTGTGGCTTTTATAGCTCATCAAGTTAAAGCATTTTTCTGAGCACACTGGGAACTGTGTTCGACATGTGCAACTAAATCATAAGAAGCAGGAAACCTTTTTCATGAGGATAAATTGGCTCATATGAATCTGGGCAAAGCCCATCTATGAGACAAAAACCTAGTAGAAAATCTTGCATCAAAGTCACTCTCGATCTCTTAGAGGTTTTCTATTGTTATGCCAACTTCAGAAATCCTAACTTACCCAAAAAAAAAAAAAAAAAAAAAAAGAAAAAAGAAAAAAGAAAAAAAAAAAAAAAAGAAAAAAAAAAAAAACGAAAGAACTTTGGAAATCCTAACTCAATAAAATTCCGAAACTCACGCTAACGTTTGCAATCCAACGAACCAAAAATTCTATACCTAACCCAAATACATTTAAAACTCTAGTCCATAAGAACTGGAAAATACAAAAACACGCATTTTAAAATTGTGGCTGACATGCACGAGTTTATACATGCTCAGGAAGATGATGTTAAGATGGAGCAACAACTCCAGCGACTTAAAGAAGAAGTAGTAAGCAAGAGATTTGTGCCAGCTGCTGATAATCCTTCGCAGATGATAAACCTCATTGACACAATTCAGCGCCTAGGTGTGTCTTACCATTTCGAAAGTGTGATTGAGGCTGCATTACAACGCATATATGAATCTTGTCACTACCAAGATGACAAAGTAAATGATGATGATGATCTTTACACTGTTGCCCTCAAGTTTCGGCTACTTAGACAACAAGGATTTCCTGTATCTTCTGGTAATTATTAGTCACTAATTTCCATTTTATGTTTGGATCACTTGATAACCTGCTGTCATCTGTAATAACTTCCTCTGTGTTTGTATATCGATGCATCTTAAACATGGAAAGCCATTCTGATGATTTAAACAGATATGTTCGACAAATTCAAGGACGGAAATGGAAGATTTAGGGAATCTTTAACTGGTGATGTGCGAGGATTGTTGAGCTTGTATGAAGCTTCACATCTCAGAGTGCATGGAGAAGATTTACTGGACGAAGCTCTGGATTTCACCACAACCCATCTTGAATCTGCACGGGCCAATTACTTGAGAAGTCCTCTAGGAGCACAAGTAGTTCGTGCTCTAAAGCAGCCCATCCGGAGAGGCTTGAATAGGCTAGAGGCAAGGAGTTACATTTCCTTGTATGAAGAAGATGATTGCCATGATGAAGTCCTGCTGATCCTTGCAAAATTAGATTTCAATCTGTTACAAAAAATGCACCAAAGGGAGCTAAGCCAAATCACTAGGTAAGTTCTTTAATTAATTGAGGCAAGTTTAGAATTGACCATGACAAGAAATATATATATTTTTATTTGTTTATTTATTTATTTTTTGGAATTGTTTCAGGTGGTGGAAAGATTTGGACTTTTCCAATAAGTTACCATTTGCAAGAGACAGAATCGTGGAGTGCTACTTTTGGATATTGGGCGTCTACTTTGAACCCCAATATTCACTCGCTAGAAGGATACTAACAAGAGTGATTTCTATGACTTCCGTTATTGATGACATATACGATGTCTATGGTACCTTGGACGAACTTGCTCTCTTCACTGATGCAATTGAAAGGTTGGTTTCATCGAATTTCTTGGTTAGAATAATCAACATCTTTCAGTTTTTCATTAAAGAAATAGTGTTAAGAAAAATCCATTTATGAAAAAAAAAAATACTATATATATACTTGGTTTTCAGGTGGGATATCAGTGCCATGGGTCAACTTCTAGAGTATATGAGACTCTGTTATCAAGCACTTCTAGACGTTTACAACATGATTGAGGGAGAAATGGCTAAGGAAGGAAAATCATTTTGTGTTCAATATGCAAAAACAGCTGTAAGTTTCGTACCAATTTACTTGTTTGTCATCGGCAATATATTTACTTATAAAATTTGAAGAAAAAATATAAATAATAACCCTTTTTCTTTAATTAATTTTCAGATGAAAGAAGTGGTCAGAGCGTACTTTGATGAAGCCAAATGGTTCCATAGAGGTTATGTTCCGACGATGGAAGAGTATATGGATGTTGCCTTAATAAGTGGTGCTTACAAAATGCTTGCAACCACTTCCTTTGTTGGAATGGGAAAGATGGCGACCAAAGAGGCCTTTGAGTGGGTGTCAAATGATCCTTTAATTGTCAGAGCTTCGTCAGTGATTTGCAGACTCATGGATGACATGGTTGGCCACAAGGTATTCATATATAAGATGGGATTACATACTTACGATATATACTCTCTAAAGCAATGTTTTAAAAATTGGAACTTTCATCGAACCAGAAAAACGACCGGGTCACAAGTTAGTGGTTCAACTGTCGGTTCAACCGGAGTTGAACTAGAGTTGAACCGTGACGTCATAAATATATTTAAATATATAAACAAAATATAAAAATATGTTAAAATAATATAATAATTTTAAAAACTTATATTTTTCACATATTCTTCTACTTTGTTTCGTTTTACTGATAACAAATGTCAACAAAATGTGTTGTAAAATAAAATCACTTAAAACTAATATATTATATAACTAAAATCAAGCAAAAATAAGAAACAACAAGTATTAGTGGTTTAGTGGAATAATAGTACTTTACCACAAAATAAACCTAGGTTCGATTCTAGGCTGGTGCATATTAGTTTTACCATTTAAAAAAATTAAAAAAATAGCCTGGTTCAACCGGCAAAACCGGCACCGGTTGGGTCACCGATTTTCAGCTGGTTCAAACTTCCATCGGGTTTTACTAGTTAACTGGACTGTTTCTTGGACCGGTTCCCGGTTGAACCGGCCGGTTCGATCTAATTTTTAAAACAATACTCAAAAGCCATACAAATTGAATACAATTTTTTTTTTTTTGAGGAATTAATTGAGATTCTGTTAAATTTATTGTAGTTTGAACAGAAGAGAGGGCACATAGCCTCAGCAGTTGAATGTTACATGAAACAACATGGTACATCGGAAGAAGAGACTCTTGTTGAATTTCAGAAACAAGTTACAAATGCATGGAAAGATATAAATAAAGAATGTCTCCAACTAACTGGAGTCATCTCAATGCCTCTCCTTGAGCGAGTTGTAAATCTTGCGCGGGTGATAAATCTTCTTTACAAGGATGAGGATGGTTACACTCATTCTGGAACTAAAGTGAAAAAATTTGTAACTTCTGTTCTTATTGACTCTCTACCTTTATCTATATGCTAAACATTTTGTAATTTAAGTAGTTCTTGAAGGTTAAATTGCTAAAAATAAACTTAATTTAAATTCAACACTTGTCTTTTGACATGCTCAACGTTTGTCTTTTAGTATGTTATATGTTTAAAGAGTGTCATTATGGTCTTAGATTTAATGTTATTGTATTTTAATTTGCTTAGGTAGTGAAGTATTTGGTTATAAATAATCATTGTTGTAATAGAACTATTCTGTATTGGAGTTGAATGAAATTTCAGTTTTAAACTTTCGTAACTCCTTTCTTCTCCCTTTGTGTGTGTGAACTTTGTGTGTGAGAATAATTTTAGAAATTTAATTCCAACATAAATTTAATTTTTCAAAGATGAGTAATGTTAGTCCTGAGCTCAAACTCAGGGGTGAACGGTGTGAGTTGAAGGAATAATTGTAAAATCAATTAAATTACACTAACAACTAAGATTTAGTCAAGGACACAATGTATAGTGTCGGTCTAGCTAGATATAGAAAAAATAGTGGGTTGAGCAAAGCTGGACTTAAAAGTTTTAGGGTCTAAGATGGATTATTTAATAAGGTCTATCTAAAAAATTAATAAAAACATGAAATTGGATAAATGATAAAAAAAAAAAGAAAAACAATCTAAATAAATGACATGGCGTATCTAAAAAAATTGAAGTTAGATAAATAATAAATGATAAAAAAGGCTAAAGTTGGATAAAAAGGAATAAATGACAAAAAAAGTTTATCTAAAAGGGCTATCTAAAAAAAATTTTAAAGTGGATAAATGATAAATGATAAAAAAAAGGGAGCTTAAAGTTGGACAAAATAGAAGTAGCTAAAGTTAGATAAACAAAAAAAAAAAAAAAAAAAATCAAGAGAAAAAAAAAGTAGTTGGATAAACAGAGAAATTCAAAAGTTTTTCAAAATTTTAATGATAAATATATGTTGAAATTTTAAATGTGTTGAAATCTTGACAGTGAGAGGTACTTAGATATGGGTAGGGACAAGGTAAATTGGGATAGTTGGCTCAAAAAAGAATTTTAGTAAGGATAATATTAGACAATATGTATAATAATTTTTTTTTTCAAAAAAAAAAATGAGTGGGATAATCACCCGTAATCTGCCATAATCATCTTTGCCCTTTGTTCTAGCCTACTCTAATAATATAATTATAATAAAATTTTGAGGGCCACTAACATTCTTCTCTACAACCCACATAAATAAGGAAATAATACTAACTGCTAGTAAAGAACAAAAATAAAAATAAAGCTAGCACATTCATCCATACATTAATCGGAAAATTATACTTAGACTTTTCGAACATTACGTTAATTACAATAACCTCTTTCAATCATTTGAATTTTACGCTTATCTCCCCTATTTCTTAATATTTGTCACACTTAGACCCGTTCCATTATTTTTTCTTAATGCCATTAGGGTGTTACAATAAAATGACTTAAATACCCTTGATAAGTTCAAATGGTTTAGGAAGGCTTCTATAATTACGTTCAAGAGAGGTTTTGTAATTTAGCCTAATTATATTATTTTATCCAAATAATTCACTAAAATATATTCATATTAATTTAATTATATTATATATTATATATAATTTAATAAAATATATTTTATATTAATTTAGTTAATTTATTTTAACTAATTTTATCATTAATTAACTTAATAAAATTATTAATTAATATATTTTATTAATTATTAATTAATTAAATAAATATATTCTACTAAATTATGAAATTAATTAAATTACTAATTATTAAATAACATGCTTTATCAATTATTAATTAACTTAATTAATTACAATTAATTAATTTTATTTAATAGATTATAATTTAGTTAATTAATATAATTAATTAATAATTTAGTTATATTATTTATTAAAAATAATTTTATTTTAAAAATAGTTAATTAAAATAAATTATTTTAATATGATACAGCAGAAATATAAGATACTAAAATTAAAAAATATTTATGATAGAAAAAATAGTAACAATATTTTTAATTTTTATTACTTTTTTTTGCATAAGTTGCCATTTTTTTGAAAAAATAAATACAAATTTAATATATATTTTTATGTATTTAGTTTTTAATTTTCAAATTTTCTTGAACTAGTTTTTAAATCATTAAGTTGAAGAACTTAAAATTGTCACGATAGTTTTAGTGTAGACAAATTCAAAATTATAAAATATTTTGATATTTTAAAATAATAGGTCCACAATCTTCTTACATCATTTTATTGATATTTTTTTATTATTTTTCACATGTATTATATAACAATGCACTTAGTGGACATATTACTTGAAATTGCAAAAATCAGTTCAAGTGAATCCAAAAATTAAAAAAAATACATAAAAATGTAATTATTAATTTTTTTATTTTTTTAAAAGATGACAACTTATGCAGAAAAAAGTGAAAAAACAAATAAATTATTTTTACTATCATTTTTCTTGCATAAATATTTTTTTTTAATTTTAGCACTTTATCCATTTTGTCGTATCATATTAAAATTATTGATTTTATTTAATTATTTTATTAAAATAAAATTATTTTTAATAAATAATATAACTAATTTAATTAACTAAATTATAATCTGTTAAATAAAATTAATTAATTGCAATTAATTAAACTTATTATAAATTAATAATATATATTATTTAATAATTAGTAATTTAATTAATTTCATAATATAATAGAATATATTTATTTAATTACTTAATATTAATAAAATATATTAATTAATAATTAATAATAGAAAATATATTTTATTAAATTATTTATGATATATAATATAATTAAATTAATATGAGATATATGTTAGTGTATTATTTTGGTAAAGTGATATAATTAGGCTAAATTACAGAAATATCTGCTGAACATTAGGCTAATTACAGGAACCACTCTCAACTATTTGACCTTACCAAAGACATTTTATGTCACTTTACTGTAACCTCTGAACCGCATTAGGAAAAAAACTAACAGTTGAGATTTAAGTGTGACAACTATTAGAAAATAAGAGAGATAAATATGAGGTTCAAATGAGAGAGTCACTATAATTGGACTATGATTGGTCTAATATTCAGGGAATATATGTCTAGTTGACCCTACATTAATAAATAAACAGAATAAATTATAAACCGTCTCGACTATGATACCCACAAGCCGAGTAAGAGTAAATACAATAGGGAAGTCCAAAGATAACCAGTAGGCCTCAGTTTCACTACCAACACTTCCGGCAGCATCATCGAAAAAATTATTTAGGGAGTCTAATCAAATTTAAGCGTGACGGTATATTTATAAATATTTAAAAATGATCAACATTTACCTAAAATTTTGGCTTAAAATCAGAGAATAATGAAAAATAAAAAATCACAACATGAGAATGCAATTTTGATAAAAAAAAAATGTAATATCATAACACGTACGATTTTAAGTTAAGCGTCCTTATAAAAAAGAAACCACAATGTAATAATGCAATTTCATACTTGACAAAGATTACCTTATGATTTCGCTATTTCATTAACAGGTTTTTATAATTAAATTTTTTTTGAATAGTAATTGGGGATTTTTTATTCTTGTTTTTAAACAGCCAAAAAAAAAAAAAATCTTTGGGATTTCAAGCCACAAAGAACAAGCCCTCTATCGATAGAATATCTATACTATTATAAAAAGTCTCAATATTTGAAAATTTTTTTGACTACTTTATCCTCATTTTTTTCAATGTAATTCAACTTTATCTCTTCATTATTCTAATCTAACTTTATAGCCCAACGCCACTAGAATTCTTCACGATGGTTTATTTTTTCTTTTTCAATTTAACTCAATTCTAATACAACTCTGTAACCCAACTCCACTAGAATTTTGTTGTTTTCAATTTAACTCAACTCTTTTCCTTCATTATTCTAATCTAACTCTATAACCCAATTTCACTAGAAATTTTCATGATAGTACATTATCATTTTTTTTTTTGTTTAACTCAATTCTAATCTAATTCTATAGCCCAACTTTACTAGAGTTTTTCATGATAAATTAATTTGGGATTATATTGACTTCATCGTCGAGTGTATTCATAGGAGGGATCTTCATCATTAAGAAGAAAGGTCTTAGAAGAGCGGTTGCTACTTCTGACATCAGAGTCAGTGATTATTTTCTCTCTCTTTTTTTATAGAATTTTTTGTCTATTTTTTTAAAGATTTTTCTTTCTAAGTTTTGGATTTTCATTAATGGATTTGTCTTTGATTTTTTTCGATCAGGTATTGGTGAGCATGCTTATCTTCTGGAGTGTGGTTGGGTATGACCACAAGTGAGATTTTTTTTTTAATTCTTCTAATACAATTAATCTTTTTTTTTTATAATTCATCCATTCATCATATTAGGAATTTTATCCACATGACTTACTTTCTCAATTGCTTTTTAACAAAGCTCTTAAAGAACTAAGGGAACAACTACCAACAAAGCAACAGGGAGGGGATGCGGGTCATAAGAAACAGAATTTCTAGGAAAGTTTTAGGTTCAAAGTTGTGGTATCTGTGTCAATGTTAATTTTAATCTTATTTTTCGATCGGTAAATTCAGTGTTACTTTCAGGTATAATAGTATATAAAAGATGCACCGCTTGATATAATAGTTGTATTGGTAAATAAATATGAAATTGCTCCGTGCATGCATCTTGTAAATCGTGTGTAAATCTTGTTTGATGTGTATACTAATTAACTAGTTTACATGGTGAATCGAAAATGAATGCACGCTTTTAGTTGCTCTGTGCCATTTGATTCAATGCATACACTTTAATTTACTGCCCAAGAAAAATGGCTTTTAAGTTTCACTACCAACCCAACTCGTAAGTATAATACAATTTTTATTATTATCTTAATATTATATAAAATATATGTATTAGTTCTAACATAATTGGATAATTTCAGTTAATCAATATCAAATATTTGATATGTATTGGATTAGATAATATATTCTTATTTAAAATAGAATATGAATTCACAAAAAATTTTAATACAAATAACAAGCTTAAAAAAATATATAAAATAGCATTCACGCCCAGAAAAAATTTGTTAGAATTTTACTACAATGACTTTTATTTATAATTAACATGGTTGAAAGGGGAGGAGTGCATAGAGTTTAATATTATTTGTTAATTTTTTGGGTCAATAAAAATGTGAATGAGTTTGTTATATTTAATTTTATTAGATGATATTTCTTTATATTGAAATTATTATTTGTTTATACATTTATTTTTTAACTTATTTTTTAATTCGTTCATTAAAATATATTAGGTCTGACTTTTTTAAATTTTATTCTATTTTTTAATGTGATTATTAATATTAGGTTTTTAAATTTTATTATATTTTTATTATTGATAAAATTTTAATTCATTTACGTATCAAATTTCAAGAAAAGTTTCTTTTTTACTATATTTTTCAATTCATTCATTCAAAAATATAAGTTAAGATTGTTTTTTTGTTTTATTGTAACTCTTTAATATGCTTGTTTATATAATTTTTTAGATTTTATTGTATTTTTCATTATTGTTAAAATGTAAATTTTTGTACCTTAAATTCCAACAAAAGTCTTTTTGGAGTTATTTTTCAATTTGTTTATTTAAATATATCGAGAGTAATTTTTAAAATTTTATTTTATTTTTTATTTAATGTGAAAATATTTTTGTACAATAATAATAAAAAACTGTTAAAGCATTACAAAATTTCATATTTCAATTTTGTTAACTTTTTCATTAATAAAATATTATATTTATTTTTATCAGATGATATTCTTTTATATTGAAATTTTTTTATTTATGTATTTATTTTTTAGTTTATTTTTCTTAAATGGTTATTAATAAAAATTTAAATAAATATATAATATGACATACAATATATTTAAATATCTGTGATATATGTATATATTTATACATCTAATAAAATTATCCTTCACATATTTTGAATATGATTCTTTAAAATTTTAATAATTTTTTTGGTGCATTATTTTTCAATTTCATCTTTACTTTTTGTTTATATCTACTGAAAATCATCTTTATCATATTTTACATACTATAATATTTTTTGATTATATCCTAAAATTAGTTTTGTCCAACTTTTTTTATAAAAAAAAAAATAACATGAAAATTAAACCAAAAGTTTCATTACATATATATTCAATTTTTTCTTTATGTTTCATTTGTGTCTTCGCATCCCTCTCTCCATATATTAAAAAAAAAAAAAGAAAAAGAAAAAAGAGGATAGGAATTCAAAATTCCTTCTCTTGTTTAGGTTATAATACCAAATATAAAGAAAACTATTTGAAATTTAAAAAAATTAAAATTAATTAGATTTAAAAAATTTAATATATTATTTAATACCCTTTGTTTAATTTTTTTAATTTTCTTTTTATTTTCACTTCATTTTTATTTTTATTATTTTTTTTGCATCAAAATCTTACTTCAAACGTACATTTTATTTTTTAGAGTTTAGGAATTTTTTAAGAAACTCAAATATTTTTTATTAATTATTTTTCTCTTTCTTTTCATTATTTTATTTTATATTTCTAATTTTCTTTTTTATCTCATTGTGTCTTTATACGGGGATACTGATTTAAAATTTATTTCCTTGTTTGTGTTATCTTAAAACGTAAAAGGAAACATGAATAAAAGTTAAGAAATTAAACTTTAACAGGATTAAAAAAAAAACTAATATATTGACGAATGTTTTTAATTTTATATCATTTAATTATTAATGATATGTGAAAAAACTACGGCCTAAGTTTGACGGCAAATAAATGTTTCTAACATTTCACATAAATAATAATCTTAGTTTTTCACCTTACTTTCATTTAATTTCTAGAATTATACCTATATCTAATAACAAATTCATGATAATAGACCTCAATAGATTTTATAAATTGAACAATGAAACTATATAATTTTTTGGCGTTGAACTCTTCATCAAGACACTTAATATGAAAAAATATAAAGATTTTAATGCAAATTTTATTTTTTAAAATAATATTTTTATTTTTTATTATTAGCTTATTTTTAAATTTAGACATATAAAAAAGCATACAATTACGTTTAATGCACATGCATTTTCCTAGTACAATCAAAAAGTGCCGAAATTACTACTTCCCGATCAAGGACCGAACATGAAAAAATAACTTCTATTCAATCATGCAATAAATTTTATTATTTAAGTATTTTTGTAATTTTTTTAAAATATAAAAAATATGCTTAAATTTTACCGAGTAAAAAAAAATTAAATATTAAATCTGGATTCACAACTTTGATATAGCTCGTATCCAACTTGTCAATAACGAGCCGTTATAAAATGAGTGTGATTGGGTTTAACCCATTTATCTATAACTTATTATAGTCTAACCGAAATTCACACTTTCGAGTCTTCTTAGAGTCACTAGAGATTTACCGATAGTTAGTTTCAAAGCCTTAAGAAATTAGTTGAGATGCGCAGTTGTTCGCTCGAATGCCTTGAATTATTCCCAAAAAAAATAATAAATTAAATATATATATATACACACACGTCTTACCTAAATCCTAATATGGTGCATGTAAAGTGATAATATTCATTATTAATTTCTAAATTAGTTTTACTAGAGTAATGTGTAACACAACTAATGTAAATTGTTTTTTTAATATATGACAATTTGAATTGAAATAATTTTTTTACAATTAATTAATATAATATAGAGTGTGTTTGAAGTAATAAAAAGTGAAATAAATTTAGATAAGTTATGAATTCATTATTTGTCTAGTGAAATAAAAAGTGAATAATATTTAAAAATTTTTAAAATTTTTTAGAAATTTTTAAAATTTAACAATAAACCAAACGGAGTCATAAATAATTGTTCACATGTTATCTTAAAATAAATAATCGTTATAATACACTTTTATTGTTACGATAATATCATCCACGCATCATTTTTATTATATTTTTTAATAAAATATTATGATGACATAATTTTTTTTTCCCTTATTCACAATTCAAGGGATTGCTCTTTTCGGCCCCACGGGCCTTTTTGGGCGCTGTCACCGGCTTCATTTAACCATGTTGTTCACGCATCTTGATAGATTGGATGACTCGAAGTGCTATATACACCATAAGCAGAGGTTGATTGGTGAACCGCACAAAAACTCCCGGTTGACGTGGTTGCCGCGGGAAGGAGGTAGGTCCGGTGTAATGCACCATTCTGTGCACTTACACACTGTTAGATGATTTGTTATTATTTAATCCAACGGTGTGTAGATGCACAGTACAGTGTACTGCACTAGACCTACCCCTTCTAAGTTGCCGCACAAAAAATTCGTTTTCGAATTTCGTTTTCAATTCGAATATTAATTTAAATTCATTTTGGATTCACAAAATCCAAGCCCCATCAGCAAACTCAAGGATTGTTTAAACTTTTGGTAAAAAATTAGTATAAATTGATAAAAATTAAAGTTTTATAATTTATATAATGAGTAAAAATTTACAATTTTATGAAAATTTATAAAAATTTTTGCTATTTTATTGAGGTCCAAACGGAGATTTAAGATTCGACTAGTTATAAAACTTGATTCTACCTTTTTTTTTAAGCTTTTTTTGTTTTATATAATTTTTTTTATCAAAATTTTTTTTTTTTCAGAAACTATAACTTTTAAGCCTGCTAATAGCATTTGTAAAAAAAAAAAAAATAAAGTTAAAAAATATATTTCTGTTTGAGTAAAAGCTATCTATTTGGGTAAAAATGTATCCAAAAAAGTCGATATGTTTATTTTTATTTCTTTATGCATATGAATGTGATTTTTTCAAATATATATATATATTTTTTTACAAATCCAATTAAAACATCTAAATAATTTTTGAAAAAAATTAAGTTTTTGTTAAAAAATTCATAAAATAAAAAGAAAGTTAAAAAAAAATTAAAATCAACTTTATAACCAAGCTGAGCCTTAACTCTCTGCTTGATCATGAAATTAATAACACTTGACCTAGCAAAAAAAAAAAAAGAAATTAACAACACGTGGCTAGTTGTCAACTATAAAGGTCTGTTTGATCACATCAAAATTCACCAAAAGTCACAAATTTTAATTATTTTTGTACTTTTTTTCAATCAAAATTTTTCACATATTACCTTTATATCACATCTTTCTACTTTTATTATACTTTTTCTTTCATTGTCTGCCCTTAGAAAATGCATTTTTTTGATCCAGACCACAAAAGAATTAACTTTTTGAGTGTATTCTTGTCCAGTCCTCGTAATGATCTTTACCAACGCACAAGCCCAATGGAAATTGCTGTTGAAGGTTTACCTATCCCAGTTCTGTCCACCAAAAGTAGTACTGTTCTATCGGAGGTCACTCGTCCTCGCTCTGCAAATTTTCATCCTACCATTTGGGGTGATTATTTCCTCAAATATGATGTTGTGGATGCAATGGTAATTAAAAATGAGTTTTGCTAAAAGTTTTATTATTATTTTTTTTGTGTATATAATTACTGTTGATTGCCAAATTAATGGCTATAGTAGCATTTGGAGTGATCAAAAATAAGAAAAAATATGGTTTGAGATAGCTTTTGACTTTGGTATTTTTAACCCAAATCACGTTTTTTTGGAGATGAATGGTATAACTTTTGGACTTTGGTAAAAAGTTAAGGAGAGAATCCGTAGAAAATATTTTTTTGGTCTGTTTCACAGATTTATAACAGAATTTTTTTAAAAGTCGTTGAACTTTTTGACTTTTGCATGAGAAAGATGAGAGAGAAATCGTGGAAATGATTTTTTCGATCTGTTTCCAAGATTTATGTCACATTCATTAAAATTTATTGAAAAGTTATTGGAATTTATGAAAAAGTTATTGGAATTTGTAAAAAAAAGTATTGGAGTATATAAAAATTTATTAGAATTTGTAGATATATATATAAATTTATAAAAATTTCAAGAAATATGAGATAACTAAAATGTATTAAAGAGTTTTAGAAATTTTTAAAAATTTTCAAAAATTTTTATTGATTTTTAGTAAATGGTGCCTATATACGATGAAATTTGCAGTGAAATGCTTATCTTTATGGCTTTTATAGCTCATCAAGTTAAAGCATTTTTCTGGGCACACTTGGAAGTTGGAACTGTGTTCGACATGTGCAACTAAATCACAAGAAGCAGGAAACCTTTTTCGTGAGGATAAATTGGCTCATATGAGTCTGGGCAAAGCCCATCTATGAGACAAAAAACCTAGTAGAAAATCTCGTGTCAAAGTCACTCTCAATCTCTTACAAGTTTCCTATTGTTATGCCAACTTTAGAAATCCTAACTCAATAAAATTCCGAAACTCATGCTAACATTTGCAATCCAACGAACCTAAAATTCTATACCTAACCCAGATACATATAAAACTCTAATCTATATGGAACTAGAAAATACAAAAAACACACATTTTAAAATTGTGGCTGCATGCACGAGTTTATACATGTTCAGGAAGATGATGTTAAGATGGAGCAACAACTCCGGCGACTTAAAGGAGAAGTAGTAAGCAAGAGATTTGTGCCAGCTGCTGATAATTCTTTGCAGATGTTAAACCTCATTGACACAATTCAGCGCTTAGGTGTGTCTTACCATTTCGGAAGTGTGATTGAGGCTGCATTGCAACGCATATGTGAAACTTGTCACTACCCAGATGACAAAGTAAATGATGTTCATAATTACCCACCCCCCAAAAAAAGTAAATGATGATGATGATGTTGATTTTTACAGTGTTGTCCTCAAGTTTCGGCTACTTAGACAAGAAGGATTTCCTGTGTCTTCTGGTAATTATTCGTCACTAATTTCCATTTTATGTTTGGATCACATGATAACCAGCTGTCATCTGTAATAACTTCCTCTGTGTTTGTATATTGATGCATCATAAATATGGAAAGCCATTCTGATGATTTAAACAGATATGTTCGACAAATTCAAGGACGGAAGGAATCTTTAAATGGTGATGTGCGAGGACTGTTAAGCTTGTATGAAGCTTCACATCTCAGAGTGCGTGGAGAAGATTTACTGGACGAAGCTCTTGATTTCACCACAACCCATCTTGAGAAACCCTCTAGGAGCACAAGTAATTCATGCTCTAAAGCAGCCCATCCGGAGAGGCTTGAATAGGCTAGAGGCAAGGAGTTACATTTCCTTGTATGAAGAAGATGATTGCCATGATGAAGTCCTATTGATCCTCGCAAAATTAGATTTCAATCTGTTACAAAAAAATGCACCAAAGAGATCTGAGCCAGATCACTAGGTAAGTTCTTTAATTAATTGGCGCAAGTTTAGAATTGACCATGACAGGAAATATATATATTTTTAGTTTTTATTTTTTTTTTTTTTTGAATTGTTTCAGTTGGTGGAAAGATTTGGACTCTTCAAATAAGCTACCATTTGCAAGAGACAGAATCATGGAGTGCTACTTTTAGATGTTATGCGTCTACTTTGAGCCCCAATATCCTCTTGTTAGAAAGATACTAACAATGGTCATTTCTACTACTTTCGTTATTGATGACATATACGATGTCTATGATACCTTGGAAGAACTTGTTCTCTTCACTAGCGCAATTGAAAGGTTGGTTTCATCCAATTTCTTGATTAAAAAAATCAACATCTTTCAATTTTTCATGAACAAAATAGTGTTAAGAAAAAGCCATTTATATATAAAAAAAAAATGCTATATATACTTGGTTTTCAGGTGAGATATTAGTGCTATGGATCAACTTCCAGAGTAGATGAGACTCTATTATCAAACACTTCTAGACGTTTACAACATGATTGAGGGAGAAATCATATTGTGTTCAATATGCAAAAGTAGCTGTAAGTTTCGTACCAATTTACTTCCTTGTCACCCGCAATATACTTGTAAAATTTGAAGGAAAAAAATATAAATAATCACCTTTTTTCTTTAATTAATTTTCGAATGAAAGAATTAGTCAGATCGTACTTTGAGGAAGCCAAATGGTTCCATAGAGGTTATGTTCCTACGATGGAAGAGTATATGGATGTTGCCTTAGTAACTGGTGCTTACAGAATGCTGGCAACCACTTCCTCTGTTAGAATGGGAAAGTTGGCCAAAAAAGAGGCCTTTGAGTGGGTGTCAAAGGACCCTTTAATTGTCAGAGCTTCCTTTGCAGACTCGTGGGTGACATGGCAAGTCACAAGGTATTTATATATAAGATGGGATTACTTGCAATATATACCCCAAAAGTCATAAAAATTGAATTGATTTTTTTTGGCAGAATTGAGATTCTGTTAATTTATTGTAATTTGAACAAAAGAGAGAACACGTAGTCTCAGCAGTTGAATGTTACATGAAATAACATAATATATCGGAGGCAGAAACTCTTGTTAAATTTCAGAAATAAGTTACAAATGCATTGAAAGACATAAATGAAAAATGTCTCCAAACAACTGAAGTCGTCCCAATGCCTCTCCTCGAGCAAGTTCTCAATCTCGCTCGGGTGGTAAATCTTCTCTACAAGAATGAGGATGGATACACCCATTCTAGAATCAAGTTGAAAAATTTTGTAATCTCTGTTGTTATTAATTCTCTACTTTTATCTATATGCAAAACATTTTTGTAACTTGAAGCGGTCCTGGAAGATTAAATTAGTTTTCCGAAGAATAAGTCATGTTAGACCTTGAAGTCAAAGTTAGGGGTGAACAGTGTGGGCTAAATGAATAATTGTAAAATTAATTAAATTAAACGAACAAACAACGTTTAGTTGAAGACATGATCTACGAGGTCGAGCGCCGGTGTAGCCCGCTCTAATAATAATAATAATAACAAAATTTTCAGAGCCACTAGCGAGCGTGAAATCAAGAATGAATTCTTGTGAGCACGAGATTTTCAATCGTGTCTAAATGTGCGCGAGGAAAACGTGTTCTCCGCACAACAGAGGCTAATTAGCAAATATGTAATTCGTGAATTCGTACTCTATTTCAAGTCTCAGTTCAAAAACCCAACTTTCACCTCACTCAACCACGAATAGAAGTTGAGCACCATTCTCCCCACAATCTGCTAGCGTTAAAGCTCTGAATCTCTCTACCAAAATCCCTAGTGCAGCTTTTTCCCCATGAATTAATTATAGTACATCTGATTAAAAATGGAAGCAAGTCAAATAAAGCTTTAGGGGTTAGTTCCACGCAATAATACACGTGGTTGAAGATCTCCATTAAGTTGCCATGCGTAGAGGTGTGAATCTGTATCTATATTATCATTAAAAAAAAATATTTATTAGGGGTATTGATAAAGTTAAAAAATTAATGAAACTTTAATTTGGGTGAATTTTTTAATTTCTTAAAACACCCTTCAGCTTTCCATCAATTTCAGATGTGAAATCACATAATTTTTAAAAATTATTCCTAATTAAATGATTTTACAAATTTTAAATTTTCATCAGCACATTATTTTACTTTTATGCTCCTAACTAAATTAGACAAATAAATTTTTTTTAAAATTTTTATTTTATTTCAAATAAAAAAAAATTTAACAAAAATCATATATTTTGTGTGTGCACACTTCTTGTACATAAAAGAGATAGGGAAAATCGGGTATGGGGAGTTTGATAGATTCAATTTGGTTATATGGGTCTGGGTAAATGGTGATGGGTCAATTGGGAAATTCAGTTAGATCAATTATCTTGGTCCAATGGTTATTTCCAGGTTGGGCTTCAATTAAAAACCGAGTGGCCTCCGAACTCAAGTACTAGCCCATACTAAAATTAATCCACCCAAATCAAATCTAGCCCAAACCATATAATCCAAATACAATTTAAAATGATTCATAGTCCAAAAATTTTAATTTGAAATTATTTTGAAACATAATTCCATCCAATCCAAATTAAAATAATCTGAATCCCATAATTAAATCTGCAAATGGCCTATTAAATCATAATGAACCTAAATTAGTGTTAATAATATTCTAGGTCATTATAAGTAATAATCTCGATCTAGATATGGATGGAAAACTTTCTTAACCTAGTTTCTAATGCTATTGATGGAAAACTTTCTTAACCTAGTTTCTAATGCTATTGACATTATATCATTTAGAGTTTTATAAAAAAAAGTTATAATCATTTTTGTAAAGTGTGATAGTTTTGTTTAAAAAATTGAATTGACCAAGAAAATTACTTAACTCACGCCTCTATCTAATTTGAGTTATTTATCTAATTTGATCTATTTTCAAATATAAATGACACGTGAAGATAATCAAGAGATGATTACTCAAGTAGTGAAAAAATGGAAAGAAGTTTAAGCGAAGATTTATAGTTATATATTTGAAGTTTTTCTAATCTTAATAAGATTTAAAAAATAATATATTATTATTACTATTGTTATTGATCAGCTGAGAAAGAAAGAGAGAAAAGAGAGAGAGAGAGTGTGTGTCAAGATCAAGAAATAAATAATTTTTTACTATCTTTCAAAATTTTCAAGATTTTAGACTATTACATACGGTATTTGAGGGGTGGAAGAATGGCATTATTATTTCACTTTTGAGTGCAAATTATTGGCCACAAGGTAAATAAATTTAATTTTAAATTTATAAGGTCTGTACCATTTTTAGCAAATTATGGGGAGCAAAACAAAATTTTCTCTCAGTTGACTCACATTGATAAATTAATAAAATTCATGAATATTCAGATCTATCTTATAATTTTCGATTTTAAATTTATTAGACGTGTGGGTAATGATCCACTACTCTTACGGTCTTACCTACCAACCAGTGAGTTGCACCTAACAATCATGTCGCTAGTTTCCTACACGCCTCAGCTGAAATGCGGTAAATCCCATAACTTTTTTTTTGAAAGGTGAATTTTTTTTTTTTTTTAAGGGGAGGGGAAAGACTCGAACTCGAGTCATGAGCGGGCAGGAAAGGCTCTTAACCACTTAGCTAAAGGCCACGCTCATAAATCCCATAACTTGGGTTCGTGGGGTTTGTGAAACGCGGCTAAGAGCCGTGAAGTTTGGATAGCAGAGACCAAAGTCTGTGAAAGGTCTGTTTCGGTTGAGTGTTCGTGTGTTTGGGGGTTCCATGAGAATGCAGTGTAAAAATATATTGTAGGGGCTAAAATTTATACATTAATGGTCATAATTTGATCAAAATAAATTTGATTAAATTAATAAATATTGTTAACTAAATTAATAAATGTTATTTGTCTAAACTAATAAATACTGATTAGCTAATAAATACTGATTAGATCTTGACTATTCATCTTCAAATTTTAACTCCTGCAGTGCATTGCAGCCCCGTGAAACACGTGCTTGAGTTGATATTTCTCAATTAATCATTTATTCTATACATAAATCAAAATATAAGACTTTATGTTTAACTAGCAATCCAAAAGAGAAAGAAATAGTGGACGACAGTAAAAAAAAAATAAGGAAACTGTGAGGAAGCGAGAGAGAAGGGAAATTAAGGATTTTGGTCAGGTTGTCGACGTAAATTATTTTATTTTGTTAGTTTAAAACTAATTTTATAGAAGGTTAAATAAATTAAATATATTGGATGTATAATGGTTTTGTTTAATTTATTAAATTTATATTATTAATTGATCTAACTGGTATTCTAACTATTGAATTTTTTATTTATATAATTTATTTGGGTTAAAATTAGAATCCGAGGATAATCAACAGCAGCCACCACAGTAATTTGATTTTCTCATAATATCTACTGTTCAGGTAGATGCATTAAACTTAACGGTAAAAGGTATTAAATATAAATTGATGAATTTTATTAATTTGTTGTTGCTGTTAATTATTTGTTTTGATATGAAGTGTTGAGTATTTATGGTTTTGTTGTGTTAGTTGGGAATTGTGCACTACTACAATAATTGATAAAGATCACACTAAGAAATTCATAAAGATCACGGTTTTAGAAAAAGCATGATAAAGATTTGTGAGTTAAACTTTTTATCTCAGTCTAATTAAAAAATTGAGATAAAAAGTTACTTTTAATATTTTTTATCTCATTTTTGTTAAAACCGTGATTGTATTTAAAACGAGATAAAAGATCAGTGGAAACCATCTCAACAAAAAACTGAGATAAAAAATTAGTGAAAACTATCTCTAGAAAAAACTGAGATAAAAGATCAGTGAAAACATCTCTAAAAAAAACTGAGATCAAAAAGTGAATAAAATTATATCTTAAAAAAAGCGAGATAATTAAAAGAATGAGAGATAATATTGTTATTTTTTTCTTTTTATATCTCTCTGATTTAAATTAGATTTTGTAAACTTTATTGTAACATTTATTTATTAATTTTAATTAATTGAATATGTTATAAAAACTATAATCATAGATCAATAAACAAAAAAATTTTAAATTAATGTTAAAACTAAATTTACCAAATCAAATTTAAATAACGCTAAATATATGATTATTATTTTTTTCAGTAAATATGTGGAAGTAGTTTTTATAATTTGTATAACTTATAACGAGGTGAATATTAAATATTTAATATCTAATAAATATTTCATGTATCTTTAATATTATTTATATTTATTAATTTTAATTAATTGAATATGATATAAAAATAATAATCATAGATCAATAAACAAAAAAATTTAAAATTAATGTTAAAACTAAATTTATCAAATCAAATTTAAATAACGCTAAATATATAATTATTATTTTTTTAGTAAATATATGGAAGTAGTTTTCATAATTTGTATAACTTATAACGAGTTGAATATTAAATATTTAATATCTAATAAATATTTAGTGTACCTTTAATATTATTTATATTAAAAGTGACATTATTTTATATTTTGTTGGAAGTGATAAAAATTTACAAATAAAAATAATAAAAATTTTCATTTTTTTGTTTTTTTAGAACTAATTTTTGAATATAATCATTGAAAATATTTTTTGTATT
Organism: Vitellaria paradoxa; assembly: GCA_019916065.1. Lineage (NCBI taxonomy): Eukaryota > Viridiplantae > Streptophyta > Magnoliopsida > Ericales > Sapotaceae > Vitellaria > Vitellaria paradoxa. Next base: position 53,267,155 of record CM034239.1, read on the forward strand.
ACAAATCAATTTTTAAAATAATTTTCAAAAATTTTGTTTTGAACAACAATTTTCTAGAACTAAAACTAAACGTGACCTAATTACTTTTAAAAATATAATACAAAATGAAGAAAAATATATTATAAATAGTGAGTTATGATTAAATATATGCTATACACAAAGAGTAAAGGAAAATAAGAAAAAGATTTGAGATTATTTTTAATTAAATATAATAGATATTTATAAATTATTTATTAAGTATTCACATTATTCTATATATTACTTACAATTTCAAGTTGTTGCAAAAAGTTAAAATAATTAAATAAAAGTAAAATTTTTATTATTTTTTCAGGTCAATTGATCAGGAAAAATGTAACTTTTAACTACTAATTGGTTGACAAAAGTTATAATAAATTATTGTAAAAACTTAAAATAATATAATTTTATTACTTTTAGTAACCCCTAAGGTGATAAAAATTTGTTTATATATATTAATATGCAAAATGTATATATAAATGATAGGTTGGACTAGCGGTCAACTACACTAACTTCCAAATGAATGGCAGGGGTTCGATTCTCAGCAGCAACAAAAAAAATGAAATATAGAAGGTTGCTATAATGATAAGGTGGCAAACAGTGCTATGATGGCGTGATAGTAGGTTGCCATGTGGATTTTTATTATTTTTAAAATTAATCCATTTTTTCAGCGTGATTATTTGTTTATATTTGATCACGATTTTTCCAAAAAAGTGAGATCAAAATACATAAAAGATCACACGAGATTTCTTTTCATCTCAGTTTTTACCATAAAGATCACGCTTTTAGTGTGTGATTGTTGTAAGTTTTCGATCACGGTTGTAAACTGTGATAAAAAAGAGGTGACTTACAATCTCACTTGGATCAATCACGCTTTTGTGATTGAGATAAAAAGTAAAACATCACGCTTAAAAGTTGTGATGTTTATGCATTTTTGTAGTAGTGGTGGTTAATTGTGAAATGGTAAATTTGGGAAGTAACAATTCACCTGGAAAAAAAATATTATTGCATACTAGCATGAATTGTGTGCATTACACTTGCATTATGGTCAAATGGGATCAGGCTAGATGGGACCAAAAAAAGGAAAAACAATGAGGCCAAATGGGGCTAGGAAAGAAAAGAAATAAAAAGGGCCAGATGGGGCTAATGGGATATGCTAAATCAAAGCAATTGTCCGCAGTTGAGCGCTAAACTTATAGGCCAGATGGGGCCCAATGTGTGTTGCATTATTATTTAAATCATTGATCATGCGAGTATATCACAAGATGGCCAGTTGGGGGCCTCGTGATAATGATAGTGATTGTTAAATGAAAAGCAGTGATGAACTGTGTGTTGAAATATTTGTATTACTTTCAGTTACGATATTTTTGAGCTAATTATTATTTGATTGTGGAATAATTATCTAGGTAATCACTATGGATTATCTTTGGTTTATATTTATCATCTTTTATTTTAGGTATAATACATCCACTAAGTGTGCGACACTCACACCTAAAATTTACACGTTTCAGGTTGGATCTAAAAGTGGCTGCAAAGGTTTGGAGAAGCTTTGAGTAGTCTATATTTCTAATTTCATCATGAGTTAGTGTTTGGGAGTTTGTGTAAAAAGACCTAGAGTATTAACAGTGTCTAACTAATATGTTAAGAACTGGGAGTTTGTACTTATTTAAGTGATTGTAGGATTATGAATATTTTGTCAGGGAATGAATGTGAATCTAGTAGGTGGTATTTTGTTTTAATATAAGATTTATGTGGAATGTGATTATTTACTATTTAGGGTTTTGTCCCCTCTATTTAAGGAACTAAATATGTGCCTTAAAATAGGGGTGTGACAATGTTGTTCTTTTTTCTAAAATTAAAATTAAAACTGTGTTTAAAAATATAATTTTATTTACAATAATTAATTTTTATTTTAATAAAATATATAATTTTACTAAATTTTTAAAAAGAAATAAATTTAATAAAATATATTTCATATTAATTAAATTATTTTAAATATATTGTTTATCAAAAAGTATTTAATCCAATAGAAATAAAATATAGTAAATATAATTTAATTATATTATTTATTAAAAATAATTAATAAAAAATATTTCATATTAATTTAATTAAATTAAACTAATTTTATTAATTAAATTAATTATTAATTTTATTAATTAATTTAATTATATTATATTATTAATTACAAATAATTTTAATTTAATAAAATTTTTAAATAATATAGTTTATTTTAATATGATGCAATAAAAATGGACAAAATTTTACCATTAACAAAATTTTTATAACAGAAAAAAGGAAAGTGAAAACATTTTTTTGTCTATGTTTTTCTCTTTAAATTTTTATTTTTTGGAATAAAAAATAAAAATAAATTTAACAAACTCGCTTTTGTTGCTAATTTTTAAAATTCTATAAATATAAATAAAAAATAATAAATATAATTGTTACCCAATGAGACTTCATTGATTCTAACTTGAATGTAAATCTGTTTCATTTTTCAAGCAAAAAAATTAATTTTTTTCCTCTTAACTTTTATTCAAATGGATGTGAATTTTTTAATTCTTTTTTTATTTTGTTAACGCTATTAACATGTCTGTAAAATATAACTTCTAAAAAGAAAATAAAATTTCGGTAACAAAATCCATATAAAACCAAAAAATAAAACTATAAAAAAAAAAGCTAATAGCTTTTTTTAATCCAAACAAAACTTTAGTAGAGCATGTATCATCATTGAGCTATTTCTCTAGGGATAAATATTTAGATAATATTTGGAAAAAAAACCCTGGTGACTGAACTACTAGTTATTTATTTTTTGATTTTTTTAAAATAATCAAATTTACTCTTTTACATTTTAAATTTCTTTTAAACATGACTAAAATGTCAAATTAACAAAAAATTAAAAAATTAGTCACTAAAAAGTTAACTTTTCCTCCCCATGCACACACACAAAAACTAATTAACTTTTTTTCCTTCCCCTCCCCCACACAAAAACTAATTACAAAAAGCTATTTTTTATTTTTATTTTTTATAGAGGTGATAATGGCCTTGATTTGAGTTCGATATGGCATGACAGAGGCCACGATTTAAGCAGTTTAAAGTACCATTCATTACATTTTACTGTATATTTGGCCTTAATTTGAGTTCGTTGTGGCATGATAGAGGCAATGATTTGAGCAATTTAAAGTACCATTCATCGCATTTTATTGTATATTTGACCTTGATTTGAGTTCATTGTGGCATGATAGAGGCAATGATTTGAAGAATTTAAAGTACCATTCATCACATTTTATTGTGTATTTGGCTTTGATTTGAGTTCATTGTAACATGATCGAGGTGATGATTTAAGTAGTTTAAAGTACGTACCATTCATTGCATTTTACTATATATTTAACCTTGATTTGAGTTCATTGTATGTAACATGATTGAGGTGATGATTTGGGTAGTTTAAAGTACCATTTATTATATTTTACTATATATTTTTGTCTTTGTCGGTGGAAAAAAAAAATTGACAATCCTCTAACACGTTTTTAAGGAAAGAACTATATTCGTCCAAAATTAAAAGGACCCACGTCTCAGTTTTTTTTAATGGAAGAATTAAGTATGTCCAAAAGTTCTTGTGTGTGGCTCAAAATCGTTTACTGGTTCTTTACTTGTAGGAAAATAAACTATGCAAAGAAACAAAAACTAAATCCAACCATGGAAATTAATACTAGTCGTAAATGTCCTATCGCTAAGGATGTAGTGAGAAAAAAAATAGAAAGAAAAATGGGTAAATAATCAATACACTCATACAAAATGTTACAATCATGAAGATTCATAATTCAATTGCTATTAAAATCATACAAATAAATAAATAAATAAAGAATACTATCAAAAAAATTATAAAAGAATTTTCAACCAAAATACCATGTCGATGACAATCTTATAATTATAAAGAAAAAGGGATAACTAACGACACTTTTGATATTAGTTATGTGACATTGAGATTATAAGTCGTCCAATTAAAATAAAAACAGTTCACAATAAAAATAAGTTTAAAAACTTTTTCAAAATTTTTAAATTTATTTTATTTTTTTTTTAATAAACCATCTGATTTTGATCGAACGGCTCACAACCCGATATAACATATCTAACATTAAAAGTGATTTTAACCTCTCATGTCCGATTATAAAACATATTAATGGTTAAAAATTTTTATGAAATATGCAAGCAATTCCTCCACTTTTATTCTAGTTGATGTTTTCATTTATATATATATATATTTGGTTATATAGAGTTACTAAAAAAAAAAAAATTCGTTATTTAATATTATTTTTGTCAAAATTACTGTTAAGTAATTCAATTAATCAACATATCTCCTTGCAGAAATCATAAGGAGACAATTCTACACGATGAAACGAGAATCTCCTTTCATAAAAATAGTTTTTGATACATTAACAATTAATAATATCAAAACGAGGGTACGGTTCAAATTGAGCATCTCTTAGTGTGAAGGTTTGGATTAGCACGACTTAGAGTTAAATCCCTCCCTTTTTTTTATTAGTTTTAGATTTTATTTGCAAAAATCTCATATTTTGTTATGAGTATTTGTAATGTAATTAAATTTTTATAATTAAAAATTAAGCATATATAATAATACCTTTAACAAATTAATCATCAAATCTCAAGCAAACATTTAATGAGAGAACTTAAGCACTAATACCCGCTAATAATATTTGTTAATCCGAAAGAAGATGACTTAGCAAAAAAAAAAAAAAAAAAACACCTAAAAAATATGTCAATAACAAAAGTTAATAAAAGTTTTGAAGATGTGAAAAAAAATTTAAAGTTATTCATTTAAAATTATTAATATTAAACTATGTTAAATCAAGTTAATAACTCACAATTTAAAGTTAAATGAAATTTAATGTTTAAATATTAAAAAAATATTTTTTTAATATATCAATGAAAACATATATATCAATTAATTTATTAAAGAAATAACTTGAATACTTACAACAACAACAATAATAATAATAATAATAACAATAGCAATAATAATAATAATAATAATAATAACTTATAAATTTACTAACAAAAAAGTTAAATATAATGTAACAAAAAATAAAATACATAAAAAGTGAAACACGTATTATTTTTAAAAATATAAAAGCAAAAAAAAAAATCCAAAACAAATTAGGGACACGTGTAAAAGTATTTAATTTAATTTTCATGAAATATTTAATTTTATTAATTTTTTAAAGAAAATTGAGTTTAATAAAATAATTTTTATATTAATATATTTTAATTAATTTTATTAAATTAATATATTATTTTAATTAATTAATTTATTATTATTAAAAATAATTTAATATATGTATATGTAATATTTTAATTTTATTATTTATTTAAAATAAGTTAATAAAATATATTTATTATTAATTTAATTAATTAAATATATAATTAAATGAACTAATTACATTAATAGTTAATTTAATTAATTAATTAAAAAGCGTGAAAACATTTTTTTATGCTTTTTTTTTTCTAAGTTTTCATTTTTTTAAAACAAAAAAATGAAAACAGTTTACATATATATATTTTTGTTGTCAATTTTTAAAAATTTATAAATATAAATAAAAAATAAATATAAACGTTACCGAACCGGACTTTGTTAGTTCCAATTTCAATGTAAATTTTTTTGACTCGTCAAACAAAACCTCCAAAAGACTACCTTGTACTTTTTTCCGGTAGCCAAAACTTAATTTAGTTTATCATTAATTTCAACTGTCTAGTCTGCTGTCATAGGGACTGATAATTACAATTAGAAACGTCCAAATTGTATTACTGGAAAATTAATATTTTTTTTGTCCGAAACGAGAAAAATGGGATTCATCCCTATATGTTTTGTGAAGAAAATGCCGTAATAGAGTTTTAGAACTAATTAATATGTAATTGATATGTCGATTTTGTAGAACAATCATGATTGAATTAATGGGAAAAAAAAATTGTCTATTTCACTCTATTCAATGGAACCATAAAATGTCACTTGAATTAATGTTTCCATTTGACGGAGGCCTGAGATATTGCAATAATTAATGTCTTGGGATCGAAAATACTTCAAAATAGAATTTGGGGCTTTATTTTGTTGCAAACATATAAAATTCAGTCATGATTGTCACAGGGAAGACAAAGTTATTCGGGAATTATGGGGCATTGGGCATTGCTTTTTCATACAACTGTCAAAATCAGTCTAGATATTTTATATAAAAAAAATTAAAAAATATTTAATTAGCTTCCCCCATATTAAAATTAGCTATGGTTATTATAATTTTGGTAGGTCTAATCCATCAATCCTCACAAGTTGAATTTTTTTTCTTAAGCCTAACTTAAAAAAAAAAAAGCTCGTCTTAAGCTCGCATCATAGTCTTAATATACTTCAATTGAATACAATCTGTGACTTGTTTAAAATCAAGTTCGGACTCAAGTTTATAAATGTTCAGCTTAATAAAATAATATATATGTTTTAATTTTTTATAATATTTTTTATTATACATTTTTATAATATTAATTTATTAATTTTAGACCAAAATAATATTGTTCTAATTTAGTTGACTTATTCACAAACGGACCTTGAACTCAAGTTCTTTTTTGTTGAATTGAGTTTGAACCAATATTAATAACTTATGCCAAATTTGAGTAAATCAATACTCATCGTAAATTTTCCCCTAATTTAGTCTTTAATGTTGTTTTGTTTAAAAATTAAAAAAAAAATGCAAAAATAATGAATCGTGGTATGGCTTCTCCTCTTGGAACGAAGAGTTGGGTTCGTTGTAGAACTATCGCTATAAATTTATTATTTTTTATTATTATTGTTATTACTATTATTATTTATTAAATATAATTTATGATTTTTAGTTGAAAGTTTTTTTTAACCTAAGGTAAATCCTGTAAGAATTTATATTTGACGGGAACCTGAAAATCTTCGAACTTGGTAATTGATTTTATTGGTTGTTGAAAATCATTAATTTCAACTCTCTAATTTACTGTCACAAAAACTGATAATTACAACTAAAAATGTCCAAAATATTGATGAATTTTGAGACATGAAATATCGTAAGTGTCATTTTAATTGATAAATTATTAGGTATATATATGAAGTTAAATTTAGTTTGTTCTAGATGATAATCCGCAAAACTTAATTTTTTGATAATGCACTATTGTTGTAAATTGATTATGTTTCATCATTATTATCATAATCATTAAATATAATTTATAATTTTTCGCTGAAATTTTTTTAAACCTAAATTAAACCTAACGGTAAATGATTTTATTGATTTTTAAACACAATATATTAACTTAATACGGCACTTAATAATGAGTTGATTGAGAAATCCAAGGCAGGTACAAAAACTATACAGGATTAGTTTTCTTTCAAACACAAAAAAAATTGTGTTAAATAGTTACACCTTGTAAATATATGCAATAAAAAAAAAAAAAAAAAAAACTGTGTTAATAGTCAGAACTTGTCATATCCATGCACCGAAGCTTTTTGATTGATTGAAACCGATTGAGCCATCTCTAGAATTATAAATAGTCCAGCGCAGAAAGCTGTCCCTCCACACCCAAAGTCACACACCAACTTTTAGAACCCTTACCAAATTTGATCATTTTCTTCGATCCTCTCCCCTGTCGGTAGGTATGTCAACCCCCGTCTTGGCCAGCACCTGTCAGAGCCGCCATGGTGATAATAAAACCGAGGTGATTCGACGAACAGCAGGCTACCATCCGAGTGTTTGGGGAGATTACTTCATCAACTGCACTCCTGAGGACACAGTGAGTCGCGAACCTCTATGGTTTAGAATACAATGAATATACGTAACATTGTTTTGGGGAGATTACTTCACCAAGTACACGCTTGGGACATCATATTCTGATATATATATCACCATAAAATGCGATGCCACTTACCATCGTACCTATATAATTTTTTTTTTTTTATCAGCGTGATATATATTGTTCGGCAGCAGAAATTACCGCCGGAACCGCTGACCACGCCAACCAAAAATACAATCGCCGACCTGCCGAACAAAGACAGAAAGAAAGGTGACGGCCGGAGAGGAGGTCTCAGGCCGGAAAACCCTCCGATGATTAAGTCAGCAAGTCACCCAAGAAAGAAAGTTTTCTGGAAATAAAGGAGTCAAAGTTTAAGTTGGCAATCGTCAGCTTACCTCTGTGATTCAGTAGTATATCCATATATAGTGGTCTGAGTAATGATTACAGCATACCTATGACTCGACATTACGCACACTGCCGTGTCCCTCTTTTACACTCTTGCTTTAAATGCCCTTCCCCTTCATTTAATGCCTCAGACCCCTCATTAATACACCGTGCCTTTCATTTAATGCTTCTGGTGGTTTAACACGGCATTACAACCTGAATTTCAGGGTCATACTGTCTTCTTGTCGCATCAACCACCGAATCGTGACGAGATAGACTGATTTAGTTACATCTCCAGAGACAAGTACCTAGTTCAATCCTAACTAAGGTGCATTTATGGTCATGAGCCTTCTTTAAAGGCTGTGGGCCCTAGGTTTGACATTTACTGGCCATCGACATATAGGCCGAGCAAACTAGATTCCTCGGCTATAGCCACGTGGTTATACATTGTTTATTGATGTCGAGGTTCAAGGTACTCTTTGGAGCACTAACTCTAGATCGTGTACTCACGTATAACACTCACGTGGAACTCTCGTGCCAATAATCAGTTGTTCGGCGGGATGCCACGTGTCCAGACGGAACGTGCTCGGCAAGTGGCTAAGTGGCTTATGTGAATTTGCTCGGCACCGCGCCACGTGGCGCCAGACTAAACCTGTTCGGCAAGAGTACAGCTTTAGTATTATTATGCCCAACATTTTGCCCCCACTCTGGTCGAGAAAAGATATTTTCCGAGCAGAGTAGCAGAGCAGAATAACCTTACCTCCCTGATCCTTCAACCCTCCTACGCAGTTTGTCGTTTAGTATGTCCCTGACGCGTATCAAATCTGATTGGACTTTTCTCTCTCCTCGTGACGACACGCGCAGTGCCCTTTCAGCTTTTCATCTGCTGCGCCGCTTACGCGGTTTCCCAGATATGAGGTGTTAAAACGTGAATGGTCAGAAATTTGAAAATTGGGGCGGCAATAAATGCCATTTCTACCGCCCATTGCCTTTTCGTTGGAAACGTTTCGGTTACCCTCACAGATACATACGCATATACATATATACCTGATTCATCTTCTCTTACTTCTTTTCCGCGATTCGAGTTATCAAATTTCCCTTGCTTCTTTCCCTCTGAGTTTTCGTCTTCGCGAGCTTTCACCCTTCCCGTCGTTCTTCGTTCCCGGTGAGTTAATACTCTTTTTACTTCAAATTTTCCGTTATGGGTAGACTCGCAAACGAGCTAAGTTCTGAGGAGAAAGTTAGGATTTTCAAGGAGAAATACCAGATTCCTCAGAACGTAGGTATCAGGCTCGCCGAACAAGGCGAGCGTGAAACAGGGGAATTCCCCATAGTGGCAATCACCGAAGGTGGCCTTAGGTTCCCCCTGCACCCCTTTCTCCGCTCTATGATGAGCATTCTGGACCTTGGCCCTAGGAACCTCACCCACAACTTTTATAGGATCGTTAATGGGGTAATAGAAATAAACAGGCGATATGGATTCCACATATCCGAGTACGATCTTCTTTACTGTTACTCAATCCAGAAGGTGAGGAAGGATGAGAACAGGTGGTACCTGAAATCCCGACCAGAAAAGGCCTTGGTCCACATGCTGCCTGATACGATTAAGTCGGAAAGTGACCTGTGCGTCGTCACAGGTCACTGGACACACGATCCAGACGAAGATCGTTTTCCAATCGTCCCTCGGGTTTCTTTGGGCCCAGGTTGGTTGATTTCAAATCCTACCAGTTCTTAATCTTCTTTACCCTCATTTCTAAGCATACTAACTGTTTGATTTAATATCTGTGCAGGTGTTCAGTTAAAGAAGTTCTAGGCTACTGGCATTCGTGCTGACAAGGACCATTTGAAGGAGGTGTTCAAATTCCTCGGGGGTCCAGATTTATATCCCTTCGCTAGAGCGGTTCCGATTTTATTCAACTTCACCCCCTCTCATCAGACGTTCATTGCCCCCCTCAAGGTTTCGCAACCTCGGAGGCTATTAGGCGTCTTCAGTGGTGGTTTCGAGCTTCTGCTGAAGAGAAAGAGAACTACTACGCCTTAAGGCATCCAGGGTGGACTCGCCCCCCTCCATTCGCTATTCCACTCATTGCCGAGCAAGTTCAAGCCCCTCAAGTTGCAGTTCCTGAGCCTTCCGAACAACCGAGGAAGCGACAGTTTGTTCTTTTGGACAAGGAGGAAGAGGAAGAGGAAGAAGAAGAAGTTGAGATCCCCCCTGCTTTCGATTACTTCTCAGACTTAGAAGGGGAAGAAGAAGAAGTAGTCATGGCCCCGAAGATCGATTACAAGAAGCTTGCCATGGCAAAAGCAAAAGAACAAAGGGGTGGAGAGGCCCAGAAGAAGAAGGCCAACGAACAAAAGGCTGGTGGGAAAAGGAAGACTGATGAGGGAAGAGCCCCTGCTCCTTCAACTGCCGAGCAGATAATGAAGGTAAAAATGGAGAAGGGGAAGGAGCAGGAGGCAGCTCAGAAGAGGCCATCTGGTCCTCCTGAGCAGAAGAGGGCCAAGACGCAATCTGCGGACGCGGCTCCAACGGCCGAGCAGGAGCAGCTTCCGAAGGAGGACGCCGCGAGGGGGCCAGCACCTTCCAAGGTCGTGCTACCCACAAAAGACGCACCACCGAGAACCTCCGAGCCGTTACCTGCTCAACCAGTTGGGCCCGTGCCTCTAGCCATCGAGTATCCGGCCAATCCGGTTCGAGACTCCCCTCCGTTTATTCCAGAAATCCTTATTCCCAGCCTCGAACACCCTCAAGGCCGTCCCTTCACTATCCAAGACACTGCCTTCAACCATGCCGATGAGTATCTCAAGGGTATCCTCCCTCCTCGGGACGTTCTTAATACGAGGAAGAATAGGACGGAGGATATCCACAAAACTCTGATGAAGAACATCATCTCTGTAAGTACTATAATATTCCTTTATGTGAATCCTTTCGTTATTATAATTTTTCCTAACTTTCTGTTCTTTCTGCAGACTTCTCTCCACACAATGGAGTTAATTGCCCGGAGCCGAGCATTCGAAACCAGAGCCGAGCTGGATAAAACGGAAATAAGGGAGTTGAAATCGAGCGTGAGGTCCTTGGAGAAGGAGAATAAGAATCTCCAATCCAGCAATGACGCTCTGGCAAAAGAGAGAAGTCGGCTTCAGGATGAAAATAAAGAGATTGAGCATCAACTCAACACTGCCCTTGGCCAAGTTGCTGGAAGCATAGCTCGTGTGCAGTCAATGGATAAGATCCTAAATCATAAAGACGAGGAGCTTTTAGTGGTCAAGGGCAAACTTTCCACGGCCGAGATTGAGTTGTCCTCCTTGAAGACTGGGCAGGAGTTACTCATTAAGGAGTTGGAGGCTTCCAGGGCCGAGCAAGAGAGATCACAGCAAGAGCTTGTCAAACTTCGGGCAGAGCTTGCACTGAAGACTCGAGCCCTGGCAGAAAAGGAAGCTGCCCTCCAAGAAGCCGAGGACAAGGCCAAAGCTGAGGTGGAAGCCCAGATTAACGACTGCGTGGATCAGATGAGGGATGCTCACAACAACTTCTTTCTTGAGGGTTGGGAGGCCGCAATGAAGAAGAACAATGTTGATCCCACCAACCCCATATACAAGGAGGTCCCTTATCCCGATCCAGAGCGTCCGATCCCTCAATTCAGCTTTGAGCGTCCCCCTCAAACTCCCTCAATTCATACTGCCGAAGAAACAATCGACGAGGGGGAGGTTGAGGTGGATAGTGCCCAGAAGGACGCCTCCCAAGTGCTTGAACAAGTTGATTTAATTGTGGAGAGTGATCCTACTAAGGGAGGAGAGAAGTGAGCATATATGTATTTTTTGTTCTTGATGTAATGATATTGAACTTTTAATTCCAAATGAATGAACGGAGTTTGACTTCTGTCTAATCTTGTTTTATTTTTCTCTGTCTTTGTTTCTTTAGAACTGCCGATGAATTGATTGGGGAATGCCTTAACTGGTTTGCTGACGGAATTATAAGGAGTGCAGCCGAGGAGTACCTAGACGTTTTCTCCCACGAAATAGCTACAAACCCTTACAACAAATGTTAATGTCTCATCTTAGATTTAGGATAGCTTCTCTGATTAATAGTTATGTAAAATGTATTGTAACCGTACTCTAAGGCATGTAATGAAAGTTTTTAAATTGTTCCCTTCTGACAGTCTGTCTTTCCGTTTGTATATTTTATGCTTTATATTGAAGTATGTATGGTGTCTGCATTTGTACCACTTTGCCGAGCAACCACAACTTCTAGCAAAAATACTTTAAACAGTAAACCCTTCAGAGGTAACAAGCTCATGTAGTAATTTGCTTTTCATAAAATAACTTCAAGCTTTTATTAAAGAGGCATAACTTTAATAAATATCACATACCTCGATAAGTTCGGCTGTCCTCTTTTTCATAATAACGGGGGTAACTATCTTCTGATAAATCTTCGCTTTTTAGTCTCATGCCGAGCATCGCAAAATGTGTACCTTTATGATGATACTGGCGTTGAGCTCTTTAGAACATGCTTCTTATGCTTCCAATTAACAAACCAAGGAATCGAACCTTGATTTAAAAAAAATCGTTTCTAGTCGATGAATAAATCAAGATTGGGCCACCATCAGAAATGATGTGGGTTCTCTCTGTACCAATGGTCGGCAAACCGAGCATGGATTTCTTTTGATAATTCTTTTCAGGAGACTGAGGAATTGAATCTCAGTCTAGAGAGCATTTCCTGGTCAGTAAATAGACCAAGATTGTACCAACGCTGGGCAAGCCGAGCGTGGTTTCTTTTGATAATTCTTTTCAGAAGACCGAGGAATTGAATCTCAGTCTAAAGAGCATTTCCTGGTCAATAAACAAACCAGGATTATACCAACGCTGGGCAGGCCGAGCGTGGTTTCTTTTGATAATTCTTTTCAGAAGACCGAGGAATTGAATCTCAGTCTAAAGAGCATTTCCTGGTCAATAAACAAACCAGGATTGTACCAACGCTGGGCAGGCCGAGCGTGGTTTCTTTTGATAATTCTTTTCAGAAGACCGAGGAATTGAATCTCAATCTAAAGAGCATTTCCTGGTCAATAAACAAACCAGGATTGTACCAACGCTGGGCAGGCCGAGCGTGGTTTCTTTTGATAATTCTTTTCAGAAGACCGAGGAATTGAATCTCAGTCTAAAGAGCATTTCCTGGTCAGTAAATAAACCAGGAATGTGCCAACATCGATGGAGATGGGGCGCCAACATCGATGGAGATGGGGCATTCTTTCCGTATCAATGCTCGGGAAGCCGAGCCTGGCTTTTTCCATGCCACCACCCAAAGTGATGTGGCGTCTTTTTGTTGAGCAGAGAGTGATCTTCAAGCTTTTGAGTTTGCTTTTGCTTTGTAAAAAGGATTGCTTTTCAATATACGTACAAAGTCTTTAGTCAACAAATGTGAAGAAAAAATTAATGATAGTACAACTTTAGATGGGCTATATTCCACGGTCTTTTGATTGGCTTTCCCTCCATGTCAATTAACTTGTAGGCGCCATTGCCGAGCACCTCAGAGACGGTGAATGGTCCCTCCCAATTAGCTCCTAGCTTTCCTTCAGTTTGATCTTTCCTGCTTCCCATCAATTTTCTCAGCACCCGATCGCCAGTACGGAATTCTCTACGTCTGACCCCTTTATTAAATTTCTTCCTTGTCTCTTGCTGGTAGTTGGCTAACCTTAGTGCTGCCAGTTCCCTTCTTTCATCAATTAGATCCAGGCTTATTCCCATAGCTTGATCATTCTCCCCTCTGTCAAATGATAGAGTTCTGATGCTCGGGAGGCCAACTTCTAAGGGTATGACGGCTTCGACACCGTAAGCCAGAGAGAAGGGAGATTCTCCGGTTGATCTTCTAGGGGTTGTTCGGTAGGTCCACAGTACTGATGGCAATTCATCCACCCATCTTCCTTTTGCCGCTTCCAGTCTTTTCTTAATCCCATTGAGAATGACTTTGTTTGTAGCTTCAACTTGACCATTGCTTTGGGGGTAAGCAGGTGTAGAGTAAATATTCTTGATTCCATACCTAGAACAATATTCCCTAAACGGGGCACTGTCAAATTGCGTCCCATTGTCGGAAATAAGTGTCCTAGGGATGCCATACCTGGTAATGATGTTCTTCCAAATAAATCGAATGGTATCAGCATCTTTGATGTGAGCTAGGGGTTCTGCTTCCACCCACTTAGTAAAGTAGTCGGTGCCGACCACTAAGAACTTTCTATTTCCCGAAGCGGAAGGCAGAGGCCCCACAATATCAAGTCCCCATTGAGCGAACGGCCAAGGGCTGGTAAGCGGGCTGAGTTCCTGGGCTGGCTGATGAGGAATGGGAGCGAACTTCTGACATTTCTTGCATCTCCGAACATAGGCCTGAGCGTCATATCCCATCTTCGGCCACCAATACCCTTGAGTAATTGCTCGGTGTGCCAGTGATCTGCCCCCAGTATGTGCTCCACAGACACCTTCATGAAACTCGTAAAGAAAGTCTTGCACTTTATCGGGATGAACACAAAGGAGATAGGGGCCTGTGAATGACTTTTTGTATAACTTCTGGTCAGGAGAGAGCCAAAACCTGGCGGCTTTTATTCTTAGCTTCTTTGCTTCTATTTTGTCTTCGGGAAGTGTTCCGTCCTTCAAGTAAGCGATGATTGGATCCATCCAAGATGGGGCTGGGTCAGCACACATTACCTCTACGTCTTTCGTTATGCTCGGCCTTTTTATGACTTCCATAAAGACCTGGTCAGTTAGCCTTATTCGAGAAGAGGCAGCTAGCGTTGCAAGTGCATCAGCATGAGCGTTATGATCCCTGCCAATGAGCTCTACGCTAGCTTTATTGAAGCCTTCGATTCTCTTCTTTGCTGCTTCTAGATACTCTGCCATCTTTTCGCTTCTAGCCACATACTCACCCTTTAGCTGGTTAGCAACCAACTGAGAGTCAGTCCTTACTACGATATCATCTGCCATCAGCCGCCGAGCAATGTCGAGTCCAGCCAGGAGAGCTTCATACTCCGCCTCATTATTAGTGACTTTGAACTCGAGTTTTATTGCATATTCTATTGAGACCCCTTCTGGTGTAGTCAGAACTATGCCTACGCCGCCGCCTTTTCTAGTCGAAGACCCATCAACCTCGATTTGCCAAGTTTGTTCGGCCTCATTATGTTCGGCCGGGGCAGACTTTATTTCAACATGCCATACTTCTTTTGTCTGACCACAGGCTGGTGTGGAAAATTCTGCTACAAAATCGGCCAAGACTTGAGCCTTTATCGCGGTTCTTGGGATGAACTTTATGTCGAATGCGCCAAGGGAAACTGCCCACTTAGCTAGTCGGCCCGATACATCAGCCCTCTTTAAAACATGGCCAATTGGCTGATCGGTGACAACTTGAATGGTGTGTGCATGGAAATAATGGGCTAGCTTCCTGGATGCCATTATTAGTGCCAGGGTCAATTTCTCTAGGGGCAGATATCTGGTCTCTGTTCCTTGCATTGTTTTGCTCACATAGTAAATAGGATGCTGCTTCCCTTGTTGCTCTCTCAGCAAGACGGCACTGACTGCATGCTCTGAGACTGTCAGATATAGCTGCAAAATATCCCCCGGCTGCGGTGTTGACAATATTGGGACAGTTGTTAGGTATTCTTTAAGCTTTTCCAGTGCCGCATCCGCCTCAGCATCCCATTGCATCTTATTGGCCCCTTTGAGCAGCCTAAAGAATGGCCGGCACTTGTCGGATGATCTGCTAATAAACCGGTTGAGTGCCGCCACCATCCCTGTGAGCTTCTGTACCTCTTTTTTGTGCGCGGGGGCGAGACAGATTGGATGGCACGTATTTGCTCGGGATCAGCCTCAATTCCCCTTCTGCTCACCAAGTGGCCCAAAAATTTACCCGAGCCAACTCCGAAGGCACACTTGGCAGCATTTAATTTTAACCCATACCAATCAAGGGTAGAGAAAACATGTTGGAGATGTTGGAGGTGTGTGTTCGGCTCCTTGCTTTTTACCACCATATCATCAATGTAGACCTCCATCGTCTGCCCGAGGTCTTTTTTGAATATTTTTGTAACCAGCCGTTGATAGGTGGCTCCAGCGTTCTTCAGCCCGAATGGCATAACTCTGTAACAGTATATGCCTCGCGGGGTTATGAAAGAAGTTTTTTCCTCATCAGGGCCGAACATAGGGATTTGGTGATATCCCCTATAAGCGTCCAGGAACGACATCCTGGAACATCCAGCAGTTGAATCAACGAGTTGGTCGATCTTTGGCAGGGGGAATGGATCCTTTGGGCAGGCCTTGTTCAGGTCTGTGTAGTCTACACAGACTCTTCACTTCCCATTCTTCTTCTTGACCACGACCGTGTTAGCCAACCACTCCGGGTATGAGACTTCCCGAATGGCCCCCGCCTCTAACAGTCGGCCGACCTCCTCAATGACAGCTTCTGCGTGTTGCAGAGCTGATCGCCTTGCTTTTTGTACCACAGGCTTTACCTCCGGATTCACATTCAACTTATGGGTCATGACCTCGGGGGAAATGCCTGGCATTTCGTGTGGAGTCCAGGCGAACGTTCCAATATTCTTCAAGAGCATCTCCGTTAGCTCTAGTTTTTCCTCGGCGCTCAGGTTGGCGCCGATCAGGAAGAATCTATCATCCTCAACCGGGCCAATTTGATATTTCTCCAAACCCTCTGTGGCTTTCATCTGCGGATCACCACCGACATCATCGATCTTTGGTGTGTCCTCGGGTAGTTCCGCCAGCTGGACCTGTTCGGGGATCATTTTGGACTTTAGGGCTGCAGAGAAACACTTTTGGGAGGTATTCTGATCCCCCAAAATAGAAATCACTTCCCCGCAATAGGGGAACTTCAGCACCTGGTGGTAGGTTGAGGGGACCGCCTTCAGAGCGTGAATCCACGATCTCCCTACTATAGCATTGTAGGAAGAGGGGGAATCCACAACAGTGAACTCAACCTCTTGCTCCACCGGACCCACGCGGACAGGAATGACGACTCTGCCCAGAGGCCAGACAGGAGCAGAATTGAATCCTATGAGCGGGCATTCTGCCGGTTCCAGATCTTCTTCAGTTAATCCGAGCTTCTTAAATAAGCTCAGGAACATAACTTCTGTTGAGCTTCCTGCATCTACCAGGATTCTCCTTACTTCTGAATTAAACATGCCCAGGGTGACCACTAGGGCGTCATTGTGCGGCAGCTGAACACCAGGATGCTCATCTTCATGAAAAGTGATTTCCTCCATGGCGGCTGTCCTTGGGCGCTTGCTCGGCTGACCCGCGACGCCCAAAATTTCTTTGCTTGGTGGATTAGGGGCATGATTGATGACACTCTGGGGTCGCCGTTCCATATGAATCACGTGGATGACTGCAGGTCTCGGGACATCTCTGCGCACCCTGGCCCTTGGTGGGAGTTGAACCTCTTCGGCTGCCTCCTCCTCGGCAGTCTCTTCTCGTTGCCTCCTTGGCTCTCTATCCTGTGGGGCTGCTTCTCTGGTTCTGCCCTCATCGACGAACTCTTTAAGGTGGCCTCTGCGCACCAATTCCTCCAGATGATGTCGTAGCGATCGGCAGGCTCCGGTGCGATGCCCCTTGTCTTGATGATACGCGCAGCAGTTTTTGGAATTCTCCTTTCCAGGGAAATCCGGCAGCTTTCCGGGCCATCTGAAATATGGCTTATTTTTTATTTGGGGAAGGATCTTGAAGATTGGCTCTTTGAACACCGTATTGACCGCTTCAAAGACTGACTTCCCCTTGTCAATGAATCGGCGGCCGTCTCCCCGTCTTTTCTCTCTTGTCTGGCCCTGGGATCTCCTTTCTTTCTGCTCGGCCGGCTGTGTCTCGTCCTCCACCTTGGCGTACTTCTCGATTCGACACATAAGATCCGACATGTTGGCTGCTGGCTTTTTGGTCAAGGAGAGCCACAGCCTATCCTCCTTCCGCAACCCCAATTTGAACGAGGTGACCGCCAATTGCTCCGAGCATTCTCCCACCTCATTGTAGAGCTCCAGGTAACGGCGGGAATAATCTCTCAATGACTCCCCGGACTTTCTTTTCATTGTGAGGAGAGCGTCAGCGGTTTTAGGCTGTTTTGTGTTAGCCAGAAACCGGGTAACGAACTCCTCCGCCAGTTGCTGCCAACACCGAATACTGCCAGGGGGCAGTTTATGGAACCACTGAAGCGCTGTATCCCCCAAACTGGAAGGGAATACTTTGCACATGAGGTGGTCGTTGCTGTTCCATAATGTCATGGCCTGCATGTAATGACGGTAGTGGGCCAGGGGGTCAGTTCTCCCATTGTAGAGATTAAGCCTCGGAGTTTGGAATTTCTCCGGAGGCTCCGCATCAATTATTTCATCGACGAATGGGGAGGCAGAGATTCGCCCCAAGGCTTTCCTTGCCATCATTCGTGTGCTCTGGCCCTGAGCACTCCATTCCTCTGCTTGCCCCCAGTCTTCCATCTTTGCCTTTCCCGCTTTCTTACGCTTTAAGGTTAGCTCTTCTTGGTCCGAGCTATCCGCCCCCTCTGAGTACGCCTCCAGCATCTTTTTTGAGGAATTCCTTTGGTGATGCGCTTTGATGGGCGCGTCAACATCGGATCTCACGTCACGTTTTGCGACTGGTTTAGCATGGCGCGAGTCCTTCCTGGAAGGAGAGACATCACGTCGCGAGCGAGAGCGCACCTCCTTCTGTTCATGGGTGTCCCCGTCATCCTCATCAGTGGGGTCCTCGTAAAGAGCATCGTAACTTTCATCAGATTCCGAGTCGGATTGACTAGAATCAGCAGTATGGCTAGCAGGGGGTTTTCCCTTTTCCTTACTCAATTCCAGCAGAATCTCCTCCAGTTCTGCCTGCTTTTCACTGGCCTTAGCCATCAGCTCTTCTCTCCGTTTCAGTACCTGAGGATCCTCCGTTTTTCTTTTCCGGGCGGACTCCAGACCTGGAGTCCGGATAACCAACGCACTCCCTTTAGTTTTGGCAGGAGTGGAAGTGTCTCCTGCCCGTGGAGATGGTGGTGGGGTAGTGTTTCCTCCTGAAGTCATTATGTGGACAAATACTGGAGACTTGACAAAGTAACAAGAAAAAAGCTAGTGAATACGATGATGGGCTAGACAACGAGCCCCACGGTGGGCGCCAAATGTTCGGCAGCAGAAATTACCGCCGGAACCGCTGACCACGCCAACCGGAAATGCAATCGCTGACCTTCCGAACAAAGACAGAAAGAAAGGTGACGGCCGGAGAGGAGGTCTCAGGCCGGAAAACCCTCCGATGATTAAGTCAGCAAGTCACCCAAGAAAGAAAGTTTTCTGGAAATAAAGGAGTCAAAGTTTAAGTTGGCAATCGTCAGCTTACCTCTGTGATTCAGTAGTATATCCATATATAGTGGTCTGAGTAATGATTACAGCATACCTATGACTCGACATTACGCACACTGCCGTGTCCCTCTTTTACACTCTTGCTTTAAATGCCCTTCCCCTTCATTTAATGCCTCAGACCCCTCATTAATACACCGTGCCTTTCATTTAATGCTTCTGGTGGTTTAACACGGCATTACAACCTGAATTTCAGGGTCATACTGTCTTCTTGTCGCATCAACCACCGAATCGTGACGAGATAGACTGATTTAGTTACATCTCCAGAGACAAGTACCTAGTTCAATCCTAACTAAGGTGCATTTATGGTCATGAGCCTTCTTTAAAGGCTGTGGGCCCTAGGTTTGACATTTACTGGCCATCGACATATAGGCCGAGCAAACTAGATTCCTCGGCTATAGCCACGTGGTTATACATTGTTTATTGATGTCGAGGTTCAAGGTACTCTTTGGAGCACTAACTCTAGATCGTGTACTCACGTATAACACTCACGTGGAACTCTCGTGCCAATAATCAGTTGTTCGGCGGGATGCCACGTGTCCAGACGGAACGTGCTCGGCAAGTGGCTAAGTGGCTTATGTGAATTTGCTCGGCACCGCGCCACGTGGCGCCAGACTAAACCTGTTCGGCAAGAGTACAGCTTTAGTATTATTATGCCCAACATATATAGACAATAAATTAGTTCGTTTTTAATAATTAAGCACTATGCAGCTATTTATCATGCGGCACATAAATAATGATTTATTATTATTATGAAAGCATACGCGGCTATATGTTAACTAGAAATTAAAGACGTAGCAACTATTTCATTACATTGGTGATCATATTTCTAACTCTTGGGAATTGTTTTTTATTAATTTCTAAAATATATAGAAAGCAAATTTGGAGGTAGAATCACGTGTTAAGGAACTAAAAGGCGAGATACGAATGGTGCTAAGCAAAGCGAAAGATAAACCTTTGGAAGAATTGAGCCTTATTGATACAGTCCAAAGACTTGGCCTCACATATCATTTTGAAGATGAGATGGAGGCCGCGATGAAATCAATTCACAATACACCCATCAATTGCGAAGCTGATGGTGAAGCCGATATTAATACTTCTCTACATGCAATTGCTCTCCCCTTTCGACTTCTTAGGCAACAATGCTATCATGTGTCTTCTGGTACTTGGTTACGCAGTATTAGTAGATCACATTAATTAATAATTTTTTAGTTAGTCAAAATTAAGGATGTATGGTAATTATTATTAACGTATTTTTGCCTTAACTAGATGTATTTAGAAAGTTCAAAGATGAGAAAGGCGACTTCAAGTCAATGTTGAAGGAAAATGCAAAAACATTGCTATGTTTACACGAGGCGTCACATTTAGCAGTCCAGGGGAAGAAATATTGGAAGAAGCACTTGAATTCTCGAGCAAGAATTTGCAGTCTATGTTATCCCAACTAAACTCCCCTCTCAAAGAGCAAGTTAGACTTTCCCTAGAAGTACCTCTGCGTAAAAAAATGCCTAGATTAGAGGCCAAGCACTACATCCATGTCTACCAAGCTGATGTAGTGCATCATGGTGCTTTGTTAGAGCTAGCAAAGCTAAATTTCAATCAATTATAGACTTTGCACCAAAGGGAATTAAGTAACATCTCACGGTGAGTTTAATTATCTCATAAATCTTTGCGCTTTTGATCTTCTAAAAAAAGTTATTTTATTGGGTTCAAACTCTAAAATCAATCAACAAAAGGAATCCCTTCCCATGTTCTATAATGCGAGATTTTTACGTACAATTGAGTTTCCATTTTTATTTTTGTTGCTATCACCCTCACAATCTATCTTTGTGTAATGTAATGAATTTTCAGGTGGTGGAAAGAAACAAACATTCCATCCAGGTTACCTTTTGTCATTCGTCAGAGATAGATTGGTGGAGTGCTACTTTTGGATCTTAATAATTTATTTTGAGCCAAAGTACTCCATGATTAGAAGCTTTATGACAAAAGTAATAACATCAGCTTCTGTCATTGATGACATATATGATGTGTATGGTATCTTAGAGGAACTTAAGTTATTTACAGATTTCATACAGCGGTAAGGCATACATATGTGCAAGGATGACTTCTCATCAACTGAAATATTTTATTTTTTCGGTTTTATTTACAGGTTCTTTCTAATTGTTCTGACTGTTCCTGCAGGTGAGAATTGGCAGCTATCAGTGACCTACCCGAATACATGCAAGTTTGCTTCGAGACACTTTTTTCCGTCGCGAAGGAAATGGAAGAGAAGTTGATTCTCGAGGGAAGATCATACTGCATTTACTATGCAAAAGAAGTGGTATAAATTAGAATTTCCTTCACAGCAGTAATTCAAGTGCTTTTTCATCTCTAGCTAATTAAGAGTTTCTCTAATTTCGTTTGTAATTAGCATATATAAACACACACAACACAGACATACATACATATATATATATGGCCTGTGCCTCTTATGTGTGCCTGAAATTCATTATCCTGTGATTTTGTTGCAGATAAAAGGACTTGCTAGGGCCTCTTTTGCAGAAGCCATCTGGTTTAGCAAAAGAAGCCATCTGGTTTAACACTAGGTGCATCCCTACATTTGAGGAGTACTTGAGTGTTTCATTGATGAGCAGTGGTTATCCTATGCTAATTGTTCAATCCCTCGTCGGCTTGGGAGAGATTGCAACCAAAGATGTATTTAATTGGATCCTTAATATTCCTAAAATCGTAAAATCTTGTGCTTTGATTGCCCGTCTTGTTGATGACATTCATACTCACAAGGTAGACAGAAAATAAAATAAGTGTTATTTTCATACATGCAAAAAAAAAATACACAAGCAACATGCTATTATATAATGCATCATTATTTTAAAATTTAACAGGATATGAAAAATAATAATTTTAAAAAATAAAATGAGTGGTATTTTAATACATACAAAAAAAAAAAATTACGCAAGCAACATGCTATTATATAATATTATTTAAATTAATTACTAAATTAAATTAAATTAAATTAAATTAAATAATTTAATTATAATATTTATTAAAAATAATTTAACAAAAAATATTTATATTAATTAAATTATTCATTAAATTAAATTAATATATTTTATTTTATTATTTATTAAAAATAATTTAATAATATATATTTCTTATTAATTAAATTAACAAATTTAATTCAATCATTTTTTAGAAATAAATTAATAATAGATATTACATATTAATTTAATTTAACTATATTTCTTATTAAAAATAATTTTTGTTTAATAAAATATTTGAATAAAATAATTTATTCTAATCTGATGTAATAAAAATGAATAAAGTATTGAAATTGATAAAATATTTGCAACTGAAAAAGAAAGTAGAGTGGAAATATTTTTTTTTGTTTGCGTTTTTCAGTTTAAATTTTTATTTTTTGGAAAAATACAAATAATTTAATTAACATGTTTCTATTATTAGTTTAAAAAATTTTTAAAATATAAATAAAAAAATAAAAAATAAAAACGTTATTAAATAGAATCTAAGTATTAAATTTTATTTTTTTTTTCTTTCAGAGTTGTCACGTCCCCCCTCAGTAATTGGCTAGCCCTGCCACTGATTATCCCTACTTGACAGTATTTGGTTCTGCCATTAATAAGTTGATAGTTACTTGAAATATCCATGCACGTGGGTTGATATTTACAACTTTTAAGCCTTGAAAATCATGCACATGGGTTGAAATAGGAGGGGCGGCTAATAACGTGTCTGTTACCAGACATCAATTTAATACTTAGAAAAAAAATATAAATTGAAGAACAGGCCATGTTTCTGTTCATGTTTCTATTGTTAAATTACAAAATTTTAAAAATATAAATAAAAAAAAAACAAAAACGTCACTAAGTAGGATCTATATAGTTTTTGTACCCACGCACGATTTTCAAGTGCGGGTCAAATTTAAGCTCTCTTACGAGATTTTAATTTAGGCTTAAAAAAAAAAAAAGACTTGGTAAAGGTTTTAAAATTTGCCGTGCGACTTTCAAGTAACTATGGATATCAGCCCATGTGCATCGATATTTCAACGGAGGAGGGGCGGCTAACATCGTGTTGTGATGTTAGCTGCCAGACATTAATTTATAGTTGTTCGATTAAATCAACGCACGAGAAATTTAAAATAGTCACGTGACAAAAAAACTAACAGATTTCAATCGAGCGTGTTGGCGTATGTTCGAAAATTTAACGAGCGAAACTTAAGTTTAACCGACTGTTTTCTCAAAAAAAAAAAAAAAAAAAAAAGAAAGAAGAGGGGCTACTCACGTGAAACTTAAAATAGTCACGTGATGAAGAAATGAACAGATCATGTTTCTGTTACCAGATTACAAAATTTTAAAAATATAAATAAAAAAACAAAAAATAAAAATGTTACTAAACAAGATCTCTATAGTTTTTGTACCCATGCACAATTTTCAAGTGCGGGTCAAATTTAAACTCTCTTACGGGATTTTAATTTAGGCTTAAAAAAAAAGACTTGGTAAAGGTTTTAAAATTTGCCGTGTGACTTTCAAGTAACTACGGAAATCAACCCATCTGCATGGATATCAACCCATGTGCATAGATATTTCAACGGAGGAGGGGCGGCTAACATCCCGTTGTGATGTTAGCTGCCAGGCATTAATTTACAGTTGTTCGATTAAATTAACGTACGAAAAATTTAAAATAATCACGTGATGAAAAAAATTAACAAATTTCAGCCGAGCGTGTTGGCACGCGTTCGAAAATTTTACGGGCGAAACTTAAGGTTAACCGGCTATTTTCTCAGAAAAAAAAAGAAGGGGGGCTACTCATGTGGGACTTAAAATAGTCACATGACGAAGAAATGTACAGATCATGTTTCCGGCTAACATCGTGTTGTGATGTTAGCTGTTAGACATTAATTTATAGTCATCCGATTAAATTAACGCCCAATAAATTTAAAATAGTCACGTGACGAAATAACTAACAGATTTCAGCCAAGCATGTTGGCGCGCATTTGAAAATTTTACGGGCGAAGCTTAAGTTTAACCGGCTGTTTTCAAAAAAAAAAAAAAAAAAGAAGAGGAGGCTACTCACATGGAACTTAAAATAGTCACGTGATGAAGAAAAGAACAGAACATGTTTTTGTTACCAGATTATGAAATTTTGAAAATATAAATAAAAAAAACAAAAAACAAAAATGTCACGAAACAAGATCTATAGAGTTTTTGTACCCACGCAAGATTTTCAAGTGCGGGTCAAATTTAAACTCTCTCACAGGATTTAATTTAGGCTTAAAAAAAAAAAAAAAAACTTGGTAAAGGTTTTAAAATTTGCAGTGTGACTTTCAAGTAACTATGGATATCAACCCATGTGCATGGATATTTCAACGGAGGGGGTGACTAACATCGCATTGTGATGTTAACCGGCTGTTTTCAAAAAAAAAAAAAAAAAAAAAAAGAAGAGGGGGCTACTCACATGGAACTTAAAATAATCACGTGATGAAGTGATGAAGAAATGAACAGAACTTGTTTTTGTTACCAGATTACAAAATTTTAAAAATATAATTAAAAAAATAAAAAATAAAAATGTCACTAAACAAGATCTATAGAGTTTTTGTACCCACGCAAGATTTTCAAGTGCGGGTCAAATTTAAACTCTCTTACAGGATTTTAATTTAGGCTTTAAAAAAAAAAAGACTTGGTAAAGGTTTTAAAATTTGCAGTGTGACTTTCCAGTAACTATGGATATCAACCCATGTGCATGGATATTTCAACGGAGGAAGGGCGGCTAACATCGCATTGTGATGTTAACTGTCAAACATCAATTTACAGTCGTCCGATTAAATCAACGCACGAGAAATTTAAAATAGTCACGTGACAAAAAAACTAACAAATTTCAGCCGAGCGTGTTGACGTGCATTCAAAAATTTTACGGGCGAAACTTAAGTTTAACCGGCTATTTTCTAAAAAAAAAAAGAGGGGGCTACTCACGTGGAACTTAAAATACTAACGTGATGAAGAAATGAACAGATTATGTTTCTGTTACCAGATTACAAAATTTTGAAAATATAAATAGAAAAAAGTGTTTTTCTATTTATATTTTCAAAATTTTGTAATATGATAATAGAAACATATTTGTTAAATTTATTTATATTTTTTAGTTTTCAAAAAAATGAAAACTTAAATAAAAAAAACATAAACAGAAAAAAAGTATTTTCACTCTTTTTTTTTGCTGCTAACATTTTGTCACTTCTAACACCTTATTTATTTTTGTTACATCATATTAAAATAAATTATTTTATTCAAATATTTTATTAAACTAAAATTATTGTTAATAAATAATATAATTAAATTAAATTAATCAAATTAATATGTAATATCTATTATTAATTTATTTCTAATAAATAATTAAATTAAATTATTTAATCTAATTAATAAGAAATATATATTATTAAATTATTTTTAATAAATAATAAAATAAAATATATTAATTTAATTTAATAAATAATTTTATTAATATAAATATATTTTATTAAATTATTTTTAGTAAATAATATAATTAAATTGTAATTAATATATTTTATATTTACTAGTTCAAAGGAAATAATATTTATATTTTATTCAATTATTTTTAATAAATAATATAATTAAATTAAATTAAATTAATATAAAATATATTAATTAAATTCAATTAATTTTAAAAAAACTAATAAAATTAAATATTTTATGAAAATAAAAAATTAATAATTGTAAACAAAATTGTATTTTCAAACGCAGTTTCAATTTTTATTTCAGTAAAAAAAATAAGAATAGAAAATAAAAAATAAAAAAATATAGACGTATAAGTGTAAATAAAAAAACGATAGTATTAGCAAATAGCCCAATAGTACAATAGTACAGAGGATTAGACTTCTTGTAAAGAAGAAAGTTTCTATTGATGGTTTGAAACCAACTTTTAGCTCTCTCTAGAATTATTGATGACTTGCTATATAAATCGTCCAGCACAGAAACCTTTCCCCCACAGCCAAAAGTCACACAACAAATTTACAACCCTTACTAAGTTTGATCATTTTATTCGATCCCATCCGCCGTTGCTATGTCAACCCCCGCCTTGGCTGGCAACTCTCAGGGGCGCCATAGTGATAATAAAACCGAGGTGACTCGACGAACAGCAGGCTACCATCCTAGTGTTTGGGGAGATTACTTCATCAAGTGCACTACTGAGGACACAGTAAGTCATGAATCTCTATGGTTCAAAGCCGGTGTTTTGGGAAGATTACTTCCACTTCACCAAGTACATTCTTGGAAACACAATAACTCATGAACCTATGATTTTTTTTTTTAAATTCCGATTTTGTTAATAACAATTTTAAGAAGTTTCAATTCTATTACACTTCATTACGTTACATTAAATTGTTAGTTATATTATTTCCGGTTACACTTTATGTTAAATGCGCTGCATTTCGACTGTGACATCAATCATTATCATTATTTAAAATCATTGAACTAAGTTCTCCATAAAAAAGTTAATATATATATATATATATATATATATATAATATATGCATTTAATCTATTATTGTCCATTTAAATCATTTTCTCTCGTATGTTTCGCTGATATTACTATAAAATGTGATGCCACTTACCACTATACGTATATAATTTCTTCATGTAGCGCATTACAGACCGTAAATTAGTTCACTTCTCACAATTATCTTTTATCAATGCAATTAATATGCCTAAAAAGTTTTTGAAAAAAAAAATTAAATTTTGATAGAAAAATTCATAAAATGAAAAAGAAAGTTACCCAAAAAAAAATCAACTTCATAATCAAACGGAGCCTTAACCTTGTACATTGATCATGAAATTAATAACACGTGACCTAGCAAAAAAAAAAAGAAATTAATAACACGTGGCCATTTGTCGACTATAAATAATTAAGAAGCACAAAATGTGAATTTTTGATCCAGAGCACAAAAAAATTTACTTTTTGAGTGTATTCTCGTCCATTCCTAGTAACCTTTACCCACACACAAGCCCAATGGAAATTGCAGTTGAAGGTTTACCTATCCCAGTTCTGTCCGCCAAAAGTAGTGTTGTATCGGAGGACGTCACCCGTCGTCGCTCTGCAAATTATCATCCTAGCATTTGGGATGATTATTTCCTCAAATATAATGCTGTGGATGTCATGGTAATTCAAAATGAGTTTTCCTAAAAGTTTTAATATTATTTCTTTTATGTGTATAATTACTGTTGATCGCCAAAATTAATGACTACATATGATGAAATTTGCAGAGAAATGCTTATCTTTATGGCTTTTATAGCTCATCAAGTTAAAGCATTTTTCTGGGCACACTTGGAACTCTGTTCGACACGTGCAACGAAATCAAAAGAAGCAGGAAACCTTTTTCATGCGGATAAATTGGCTCATATGAATCTGCGCAAAGCCCATTTATGAGACAAAAACCCAGTATAAAATCTCGTATCAAAGTTACTCTCGATCTCTTACAAGTTTTCTATTACTATGCTAACTTTAGAAATCCTAACTCAATAAAATTCCGATACTCATGCTAACATTTGCAATCCAGCGAACCTAAAATTCTATACCTAACCCAAATACATATAAAACTCTAAACTATAAGAACTGGAAAATACAAAAACACACATTTTAAAATTGTGGCTGACATGCACGAGTTTATACATGCTCAGGACAATGATGTTAAGATGGAGCAACAACTCCAGCAACTTAAAAAAGAAGTAGTAAGCAAGAGATTTGTGCCAGCTGCTGATAGTCCTTCGCAGATGTTGAACCTTATTGACACAATTCAGCGCTTAGGCGTGTCTTACCATTTCGAAAGTGTGATTGAGGCTGCATTACAACGCATATATGAAACTTGTCACTACCAAGATGACAAAGTAAATGATGATGATGATCTTTACACTGTTGCCCTCAAGTTTCGGCTACTTAGACAACAAGGATTTCTTGTATCCTCTGGTAATTATTAGTCACTAATTTCCATTTTATGTTTGGATCCGTTGATAACCTGCTGTCATCTGTAATAACTTCCTCTGTGTTTGTATATCGATGCATCTTAAACATGGAAAGCCATTCTGATGATTTAAACAGATATGTTCGATAAATTCAAGGACGGAAATGGAAGATTTAGGGAATCTTTAACCGGTGATGTGCGAGGATTGTTAAGCTTGTATGAAGCTTCACATCTCAGAGTGCATGGAGAAGATTTACTGGACGAAGCTCTGGATTTCACCACAACCCATCTTGAATCTGCACCGGTCAATTACTTGAGAAATCCTCTAGGAGCACAAGTAGTTCGTGCTCTAAAGCAGCCCATCCGGAGAGGCTTGAATAGGCTAGAGGCAAGGAGTTACATTTCCTTGTATGAAGAGGACGATTGCCATGATGAAGTCCTACTGATCCTTGCAAAATTAGATTTCAATCTGTTACAAAAAATGCACCAAAGGGAGCTAAGCCAAATCACTAGGTAAGTTCTTTAATTAATTGAGGCAAGTTTAGAATTGGCCATGACAAGAAATATATATATTTTTATTTATTTATTTATTATTTTTGTTCTTGAATTGTTTCAGGTGGTGGAAAGATTTAGACTTTTCAAATAAGTTACCATTTGCAAGAGATAGAATCGTGGAGTGCTACTTTTGGATATTGGGCGTCTACTTTGAACCCCAATATTCACTCGCTAGAAGGATACTAACAAGAGTGATTTCTATGACTTCCGTTATTGATGACATATACGATGTCTATGGTACCTTGGACGAACTTGCTCTCTTCACTGATGCAATTGAAAGGTTGGTTTCATCGAATTTCTTGGTTAGAAGAATCAACATCTTTCAGTTTTTCATTAAAGAAATAGTGTTAAGAAAACGTCATTTATGAAAAAAAAAATACTATATATATACTTGGTTTTCAGGTGGGATATCAGTGCCATGGGTCAACTTCCAGAGTATATGAGACTCTGTTATCAAGCACTTCTAGACGTTTACAGCATGATTGAGGGTGAAATGGCTAAGGAAGGAAAATCATTTTGTGTTCAATATGCAAAAACAGCTGTAAGCTTCGTACCAATTTACTTGTTTGTCATCGGCAATATATTTACTTATAAAATTTGAGAAAAAATATAAATAATAACCCTTTTTCTTTAATTAATTTTCAGATGAAAGAAGTGGTCAGAGCGTACTTTGATGAAGCCAAATGGTTCCATAGAGGTTATGTTCCGACGATGGAAGAGTATATGGATGTTGCCTTAATAAGTGGTGCTTACAAAATGCTTGCAACCACTTCCTTTGTTGGAATGGGAAAGTTGGCGACCAAAGAGGCCTTTGAGTGGGTGTCAAATGATCCTTTAATTGTCAGAGCTTCGTCAGTGATTTGCAGACTCATGGATGACATGGTTGGCCACAAGGTATTCATATATATGACGGGATTACATACTTACGATATATACTTTCAAAAGCAATGTTTTAAAAAATGGACCTTTCATCGAACTCGAAAAGCGACCAGGTTACGGGTTAGTAATTCAACTGTCGGTTCAACTGGAATTGAACCGGAGTTGAACCGTGACGTCATAAATATATTTAAATATATAAACAAAATATAAAAATATGTTAAAATAATATAATAATTTTAAAAACTTATATTTTTCACATATTCTTCTATTTTGTTTCGTTTTACTGATAACAAATGTCAACAAAATGTGTTGTAAAATAAAATAACTTAAAACTAATATATTATATAAGTAAACCAAGCAAAAATAAGAAACAACAGGCATTAGTGGTTCAATGGAATAATAGTACTTTACCACAAAATAGATCCAGGTTTGATTCTAGGCTAATGCGTATTAGTTTTATCATTTAAAAAAATTAAAAAAACAGCCCGGTACAACCGGCACCGGTTGGCTCACCGATTTTCGGCTGGTTCAAGCTCCCACCGGGTTTTACTAGTTAACCAGACTGTTTTTTGGACTGGTTCCCGATTTAACCGGTTGAACTGGCCAGTTCGGTCCAATTTTTAAAACAATGCTCAAAAGTCATACAAATTGAATACATTTTTTTTTGAGGAATTAATTGAGATTCTGTTAAATTTATTGTAGTTTGAACAGAAGAGAGGGCACATAGCCTCAGCAGTTAAATGTTACATGAAACAACATGGTACATCGGAAGAAGAGACTCTTGTTGAATTTCAGAAACGAGTTACAAATGCATGGAAAGATATAAATAAAGAATGTCTCCAACTAACTAGAGTCATCTCAATGCCTCTCCTTGAGCGAGTTGTAAATCTTGCACGGGTGATAAATCTGCTTTATAAGGATGAGGATGGTTACACTCATTCTGGAACTAATGTGAAAAAATTTGTAACTTCTGTTCTTATTGACTCTCTACCTTTATCTATATGCTAAACATTTTGTAAATTAAGTAGTTCTTGAAGGTTAAATTGCTAAAAATAAACTTAATTTAAATTCAACACTTGTCTTTTGACATGCTCAATGTTTGTCTTTTAGTATGCTATATGTTTAAAGAGTGTAGATTTAATGTTATTGTATTTTAGTTCGCTTAGGTAGTGAAGTATTTGGTTATAAATAATCATTGTTGTAATAGAATTATTCTGTATTGGAGTTGAATGAAATTTCAGTTTTAAACTTTCGTAACTCCTTTCTTCTCCCTTTGTGTGTGTGAACTTTGTGTGTGAGAATAATTTTAGAAATTTAATTCCAACATAAATTTAATTTTTCAAAGATGAGTAATGTTAGTCCTGAGCTCAAACTCAGGGGTGAACGGTGTGAGTTGAAGGAATAATTGTAAAATCAATTAAATTAAACTAACAACTAAGATTTAGTCAAGGACACAATGTATAGTGTCGGTCTAGCTAGATATAGAAAAAATAGTGGGTAGAGCAAAGCTGGACTTAAAAGTTTTAGGGTCTAAGATGGATTATTTAATAAGGCCTATCTAAAAAATTAATAAAAACATGAAATTGGATAAATGATAAAAAAAAAAGAAAAACAATCTAAATAAATGACATGGCGTATCTAAAAAAACTGAAGTTAGATAAATAATAAATGATAAAAAAAGCTAAAGTTGGATAAAAAAGAATAAATGACAAAAAAAGTTTATCTAAAAGGGCTATCTAAAAAAAATTTTAAAGTGGATAAATGATAAATGATAAAAAAATAAAAAGAGAGCTTAAAGTTGGACAAAATAGAAGTAGCTAAAGTTAGTTAAACAAAAAAAAAAAAAAAATCAAGAGAAAAAAAAGTAGTTGGATAAACAGAGAATTTCAAAAGTTTTTCAAAATTTTAATGATAAATATATGTTAAAATTTTAAATGTGTTGAAATCTTGACAGTGAGAGGTACTTAGATTTGGGTAGGGACAAGGTAAATTGGGATAGTTGGCTCAAAAAAAAATTTTAGTAAAGATAATATTAGAAAATATGTATAATAATTTAAAAAAAAAATGAGTGAGATAATCACCGTAATCTGCCATAATTATCTTTACCCTTTGTTCTAGCCTACTCTAATAATATAATTATAATAAAATTTTGAGGGCCACTAACATTCTTCTCTACAACCCACATAAATAAGGAAATAATACTAACTGCCAGTAAAGAACAAAAATGAAAATAAAGCTAGCACATTCATTCATACATTAATCGGTAAATTATACATAGACTTTCTGAACATTAGATTAATTATAATAACCTCTCTCAATCATTTGAATTTTACGCTTATCTCCCCTATTTCCTAATATTTGTCACACTTAGACCCGCTCCATTATTTTTTCTTAATGCCATTAGGGTGTTACAATAAAATGACTTAAATACCCTTGATAAGTTCAAATGGTCGAGGAAGGCTTCTATAATTACGTTCAAGGGAGATTTTGTAATTTAGCCTAATTATATTATTTTACCCAAATAATTCACTAAAATATATTCATATTAATTTAATTATATTATATATTATATATAATTTAATAAAATATATTTTATATTAATTTTGTTAATTTATTTTAACTAATTTTATCATTAATTAACTTAATAAAATTATTAATTAATATATTTTATTAATTATTAATTAATTAAATAAATATATTCTACTAAATTGTGAAATTAATTAAATTACTAATTATTAAATAACATGCTTTATCAATTATTAATTAACTTAATTAATTACAATTAATTAATTTTATTTAACAGATTATAATTTAATTAATTAATATAATTAATTAATAATTTAGTTATATTATTTATTAAAAATAATTTTATTTTAAAAATAGTTAACTAAAATAAATTATTTTAATATGATACAACAGAAATATAAGATACTAAAATTAAAAAAATATTTATGATAGAAAAAACAGTAACAATATTTTTAATTTTTATTACTTTTTTTTGCATAAGTTGCCATTTTTTGAAAAAATAAATACAAATTTAATACATACATTTTTATGTATTTAGTTTTTAATTTTCAAATTTTTTTGAACTAGTTTTTAAATCATTAAGTTGAAGAACTTAAAATTGTCATGATAGTTTTAGTGTAGACAAATTCAAAATTATAAAATATTTCGATATTTTAAAATAATAGGTCCACAATCTTCTTACATCATTTGATTGATATTTTTTTATTATTTTTCACATGTATTATATAACAACGCACTTAGTAGACATATTACTTGAAATTGCAAAAATCAGTTCAAGTGAATCCAATAATTAAAAATAAATACATAAAAATGTACTTATTAATTTTTTTATTTTTTTAAAAAATGACAATTTATGTAGAAAAAAGTGAAAAAACAAATAAAG
Organism: Vitellaria paradoxa; assembly: GCA_019916065.1. Classification (NCBI taxonomy): domain Eukaryota; kingdom Viridiplantae; phylum Streptophyta; class Magnoliopsida; order Ericales; family Sapotaceae; genus Vitellaria; species Vitellaria paradoxa. Next base: position 53,300,561 of record CM034239.1, read on the forward strand.
TATTTTTACTATAATTTTTCTTGCATAAATATTTTTTTTAATTTTAGCACTTTATCTATTTTTGTTGCATCATATTAAAATTATTGATTTTATTTAATTATTTTATTAAAATAAAATTATTTTTAATAAATAATATAACTAATTTAATTAACTAAATTATAATCTATTAAATAAAATTAATTAATTGTAATTAATTAAACTTATTATAAATTAATAATATATATTATTTAATAATTAGTAATTTAATTAATTTCATAATTTAATAGAATATATTTATTTAATTACTTAAGATTAATAAAATATATTAATTAATAATTAATAATATAAAATATATTTTATTAAATTATTTATGATATATAATATAATTAAATTAATATGAGATATATTTTAGTGTATTATTTGGGTAAAATTATGTAATTAGGCTAAATTACAGAAATATCTGCTAAACATTAGGCTAATTACAGGAACCACTCTCAACTATTTGACCTTACCAAAGACATTTTATGTCACTTTATTGTAACCTCTGAACCGCATTAGAAAAAAAACTAACAGTTGAGATTTAAGTGTGACAACTATTAAAAAATAAGGGAGATAAATATAAGGTTCAAATGAGAGAGTCACTATAATTGGACTATAATTGGTCTAATATTCAGGGAATATATGTCTAGTTGACCCTACATTAATAAATAAACAGAATAAATTATAAACCGTCTCGACTATGATACCCACAAGCCGAGTAAGAGTAAATACAATAGGGAAGTCCAAAGATAACCAGTAGGCCTCAGTTTCACTACCAACACTTCCGGCAGCATCATCGACAAAATTATTTAGGGAGTCTAATCAAATTTAAGCGTGACGGTATATTTATAAATATTTAAAAATGATCAACATTTACCTAAAATTTTGACTTAAAATCAGAGAATAATGGAAAAGAAAAAAATCACAACATGATAATGCGATTTTGATAAAAAAAAAATTTAACATCATAACACGATTTTAAGTTAAGCGTCCTTATCAAAAAGAAACCACAATGTAATAATGTAATTTTGTACTTGACAAAGGTTACGTTATGATTTCGCTATTTCATTGACAGGTTTTTATAATTAAAATTTTTTGAATAGTAATTGGTGATTTTTTTTCTTGTTTTTAAACAGCCAAAAAAAAGAAAATCTCTGGGATTTCAAGGCACAAAGCACAAGTCCTCTATCGACAGAATATCTATACTATTATAAAAAGTCTTAATATTTGAAAATTTTTTTATTACTTTATCCTCATTTTTTTCAATTTAATTCAACTTTATCTCTTTATTATTCTAATCTAACTTTATAGCCCAACGCCACTAGAATTCTTCACGATGGTTTATTTTTTCTTTTTCAATTTAACTCAATTCTAATACAACTCTGTAACCCAACTCCACTAAAATTTTGTTGTTTTCAATTTAACTCAACTCTTTCCTTTCATTATTCTAATCTAACTCTATAACCCAATTTCACTAGAAATCTTCATGATGGTACATTATCTTTTTTTTTTGTTTAACTCAATTCTAATCTAATTCTATAGCCCAACTTTACTAGAGTTTTTCATGATAAATTAATTTGGGATTATATTGACTATATCGTTGAGTGCATTCATAGGAGGGATCTTCATCATTAAGAAGAAAGGTCTTAGAAGAGCGGTTGCTGCTTCTAGCGTCAGAGTTAGTGATTATTTTCTCTCTCTTTTTCTATAGAATTTTTTTGTCTTTTTTTTTTTAAGATTTTTCTTTCTAAGTTTTGGATTTTCATTAATGAATTTGTCTTCAATTTTTTTCAATTAGGCATTGGTGGGCATGCTTATCTTCTAGAGCATGGTTGGGTATGACCACAAGTGAGATTTTTTTTTTGTTTTAATTCTTCTAATACAATTAATCTTTTTTTTTTATAATTCATCCATTCATCATATTAGGAATTTTATCCACAGGACTTACTTTCTTAATTGTTTTTTAACAAAGCTCTTAAAGAACTAAGGGAACAACTACCAACAAAGCAACAAGGAGGGGATGCGGGTCATAAGAAACAGAATTTCTAGGAAAGTTTTAGGTTCAAAGTTGTGGTATCTGTGTCAATATTAATTTTAATCTTATTTTCCGACCAGTAAATTCAGTGTTACTTTTAGGTATTATAGTGTATCAAAGATGCACCGCTTGATATAATAGTTGTATTGGTAAATATAAATGAAACTGCTCCGTGCATGCATCTTGTAAATCATGTCTAAATCTTGTTTGATGTGTATACTAATTAACCAGTTTACATGGTGAATCGAAAATGAATGCACGATTTTAGTTACTCTGTGCCATGTGATTCAATGCATACACTTTAATTTACTGCCGAAGAAAAAAGGCTTTTAAGTTTCACTGCCAAGCCAACTCGTAAGTATAATACAATTTTTATTATTATCTTAATATTATATAAAATATATGTATTAGTTCTAACATAATTGGATAATTTCAGTCAATCAATATCAAATATTTGATATGTATTAGATTAGATAATATATTCTTATTTAAAATAGAACACGAATTCACATAAAATTTTAATACGAATAGCAAGCTTAAAAAAATATATAAAATAGCATTCACGCCCAAAAAAAAATTTGTTAGAATTTTACTACAATGACTTTTATTTATAATTAACATGGTTGAAAGGGGAGGAGTGCGTAGAGTTTACTATTATTTGTTAATTTTTTGGATCAATAAAAATGTGAATGAGTTTGTTATATTTAATTTTATTAGATGATATTTCTTTATATTGAAATTATTGTTTGTTTATGCATTTATTTTTTAACTCATTTTTTAATTCGTTCATTAAAATATATTAGGTCTGACTTTTTTAAATTTTATTCTATTTTTTAATGTGATTATTAATATTAGGTTTTTAAATTTTATTATATTTTTATTATTGATAAAATTTTAATTCATTTACGTATCAAATTTCAGGAAAAGTTTCTTTTTTATTATATTTTTCAATTCGTTCATTCAAAAATATAAGTTAAGATTTTTTTTTAGTTTTATTGTAACTCTTTAATATGCTTGTTTATATAATTTTTTAGATTTTATTGTATTTTTCATTATTGTTAAAACGTAAATTTTTGTACCTTAAATTCCAACAAAAGTCTTTTTGGAGTTATTTTTCAATTTGTTTATTTAAATATATCAAGAGTAATTTTTAAATTTTAATTTATTTTTTATTTAATGTGAAAATATTTTTGTACAACAATAATAAAAAATTGTTAAAGCATTACAAAATATTATATTTTGAAGATAGCTCAAAATGCCAATCGACAAAATCAATCCATGAAGAAGATAGGCCAAATAAACTCTATCTTCTTAATATCTTCACTACTAAAACTGTAAATAATGAAACTGAAAACAAGGAAAGAAAAAAAATGGAAGAAGCGTGATTCTCGGTAAATCATATCGTCACGTGATTCTTGGAATTCCCGGAAATAACTTGTGTGACTTTATTATAGAAATAAAGGATATTATCAGTATATTAGAAACTATATTTAAAACAAACTCGTGGGACCCACTCAAAAGTGTGACTTAAATACAAAATTTTTCACATTAATGTGACTTAAAAGCAATACTTTTTTTTTTTGGTGTGACTAATAGTTTTAAAAGATTACAAAATATGATTTGGATACAATTTTCCGTAGATCAATTATCATGGTCCAATGGTTAATTCTAGGTTGGGCTTCAATTACAAACCGAGTGGCCTCCGAACTCAAGTTCTAGCTCATACTAAAATTAATCCACCCAAATCAAATCTAGCCCAAACCATATAATCCAAATAAAATTTAAAATGATTCATAGTCCAAAAATTTTAATTTGAAATTATTTTTAAACATAATTCCATCCAATCCAAATTAAAATAATCTGAACCCCATAATTAAATCTGCAAATGGCCTATTAAATCATAATGAACCTAAATTAGTGTTAATAATAATCTAGGTCATTATAAGTAACAATCTCGATCTAGGATGGGAAACTTTCTTAACCTAGTTTCCAATGCTATTGACATTATATCATTTAGAGTTTTATAAAAAAAAAGTTATAATATTTTTGTAAAGTGTGATAGTTTTGTTTAAAAAATTGAATTGACCAAGAAAATTACTTAATTCACGCCTCTATCTAATTTGAGTTATTTATCTAATTTGATCTATTTTCAAATATAAACGACACGTGAAGATAATCAAGAGATGATTATTCAAGTAGTGAAAAAATAGAAAGAAGTTTAAGCGAGGATTTATAGTTATATATTTGAAGTTTTTCTAATCTTAATAAGATTTAAAAAATAATATATTATTATTACTATTGTTATTGATCAGCTGAGAAAGAAAGAGAGAGAAGAGAGAGAGAGAGTGTGTGTCAAGATCAAGAAATAAACAATTTTTTACTATCTTTCAAAATTTTCAAGATTTTAGACTATTACATACGGTATTTGAGGGGTGGAAGAATGGCATTATTATTTCACTTTTGAGTGCAAATTATTGGCCATAAGGTAAATAAATTTAATTTTAAATTTAAAAGGTCTGTACCATTTTTAGCAAATTATGGAGAGCAAAACAAAATTTTCTGTCAGTTGACTCACATTGATAAATTAATAAAATTCATGAATATTCAGATCTATCTTATAATTTTCGATTTTAAATTTATTAGACGTGTGGGTAATGATCCACTACTCTTACGGTCTTACCCACCAACCAGTGAGTTGCACCTAACAATCATGTCGCTAGTTTCCTACACGCCTCAGCTGAAATGCGGTAAATCCCATAATTTGGGTTCGTGGGGTTTGTGAAACGCGGCTAAGAGCCGTGAAGTTTGGATAGCAGAGACCAAAGTCTGTGAAAGGTCTGTTTCGGTTGAGTGTTCGTGTGTTTGGGGGTTCCATGAGAATGCAGTGTAAAAATATATTGTAGGGGCTAAAATTTATACATTAATGGTCATAATTTGATCAAAATAAATTTGATTAAATTAATAAATATTATTAACTAAATTAATAAATGTTATTTTGTCTAAACTAATAAATACTAATTAGATCATGACTATTCATCTTCAAATTTTAACTCCAGCAGTGCATTGCAGCCCTGTAGAACACGTGCTTGAGTTGATATTTCTCAATTAATCATTTATTCTATACATAAATCAAAATATAAGACTTTATGTTTAACTAGCAATCCGAAAGAGAAAGAAACAGTGGAGGACAGTAAGAAAAAAATAAGGAAACTGTGAGGAAGCGAGAGAGAAGGGAAATTAAGGATTTTGGTCAGGTTGTCGACGTAAATTATTTTATTTTGTTAGTTTAAAACTAATTTTATAGAATGTTAAATAAATTAAATATATTGGATGTATAATGGTTTTGTTTAATTTATTAAATTTATATTATTAATTGATCTAACTGGCATTCTAACTGTTGAATTTTTTATTTATATAATTTGTTTGGATTAAAATTAGAACCCGAGGATAATCAACAGCAGCCATCCCAGTAATTTGATTTTCTCATGATATCTACTGTTTAAGTGGGTGCATTAAACTTAATGGTAAAATGTATTAAATATAAATTGATGAATTTTATTAATTTGTTGTTGCTGTTAATTATTTGTTTTGATATGAAGTGTTGAGTATTTATGGTTTTGTTCTGTTAGTTGGGAATTGTTGTTAATTGTGAAATGGTAAATTTGGGAAGTAACAATTTACCTGGAAAAAAAATATTATTGCATACTAGCATGAATTGTGTGCATTAAATTTACATTATGGTCAGATGAGATCAGGCCAGATGAGACCAAAAAAAGGAAAAACAATGAGGCCAGATGGGGCCAGGAAAGAAAAGAAATAAAAAGGGCCAGATGGAGCTAATGGGACATGCTAAATCAAAGCAATTGTCCGCAGTTGAGCGCTCAACTCATAGGCTAGATGGGGCCCAATGTGTGTTGCATTATTATTTAAATCATTGATCATGCGAGTAGATCACAAGATGGCTAGTTGGGGGCCTCGTGATAATGATAGTGGTTGTTAAATAAAAAACAGTGATGAACTGTGTGTTGAAATATTTGTATTACTGTCAGTTACGATATTTTTGAGTTAATTATTATTTGATTGTGGAATAATTGTCTGGGTAATCACTATGGATTATCTTTGGTTTTATATTTATCATCTTTTATTTTAGGTATAATACATCCACTAAGTGTGCGACACTCACACCTAAAATTTACACGTTTCAGGTTGGATCTAAAAGTGACTGCAAAGGTCTGGAGAAGCTTTGAGTAGTCTATATTTCTAATTTCATCATGAGTTAGTGTTTGGGAGTTTGTGTAAAAAGACCTAGAGTATTAACAGTGTCAGACTAATATGTTAAGAACTGGGAGTTTATACTTATTTAAGTGATTGTACGATTTTGAATATTTTGTCAGGGAATGAATGTGAATCTAGCCGGTGGTATTTTGTTTTAATATAAGATTTATGTGGAATGTGATTATTGACTATTTAGGGTTTTGTCTCTTCTATTTAAGGAACTAAATATGTGCCTTAAAATAGGGGTGTGACAATGTTGTTCTTTTTTCTAAAATTAAAATTAAAACTGTGTTTAAAAATATAATTTTATTTACAATAATTAATTTTTATTTTAATAAAATATATAATTTTACTAAATTTTTAAAAATAAATAAATTTAATAAAATATATTTCATATTAATTAAATTATTTTAAATATATTGTTTATCAAAAAATATTTAATCCAATAGAAATAAAATATAGTAAATATAATATAATTATATTATTTATTAAAAATAATTAATAAAAAATATTTCATATTAATTTAATTAAATTAAACTAATTTGATTAATTAAATTAATTATTAATTTTATTAATTAATTTAATTATATTATATTATTAATAACAAATAATTTTAATTTAATAAAATTTTTAAATAATATAATTTATTTTAATATGATGCAATAAAAATGGATAAAATGTTACCATTAACAAAATTTTTATAACAGAAAAAAGGAAAGTGAAAACATTTTTTTGTTTATGTTTTTCTCTTTAAATTTTTATTTTTTGGAATAAAAAATAAAAATAAATTTAACAAACACGCTTTTGTAGCTAATTTTTAAAATTCTATAAATATAAATAAAAAATAATAAATATAATTGTTACCCAATGAGACTTCATTGATTCTAACTTGAGTGTAAATCTGTTTCATTTTTCAAGCAAAAAAATTAATTTTTTTCCTCCTAACTTTTATTCAAATGGATGTGAATTTTTTAATTCTTTTTTTATTTTGTTAACGCTATTAACATGCCTGTAAAATATAACTTCTAAAAAGAAAATAAAATTTCGGTAACAAAATCCATATAAAACCAAAAAATAAAACTATAAAAAAAAAAGCTAATAGCTTTTTTTAATCCAAACAAAACTTTAGTAGAGCATGCATCATCATTGAGCTATTTCTCTAGGGATAAAGATTTAGATAATATTTGGGAAAAAAACCCTAGTGGCTGAATTACCAGTTATTTATTTTTTAGTTTTTTTAAAATAATCAAATTTACTCTTTTACATTTTAAATTTCTTTTAAACATGACTAAAATGTCAAATTAACAAAAAATTAAAAAATTAGTCACTAAAAAGTTAACTTTTCCTCCCCCATGCACACACACAAAAACTAATTAACTTTTTTTCCTTCCCCTCCCCCACACAAAAACTAATTACAAAAAGCTAGTTTTTTATTTTTTTATTTTTTATAGAGGTGATAATGACCTTGATTTGAGTTCCATATGGCATGACAGAGGCCATGATTTGAGCAGTTTAAAGTACCATTCATTGCATTTTACTGTATATTTGGCCTTGATTTGAGTTCGTTGTGACATGATAGGGGCAATGATTTGAGCAATTTAAGGTACCATTCATCGCATTTTATTGTGTATTAGACCTTGATTTGAGTTCATTGTGGCATGATAGAGGCAATGATTTGAAGAATTTACATGATAGAGGCAATGATTTGAAGAATTTGAAGTACCATTCATCACATTTTATTGTGTATTTGGCTTTGATTTGAGTTTATTGTAACATGATCGAGGTGTTGATTTGAGTAGTTTAAAGTATCATTCATTGCATTTTACTATATATTTAACCTTGATTTGAGTTCATTGTATGTAACATGATTGAGGTGATGATTTGGGTAGTTTAAAGTACCATTTATTACATTTTACTGTATATTTTTGTCTTTGTCGGTGGAAAAAAAAAATTGGCAATCCTCTAACACGTTTTTAACGAAAGAACTATATTCGTCCAAAATTAAAAGGACCTACGTCTCAGATTTTTTTATTGGAAGAATTAAGTATGTCCAAAAGTTCTTGTGTGTGGCTCAAAATCGTTTACTGGTTCTTTACTTGTAGGAAAATAAACTATGCAAAGAAACAAAAACTAAATCCAACCATGGAAATTAATACTAGTCGTAAATGTCCCATCGCTAAGGATGTAGTGAGAAAAAAAAATAGAAAAAACAAAAATGGGTAAATAATCAATACACTCATACAAAATGTTACAATCATGAAGATTCATAATTCAATTGCTATTAAAATCATACAAATAAATAAATAAAAAAAGAATACTATCAAAAAAGTTATAAAAGAATTTTCAACCAAAATACCATGTCGATGACAATCTTATAATTATAAAGAAAAAGGGATAACTAACAACACTTTTGATATTAGTTATGTGACTTTGAGATTATAAGTCGTCCAATTAAAATAAAAACAGTTCACAATAAAAATAAGTTTAAAATTTTTTTAAAAAATTTTTAAATTTATTTTATTTTTTTGTAAATTATCTGATTTTGATCGAACGGCTCACAACCCGATATAACATATCTAACATTAAAAGTGATTTTAACCTCTCAAGTCCGATTATAAAACATATTAATGGTTAAATATTTTGATGAAATATGCAAGCAATTCCTCCACTTTTATTCTAGTTGATGTTTTCATTTATATATATATATATTTGGTTATATAGAGTTACTCAAAAAAAAAAATCGTTATTTAATATTATTTTTACCAAAATTACTGTTAAGTAATTCAATTAATCAACATATCTCCTTGCAGAAATCATAAGGAGACAATTTTACACGATGAAACGAGGATCTCCTTTCATAAAAATAGTTTTTGATACATTAACAATTAATAATATCAAAACGAGGGTACGGTTCAAATTGAGCATCTCTTAGTGTGAAGGTTTGGATTAGCACGACTTAGAGCTAAATCCCTCCCTTTTTTTTATTAGTTTTAGATTTTATTTGCAAAAATCTCATATTTTGTTATGAGTATTTGTAATGTAATTAAATTTTTATAATTAAAAATTAAGCATATATAATAATACCTTTAACAAATTAATCATCAAATCTCAAGCAAACATTTAATGAGAGAACTTAAGCACTAATACCCGCTAATAATATTTGTTAATCCGAAAGAAGATGACTTAGCAAAAAAAAAAAAAAAAACACCTAAAAAATATGTCAATAACAAAAGTTAATAAAAGTTTTGAAGATGTGAAAAAAAATTTAAAGTTATTCATTTAAAATTATTAATATTAAACTATGTTAAATCAAGTTAATAACTCACAATTTAAAGTAAAATGAAATTTAATGTTTAAATATTAAAAAAAATATTTTTTTAATATATCAATGAAAACATATATATCAATTAATTTATTAAAGAAACAACTTGAATACTTACAATAATAATAATAATAATAATAATAATAATAATATAACCCCTTGTAAATTTACTAACAAAAAAGTTAAATATAATGTAACAAAAAATAAAATACATAGAAAAGTGAGACACGTATTATTTTTAAAAATATAAAAGCAAAACAAAAAAAATCCAAAACAAATTAGGGACACGTGTAAAAGTATTTAATTTAATTTTTATGAAATATTTAATTTTATTAAATTTTTAAAGAAAATTGAATTTAATAAAATAATTTTTATATTAATATATTTTAATTAATTTTATTAAATTAATATATTATTTTAATTAATTTATTTATTTATTATTAAAAATAATTTAATATATGTATAATATATTTTAATTTTATTATTTATTTAAAATAAGTTAATAAAATATATTTATTATTAATTTTATTAATTTAATAAATTAAATATATAATTAAATTAACTAATTACACTAATAGTTAATTTAATTAATTAATTAAAAAACGTGAAAACATTTTTTATGCTTTTTTCTCTAAGTTTTCATTTTTTTTAAAACAAAAAATTGAAAACAAGTTACATATATACATTTTTGTTGTCAATTTTCAAAAATTTGTAAATATAAATAAAAAATAAATATAATTCTATTACTTTTAGTAACCCCAAAAGTGATAAAAATTTGTTTATATATATTAATATGTAAAATGTATATGTAAATGTTCGCTTGGACTAGCGGTCAACTACACAAACTTCCAAAGGTATGGCACGGGTTCGATTCTTAGCAAAAAGGAAAAAATATGAAATATATAAGGTTGCTGTAATGACAATGTGCCAAATGGTGCTAAGATGGCAGATAGTAGGTTGCCATGTGAATTTTTATTATTTTAAAATTAATCTATTTTTTTAGCATGATTATTTATCTATATTTGATCACAAATTTTCAGAAAAAGTGAGATCAAAATTTATAAAAGGTCATACGAGATTTCTTTTCATCTCAGTTTTTACTATAAAGGATCACGCTTTTAGTGTGTTATTGTTGTAAATTTTCGATCGCGATTATAAATTGTGATAAAAAAGAGGTGACTTACAATCTCACTTGGATTAATCACACTTTTGTGATTGAGATAGAAAGTAAAACATCACCCTTAAAGGCTGTGATGTTTATACATTAGTAGTGTTGAGAAAGCTTTCCCCCCACAGCCAAAGTCACACACCAACTTTTAGAACCCCTACCAAATTTGATCATTTTCTTCGATCCTCTCCCGTGTCGGTAGGTATGTCAACCCCCGTCTTGGCTAGCAACTATCAGAGGAGCCATGGTGATAATAAAACCGAGGTGATTCGACGAACAGCAGGCTACCATCCTAGTGTTTGGGGAGATTACTTCATCAACTGCACTCCGGAGGACCCAGTAAGTCACGAATCTCGATGGTTTAGAATACGATGAATATACGTAACATTGTTCTGGGGAGATTACTTCACCAAAGTACACTTTTGGGACATCATGATCATTCTGATATATATATCATCGTAAAATGCGATGGCACTTACCATTATACTTATATAATCAGCGCGTTATATATAGACGATAAATTAGTTCATTTTTAATAATTAAGCAATATGCGGCTAGTTATCACGTGGCACATGAATAATGATAATTATTATTATTATGAAAGCATACTTGGTTACATGTTAATTAGAAGTTAAAGACGTAGCAACTATTTCATTACTATGGTGATCATAGTTCTAACTCTCGGAGATTGTTTCTCATTAATTTCTAAAATATACAGAAAGCAAATCTGGAGGTAGAATCACGTGCTAAGGAACTAAAAGGCGAGATACGAATGGTGCTAAGCAAAGCGAAAGATAAACCTTGGAAGAATTGAGCCTTATTGATGCAGTCCAAAGACTTGGCCTCACATATCATTTGGAAGATGAGATGGAGGCCGCGATGAAATCAATTCACAATACACCCATCAATTGCGAAGCTGATGGTGAAGCCGATATTAATACTTCTCTATATGCAATTGCTTTCCCCTTTCGACTTCTTAGGCAACAATGCTATCATGTGTCTTCTGGTACTTGGTTACGCAGTATTGTAGATCACATTAATTAATAATTTTTTAGTTAGTCAAAATTAAGGATGTATGGTAATTATTATTAACGTATTTTTGCCTTAACTAGATGTATTTAGAAAGTTCAAAGATGAGAAAGGCGACTTCAAGTCAATGTTGAAGGAAAATGCAAAAACATTGCTATGTTTATCCGAGGCGTCACATTTAGCAGTCCAGGGGAAGAAATATTGGAAGAAGCACTTGAATTCTCGAGCAAGAATTTGCAGTCTATGTTACCCCAACTAAATTCCCCTCTTAAAGAACAAGTTAGACTTTCCCTAGAAGTACCTCTGCGTAAAAAAATGCCTAAATTAGAGGCCAGACACTACATCCATGTCTACCAAGCTGATGTAGTGCATCATGGTGCTTTGTTAGAGCTAGCAAAGCTAAATTTCAATCAATTACAGACTTTGCACCAAAGGGAATTAAGTAACATCTCACGGTGAGTTTAATTATCTCATAAATCTTTGCGCTTTTGATCTTCTAAAAAAAGTTATTTTATTGGGTTCAAACTCTAAAATCAATCAACAAAAGGAATCCCTCCCCATGTTCTATAATGCGAGATTTTTACGTACAATTGAGTTTCCATTTTTATTTTTGTTGCTATCACCCTCACAATCTATCTTTGTGTAATGCAATGAATTTTCAGGTGGTGGAAAGAAACAAACATTCGATCCAGGTTACCTTTCGTCAGAGATAGATTGGTGGAGTGCTACTTTTGGATCTTAAGAATTTATTTTGAGCCAAAGTACTCCATGATTAGAAGCTTTATGACAAAAGTAATAACATCAGCTTCTGTCATTGATGACATATATGATGTGTATGGTATCTTAGAGGAACTTAAGTTATTTACAGATTTCATACAACGGTAAGGCATACATATGTGCAAGGATGACTTCTCATCAACTGAAATATTTTATTTTTTCGGTTTTATTTACAGGTTCTTTCTAATTGTTCTGACTGTTCCTGCAGGTGAGAATTGGCAGCTATCAGTGACCTACCCGAATACATGCAAGTTTGCTTCGAGACACTTTTTTCCGTCGTGAAGGAAATGGAAGAGAAGTTGATTCTCGAGGGAAGATCATACTGCATTTACTATGCAAAAGAAGTGGTATAAATTAGAATTTCCTTCACATCAGTAATTCAAGTGCTTTTTCATCTCTAGCTAATTAAGAGTTTCTCTAATTTCGTTTGTAATTAGCATATATAAACACACACAACACAGACATACATACATATATATATATGGCCTGTGCCTCTTATGTGTGCCTGAAATTCATTATCCTGTGATTTTGTTGCAGATAAAAGGACTTGCTAGGGCCTATTTTGCAGAAGCCATCTGGTTTAACACCAGGTGCATCCCTACATTTGAGGAGTACTTGAGTGTTTCATTGATGAGCAGTGGTTATCCTATGCTAATTGTTCAATCCCTCATGGGCTTGGGAGAGATTGCAACCAAAGATGTATTTAATTGGATCCTTAACATTCCTAAAATCGTAAAATCTTGTGCTTTGATTGCCCGTCTTGTTGATGACATTCATACTCACAAGGTAGACAGAAAATAAAATAAGTGTTATTTTCATACATGCAAAAAAAAAAAAATTACACAAGCAACATGCTATTATATAATGCATCATTATTTTAAAATTTAACAGGATATGAAAATAATAATTTTAAAAAATAAAATGAGTGGTATTTTAATACATACAAAAAAAAAAAACTACGCAAGCAACATGCTATTATATAATATTATTTAAATTAATTATTATAAATTAATTACTAAATTAAATTAAATTAAATAATTTAATTATAATATTTATTAAAAATAATTTAACAAAATATATTTATATTAATTAAATTATTCATTAAATTAAATTAAAATATTTTATTTTATTATTTATTAAAAATAATTTAATAATATATATTTCTTAATAATTAAATTAGCAAATTTAATTTAATCATTTTCTAGAAATAAATTAATAATAGATATTACATATTAATTTAATTTAACTATATTTCTTATTAAAAATAATTTTTGTTTAATAAAATAATTTATTCTAATCTGATGTAATAAAAATGGATAAAGTATTGGAATTGATAAAATATTTGTAATTGAAAAAAAAAAGTAGAGCGGAAATTTTTTTTTGTTTTGTTTACGTTTTTCAGTTTAAATTTTTATTTTTTAGAAAAATACAAATAATTTAATTAACATGTTTCTGTTATCAGTTTAAAAAATTTTAAAAATATAAATAAAAAATAAAAACGTTATTAAATGAGATCTAAGTATTAAATTTTATTTTTTTTTCTTTCAGAGTTGTCACGTGCCCCCACAGTAATTGGCTAGCCCTGCCACTGATTATCCCACTTGACTGTATTTGGTTCTGCCATTAATAAGTTGATAGTTACTTGAAATATCCATGCACCTGGGTTGATATTTACAACTTTTGAGCCTTGAAAATCATGCACCTGGGTTGAAATAGGAGGAGGGGCGGCTAATAGCGTTTCTGTTACCAGACATCAATTTAACACTTAGAAAAAAAATATAAATTGAAGAACAGGCCATGTTTCTGTTCATGTTTCTATTGTTAGGTTACAAAATTTTAAAAATATAAAAAAAAAAAAAAACAAAAACGTCAGTAAATAAGATCTATATAGTTTTTGTACCCACGCACGATTTTCAAGTGCGGGTCAAATTTAAACTCTTACGAGATTTTAATTTAGGCTTAAAAAGAAAATGACTTGGTAAAGGTTTTAAAATTTGCCGTGCGACTTTCAAGTAACTATGGATATCAGCCCATGTGCATGGATATTTCAACGGAGGAGGGGCGGCTAACATCGTGTTGTGATGTTAGTTGCTAGACATTAATTTACAGTCGTTCGATTAAATCAACGCACGAAAAATTTAAAATAGTCACGTGACAAAAAAACTAACATATTTCAACCGAGCGTGTTGACGTATGTTCGAAAATTTAACGAGCAAAACTTAAGTTTAACCGGCTGTTTTCTCAAAAAAAAAAAAAAAAAGAAGAGGGGCTACTCACATAAAACTTAAAATAGCCACGTGATGAAAAAATGAACAGATCATGTTTCTGTTATCAGATTATAAAATTTTAAAAATATAAATAAAAAAACAAAAATAAAAATGTTATTAAACAGGATCTCTATAGTTTTTGTACCCATGCACAATTTTCAAGTGCGGGTCAAATTTAAACTCTCTTACGGGATTTTAATTTAGGCTTAAAAAAAAGGACTTGGTAAAAGTTTTAAAATTTGCCGTGTGACTTTCAAGTAACTATGGATATCAACCTATCTGCTTGGATATCAACCCATGTGCATAGATATTTCAATGGAGGAGGGGCGGCTAACATCGCGTTGTGATGTTAGCTGCCATACATTAATTTACGATCGTTTGATTAAATTAATGCACGAAAAATTTAAAATAATTACGTGATGAAAAAAATTAACAAATTTCAGCCGAGCGTGTTGGCGTGCGTTCGAAAATTTTACGAACGAAACTTAAGGTTAACCGGTTAAAAAAAAAAAAAAAAAAAAGAAGGGGGGCTACTCACGTGGGACTTAAAATAGTCACGTGATGAAGAAATGAATAGATCATGTTTTCGGCTAATATTGAGTTGTGATGTTAACTGCCAGACATCAATTTACAGCCGTCCGATTAAATTAACGCCCAATAAATTTAAAATAGTCACGTGACGAAATAACTAACAGATTTTAGCCAAGCATGTTGGCGCGCATTCGAAAATTTTACGGGCGAAGCTTAAATTTAACCGGCTGTTTTCAAAAAAAAAAAAAAAAAAGAAGAGGGGGCTACTCACATGGAACTTAAAATAATCACGTGATGAAGTGATGAAGAAATGAACAGAACTTGTTTTTGTTACCAGATTACAAAATTTTAAAAATATAATTAAAAAAATAAAAAATAAAAATGTCACTAAACAAGATCTATAGAGTTTTTGTACCCACGCAAGATTTTCAAGTGCGGGTCAAATTTAAACTCTCTTACAGGATTTTAATTTAGGCTTTAAAAAAAAAAAGACTTGGTAAAGGTTTTAAAATTTGCAGTGTGACTTTCCAGTAACTATGGATATCAACCCATGTGCATGGATATTTCAACGGAGGAAGGGCGGCTAACATCGCATTGTGATGTTAACTGTCAAACATCAATTTACAGTCGTCCGATTAAATCAACGCACGAGAAATTTAAAATAGTCACGTGACAAAAAAACTAACAAATTTCAGCCGAGCGTGTTGACGTGCATTCAAAAATTTTACGGGCGAAACTTAAGTTTAACCGGCTATTTTCTAAAAAAAAAAAGAGGGGGCTACTCACGTGGAACTTAAAATACTAACGTGATGAAGAAATGAACAGATTATGTTTCTGTTACCAGATTACAAAATTTTGAAAATATAAATAGAAAAAAGTGTTTTTCTATTTATATTTTCAAAATTTTGTAATATGATAATAGAAACATATTTGTTAAATTTATTTATATTTTTTAGTTTTCAAAAAAATGAAAACTTAAATAAAAAAAACATAAACAGAAAAAAAGTATTTTCACTCTTTTTTTTTTGCTGCTAACATTTTGTCACTTCTAACACCTTATTTATTTTTGTTACATCATATTAAAATAAATTATTTTATTCAAATATTTTATTAAACTAAAATTATTGTTAATAAATAATATAATTAAATTAAATTAATCAAATTAATATGTAATATCTATTATTAATTTATTTCTAATAAATAATTAAATTAAATTATTTAATCTAATTAATAAGAAATATATATTATTAAATTATTTTTAATAAATAATAAAATAAAATATATTAATTTAATTTAATAAATAATTTTATTAATATAAATATATTTTATTAAATTATTTTTAGTAAATAATATAATTAAATTGTAATTAATATATTTTATATTTACTAGTTCAAAGGAAATAATATTTATATTTTATTCAATTATTTTTAATAAATAATATAATTAAATTAAATTAAATTAATATAAAATATATTAATTAAATTCAATTAATTTTTAAAAAACTAATAAAATTAAATATTTTATGAAAATAAAAAATTAATAATTGTAAACAAAATTGTATTTTCAAATGCAGTTTCAATTTTTATTTCAGTAAAAAAAATAAGAATAGAAAATAAAAAATAAAAAAATATAGACGTATAAGTGTAAATAAAAAAACGATAGTAATAGCAAATAGCCCAATAGTACAATAGTACAGAGGATTAGACTTCTTGTAAAGAAGAAAGTTTCTATTGATGGTTTGAAACCAACTTTTAGCTCTCTCTAGAATTATTGATGACTTGCTATATAAATCGTCCAGCACAGAAACCTTTCCCCCACAGCCAAAAGTCACACAACAAATTTACAACCCTTACTAAGTTTGATCATTTTATTCGATCCCATCTGCCGTTGCTATGTCAACCCCCGCCTTGGCTGGCAACTCTCAGGGGCGCCATAGTGATAATAAAACCGAGGTGACTCGACGAACAGCAGGCTACCATCCTAGTGTTTGGGGAGATTACTTCATCAAGTGCACTACTGAGGACACAGTAAGTCATGAATCTCTATGGTTCAAAGCCGGTGTTTTGGGAAGATTACTTCCACTTCACCAAGTACATTCTTGGAAACACAATAACTCATGAACCTATGATTTTTTTTTTTAAATTCCGATTTTGTTAATAACAATTTTAAGAAGTTTCAATTCTATTACACTTCATTACGTTACATTCAATTGTTAGTTATATTATTTCCGGTTACACTTTATGTTAAATGCGCTGCATTTCGACTGTGACATCAATCATTATCATTATTTAAAATCATTGAACTAAGTTCTACATAAAAAAGTTAATATATATATATATATATATAATATATGCATTTAATCTATTATTGTCCATTTAAATCATTTTCTCTCGTATGTTTCGCTGATATTACTATAAAATGTGATGCCACTTACCACTATACGTATATAATTTCTTCATGTAGCGCATTACAGACCGTAAATTAGTTCACTTCTCACAATTATCTTTTATCAATGCAATTAATATGTCTAAAAAGTTTTTGAAAAAAAAAATTAAATTTTGATAGAAAAATTCATAAAATGAAAAAGAAAGTTACCCAAAAAAAAATCAACTTCATAATCAAACGGAGCCTTAACCTTGTACATTGATCATGAAATTAATAACACGTGACCTAGCAAAAAAAAAAAGAAATTAATAACACGTGGCCATTTGTCGACTATAAATAATTAAGAAGCACAAAATGTGAATTTTTGATCCAGAGCACAAAAAAATTTACTTTTTGAGTGTATTCTCGTCCATTCCTAGTAACCTTTACCCACACACAAGCCCAATGGAAATTGCAGTTGAAGGTTTACCTATCCCAGTTCTGTCCGCCAAAAGTAGTGTTGTATCGGAGGACGTCACCCGTCGTCGCTCTGCAAATTATCATCCTAGCATTTGGGGTGATTATTTCCTCAAATATAATGCTGTGGATGTCATGGTAATTCAAAATGAGTTTTCCTAAAAGTTTTAATATTATTTCTTTTATGTGTATAATTACTGTTGATCGCCAAAATTAATGACTACATATGATGAAATTTGCAGAGAAATGCTTATCTTTATGGCTTTTATAGCTCATCAAGTTAAAGCATTTTTCTGGGCACACTTGGAACTCTGTTCGACACGTGCAACGAAATCAAAAGAAGCAGGAAACCTTTTTCATGCGGATAAATTGGCTCATATGAATCTGCGCAAAGCCCATTTATGAGACAAAAACCCAGTATAAAATCTCGTATCAAAGTTACTCTCGATCTCTTACAAGTTTTCTATTACTATGCTAACTTTAGAAATCCTAACTCAATAAAATTCCGATACTCATGCTAACATTTGCAATCCAGCGAACCTAAAATTCTATACCTAACCCAAATACATATAAAACTCTAAACTATAAGAACTGGAAAATACAAAAACACACATTTTAAAATTGTGGCTGACATGCACGAGTTTATACATGCTCAGGACAATGATGTTAAGATGGAGCAACAACTCCAGCAACTTAAAAAAGAAGTAGTAAGCAAGAGATTTGTGCCAGCTGCTGATAGTCCTTCGCAGATGTTGAACCTTATTGACACAATTCAGCGCTTAGGCGTGTCTTACCATTTCGAAAGTGTGATTGAGGCTGCATTACAACGCATATATGAAACTTGTCACTACCAAGATGACAAAGTAAATGATGATGATGATCTTTACACTGTTGCCCTCAAGTTTCGGCTACTTAGACAACAAGGATTTCCTTGTATCCTCTGGTAATTATTAGTCACTAATTTCCATTTTATGTTTGGATCCGTTGATAACCTGCTGTCATCTGTAATAACTTCCTCTGTGTTTGTATATCGATGCATCTTAAACATGGAAAGCCATTCTGATGATTTAAACAGATATGTTCGATAAATTCAAGGACGGAAATGGAAGATTTAGGGAATCTTTAACCGGTGATGTGCGAGGATTGTTAAGCTTGTATGAAGCTTCACATCTCAGAGTGCATGGAGAAGATTTACTGGACGAAGCTCTGGATTTCACCACAAGCCCATCTTGAATCTGCACCGGTCAATTACTTGAGAAATCCTCTAGGAGCACAAGTAGTTCGTGCTCTAAAGCAGCCCATCCGTAGAGGCTTGAATAGGCTAGAGGCAAGGAGTTACATTTCCTTGTATGAAGAGGACGATTGCCATGATGAAGTCCTACTGATCCTTGCAAAATTAGATTTCAATCTGTTACAAAAAATGCACCAAAGGGAGCTAAGCCAAATCACTAGGTAAGTTCTTTAATTAATTGAGGTAAGCTTAGAATTGACCATGACAAGAAATATATATATTTTTGTTTATTATTTATTTATTATTATTTTTGTTTTTGAATTGTTTTAGGTGGTGGAAAGATTTGGACTTTTCAAATAAGCTACCATTTGCAAGAGACAGAATCGTGGAGTACTTCTTTCGGATATTGGGCGTCTACTTTGAACTCCAATATTCACTCGCTAGAAGGATACTAACAAAGGTGATTTCTATGACTTCCATTATTGATGACATATACGATGTCTATGGTACCTTAGAAGAACTTGCTCCCTTCACTGACGCAATTGAAAGGTTGGTTTTATCCAATTTCTTCACTAGAAGAATTAACATCTTTCAATTTGTCATGAACAGAACAGTGTTAAGAAAAAGCTATTTATAAAAAAAAATGCTATATATATTTGATTTTCAGGTGGGATATTAGTGCCATGGATCAACTTCCAGAGTACATAAGACTCTGTTATCAAGCACTTGTAGACGTTTACAGCATGATTGAGGGAAAAATGGCTAAGGAAGGAAAATCATATTGTGTTCAATATGCAAAAGCAATTGTAAGTTTCGTACCAATTTACTTGTTTGTCACCAGCAATATATTTACTTATAAAATTTGAAGAAAAAAAATATATAAATAATAACTCTTTTTCTTTAATTAATTTTCAGATGAAAGAATTGGTCAGAGCGTACTTTGATGAAGCCAAATGGTTCCATAGAGGTTATGTTCCGACGATGGAAGAGTACATGGATATTGCCTTAATAACTTGTGCTTGCAAAATGCTTGCAACCACTTCCTTTGTTGGAATGGGAAAGTTGGCGACCAAAGAGGCCTTTGAGTGGGTGTCAAATGACCCTTTAATTGTTAGAGCTTCGTCAGTCATTTGCAGACTCATGGATGACATGGTTAGCCACAAGGTATTTATATATAAGATGGGATTTTATATACTTAAGATGTATGCTCTCAAAAGTCATACAAATTAAATACATTTTTTTTAGGAATTAATTGAGATTCTGTTAAATTTATTGTAGTTTGAACAAAAAGAGGGCACATAGTCTCAGCAGTTGAATGTTACATGAAACAATATGGTACGTCAGAGGAAGGGACTCTTGTTGAATTTCAGAAACAAGTTACAAATGCATGGAAAGATATAAATAAAGAAAGTCTCCAACCAACTGAAATCCCAATGCCTCTCCTTGAGCAAGTTGTAAATCTCGCACGGGTTATAAATCTTCTTTACAAGGATGAAGATGGGTACACTCATTCTAAAACAAAACTGAAAAATTTTATAACCTCTGTTCTTATTGACTCTTTACCTTTTATGTATGTTAAACAATTTGTAATTCAAGCAGTTCTTGAAGGTCAAATTGCTAAAAATAAACTTAATTTAAATTCAATGCTTGTCCTTTGATATATTCAACATTTGTCTTTTGGTATGCTATACACTTAAAGAGTGTCATTATGGTCTTAGGTTCAATGTTTTTGTATTTTAGTTTGCTTAGGTAGTGAAGTATTTGATTATAAATAATCATTGTTGTAGTAAAATCATTATGTACTGGAGTTGAATGAAATTTTAGTTTTAAACTTTCGTAACTCTTATCTTCTCCCTTTGTGTGCGTGAACTTTGTGTGTGTGAATAATCATAGAAAGTTAATTCCAACATAAATTTAATTTTCCAAAGATGAGTAATGTTAGTATGAGCTCAAACTTAGGAGTGAATGGTGTGAGTTGAAGGAATAATTGTAAAATTTTTTTTTTTTGGTAAGTGGAATAATTGTAAAATTAATTAAATTAAACTATCAACTAAGATTTAATCAAAGACACAATGTATAGTGCCGGTCTAGCTAGATATAGAAAAAATAGTGGACAAAGCAAAGCTGGGCTTAAAAATTTTGAGGTCTAAGACAGACTACTTGATAAAGCCTATCTAAAAATTTGATAAAAACATAAAATTGGATAAATGATAAAAAAAAATTTAAATAAATGATATGGCATATCTAAAAAAGCTGAAGTTAGATAAATAATAAATAACTAAAAAAAGCTAAAGTTGGATAAAAAAGAATAAATGACAAAAAAAGTTTATCCAAAAAGGGCTATTTAAAAAAAATTAAAAGTGGATAATGATAAATGATTAAAAAAAAAAGGAGCTTAAAGTTGAATAAAAGAAAGTAGCTGAATTTAGATAAACCCAAAAAAAAAAAAAAAAACAAGAGAAAAAGAAAATAGTTGGATAAATAGAAAAATGTAAAAGTTTTTTCAAATTTTAATGATAAATATATATTGAAATTTTAAATGTGTTGAAATCTTGATGGTGAAGGGCACTTAGATATGGGTGGGGACAAGCAAGGTAAGTTGGGATAATTGGTTCAAAAAACAATTTTAGTAAAGTTAATATTAGAAAATATGTATAATAATTTTTTTTAAAAAAATGAGTGAGACAATTGCCCGTAACCTGCCATAATCATCTTTGCTATATGGTCTAGCCTACTCTAATAATATAATTATAATAAAATTTTGAGAGCCACTAACATTCCTCTCGGCAACCCACATAAATAAGGAAATAATAGTAACTGTTAGTAAAGAACAAAAATGAAAATCAAGTTAGCACATTCATCCATATATTAATGAGTAAATTATATCATGACCCTCTGAACATTAGACTAATTATAATAAACTCTCTCAATCATTTGAACTTTACGCTTACCTTCCCTATCCTTAATATTTATCACACTTAGACCCCTTCCGTTTTTTTTTTTTTTTCTTGACGCTGTTAGGGTGGTACAATAAAATGATTAAAATGCCCTTAATAAGTTCAAATAGTTGAGGAAAACTTTTATAATTAACCTAATGTTCAATGAAGGTTTTTGTAATTTAGCCTAATTATATTGTTTTACCTAAATAATTCATTAAAATATATTCATATTAATTTAATTATATTACATATTATACATAATTTAATAAAATATATTTTATATTAATTTAGTTAATTTATTTTAATTAATTTATCATTAATTAACTTAATAAAATTATTAATTATTAATTAATTTAATTAATTACAATTAATTAATTTTATTTAACGAACTATAATTTAGTTAATTAAAATAATTAATTAATAATTTAATCATATTATTTATTAATAATAACTTTACTTTAAAAAATAGTTAAAGGAAATAAATTATTTTAATATGATACAACAGAAATATAAGATACTAAAATTAAAAAAAAATATTTATGATAGGAAAAAAGACAATAACAATATTTTTAATTTTTATTACTTTTTTTTGCATAAGTTGTCATTTTTTGAAAAAATAAAAACAAATTTAATATATACTTTTTTATGTATTTAGTTTTTAATTTTTAAATTTTGTTGAACCAGTTTTTAAATTATTAAGTTGAAGAATTTAAAACTGTCACGGTAGTTTTAGTTTAGATAATTTCAAAATTATAAAATATTTTAAAATAATAGGTCCACAATCTTCTTACATCATTTTGGTGATATTTTTTATTATTTTTTACATGTATTATATAACTATGCACTTAGTGGACCTATTACTTGAAACTACAAAAACCAGTTCAAGTGAATCCAATAATTAAAAATAAATACATAAAAACATACTTATTAAAATTTTTTTTCTTGCATAAATATTTTGTTTATTTTAGCACCTTATCCGTTTTTGTTGTATCATATTAAAATTATTTATTTTATTTAATTATTTTATAAAAATAAAATTATTTTTAATAAATAATATAACTAAATTATTAATTAATTAATTTAATTAACTAAATTATAATCTGTTAAATAGATTAATTAATTGTAATTAATTACACTAATTATTAATTAATAATATATATTATTAAATAATTAGTAATTTAATTAATTTCATAATTTAATAGAATATATTTATTTAATTACTTAATAATTAATAAAATATATTAATTAATAATCAATAATTTAATTAAGTTAATTAATGATAAATTTAATTAAAATAAATTAATATAAAATATATTTTATTAAATTATTTATAACATATAATATAATTAAATTAATATGAAATATATTTTAGTGAACTATTTGGGTTAAAATAATATAATTATACTAAATTACAGAAATCTCTTCTGAACATTAGGCTAATTGCGAGAATCTCTTTCAACTATTTGATCTTACCAAAGACATATATGTCATTTTACTGTAGCCCTCGAACGACGTTAGAAAAAAAATTAACAAAGTGAGTCTAAGTATGAAATATTATCGAATAAGAGAAGTAAGTGTAAAATTAAATAAAATAATCACTATAATTAGTCTAATATTCAAGAAATGTAAGTATAATTTATCCTACGTTAATACATATAGAATAAATTATAAACCGGCTCGACTAAGATACCCACAAGCCGAGTAAGAGTAAATACAATAGGGAAGTCCAAAGGTAACCAGTCGGCCTCGGTTTCACTACCGACACTTATGGCAGCATCATCGAAAAAATTATTTAGGGAGTCCCTAATCAAATTTAATCGTGACGGTATATTTATAAATACTTAAAGGTGATCAACATATGCCTAAAATTTTTGCTTAAAATCAGTGTAAAAAGAAAAAAAAAATCTATATATTTATTTTTGAGAATAATAAAAAAAATCGCAACACGAGAATTCAATTTTGATAAAAAAAATATAATATCATAACACGATTTTAAGTTAAGCGTGCTTATCAAAAAAAATCACAATATAATAATGCAATATATATATATACTTGACAAAAATTACAGTATGATTTCACTATTTCATTAACAGGTATTCATACTTAAAATTTTTTAATAGCAATTGAGAATTTTTTTTTCTTGTTTTTAAACAGCAAAGGGAAAAAAAAATCTGGGATTTCAAGGCAAAAAGCGCAAGCCCTCTATCTGCGGTAAATACAATCAAAAAGTGCCGAAATTACTACTTCCCGATCAAGGACCGAACATGAAAAAATAACTTCTATTCAATCATGCAAGAAATTTTATTATTTAAGTATTTTAATAATTTTTAAAATATGAAAAATAATCTTAAATTTTACCGAATAAAAAAATATTAAATATTAAATTTGAGTCCATAACTTTAATATAACTCATATCCAACTCGTCAATAACGACCCGTTATAAAATGAGTATAATTTGATTTAACTCATTTATTTATAACCTGTTATGGTATAAACCAAATTCACACTTTTGAGTCTTCTTAGGGTTACTAGAGATTTATAGATAGTTAGTTTCAAAGTCTCGAGTAATTAGTTGAGATGCGCACTAGTTCTCTCGAATACCTTAAATTATTCAAAAAAAATTAAATTATATATATATACATATATATATATATATACAGGTCTTAGCTGAATCCTAAGATGGTGCATGTAAGGTGATAATATTCATTATTAATTTCTAAATTAGTTTTACTAGAGTAATGTGTAACACACTTAATGTAAATATTTTTTTTAATATATGACAATTTGAATTGAAATAATTTTTTTACACTTAATTAATGTAATATAAGGTGTGTTTAGAGTGATAAAAAGTGAGATAAGTTATGAATTCGTAATTTGTTCAGTGAAATAATAAGTAAATAACTTTTAAAGATTTTTCAGAATTTTTTATAAATTTTTAGAATTTTACAGTAAATCAAACGGAGGTATAAATATTGTTGGCATATTATCTTAAAATAAATAATAGTTATAAAACACTTTTATTATTATAATAATATTATCCACACATCATTTTTATTATATTTTTAATAAAATATTATGATGACAATTTTTTTGTCCTTTATTCACAATTCAAGGGATTGTCCTTTTCGGCCCCACAGGCCTTTCTGGGCGCCCTCATCGACTTCATTTGACCACGTTTTACAAGCATCATGACAGATTAGATGACTCGAAATGCCAGTATACCCCATAGGCGGAGGTTGGTTGTGAACCACACAAAAGCACCTCGTTGACGCTGGTCGCGCGTACAAAAAGATTCGTTTTCGAATTTCGTTTTCAATTCGAATATTAATTAAAATTCATTTTGGATTCACAAAATCCAAGCCCCATGAGCAAACTCGGGGATTGTTTAAACTTTGGAGTGGTAAAAAAAATTAGTATAAATTGATAAAAATTTAAATTTTATAATTTATATAATGAGTAAAAAATTAAAATTTTATGAAAATTTATAAAAATTTTTGCTATTTTATTAAAGTCCAAACGAAGACTTAGGATTCGATTGATTATAAGGATTCGATTGATTATAAAACTTGATTCTAGTTTTTTTTTTTTCTTAAGCTTTTTTTGCTTACATTATAACTTTTAAACCTACTAATCACATTTGTAAAAAAAATTAAATTAAATTAAAAAATATTTGTCCATTTGAGTAAAAATATTCATTTGGGTAAAAAAGCATCCAAAAAAGTTGGTATGTTTATTTTTATTTCTTTTACCCATATGAACATGATTTTTTCAAAATTATTTTTTACAAATATGATTAACACGCCTCAATAGTTTTTGAAAAAAAAATTAAATTTTGGTGATTATATTATTTATTAAAAATAATTGAATAAAATATAAATATTATATCATTTAATACAGTATAATAAAATATATTAATTATAATTTAATTATATTATTTGCTAAAAATAAATGAATAAAATATATTTCATAGTAATTTAAATAATTTAATTACGATATCTACTAAAAATAATTTAGTAAAATATAATTCATAATAAATTAATTAATTAAATTAATTAACTATTAAATTAAAATAATTTAATTATGATATTTATTTAAAATAATTTAATAAATTATATTTAATATTATTTAAATTAATTACTAAGTTAAATTAAATTAAATAATTTAATTATAATATTTATTAAAAATAATTTAACAAAATATATTTATATTAATTAAATTATTCATTAAATTAAATTAACATATTTTATTTTATTATTTATTAAAAATAATTTAATAATATATATTTTTTATTAATTAAATTAACAAATTTAATTTAATTATTTATTAGAAATAAATTAATAATAGATATTACATATTAATTTAATTAATTTAATTTAACTATATTTCTTATTAAAAATAATTTTAATTTAATAAAATATTTGAATAAAATAATTTATTCTAATATGATATAATAAAAATAAATAAAGTATTAGAATTGATTAAATGTTTGCAACTGAAAAAAAAGTATAGTGAAAATATCTTTTTTTTATGTTTTTCAGTTTAAATTTTTATTTTTTTAAAAAAAATATAAATAAATTTAACAAATATATTTCTATTACTTGTTTACAAAATTTTGAAAATATAAATAAAAAATAAAAACGTTGTTAAATAGAATCTAAGTATTAAATTTTTTTTTTCTTTCAGAGTCGTCACGTGTCCCCTCAGTAATAGGCTAACCGTGCCACTTATTATCCCCACTTAACTGTCCTTGGTTAGAACTTTTAAGGCTTTGATATCGTGCACATGGGTTGAAAGTCGGAGGAGGGGCGGCCAACATGGAGTTCCATGCACCTGGGTTGATATCCATAGTTACTGGAAAGTCACACGGCAAATTTAAAAGACTTGACTTTACCAAGTCTTCTTTTTTATTTTTATGCCTAAATTAAAATCCCGCAAGAGAGTTTAAATTTGACCCGCACTTGAAATCGTGCGTGGGTACAAAAACTATATAGATCTTGTTTAGTGCCGTTTTTATTTTTATTTTTTTTGTTTTTATTTATATTTTCAAAATTTTGTAATCTGGTAACAGAAACATGTTTGTTAAATTATTTTATATTTTTTTATTTTTTAAAAAAATAAAAACTTAAACAGAAAAATATAAACAGAAAAAAAATATTTTCACTCTTTTTTTCACGCTTTTTTTTCATACTTTTTTTCTGTTGCGAACATTTTGTCAATTCTAACACCTTATCTATTTTTGTTACATCATATTAAAATAAACTATTTTATTAAACTAAAATTATTGTTAATAAATAATATAATTAAATTAAATTAATTAAATTAATATCTATTATTAATTTATTTTTAATAAATAATTAAATTAAATTAATTGATCTAATTAATAAGAAATATATATTATTAAATTATTTTTAATAAATAATAAAATATATATATATTTTTTTAGAAAACAGCCGGTTAAACTTAAGTTTCGCCTATAAAATTTTATTTTATTATTTATTAAAAATAATTTAATAATATATATTTCTTATTAATTAAATTAACAAATTTAATTTAATTATTTATTAGAAATAAATTAATAATAGATATTACATATTAATTTAATTAATTTAATTTAAATATATTTCTTATTAAAAATAATTTTAGTTTAATAAAATATTTGAATAAAATAATTTATTCTAATATAATGTAATAAAAATGGATAAAGTATTAGAATTGATTAAATGTTTTGATTACACTAATAAAATGTAATTATTTAAATATAATTTATCTTTATTTAATGTATTTTTATTCCTAATAATACAAATTTATCAATATTGAGAATTAATGTCTTTTTGGCCAACGTTGCAGGAATATTGCACAAGTAGTGGTCCCAACCACTCAAGGTGTGGTCCCGACCATCCAAAGAGTGGTCTGGACCATCTTATCAATGGTCCCAACCACTTAAGGGATGGTCCGGACCATTCTTTCAAATCTCCAACGTATATATTTGGTAATAGCGAAATTTACTCCGGTCCGGACCCCCTCGCTCCTGATCCGAATCATTACCATACGCAACCCCAAAATCAGAATTCGTGATTAGCAGTTTCGGGTGGAAAAGAAGAAAGAAATTATTCTAGTTTCGGCAACATTATACTATTTTCCTTATAGAAAATTCGAATTGTAATTTTTATTTATTAGAGAAATATTTTTTAGAGGGGGGTCGGGTTTTTGTTTTTCAGAGGACAGAGGAGTTTTGGAGTTGGGCAGTCTTAAACTTTGAGTTTTTAGTTTTCGCAATCTTAAAAATTTTTTAGCTCTAGAGAATATTTTTTTTTTTTCTGTTTTTGAGAGTTTGGAGAAGAGATCTGGAGCCGAAAGTCTGTCGAATATTTTATTTCAAGTTTTAATCTAATACCAAGTATTCTTTTTTTTTATCTACAATATTCTTATTAGTTTGTATGAAGATATCAATAGTTTGTGTTATGAATATCATGTCTGGCTAAAGTTTATTTTCTTGATTCAATAACTTAATAAAGGGTGGAAACACTATTTCTAAATTAATGTTTACATGGTTATATTCAAGGTATGAAAACCTTTTAATATAAGCCTTTAATTATTATCAATTTAATATTTTTTTTAGATCAAGTATATTCGAACACAAAAATTCTTGATCATATTTTCTATAAT
This sequence comes from Vitellaria paradoxa, assembly GCA_019916065.1. Classification (NCBI taxonomy): domain Eukaryota; kingdom Viridiplantae; phylum Streptophyta; class Magnoliopsida; order Ericales; family Sapotaceae; genus Vitellaria; species Vitellaria paradoxa. The sequence goes on from CM034239.1 coordinate 53,329,660, forward strand.
CACTTATAAGAGTTTTTGAACCTATAAAAATTCCTATTAAACATTTGAAATAAAGAAATTGAATTGGACTCACAGATATTTTAAAACGATTATTTTCCGATCTTGTAATCCTAAACGTGAATACAAGATTGTGACTGTGGGATTTTATGAACGTTCACGAAGATACTTTTCCGATTTATTATTTCCTTTACGTGAAATATAAGTTGTAGTAAAAAAATAAAATTTCCTACATTAATTTATGAAATATGCCTTCCATCCGGAATTAGTTATTGAATCGAGAACTTCCTTTTTGTTATTGATATTTGTTATTTTTATTTGCTATTACTTGCAATTTAAATTCAATTGTTATTCTGAATTATTCAGAACGCTTGTTGATTTTCTGTTTAATTTTCGTGATTTTATTTTGCTATTTTTTTATCATTCAGTAGTTAAAGTAGTTCTGGTTAATTTATTTAATTTATTTCAAGTTCTTAACTTATAAAAAAGATTGCCCAAATATAATTTAAATTTTTTTATTTTTTAACTTCAATAACTTAGAAAAATAGTTAATATTAAGTTCCCTATGAATTCGACCTCGGACTCACCGAGTTTAAAGTTACATCGCACACCCTTGCACTTGGGGGTATTTTAGATAAAATATTTAGAGGCGGTCATGTTTGCAACTGAAAAAAAAGTATAGTGAAAATATCTTTTTTTTTTTTACGTTTTTTAGTTTAAATTTTTATTTTTTAGAAAAAATATAAATAAATTTAACAAATATATTTATATTACCAGTTTACAAAATTTTGAAAACATAAATAAAAAAATAAAAAATAAAAACGTTATCAAATAGAATTTAATAATAGGCTAGCCCTGCCACGTGTCCCCTCATTAATAGGCTAGCCCTGCCACTTATTATCCCCACTTAACTGTATTTAGGTTCTGCCATTAATAAGCTGAAAGTTACTTGAAATATCCATGCACGTGGGTTGATATTTACAACTTTTAAGGCTTTGAAATCGTGCACATGGGTTGAAAGTCGGAGGAGGGGCGGCTAACATGGAGTTCCATGCACCTGGGTTGATATCCATAGTTACGGGAAAGTCAGACGGCAAATTTAAAAGACTTGACTTTACCAAGTCTTTTTTTTTCTTTTTATGCCTAAATTAAAATCCCGCAAGAGAGTTTAAATTTGACCCGCACTTGAAATCGTGCGTGGGTACAAAAACTATATAGATCTTGTTTAGTGCCGTTTTTATATTTTGTTTTTGTATTTATATTTTTAAAATTTTGTAATCTAGTAATAGAAACATGTTTATTAAATTTGTTTACGTTTTTTTGTTGTAAAAAAAAATAAAAACGTAAATAGAAAAACTAAACAGAAAAAAGTGTTTTCACTTTTTTTTTCTATTGCGAATATTTTGTCAATTCTAACACCTTATCTTTTTTTGTTACATCATATCAAAATAAATTATTTTATTCAAATATTTTATTAAACTAAAATTATTGTTAATAAATAATATAATTAAATTAAATTAATTAAATTAATATGTAATATCTATTATTAATTTAATTCTAATAAATAATTAAATTAAATTAGTTAATCTAATTAAGAAGAAATATGTATTATTAAATTATTTTTAATAAATAATAAAATAAAATATATTAATATAATTTAATAAATAATTTAATTAATATAAATATATTTTATTAAATTATTATTAATAAATATCGTAATTAAATTATTTAAATTATTATGAAATATATTTTATTAAATTATTTTTAGTAAATAATATAATTAAATTATAATTAATATATTTTATATTTACTAGATTAAATGATATAATATTTATATTTTATTTAATTTTTTAATAAATAATATAATTAAATTAAATTAATATAAAATATATTTATTAAATTCAATTAATTTTCAAAAAACTAATAAAATTAAATATTTTATAAAAATAAAAAAATTAGTAATTATAAACAAAATTGTATTTCTAAACTCAATTTCAGTTTTTATTTCAGTAAAAAAAATGATAACAGAAAATAAAAAATAAAAATATAAATATATAAACGTAAATAAAAAAATGACAGCGTTACCAAACGACCTAATAGTGTAGAGGATTAGATTTCTTGTAAAGAAGGAAGTTACTATTGATGGTTTGAAACCAACTTTTAGCTCTCTCTAGAATTATTGACGACTTGCTTATAAATTGTCCAGCACAGAAACCTTTCCCCCACAGCCAAAAGTCACACAACAAATTTACAACCCTTACTAAGTTTGATCATTTTCTTCGATCCCTTCCGCCGTTGCTATGTCAACCGCCGCCTTGGCTAGCAACTCTCAGAGGCGCCATAGTGATAATAAAACCGAGGTGACTCGACGAACAGCAGGCTACCATCCTAGTGTTTGGGGAGATTACTTCATCAAGTGCACTACTGAGGACACAGTAAGTCATGAATCTCTATGGTTCAAAGCCGGTGTTTTGGGAATGATTACTTCCGCTTCACCAAGTACATTCTTGGAAACACAATAACTCATGAACGTACCTATGATTTTTTTTTTTTTAAATTCTCATTTTGTTAATAACAATTTTAAGAAGTTTCAATTCTATTACACTTCATTACGTTACATTAAATTATTAGTTATATTATTCCCATTACACTTTATGTTAAATGCACTGCATTTCGACTGTGACATTAATCATTATCATTATTTAAAATCATTGAACTAAGTTCTACATAAAAAGTTAATATATATATATATATATATATATAATATATATGCATTTAATTCATTATTGTCCATTTAAATTATTTTCTCTCATATGTTTCTTTGATATTATCATAAAATGCGATGCCACTTACCACTGTACGGATATAATTTTTTCATGTAGCGCAGTACAAACTGTAAATTAGTTCACTTTTAATGTAAAAACTTGTTTATTATGCAGTTAATTGCTCTATATGACTATTTATTATATGTTACATAAATTTCATTACTACGGGATCATATTTCTAACTCTTGGAGATTATTTTTCATTAATTTCTAAAATGTATAGAAACCAAATTTGGAAGCAGAATCACGAGCTAAGGAACTAAAAGGCGAGATACGAATGGTGTTAAGCCAATCAACAGATAAACCTTTGGAAGAATTGAGCCTTATTGATGCAGTCCAACGACTGGGCCTCACATATCATTTTGAAGATGAGATGGAGACCATGATGAAATCAATTCACAATACACCCATCAATTGCGAAACTGATGGTGAAGCCGATATTAATACTTGTTCTCTCGATGCAATTGCTCTCCGCTTTCGACTTCTTAGGCAACAAGGCTATCATGTATCTTCTGGTACTTGGTTACGCAATATTAGTAGATCACATTAATTAATAATTTTCTAGTTAAAATTAAGGATGTATGGTAATTATTATTGACGTCTTTTTGCCTTAACTAGATGTATTTAGAAAGTTCAAAGAGGAGAAAGGCGAGTTCAAGTCAATGGTGAAGGAAAATGCGAAAACATTGCTATGTTTATACGAGGCGTCACATTTAGCCGTTCAAGGGGAAGAAATACTGGAAGAAGCACTTGAATTCTCGAGCAAGAATTTGCAGTCTATGTTACCCCAGCTAGACTCCCCTCTCAAAGAGCAAGTTAAACTTTCCCTAGAAGTACCTCTGCGTAAAAGAATGTCTAGATTAGAGGCCAGGCACTACATCCATGTCTATCAAGCCGATGCAGCACGACATGGTGCTTTGCTAGAGCTAGCAAAGTTAGATTTCAATCTACTACAGACTTTGCACCAGAGGGAATTAGGTAACATCTCCAGGTGAGTTTAATTATCTTAGAAATCTTTGCGCTTTTGATTTGTTAGAATATATTGTTCCATTACCATATGTTTTGGTAATGCATGGAATTAATATATTCTAACATGTTCTTTTAAAAAAGGCTATTTTATTGAGTCCTAACTTTGAAATCAATTGACAAAAGGAATTTCTCCATGTATCCTATGATGTGAGAGTTTTACGTACAATTAAGTTGCCATTTTTATTGTTACAGCACTCACAATTTATCTGTGTAATCTCATGAATTTTCAGGTGGTGGAAAGAGACAAACATTCCATCCAAGTTATCTTTCGCTAGGGATAGATTGGTGGAGTGCTACTTTTGGGTACTAGGGGTTTATTTTGAGCCAAAGCACTCCATGGTTAGAAGCTTTATAACAAAAGTAATAGCATTAGCTTCTGTCATAGATGACATATATGATGTGTATGGTACCTTACAAGAACTTAAGCTATTTACAGATTCAATACAGAGGTAAGGTGCATATATGTGTGGATGACTTCCCATCAACTGAAATATATATATATTTACAGGTTCTTCCAATTTTTCTGATTGTTTCCACAGGTGGGAGTGGGCAGCTATCAGTGATCTACCCGAATACATGCAAGTTTGCTTCGAGGCGCTTTTCGGTGTCGTGAAGGAAATTGAAGAGAAGTTGATTCTCGAGGGAAGATCTTACTGTATTTACTATGCAAAAGAAGCGGTATACATAAGGATTTCCCTTCACATCAGAAGCTACAAGTGTTTTCTCATCTTTAGATAATAATTTCTCCAATTTTGTTTATAATCCTATATAGGGTTTGTTTGGAGTAAGAAAAAATGAGATAAATTGAGATAAATTGTGGTTTGGAGAGATTTCGTAATGCGTGCAGTGAGAGAAAAAGTTGATGTGATATAAAGTTAACAGAGATTTATAGAGATTTTTGGAGATTTTCAGCAAAAAATGACAAACCAAACGGGCCCATAATAAAACTGGATATTTTTTTAAAGATATCATTCTCACAAATTAATATCCAATAACTAAGAATTATCTTTTTCCATTCAAGGTTTGAGATTATTTTTATATTTTTAACTTCCCGTTCAATATTTTAATAAACCTAACTACCATCTATTACATAAAATAGTTTGGCATTTCAAATTTCATTATATTTTTAAGATAAAAATCATATACAAATCAAAACTGCCAACTTAAATTTAACTCATTTGTGATTTTTGGGAAGTTGAATATTCTTAATTAAAGTATTATAATTTTTTTTTATGGTACTTATCAAAAAGTCATGTAACAAAGAGATCAAAACACATATAATTAAATTTTGGGAAAAAAAATAAAACCTATAGATTATTATAATTTTTTTATTTGAATTTTTTAATCTAAAATTTCAAATATATAAAAAACTCAACACTAATTTTGCTCAGAATGTCGTAGACGCTAGTTATTATTGGTTAGCATAAATACACACATCACTCGGTGTGTGTGTGTGTGTGTGTTTTGTGTTTTTGTCCGAAATTCACTCTTTGGTTGTTTTGTTTCAGATAAAAGGACTAGTTAGTGCCTATTTCACAGAAGCCATCTGGTTTAACACCAATTACATCCCTACATTTGAGGAGTACTTGAGTGTTTCAGTGATGAGCAGTGGTTATCCTATGTTGACCGTTCAATCTCTCATTGGCTTGGGAGAGATTGCGACCAAAGAAGTGTTTGATTGGATCCTCAAAGTCCCTAAAATCGTAAAAGCTTGTGCTTTGATTGCCCGGCTTGTTGATGACATTCATACTCACAAGGTACCCAAAATAAATAAATAAAAAAAACAAGTTTAATTTCAATTAATAGATGCAAAGAAAAAAATTACACAAACAACACGCTATTGTACATTATTTTTAAAAATTAAACGTAATATAAAAATAATATAAAAAATTTAACATAATATAAGAATACATAATCTTCAGCATTCAATTAAATGTTATAAATATCTTTTTTTTTATGTTCTAATTTATAAGGTTGAGCAAGAGAGGGGGGATGCACCATCGGGTGTGGAATGCTACATGAAGGAACATGGTGTGTCGGAGGAAGAAGCAAGTGGGAAGCTCGAAGAAATGGTAGGAATTGCATGGAAGAATATCAATGAAGAGCTGTTGAATAACCCTAATAGGCCCCCTCTGCCTATACTTGCACCGGCTCTCAATCTTGCAAGAATGATGGAAGTCTTATACGGATGTGGAGATGGTTACACTAATTCAACCGGCCGAACTAAGGATATTATCAAATCATTGCTTGTTAATCCTATCTCTATGTGATAAGGATTTGTCACTAAAGTCTATAATTACGCTTTATTTTATAGAAATTTGAGATAAAAATACATTAATTATTCTCTTTTAATTTAAAATTTAGTAGATGACGTTTT